>JAMYCR010000002.1:8548966-9247246 GCA_028830335.1 Eucera pruinosa | reverse complement strand
TAAATGGAAATCGTCGAATTATACATGTCATCCGGGCGACGACGGCTTAGTCCGCGTAGTAACTGTTAAAACTGCGCAATCAGAATATAACGACCCATCATGAAACTGTGCTTTCTTCCCGTAGCGATTAATGGCGAGTCTGACCATACTACGTGATCACGTAGATTCATTAGGAAGAGCTTACCGAGTTTTTGTCGATTATCTGAAGCATTTTTGTACGAAAACGAATTGGGATGTTCGCTTATAACACATCCGTACATGAAGCCATGGGTTTTACACCTCATGAGCTAGTGTTTGGGATTAAGGCTACTCTTCCTTCAGAATTCTCTATACAACAAATACCACGTACTTTCATTCACTACCTATTCTTCAATACTATTCACTAAAATAACCACTACGCAAGCCACTGCAGCACTAATTCTCGAAAAAGCAACATGGAAAAGTAAAGACTTTCACGACAAAACCTAAATCCACGGAAATTTAAACTAACGATAACGTATATTTGTTAAAAAAACCCAAACGTCAAAGTTCGACTCGGATTGGGTAGGCCGCCACAGAACAACCGGATGAGTACGAAGATAACCGCCGAACTGGACTTAGGAAAAAATAGATTTAAAATCGTTTCACGCGCGAATAAACTTAAGTTAGCATGCATTAGATTAATGGCGAAGATACGGTGTTGGATGCCCCACTCGACCACTCACACTGTAAACACCATAGCCTCATCCTAAACCACATTCATCTGACAAACAACCTAACCTGAGTTCCTAGTCATCCTGTACTCCGTACCTTTCCTTCGTCACCCTCTTCCTCGACCGCTGTCCTTACTATTAGTCATCCCCAACCAGAGTACTTAAAAGCCCGCAAAATCATAGAACCGCCAGATTTTCGTATTCACTAGTCGAGTGCAGTACCCGTATTAATAAACCTCTCTAAGAGTTATCTTCAACGTGTTGTCAATTCTCTCGGAATCCACACGGGCAACTAAAACTAATTATTTCGAAAAATCTCTAGGGATACCAAATCTTTATCTTTGCTATTATTATTAGAAGGCTCACTTCCTTGCGGCTTAGCAATTAAAGCTCGAGTATACAACGTAACATCGCGCACATTCCACACGTATATCCTCTTCTACGTCGTCATTGTATTTACATTTGTGTTATGAATCCACTTAATTGAGTGTTATGAAGAAACTGTTCACTGTCGATTTTGTTTTAAGCAAAGGAGTAACATCTTGTAACAAAATCTTACCATAAACTAGAGTTTCGAATGCGAACAAAATCTGTATCGTAGAACCATCTTTTTTTTATACAGGGGCCGGCTGTTACGCACCCACCACAAATAATGTAAAGGCGGCTTTACACATTAAAAAGTTATTGCGCAAAACCCGTGTTTACTAGGTATTTAAGATAGAAGAATTATTAATTCGCGAGTATGTTGACGCGATGTCAATCTCTGTTTTAGGTTAAGTCGTATTAAATTACATTACTGGAATAATCTATCAATGTCTTTAAATGAATAAATCTCTTCGATTCGCATAAGAGGAACACAAAACTGGGTTAATTATTTGCTGTTATTGTGAACTTAGAAAATATCACATAAAAAACGCGAAAAACTCATTTTCAAGGGAAGGAGTTTCGACATCGTTTTGAATTTGCATTGATATCGTCTTTCCTTCGTTTCAACATTGTTTTGTCTTCGTTTTGATTTCGTTTCGACATCGTTTCGAATTCACGTTCTGGCTTGTCATGTTCTGTGACAGAGTGATGAACAAGCGTTCTGGTGTGTCTTTTAGACGAACTGCAGTCGAGCGTTCAGGGGTGTCTTTTAGACAAAGTGCAGGCGAGCGTTCTGTGGTGTCTTATAGCCACGCGGCGTCTTTTAATCGCGGGCAGTCGAGCGCGAGGCGCGGGCAGTCGAGCGCGAGGCGCGGGCAGTCGAGCGCGAGGCGCGGGCAGTCGAGCGCGAGGCGCGGGCAGTCGAGCGCGAGGCGCGGGCAGTCGAGCGCGAGGCGCGGGCAGTCGAGCGCGAGGCGCGGGCAGTCGAGCGCGAGGCGCGGGCAGTCGAGCGCGAGATGGTGGTCGGGTCCACTATAAATCAAGAAAACTACTCAAGGAGAAATTTTCTCAATCAGCACACACACTAGGAACAAGGAAACAGGAAAGCGCCCTACGCTCAAAGGAATTAAAAGAGGACGAAACATTGGAAGGACTGTTTCAATAATGATTAATACAATTCAGAATGTACCCACCATACAAATTTCTTCGCCGAATTTACAAGCTTTAAGTACACTAATGCTCGATTCAGGATCGGAAGTAAATCTCATCAAGAAATCAGTGTTTGTCAAGAAATCAAGTGCCGATAGACGAGCGGGAGGTCATCGAGATTCGAGGAATCACGGCCACGAATCTGACCACCTTAGGGAAGGTGTCGATAAGGATTGCAGGCCATCAAGTCGACTTCCACGCCAGCAACGACTCGGTGCTTATCAAGGAGGACGGTATCTTAGGATCTCCGTTCCTCACTGACCAAGGGGCAAGCATAAACTACGCGCGAAAGCACATAGAATGGGGAAATATTTGTATACCTTTCAGGAGGGACAAGGTTCTCATACCCAAACGAAGTTCGTTTCCCATCAAGGTGATCGTAGCAAATCCTCAAGTAAAAGAGGATTTGCTACGTGTCACGCATCACGTTGGGCAAGGGCATCTACTTAGGAGAAGCCCTATGCGCCAACACTACGGGAAAGGCTCTGGTGAGGATAATAAATACCTCGTGTAAGGCAATCAAGTTGCAGCAACCAGCTGTAAATCTCGAGCCGTATGACGTTCCGACCCCCACGGAAATCAACGACTGTAATACAGTCACCATATCCTGCAAAAGCAGATACAATGAGATACTAAAGTTACTCCGGCTACAGCACTTAAACGACGAAGAGCGAAGAAACATAGAAAAATTGGTGAAAGAAAATCAAAAAAGTTTCCACGTTCCCGGAGAAACACACCAGGAGAAGGTAGAAAAATTCTGAATCACGAAATACTCACTACTGACGACGCGCCGATTCACGTACGTCAATATCGCTACCCTCCGATACATAGAGAGGAAATTAATAAGCAAATCAAGGAATTGTTAGAGACAAATGTAATCGAGCCATCAACGTCTCCATATAATTCACCACTGTGGATAGTCCCGAAGAAGCCGGATTCTCAGGGAAACAAACGATGGCGACTCGTGATTGATTATCGGAAGTTAAACGAAAAGACCATTGGAGACGCATACCCGCTTCCCAATATCACAGAAATTCTCGATCAATTAGGCAACGCCAAATACTTTTCCACTTTCGATTTAGCCTCGGGATTCCACCCACCAAATCAAGATGAACCTCGCGGACGCACCTAAAACTGCATTTTCAACAGCATACGGGCATTATCAGTTCAAACGAATGCCATTCGGGTTAAAAAATGCATCAGCCACGTTTCAAAGGCTCATGAACAGCGTTCTATCAGGATTACAAGGAATAGAACTATTCGTTTATCTGGACGATATTGTCGTGTACTCCAGTTCCTTAAGGGAACACGAGATGAAATTTCGAAAACTGGCAGAGAAACTAAGATGGGCACGGTTAAAGCTACAACCAGACAAGTGCGAATTCTTGAGAAAGGAAGTAAATTATCTAGGCCATATAATCAGCGAACAAGGAGTCAGACCTGACCCCAAGAAAATCGAAGCAGTGAAACCCACGGGGAATTAAACAATTTCTCGGATTAGCAGGATACTACCGAAGATTTATACCTGAATTCTCAAAGATTGCAAAACCTTTAACGTATCTCCTAAAGAAGAAAGTAAAATTTCAATGGGAAGAATCACAAGAAACGTCGTTCGACAAAATAAAAGATTTTCTCATTACAGGCCCAATACTACAGTACCCAGATTTCACAAAACGATTTAATCTAACTACAGACGCCTCAGGATACGCCATCGCAGCAGTCCTTAGCTAGGGGCGAATAGGAGAAGATTTGCCAATCGCGTATACTTCAGGGCTGCTCAACGAAGCGGAACAACGATATTCCACAATAGAGAAAGAATGCCTCGCAATAATATACGCAGTATCTCATTTCAGGCCCTACATCTACGGTAGAAAATGTAACATCATTACGGACCATAAACCACTTGTGCGGTTACATTCTGTGAAAGATCCGACATCGCGCATATGGAAATTAAAGCTATCCGACTACGAATACGAAATTCACTATAAGTGCGGACGCGCCAACGCCAACGCCGACGCATTATCAAGAAATCCAGTGGAGCAATGTCTGCCAATACGACGATAGCAAGAAATATCAGGAGACGAGCCGGAAGGAGAACATACTCCAACCCAAAGAAGACACGCCGTCTTGAGAGTTCATCAAGCGACTCACCACTATTCAAAGCAAACCGATGATTATTGAAAATACGGAACCGACATACGCAGAGTACATAAAAGACCTATTTTCAAAACTATCGACCGTGCAAATAAACGCAAAACGGAATTTAATTAAATCAAAAGAAAAATCAAAAGAAATTTATGACAAAAAAATAAATCCTCAAAATTTCAAAATCGGCGACTCGGTATACTTGATCAGGGAACCCCGAAAGGGAAAATTCACTGACCAATACACAGGCCCGCACAAGGTGATAGAAATACTATCAAATCAGAATGTAAAAATTTCGGTCAACGGTACTCTGCGTACAGTTCATATAAATAAACTAAAGCTAGTACATACAAGAACGCGATTATTAAGTATATGTACGTTAGGAAACAGCGATATTCGTTATAGACAATGAAAATCTACGAAGCGATGACCCCCGAAGAAAAGGAAGAACTATTCAACGAATACTACGGCCCCATCGATGGAGTGAAACCAACGGACTACCCGCAAAGATATTATAAATTGATTGGCATGTATTGCGTGACGACTACCGAAACCATTTATTCGAGAAGAAACCAACGAATCTGCAAAGAGTGCTTCGATAAACTAATGGAGGATCAGCAAAGAAATTATGGACGAGGCAGCAGCCACTTGAGAATTCACCAAGTAACAAGCTGCATGGAATGCGACAGACAAATAGCGATAATAAAAACCGCACCAAGATGTACAGAATGCATAGAAGAATTTTTGGAGGGCGAACAATTAGGACGGCTGTCAGCTTCAACCAATGCAGTCCTCGACGTCAAAAAAAAAAAAAAAAAACGAACCTGAAAATTAAGACGATTAGTATATTCAAGCATATATCTGAATGAAGGGCAAGAACGTATAACGTAGTTATAAATCTCACTACAAGTACATAGAACTCAGTTGGTGAATATTGATGAATAGTGCCAAATTCCGCAACTCTGAAATAACCTTCACCTCATCTGGCGCCTCCACCACAACCACCTGCAAGAAAGGTTAAAATCAGTAACAGTGATATAAAATTAACAGACAAACCTGAAGCAGTAAACCACCAAGATCCACCAAGAGGCATCCAAGAAACAGCGCGAACCTAAAAAACAAATTTCTTTTAGAAATTTGTTAATTATGGGGTATGGTGTTACGTCCCGCGATACGAACCAGTGAAAATTAACAAGTATCGCGCTCCGTAATTTATAAAATCAGCACAACCAAGTTTACGGTTAAAAGAAACGGCAAATCTAGTAATACATCGCAACATAACATACAAAGTATTTATGAATAAACAGAACACTTACAATAAAAAGCAGCAGGAACCAGGACTCGCAGAAACCACTGCACGGATAATAATTGCTTTCCGGGTTGCATCTCCGAAAATAGCTTGCACAGATTTGCGAATATTAATCACGTTGCAGCAAAACGCAACATAACTTATAGACAGGTTTACGGATGCAGATTATATGTTGAAAGCAGCTCCCTCGACGAATGATGGACCACACACGAGAATCACTAGTGGAAAAATGGAAAAGAGATTAATCAAACCTGTCGCCGCATTATAAAAAGATGCAACATTTATACTTATATTGTCAACACGGAAAAATGGCCGTACGACCAACACAAGAGTGTGCATCCGATCTCGTCGGCGCGCCTGGGCGCGCATTGAATCAGCAAGCGTCGGCCGGAACGAGCACGGAGGTAGGGAAATATGGAGCCTTCCCCTCACGTCCCTCTAGCCAACAGCTACATCGCCCCACACCGCATCATCCCCACTCGATCATCCTACCTCCCCTTACAACATCTTCTATGGACCATAATTGAATAATCGAATCATTATTGGATTATCAATCAATTATTAAATATCGAGCATCAGCGAATCATCGATGTTAATTCAGTGATCGCCCGAGAGCAAGTATCGATTTATAATTATCAAATCAGTCTTTGTCGGGCTACAGTGTTTGTAACGATCGATTATCGACTATCTCTATCGAGCTACTATCGTGTTCCATCGATATTAAATAAATCAGTTACCGGACCATCGAGTCAAGTTTAAATATTTGATCGCTAGCTGATCAATCAGTTACCGACTACCAAGGAAAGCAGGACGAATACTCAGCGTGAACCGAAATCTAGAAGGTACCAGCCACCGATAGTTAAAGAGAAACGGTACGAATTATAAAGGGGAAACACTCCCCGGCCTATCGCTATTATATTTGTATTTGTGTGTTAGAAATATAATTGTCTTGTTTTTAGTTCATTGAAATCGTGTTTCGTACATTACCTATTCACCACTGTTCCCCATCCAGTGAAATTATTTAGGTAGCAAGAAATACAAGTGTAGTTAGTGAAATCTCATTGAGCGGGGATCCAGGTTGGATATTGCTCGTCGACTGGGCAAAGCAGAATTCGGCGCGGTCTCCATCTCGAAAGGGACGGCTGCCTGATTTTTGTATGCTAGGTTGATAGAAATTTGCCAGTGCGAATTCCATCTCGTTATCGGAGGTGAGTTATCGCTCAGAGCTAAGCAATCAAATCCATCCTCGACCGAACCGCGGGTTGCAAGTATAATTGAAAAAAGAAAAACTTTTTCCGAATCATGGCAGATGTCGAATCGATGAGGTGCAGCGTCTAGAAAGGCACATAAATCGAGGCAGCGAAGGAAGCAGAAGCTCCTCCGCTCGACTCTAAGGCGACTCGCCAGGCTCACCAGGGGAATCCGGGACAGGGAGTCCCGCCTATCGGAGGCGCCCTCGCCGAGGTCCCAGAGGGACTGCGAGTCTGTCGGCTTCCCTGACCCCGCATCCACGACACCGATCCTCCACCCCGACCTGTCATACTCGCCGGTCCGTCCCGAGGAAGTAGCGGATTTCCCCCTCTTCCCCGCGGATCCTCTCGAAAGCTATTTAGACGACTTAAAAGCCGCCTGGGAGAGGCGAACGGTAGAACTGCCTCCCTCTTCCCCCGCCAGCCCCTTCGATACAATCCGGATTAACCCGGAAGGGGGATTCTCAATTACGGAGGAGGAATATGAAATAATATTGCAATTCGAATCAGCAGATTTAGTATCGGAAGAATAAATTTATTACACAGATTCTTTTTATTTATTTTATTCCAAAATTACATCATATAAAACCTTCCCCTACATTCGATTTCTGCGTACCCGTTCATTGGTGGCGCCTCCGTTTTCGAAGGAGCCCAGACGAAAGCCTGCGTCGAATATCCCCAGGATCCTCCGGTTGCCGCTCGTCGGACGATCCTATAAAACATAATTGAATTCATATTAAAGGTCAGTCAATCATCACAACCCGGGACGTAACACATATATTGCCATCTTTGTCTGTTTAACGGTTAAAGCAATTCACATCGAACTTGTAAGTGACTATAGTTCACCCGCGTCTTTGGCTGCGTATCAGAGATTTGTGTCACGACGCGGTATTCCGACGTCGATGTACTCAGACAACGGAACAACATTTCAAGGTGCTAATCGTGAACTTGCACATGCCTACCACTCCGCGATTCAAAACCCTCACTTCGGCAATTACCTTTAATTCAAACGGTGTGACATGCCATTTTTGCCCCCAAATGTTCCTCACTTTGGAGGCTTATGGGAGGCAGCAGTCGAAAGCCTAAAATATCACTTAACTCGTTCAATAGGGTCGTATACATTAACGTTCGAAGAACTATATACCGTTTTATGTCGAGTAGAAGCCTGCTTAAATTCACGACAATTAGGCGGCATGTGTGATTGCATCGATGATTACCGTGTTCTAACACCAGGGCATTTTTTCATAGGCTCCTTTCTCGTAGATTAACCGGAACCTAGCGTCCTTGAGCTTAGGGACAACCGATTATCTCGGTGGCAACTTTTGCAAAAACTCACCGAGACGTTCTGGAAATCGTGGCAGAACGATTATCTCCACACTTTACATCAGCGTCCGAAATGGCAAAGCAAACAAAACCTTGCTACAGTCGGTCAAATAGTATTATTAAGAAATCCAAATCTTCCTACCAATAAATGGGAAATCGGTCGAATTATACAATGTCATCCGGGCGACGACGGCTTAGTCCGCGTAGTAACTGTTAAAACTGCGCAATCAGAATATAAACGACCCATCATGAAACTGTGCTTTCTTCCCGTAGCGATTAATGGCGAGTCTGACCATACTACGTGATCACGTAGATTCATTAGGAAGAGCTTACCGAGTTTTTGTCGATTATCTGAAGCATTTTTGTACGAAAACGAATTGGGATGTTCGCTTATAACACATCCGTACATGAAGCCATGGGTTTTACACCTCATGAGCTAGTGTTTGGGATTAAGGCTACTCTTCCTTCAGAATTCTCTATACAACAAATACCACGTACTTTCATTCAATACCTATTCTTCAATAACTATTCACTAAAATAACCACTACGCAAGCCACTGCAGCACTAATTCTCGAAAAAGCAACATGGAAAAGTAAAGACTTTCACGACAAAAACCTAAATCCACGGAAATTTAAAACTAACGATAACGTATATTAATAAAAAAAACCCAAAACGTCAAAGTTCGACTCGGATTGGGTAGGCCGCTACAGAATAACCGGATGATTACGAATATAACCGCCGAACTGGACTTAGGAAAAAATAGATTTAAAATCGTTCACGCGAATAAACTTAAGTTAGCATGCATTAGATTAGATGGCGAAGATACGGGTGTTGGATGCCCAACTCGACCACTCACACTGTAAACACCATAGACTCATCCTAAACCACATTCATCTGACAAACAACCTAACCTGAGTTCCTAGTCATCCTGTACTCCGTACCTTTCCTTCGTCACCCTCTTCCTCGACCGCTGTCCTTACTATTAGTCATCCCCAACCAGAGTACTTAAAAGCCCGCAAAATCATAGAACCGCCAGATTTTCGTATTCACTAGTCGAGTGCAGTACCCGTATTAATAAACCCTCTAAGAGTTATCTTCAACGTGTTGTCAATTCTCTCGGAATCCAACACGGGCAACTAAAACTAATTATTTCGAAAAATCTCTAGGAGATACCAAATCTTTATCTTTGCTATTATTATTAGAAGGCTCACTTCCTTGCGGCTTAGCAATTAAAGCTCGAGTATACAACGTAACATCGCGCACATTCCACACGTATATCCTCTTCTACGTCGTCATTGTATTTACATTTGTGTTATGAATCCACTTAATTGAGTGTTATGGAAGAAACTGTTCACTGTCGATTTTGTTTTAAGCAAAGGAGTAACATCTTGTAACAAAATCTTACCATAAACTAAGTTTCGAATGCGAACAAAATCTGTATCGTAGAACCATCTTTTTTTTTATACAGGGGCGGGCTGTTACGCACCCACCTCTTATCATGTAAAGGCGGCTTTACACATTAATAGTTATTGCGCAAAACCCGTGTTTACTAGGTATTTAAGATAGAAGAATTATTAATTCGCGAGTATGTTGACGCGATGTCAATCTCTGTTTTAGGTTAAGTCGTATTAAATTACATTACTGGAATAATCTATCAATGTCTTTAAATGAATAAATCTCTTCGATTCGCATAAGAGGAACACAAAACTGGGTTAATTATTTGCTGTTATTGTGAACTTAGAAAATATCACATAAAAAACGCGAAAAACTCATTTTCAAGGGAAGGAGTTTCGACATCGTTTTGAATTTGCATTGATATCGTCTTTCCTTCGTTTCAACATTGTTTTGTCTTCGTTTTGATTTCGTTTCGACATCGTTTCGAATTCACGTTCTGGCTTGTCATGTTCTGTGACAGAGTGATGAACAAGCGTTCTGGTGTGTCTTTTAGACGAACTGCAGTCGAGCGTTCAGGGGTGTCTTTTAGACAAAGTGCAGGCGAGCGTTCTGTGGTGTCTTATAGCCACGCGGCGTCTTTTAATTTTCGAGCGCGAGACGCGGGCAGTCGAGCGCGAGACGCGGGCAGTCGAGCGCGAGACGCGGGCAGTCGAGCGCGAGACGCGGGCAGTCGAGCGCGAGACGCGGGCAGTCGAGCGCGAGACGCGGGCAGTCGAGCGCGAGACGCGGGCAGTCGAGCGCGAGACGCGGGCAGTCGAGCGCGAGACGCGGGCAGTCGAGCGCGAGACGCGGGCAGTCGAGCGCGAGACGCGGGCAGTCGAGCGCGAGACGCGGGCAGTCGAGCGCGAGACGCGGGCAGTCGAGCGCGAGACGCGGGCAGTCGAGCGCGAGACGCGGGCAGTCGAGCGCGAGACGCGGGCAGTCGAGCGCGAGACGCGGGCAGTCGAGCGCGAGACGCGGGCAGTCGAGCGCGAGACGCGGGCAGTCGAGCGCGAGACGCGGGCAGTCGAGCGCGAGACGCGGGCAGTCGAGCGCGAGACGCGGGCAGTCGAGCGCGAGACGCGGGCAGTCGAGCGCGAGACGCGGGCAGTCGAGCGCGAGACGCGGGCAGTCGAGCGCGAGACGCGGGCAGTCGAGCGCGAGACGCGGGCAGTCGAGCGCGAGACGCGGGCAGTCGAGCGCGAGACGCGGGCAGTCGAGCGCGAGACGCGGGCAGTCGAGCGCGAGACGCGGGCAGTCGAGCGCGAGACGCGGGCAGTCGAGCGCGAGACGCGGGCAGTCGAGCGCGAGACGCGGGCAGTCGAGCGCGAGACGCGGGCAGTCGAGCGCGAGACGCGGGCAGTCGAGCGCGAGACGCGGGCAGTCGAGCGCGAGACGCGGGCAGTCGAGCGCGAGACGCGGGCAGTCGAGCGCGAGACGCGGGCAGTCGAGCGCGAGACGCGGGCAGTCGAGCGCGAGACGCGGGCAGTCGAGCGCGAGACGCGGGCAGTCGAGCGCGAGACGCGGGCAGTCGAGCGCGAGACGCGGGCAGTCGAGCGCGAGACGCGGGCAGTCGAGCGCGAGACGCGGGCAGTCGAGCGCGAGACGCGGGCAGTCGAGCGCGAGACGCGGGCAGTCGAGCGCGAGACGCGGGCAGTCGAGCGCGAGACGCGGGCAGTCGAGCGCGAGACGCGGGCAGTCGAGCGCGAGACGCGGGCAGTCGAGCGCGAGACGCGGGCAGTCGAGCGCGAGACGCGGGCAGTCGAGCGCGAGACGCGGGCAGTCGAGCGCGAGACGCGGGCAGTCGAGCGCGAGACGCGGGCAGTCGAGCGCGAGACGCGGGCAGTCGAGCGCGAGACGCGGGCAGTCGAGCGCGAGACGCGGGCAGTCGAGCGCGAGACGCGGGCAGTCGAGCGCGAGACGCGGGCAGTCGAGCGCGAGACGCGGGCAGTCGAGCGCGAGACGCGGGCAGTCGAGCGCGAGACGCGGGCAGTCGAGCGCGAGACGCGGGCAGTCGAGCGCGAGACGCGGGCAGTCGAGCGCGAGACGCGGGCAGTCGAGCGCGAGACGCGGGCAGTCGAGCGCGAGACGCGGGCAGTCGAGCGCGAGACGCGGGCAGTCGAGCGCGAGACGCGGGCAGTCGAGCGCGAGACGCGGGCAGTCGAGCGCGAGACGCGGGCAGTCGAGCGCGAGACGCGGGCAGTCGAGCGCGAGACGCGGGCAGTCGAGCGCGAGACGCGGGCAGTCGAGCGCGAGACGCGGGCAGTCGAGCGCGAGACGCGGGCAGTCGAGCGCGAGACGCGGGCAGTCGAGCGCGAGACGCGGGCAGTCGAGCGCGAGACGCGGGCAGTCGAGCGCGAGACGCGGGCAGTCGAGCGCGAGACGCGGGCAGTCGAGCGCGAGACGCGGGCAGTCGAGCGCGAGACGCGGGCAGTCGAGCGCGAGACGCGGGCAGTCGAGCGCGAGACGCGGGCAGTCGAGCGCGAGACGCGGGCAGTCGAGCGCGAGACGCGGGCAGTCGAGCGCGAGACGCGGGCAGTCGAGCGCGAGACGCGGGCAGTCGAGCGCGAGACGCGGGCAGTCGAGCGCGAGACGCGGGCAGTCGAGCGCGAGACGCGGGCAGTCGAGCGCGAGACGCGGGCAGTCGAGCGCGAGTCGCGGGCAGTCGAGCGCGCGCCGCGGGCAGGCGAGCGCGAGACGCGGGCAGTCGAGCGCGAGACGCGGGCAGTCGAGCGCGAGACGCGGGCAGTCGAGCGCGAGACGCGGGCAGTCGAGCGCGAGACGCGGGCAGTCGAGCGCGAGACGCGGGCAGTCGAGCGCGAGACGCGGGCAGTCGAGCGCGAGACGCGGGCAGTCGAGCGCGAGACGCGGGCAGTCGAGCGCGAGACGCGGGCAGTCGAGCGCGAGACGCGGGCAGTCGAGCGCGAGACGCGGGCAGTCGAGCGCGAGACGCGGGCAGTCGAGCGCGAGACGCGGGCAGTCGAGCGCGAGACGCGGGCAGTCGAGCGCGAGACGCGGGCAGTCGAGCGCGAGACGCGGGCAGTCGAGCGCGAGACGCGGGCAGTCGAGCGCGAGACGCGGGCAGTCGAGCGCGAGACGCGGGCAGTCGAGCGCGAGACGCGGGCAGTCGAGCGCGAGACGCGGGCAGTCGAGCGCGAGACGCGGGCAGTCGAGCGCGAGACGCGGGCAGTCGAGCGCGAGACGCGGGCAGTCGAGCGCGAGACGCGGGCAGTCGAGCGCGAGACGCGGGCAGTCGAGCGCGAGACGCGGGCAGTCGAGAGCGAGACGCGGGCAGTCGAGCGCGAGACGCGGGCAGTCGAGCGCGAGACGCGGGCAGTCGAGCGCGAGACGCGGGCAGTCGAGCGCGAGACGCGGGCAGTCGAGCGCGAGACGCGGGCAGTCGAGCGCGAGACGCGGGCAGTCGAGCGCGAGACGCGGGCAGTCGAGCGCGGGACGCGGGCAGTCGAGCGCGAGACGCGGGCAGTCGAGCGCGAGACGCGGGCAGTCGAGCGCGAGACGCGGGCAGTCGAGCGCGAGACGCGGGCAGTCGAGCGCGAGACGCGGGCAGTCGAGCGCGAGACGCGGGCAGTCGAGCGCGAGACGCGGGCAGTCGAGCGCGAGACGCGGGCAGTCGAGCGCGAGACGCGGGCAGTCGAGCGCGAGACGCGGGCAGTCGAGCGCGAGACGCGGGCAGTCGAGCGCGAGACGCGGGCAGTCGAGCGCGAGACGCGGGCAGTCGAGCGCGAGACGCGGGCAGTCGAGCGCGAGACGCGGGCAGTCGAGCGCGAGACGCGGGCAGTCGAGCGCGAGACGCGGGCAGTCGAGCGCGAGACGCGGGCAGTCGAGCGCGAGACGCGGGCAGTCGAGCGCGAGACGCGGGCAGTCGCGCGCGAGACGCGGGCAGTCGAGCGCGAGACGCGGGCAGTCGAGCGCGAGACGCGGGCAGTCGAGCGCGAGGCGCGGGCAGTCGAGCGCGAGACGCGGGCAGTCGAGCGCGAGACGCGGGCAGTCGAGCGCGAGACGCGGGCAGTCGAGCGCGAGACGCGGGCAGTCGAGCGCGAGACGCGGGCAGTCGAGCGCGAGACGCGGGCAGTCGAGCGCGAGACGCGGGCAGTCGAGCGCGAGACGCGGGCAGTCGAGCGCGAGACGCGGGCAGTCGAGCGCGAGACGCGGGCAGTCGAGCGCGAGACGCGGGCAGTCGAGCGCGAGACGCGGGCAGTCGAGCGCGAGACGCGGGCAGTCGAGCGCGAGACGCGGGCAGTCGAGCGCGAGACGCGGGCAGTCGAGCGCGAGACGCGGGCAGTCGAGCGCGAGACGCGGGCAGTCGAGCGCGAGACGCGGGCAGTCGAGCGCGAGACGCGGGCAGTCGAGCGCGAGACGCGGGCAGTCGAGCGCGAGACGCGGGCAGTCGAGCGCGAGACGCGGGCAGTCGAGCGCGAGACGCGGGCAGTCGAGCGCGAGACGCGGGCAGTCGAGCGCGAGACGCGGGCAGTCGAGCGCGAGACGCGGGCAGTCGAGCGCGAGACGCGGGCAGTCGAGCGCGAGACGCGGGCAGTCGAGCGCGAGACGCGGGCAGTCGAGCGCGAGACGCGGGCAGTCGAGCGCGAGACGCGGGCAGTCGAGCGCGAGACGCGGGCAGTCGAGCGCGAGACGCGGGCAGTCGAGCGCGAGACGCGGGCAGTCGAGCGCGAGACGCGGGCAGTCGAGCGCGAGACGCGGGCAGTCGAGCGCGAGACGCGGGCAGTCGAGCGCGAGACGCGGGCAGTCGAGCGCGAGACGCGGGCAGTCGAGCGCGAGACGCGGGCAGTCGAGCGCGAGACGCGGGCAGTCGAGCGCGAGACGCGGGCAGTCGAGCGCGAGACGCGGGCAGTCGAGCGCGAGACGCGGGCAGTCGAGCGCGAGGCGCGGGCAGTCGAGCGCGGGACGCGGGCAGTCGAGCGCGAGACGCGGGCAGTCGAGCGCGAGACGCGGGCAGTCGAGCGCGAGACGCGGGCAGTCGAGCGCGAGACGCGGGCAGTCGAGCGCGAGACGCGGGCAGTCGAGCGCGAGACGCGGGCAGTCGAGCGCGAGACGCGGGCAGTCGAGCGCGAGACGCGGGCAGTCGAGCGCGAGACGCGGGCAGTCGAGCGCGAGACGCGGGCAGTCGAGCGCGAGACGCGGGCAGTCGAGCGCGAGACGCGGGCAGTCGGGACGCCTCTAAAAGACGCCTCAGAACGCTCAACTGCCGCTCGTCACAGAACGCGACAAGCCAGAACGTGAAGTCGAAACGATGTCGAAATTAAGTCAAATCGGTGGCATAACGATGACAAAGCCAAGTCAAGTCGTTGTCGAGCGAAATCAAATCGATGTCAGAACGAAGTCCGAGTGGCGTCAAAGTGAAGTGAAGTCTGATGAAGCCATGTTGTTTTTTGGAAACTAACAATAATTAAAGAATACATGGTTGACTCCTTGAAGCTACACTCGTTATCAACTACTATGTCTATTTTAATATAAAATGTAAAATATTGTAACTACTGTAAGTCTGTTATACTTTGAATAAATATAAGACTATATTATAATTGTATATTGTTTTACCTTAATATTTATAAAAGTACAAACATAACAATTCTTTTCAGTTTTTAAGATTTAATTATTCAGGGTGGTCCACGCAACGTGTGCACCGTTATAACTTCCAAAATATGGGTTGCACGAAAGCATGTTATATGCCAAAGTTACATGGTTTAAAAGGATACACTATGTAGAGCGTTAATTTTTTTTATAAGTGGAGGCATTTCGCAGATTTGAAGGTCAACTTTGTTTTTTTAAACAGAATACTATATTTTTTATACCAAAATATGGTAGAGTACCGAATTGTAAGTAAAAAAGTTTTGACCATTATTAGCCCTAAACCTAATAGCTAACGAGTAATTTCACTTTATTACTTGAAAATTTTCTTCACGTAATATCAAGTTGGAGATTCAACCTTATATCATGGATTTCCGCAGGACAGCGATGTTTACGTGACAATGTTTATCAACACAACAACATCTATCATGATTCGCAATCTTCTACATGTTCGTAATCCAGTATTGAAGTTACCTTCGGTGTTTGTGTGTAATTACCAGGCAGATAAAAGTAAAAATGAAATTCTGTAATAGCGAAAAAGTTGATATGCTTTTAGTTTATGGTGAGTGGCATAAAAATGCAATAAGAGCCAAAGCCATGTATGCCGAAAGGTATCCTGAACGAAATCAGCCATCTCGAGCCATATTTGAGAGAATGTGTGAATCGCTTCGACGAACTGGAAGTTTTAATGTTACTAAATGTAACGTAATGAAAACTGCTACTGCTGATGCAATTACTATTGCGGTCCTAGCAGCGGTAACAGGAAATCCCAATATTAGTACACGGCAGATTTCACGAGGATCTGGAATTAGCAAAACAAGTGTACTACGAATTCTTCATAATGAAAAAACATCATCCCTATCACCTAGCACTTCATCAGAAGCTCCATGGAACGGATTATGAAAACCGTGTTCGGTTCTGTCAATGGTTCTTGCATCAAATGAACAGTAATAATAACTTTTTACAAAAAGTTTTGTTCACTGATGAAGCAACGTTTACTAATCGCAGGCAGATTAATTTGAAAAATATGCATTATTGGGCACCAGAAAATCCTCACTGGATGAGAGAAGTCGACCACCAACAACACCTGAGAATATGAAACATCGTATTCGTGAAGCATGCATTACACTCAGTGCGGATATGATTCAGAATGCAGTTTCTTCATTAGTTAATAGATTGCATCACTGTATTAATGCCAATGGATATCACTTTGAACACTTACATTAGTTGCGTTAAGCCACTAGGTCACTCATATTAGTAAACACTGTCACGTAAACATCGCTGTCCTGCGGAAATCTGTGATATAAGGTTGAATCTCCAATTTGATATTACGTGAAGAAAATTTTCAAGTAATAAAGTGAAATTACTCGTTAGCTATTAGGTTTAGGGCTAATAACGGTCAATACTTTTTTACTTACAATTCGATACTCTACCATATTTTGGTATAAAAAATATAGTATTTTCTTTAAAAAAACAAAGTTGACCTTCAAATCTCCGAAATGCCTCCACCTGTAAAAAAAATTAACGCACTGCATAGTGTACCCTTTTAAACCATGTAACTTTTGTATATAACATTCTTTCGTGCAACGCATATTTTGGAAGTTATAACGGTGCACACATTGCATGGACCACCCTGTATATACAATACAATGGAAGTCATTCTTAGCAAAAATAAAGTACATAAAATTATATTATTATATATATATATATAGTAGCTGTCTTCTATTTTTTATCGAATTAATATTTATAACGTTTTTAGCAAAAAAGTACAGGAAAAAAATTACTTGTTCAAATATTATGTTCAAATATTGCCGCGCTTTTCGCTGTTTCTCCAATGCATTTCCATCCTGTTCTACCCTATAATCAATAAAAAGAGATAAAGATATATCCAGCCAGAAATGTGGCAAATCTGTCTTCATGGTGTGCGAAGCAACGAGGACACGAACAGTAAAGGTGCCGACAGTAAACTTCGCCTCTGTAGTTACTCTGTGCTATAGTTGTCAGTAACTTTAAGGAGAAACCAGATAAGCACATTCAGTTGATATCACTTGTATAACTCTAATTCATGATGTCTATGGTATTCGTAGTGGGTTTTTGATACGTGACGTCGTGGTTTCTGTACGTCATACGTGCATGTTGCATCTGCATTGCGAATATATATAGCAAGAAAATTGTGGAAAATTAAAATTATAATGCATGAAACAGAAGTTCAACAGTAGTTACAAATATTAATCTGAATCTGACACGTTGACAGCGAAGTGATATCACTTTGTGCGTTGCATTGGGCAATACCATTTTTTTGCCTATCCCCGATTTGTGGTGTTTTTAATTCAGAGTTTCGCGTGTGTTAAAGTTGCCCATTGTTGGGCATAGAAAACCGTAAAAATTGCGTACATTTCGCGAGAAGATATGCCAGATAGTGGTGCTGTTTATCAGCCCACGACAGTGGGTTACACATATGATAGCGGCGGTGACGGTGCTGGAGGTGGTGGCGGTTTAAGAAGTGGTTTCTGGAGAATTATATCGAGACATAAACTCAGCTCTAGAAAATGGTTCGAATGGGTATTGCTCTCAGTCTCTTTATCGTTTTTTGTTGCTGGCTTAACGACAATGCTGGTCAGTTTTGTATCCGATGACACGCCACAGGAAAATAAAATAGAGGTAACTTTAGATGTAATTAATAACCTTTTAACGCTCCGTTTCTTTATTTTTGCAACGTAATACTTTAATCCGTAAAAAATGACAACACTATGACGTATATGGAAATGAAACTGCGGTTATTGTTCAAAATAAATATGCTATATTGTATAGTCTTAGGTTCAACTTTAACCATCAAGTGTTTTGTTTATTTAACATTTAGACTAACAGTAATCTTTATTTCGTTTTGAAGCAATTTAAATTTTATCATTTCGAATGTAAAATGTATTCTTATTTTATAATTACATAAATAATAATTGATTTTTTTCCCCTAATTTTAATATTTATTTAATTTTGTATACATTTTTTATTTTTATTTTTCTAAAGTAAATTGTTTTTATATTTTATAATTACATGTTTTTGTAACATAGTATATATATATATATGTTTAAAATGAAAAATAATTATACACAAAGGTAAATGAGAGTTCAACCACATCTGCAACAAATGTTGAGGAACATGTCGAAGATGCTGCCAAGAGTTCAATAGCATTAGGTGCTAGCATGATGCTGGTAGGGCTTCTATTGGGTTTTGGTTGGGCTTGGCTTCGTTTCTTCCGTCGTGGTAAATCTCCACGGGGTGGAATGGTTGGAAGTAGTGGTCAGGTAAGCAAAATGTTTTTCATAGATGTATATTTTGAGTTTGGTTTTATTTACTGGAAGCCATCCGTGCTTTGGCTCGTACGTTCGTTTCTTTATCTTATATACGCGTTGCTATGAGGAAAGATGTTGGGCGGTTTGAATCCATCGACTGACTTGCTGGTGGGTTCCACTTCGCAGTACGGGCCGGTACTTACGGAGCTGCCGAGTCAACTGAAGCTGAAGCAGACAAGTTCTCATGACACTCCAGCAATACCACTTTCTGATCAAGAAGAGGAAACACGTACCCTAATGCAGGATTCTACAATTCCCTCGGTTGTCTCTACTGGTCCTAATACCATTGCTAATCAGATCCCAGGTTGAGTACAATGGTTAAATGCATCGATGTGTAGTAAGAACACACGATATGGACATTCTTTTAATTTCATGCGAAACAACCTGAATCGCGGTTTTTGCCATTTTGCGAATTATGTGATTTATTTACAAATAGGACAATTATTCCTTTTAATCTTTGCCAGTAGTGATGGTTCTGTAAATTTGTTTGAATTCCTTTGCTTAAATTTAAAACATACGAAATTTTATTTCTGTAGATTATCAGCAGAAGTTTTAGCCTGTAAGATATTATTTACTATACTTTACTTAAATTTTATCCCTTAACTTTTATCTATGCATTCCTCCACTCCGTCCATTGTCATTGGTAATATGTTAGATAAGCATTGAATCCAGATATAGATAGAAAAGTTTAGAACAACTTATTTAAAATATGATATGAGATATTTTTCAAAACATTATTTTCATTATTATTTAAATAATAGCATGTTTAATAGTAATACTAATATCAATTGTCTTGGTATGATAGTAATTTATATTAGAGCATTACTGGTCTGAAAAGGCCAGTTATGAACCCATGTATACACAAATGATATTTTGTATTATTCTGCCGAATTTAACATAATGGCAGCATTAAGCGTGACTGACAATATTTGTAACAACTATTTGCTCATCTACATGTATGGGAGAAAATGAGCTGTAACAAACGGTGGTGTTAGCAAAGTAAATGGATATGTATATATATTAGGATAACATACGTAAAGTATAATACAAAGCAATCCCATCTCTTCAAATTCAATTCAAATGGGTGTGATGTGGAGCAGTTAAAGGAATGCACTGCACAATTTTTGTTATATTATTTTATCTTTTTTATACTTATGTTATTTGTACTTATTAGTCCTAATTACATACAACTTAATTAACATATACATCTATTACAGTAAAGATACATTTTTATATTATAACTGTTTTAATACTTTAATGAAATTTTTGACTCTGTTTTATTGACTTCTCTTACATCTATTGAGACTGGGTATATTATGTATATATAAGATAATCTATGGTCAGGGTGTTCTGGTTATCAGCTACAAATTTCAAATGATTATTGGAATGTTTCCAAGTAATGATTTTTATTTATATATAAGTGTAATTTTACTTAATATTAAAATTGCATTTACGACAAAAGACCAATTTTCATTGTGCATAAAAATATAATTATTTACAAACAATTATTTATTTTTAATTTTTTATACATTTATTATTGCGAATTGTTAAGTTTTGCAACAAAAAAAAGATAAACTATTTTATTCGGTAATAAAATTACGCGAATATGAATATTTAAGAAAAAAATTCAATAAATCTTTTAATCTCTGTCTGGATTCAATGCTATCGTAGAATGAGTATACATAACGTGAATATTATTTTAATGATTTATGTGAAATCCGTACTATATTAGTTAATGATTTATTCATTTATTCCTTTATGTAAGTATTTTCATTATACAAGAAAAATAAATAATTCAAAAATTATATGTAGACCTTTTTCATTCCATTCTTTTCCTTGTACGGATTTCTGAGAATGAAATATAAAAATAAATTTTAAATGTAGTATTTAATTTATAGCTATTTCATAAAATCATTCGATTTATCAGTAATTATTTAATACTTAAATAAAACTATAATAGTAGTATAGAAAGCTATGTATAGATTTGTAAGCTTTTTTATTACTGCACATGCGCAAACTGCGTAGAAAGCGAATTTCAAATTATTAGTTCAAAGAAAGCGCGAAAGGTTATGTTGCCTTCGAATTATGGCATCAGCCATCGATATTCTATACGTTCATTTATTTTGAGAGGAATTTCGGTTTGTACATTGTCATACTATAATCTGTATAAAATGAGTAAAAAATTGAAGCTTGATACCTTTACAAGATCCTTAGGATCTGAAAATAAAAATAATAATAAAGATTCGTCCACTGTAACATCGAAATATTTTGACGATAAAGATGCTTCATCAAAAAAGACTCAGAGAAAAAAGCGTACACCGGTAAAAATAAAATATGAGGAAACGGAAAATGTGGCTGTTCCACAGAATAGTGAAATAAAGCTTGAAGAATTGCAAGATGAAACTGTAAAAAAAGAGGTAAAACAAGAAGAGGATAAATGGATGCCACCAAATTGGGAAGCTATTTTAGCAAATATTAATGAAATGCGAAAACATAGAACAGCACCTGTGGATAAAATGGGCTGTCATAAATGTGCAAATCCAAAAGCCTCTGCCAAAGACAGTAGATATCAATCATTAATTGCATTAATGCTTAGTAGTCAAACTAAGGATCAAGTTACTCATGCAGCTATGCAGAGATTGAATACTTATGGTTGTACTCCAGAACTACTAGCAGCTACTCCTGATGATATTCTTGAAAAGCTTATATATCCAGTTGGATTTTATAAGGTATAACTTCTATCCTTATGACTGATTGATTTTAACAATTATATTCTGTTACTATGAAATTAATAGGTAAGTAAAGGAATTATATAAAGAATTTGTTGAATTAAAAAATGTTTTGTTTTCCAGAGAAAAGTAGAATATATTAAAAAAACATCAAAAGTTTTAATTGATAAATACGATGGTGATATTCCTAGAACACTAAAAGAATTATGCCAATTACCAGGAGTGGGACCAAAAATGGGACACCTATGTATGCAAATAGCATGGGGTGAGGTTTCTGGTATTGGTGTAGATACACATGTACATCGACTTTGTAATAGATTAGAATGGGTAAAGAAGCCAACAAAAACACCAGAGGAAACAAGAATAGCACTAGAAGGTTGGCTTCCAAAAGATCTGTGGAAAGAGGTAAACCATTTACTTGTTGGATTTGGACAAGAAATTTGTTTACCAAGATTTCCTAAATGCGGTGAATGCTTAAATAAAGATATTTGTCCATTTAGTATAAAAAATGGAACAAAAAAAAACAAATAATACTATAAAATAGTTTATTACAAACTGTATTTATTATTTACAATATTTAAAGAGTAAAAGTTTGAAAGGACTTAGCGATTTAATTTCTTCTTTAATTTTCCACTACGTTTTTGCACTTTTTCAACCCTTTTTCGTTTTCTCATACTTTCTTTCCTATTTTTTTGACGTTCTAATTTTTGTTTCTGTTGAAATACTTTACTCTTCTTCACTTGTTTTAATGCATCCTTTTTTATTGCTTTCTTTAAATCCTTTCTATTGTCAATCTGTTTCTCTGTTGCACTTTTCTTTGAATTTCTAGTTTCTTTCTTTTTATTTAATGGCATTCCCTCAATTTCTTCATCATTATCAGAATTATTATCACTCTTTTCTTCTTCTTCATTACTTTCCCTTGTATCAGTACCTTTATTTTCACCAATTAATGCATTATTTTCTGCTAGATCTGCAACGTTTAATTCTAAAATACTAACAGTGTGCCCTTCTGTCTCATATTCTTGCTGAGATAATAATTGTTGAATTTCAGGAATATCGCGACTTGATAGTAATTTTTTGTAACGTTCTCGAGTCTATAAAAATAATATATTTTATTGTTGCATTACAGTGAAATTCACGTGTATACTTTCCTCGAGTTTAATCCTTTTCCGTTCTTCCTTTAACCGTTGCTGTAATTCTTCTTTAGCCTTTTGTTGTCGTTGTAATTTTCGTTTACGAAATCCCTTTAGAAAATCTCTGCATTCAAAAATACAAAATATTTATCTTGCTTAAAATCCTTTTAATTCGTTTAATTAGTTTTGTCTTAATTACCGTCTTTTATTCTCATCAAACACAAGAGTAATCTTTTTGCGTTTCTTTGGTTGACTGGGTATTCTATTCACATTGAGTAATTTAGGTTGCATTTTTGTACGCGGCGCCATATCCACGTGAGTATAAGTTACGTATAGGTTATGTTGATACAAATTGTGTCGTAATTTTTTAATGCTTCTATACAGCAAAGAAAAAATACAAATAATACATAAATTTGTTTAGAAATTCTAATTCTAATTTTCAAAAGAAGTGAATTTCTTTAATGCTTTATTCAATATTGTAAATTAAAAAAATCATGAGGTTATCACGTAAAACAATAAGCAGATTTCACTTAACTACCTTCTATAGATATAAGAAAAATTCTGCATTAGTACGTAACATACGTAAACAAATGCTTGTATTTTTAATAAATAAACAAAATAAACGCAAGTGTAAAATAATAGTTGTTAAATCTTACCGTATGTATCTGTCACTATTTACTCAATGTACTGAAATTTTATTTACGAAAATATTAGAAGTTCAAAAGATAGAAATATATTCAGTATCATGTGTACCGATTAAGAATATCTTTTTTATTTCATAAGTGTTTTAATTATAAACTAAAAATCAAACAAAATCAACAAATAAAATAAAAAAAATACGTTAACTGAAAATGAAAGTTAGTGTTTATTATTAACGTTTCGTATTCTAATGCTGTTTGAGTATGAAGTTATCATCTTCTTATCTACCTTCGTACTACATAACTGACATATCCTTAGGTTGTAATTCAAGCGCATTAACGCACATTATAATATTGAAATCAAGTTCATATATAACGTATTTTACAGTATTTACTTATTTTAGAATACTTTAAATACTGTTGTTTAAAATAAGATCGAATTCTCTATAGTTTTGTTAATTTGGTACAAATAATATCTGAGTAAAGACACAGAGTACTAGTTACTCTGTGGTAAAGATAGAACCGATTTTGCAAGCTCCCTGTCCGGAATGTCTAATTGCGCATGCGTGGGAAATCCTTTTCATGAAAAGAATCCCTCAATTTAGTAGGGCGTAATAGCATCGCAGAACATGTGTGAAGAATGGTGAGCATGGTGAGTTAGCTTGCCACTAGTAGGTGGAAAGCCTTCGTTATTTACACCGGGAATGTATCGGGTGTAAGTGATTGGTTCCTTTCACGAGGGAATCCGTCGGTAGGCGGGTAGTTGTAGGGCGGGGGCTCTATTGATTTAAATTTGGTTTGCCGGTGCGCGTGTCAATAGTCAACACAGTGCCGCGAAGAGCGCGCGCTCAAGCATCTACGCTTTGGTGGTCGTGTTGTGCGGATCGAAAGGTTAGGCCTTTCGCGGTGCAGTCAAAAAGGATATGTCGACTAAGTCGAAAAACGGTACGAATGAGGATGTGGAGAATTTAAATGGACCCATCCGCTTCCAGAGTGTTGTACCAAAGGAAAGGTCAGTCTTGTACCGGCAATTTCTGGTTCGCGTCAGTCCTTATAAAATCCGGCGTGCGCCAGAGACAATATCATGAAAAGTGTTGCATGAGCACGAGTATCTTGTTAAATTACTTACAGCCACGCCTTGAACTGAGTACTAGCTGACTCATCGGCAGATGTTACGAATCTAAAGCACCCCTCGTACTATTCGAGTGTGAAAGAGAAAGAAATCGATCGATAATATTTTTTTGTGTGCGGTGACAATTGTGATTTCTTGCGTGAATATTGTTATGGTCTGATTGTGTGGTAAAGAAAAAAAACAATAGAATTTCTTTTAGTATTCTTCGTATCAAATAGTATTTTCTTGAGAAAATCGATTCATTTACCGGGTACTTGCTATCTGTGAGAGGCTAATGCTGCTTCTACCGATTGGTTACTCTATCAGTCACGTGGTGCGAGAATCGCGCGCGCTAAACATATTACGAATTTTCATTTCCAATTTTGTTTTACCTTTTTCATACGTTTAACCAATGTACTAACAATTTTTAAACGGCGATAGGAACAAATATATATATATATATATATATATATACAAATATATATAATCGTATCTTCTCGAATCTTTAAAGGCAAGAATTATTGAAGTGGAATGGTTGGGGATACAAGGATTCTGAATTTCGTGTGAATGCGAAGAACATCATCGAATTCACTGGCGATAGGTGAGTCTTTCGTTAATATTTGTCACTATTCTTAACTGATATTGTAAAAGATATTAATGCTAGTTAATCTTTACCAATTGGAAATCGCTACTTTACTATTTTTCGAGTGACAAATTTACTTCGTAAATGTGAAAATGCTGAAAATTTTTAATATTAATATTGTATCTATTTTTTTTGTTAATAAATATTAAATCTTATAAAATTCTGAAAGCTTAAAATTAATTTGTACACTTCTTATAAATATTTAGCAAAATGATAAATAATTACTATAAATAAATTTCTTATCCGTTTTTTAATTCATGAGATATATCAAGATATTTTTCAAGCAAAAGACATATGCATTTAATTTTCTTCCATTTAGAATTGCATATTAATTCAGATTAGATTATATGAAATACATACTTGGAAATTGTTTATCAATTCGAAGCACACTTTAGTGGGCATCGAATAACATTTATACACACATTATTACTTACTACCCATTAATTTTATATTGTTGTTACTTCATTTTTTATTTCTAATATTTAATATTTAATTTTTCTTCCACAAAATAAATATTTACTAAGGAATTTAGTTAAATTTCCACTATCGTATTTTTGGATTTAATTTAATGACTGATAAATGATGAATATAACGTAAAATATGTAACGTGTTTCGAAAATAGTAAAAAACACCTGTTAACTATTTTGTAATATTTTTACCTCGTAAAAATTCAAAAGTAAAGTTAAAATCTGTATTTATTTTCCCTGAAGAAATCTAAATTTTATATTTAGTAATCACGTATGAAAAAAATTTTCAAACTTTACCTATTTTTGGACATCTTATGGTGGTGTAAGCTATCCGTTCTCTACAAAAAAATTCGTGATATAATTCTAATTTCAATCTTAAATCGTGTTTATGTAGTATTAATTTTAATACAAAAGTGAAATATTTTTAATAGAACAATTACACATGTGTAAACAATACTTTGAATATTTTATCAGTATAATGAGCAGTAGTGTACGTATTTTTCTAATTTAATTATTTGATTTTAAAAAATGTGTAGTAGTTTGTACTTAAACAGGTAATGTGTGATAATAGTTCGAAAATAGAACTAAAGATAATTAAGTTTATTGCATAAGCCGATTAGGATAGGTATAATTTAGTGATAATCGATAACAGAACAGGAAATGACACTTATTTTTGTGGATCTAAGCAAACAATTTATTAATCATTTAAGTAAGAAATTTGGAACGAATTTTTAGCTACTGAACCGTTAAAGATGAACCGTAGTGCATCACACGAAACGAATATGCGTTACATTAAATAAATTAATTTTATCACACTTCGAACTCAGTTCATTAACGATTTTATATCGTCTTGTATTCAAGTATATTAGATCATTCGTCCACATTAGTTTAGTACTGTATTTTTCAATTTGTTTAAATACTAGATAATTATCGTAACGTTTTTTAATAATAACAACAAAAATGTCAACTACAATACTAATAATAATTATTAGTTTTTTAACACGAATTTACATTAAAACTTGTGGGATGAAAGTGACTTGCATCCCTTTTATACTGACTAATTTGATTAGTTAATTTTTGTAATTATTAAATGATGCTACTAAAGAATTTTTTTATTATTGACATTTACCATGTTTAACCACTTTTACGACCAATTCAAAAATGAGAAAAATATGACTTGTATCTCTTTGCAACTCTGTAACTTCCAAGTTTCAATATAAACCGCTTCGTTAAAAATAGCATAAGTCAACTTCTTCCTAGTTTGCACTGGGAGTTTACACAACTTGCAATGCACTTAAGCACTTGGATTTTAACCTATGACAACGCTAATAATATTGTTCCTTATTTTAAGCAACAAAATTTTATTATGCATTTTGACAAAAAATATTGTTTTTTTTTACTAAACCAATTAAACTAATATCATATTAAAATACCATTTTATTTCTTTGTTTCTTGAACTTACGTCATTTTAATGCAAAAGTAATTTGCCTAATGTTACTGTAAAAACCTGAAAATTGGTAAATTCTAGGTTTTACCGGTCAATCGTAGCAGTTACCGTAGTCAGATGGTAAAGGTACGAAAACATCTTGTAAACTTTTTCATTTCGGATTTTTGCTAAACTATTCTGATAAATGCTAGGATTTACTAATATCAATTGGTAAAAGTCTGAAATAAGAAATCAAGAAATAATGATCAATTTGTGTTGGTATTTACCAGAACGGTTTGGTAAAAGTTCGAAATGAAATACGTTCAGTTTATAAAGTTTTCGGACTTTTACCACCTCACAATGGTCATTGCTAAAATTAACTCTTAATTGGTATAATGCTTTTCACAAACGTGAGTGGTATTGCAGACGCCAAATAAAGAGTGCAAATTAATTTATAAATCTGACACTAGATAAACTTTTATGAATGTTTTGTTTTTAGATATCACATAAAATAATAGAAACGTGGAAGATTAAATTTTTTATGTAAAATTAGTTAGGATTTCAATTCTGGGGGCGTTGGTGATTTTAGTATACCACTTAAGGGTTAACGGGGAAAGTTTAGGATTGTTTAAAATCGCCTGCCTGCACGAATGTCCAGATATGGTTCCGAACTGTGAACGCTAAAGCAGTAGGCACCGATGTATTCAATTTACGATGAATTGCACAGTTCAAGTACAATGAATACATTTATTAAATAGTAATTATGTTAATCACTAACGGTAATAAATTAAGCAGTGAGAGACACATTCATGCATTTCTTCACATTTCTAATCAAGTTTCACGTTAGTGATAGATTATTAATGCAGATTAGTAAATCTTGTTTGCTAGTGAACGTTCATTTCGTTGTGAACTCATTTACTTTTGATGTCGTAAGTTTGCATGCAAGAAATTCCATCTTCCTTATGTTTGCTCTGTCGTTTCTGAGAATGCGGTTTGGAGTGGCCGTTTCTATTCAGCAAATGAATACTAATGAGTGTAAATATATGGGGTACAAGCAAAGATAAATATGTAAATTTCACAGTGTAATTTTTTCGTAGACGCATTTTTCTTACTTTATTTTCCTATTATATGAAGATTTTCTAAGAGATCGAAAATTAACATGTTAATGTAATGTCCACAAGTTGCTAGAAAACCAGTCGTCTTTTTAGAATAAACTCATTACAAATCTTGAATATGTTAAAATGATTGCTTTAACTAATGTATTGTAATTTATATTATTTGAACTGTATAATAGATAATTGAATAATAATTAAATAGCCAGTAGTGGATTACAGAAGATATTGACTTTTCATTATTGTCAGAAAATCTTCTTTTAACGAGGCGAGGATAATTGGTTGGAACGATCTACACACTTTAATTTTTAAGGGATGACCACAGTAGTAACAAAATATAGCACAGTATCATAATTAATAAAATAAAATAGAATAAAAATATAAATTAATCCTGCCCCTTTTAGCTTATTTGTTCTATTAATTAATATGGCTGTATATCCGAGGAATGAGATTTTAAATTAACAAAGCGTCCTATCAGGTAGTTGGAATTAATAAATTAGATTATTTCCAGAGCACTACTAACTACGTAGAAAATGCCAACTTTACTTAAAAAAGTCGAAAATATATACAGCTTTAAATATTTTAAAGTATCCCGAAAAATAAAAGATTGGTAAATAGGACATTTCAGCTAAAGAGGATAGAACTATTTGTAAAATATTGTAAGGTATTTATGATATGAGTCATATAAATATATTGCATGCGATGCAATAAGAAAATGTTATAAAATCTATTTGGAACGATATTGTTGCTATTCACTTCGTATGTGCCTTCGTATTCAAGGAAGTGAGATTTAAAAATGTAATAACGTGAACTTTTACGTGGATACTAATGTAAGTGTAACGATCTTTGACCTATGGGGAACACGTGATTAGATTTACGAGAAACCACCATGATAAGATATACTGATTAAACACATTCGAATGTGACGTTCGTCATATAGGTTCCGACAAACTTATATAATATGATAATGACACATTTGTACTAATTAATGTTTTAAAATTATAAAGAAAATTATGATATAAAGAATATCATTTTGATTATTATGTTTAGTTGATTTTGTTTACAATTTTATTAAAAAAAGGCCTCAATTTATATATACATTCCTACAATTAAATAACTTTATAAATAAGGCAAATGAACTTGGTGTATGATTACTAATTTACTTATTCCTTCCATAGATCGATCTTTTAATATCGTATGAAAATATCATTGTACTTGTCTTATTTAATTCATTTTGTTAACAACTTTATTAGAAAGAGTCTGAATTAATGTAAAGATATACACAAATACGCAATCTTACAAAGAATATAAATTTAATTTACAGTTTATCACAAAAATCTACATACAGATTTTAAATTTCAAATATTTACATATTCTAGGACATATAGAATAATAGTAGAAATGGAGTGAAAATTTAGAATACATAAAATTATATTTCGTAAATAGAGCATCGGTGATTACATGAATAAAATTGCGGCTAAAAATATATAAAATATAATTTTACTTATATGAAATATATTATAGGGCGTCGCAGATCCATTAGAAGATATAAAAAAATATAACTACAGTTTCAACAATTAATTTTATATACTTCAATGCTCATACATACATTTTTATGAAGTCGAGTTTCTGTTTTATGTACGTTTTATTGCAAACAATTAGTAAAAACACCATCATTCTATGATAATGTTCTTAATGTTAATTAAATAAATAAATTATTGTTCTTAAAATAGTTGAAGGTTTTGTAATTTTTTTTAAATATTTGCGATTGACTGTATAATGAATCACTTAAATATTCCTTAAATATAATTTAAATGTTCTTTCTGCAAGTCGACTTTGTTAATAATACTACAATTGCTTAAATAAATACTTTACCAATGTTAGCAACAAATTAAATATTTGCAGGTATCCTATTGGCAATACGGAACTTCCGTATTTCACGCAATGGGTGCAAGACACGTTTGACTTGGACATGTCCATGAAAAACCAATCTCAACCAGTACCAACAAATCTACCGGAACCGATTATTTCATCCGAACTGTTGGTGGCGATTCAGGAATTAAAGATCGAATACTCATTGAAGGGTATCGATCGGTTAATTAGAGCACACGGCCACACGCTTCGGGAAATTTATCTTCTCAAGCATGGATCGTTTAATCGGATACCGGATGTAGTACTTTGGCCGAGTGAGTAATTCAAAATTCATCGTAAAAATGATATTCTATTACATTGAAATGATTATATCCTCCAGGGAGTTTATTAGATTATTTCTTATGATATAACTTTTAGTAACTTTAATATTATACTGCATATACCAGAATCATACATTTTCACTTATAGAGTAAATAAAAAATTATTTTATAATTTTTAAGTTTCATCAAAGTTAAATTTGATATAAAAACTGATATATGTTGAAAATTTCAGAGTAAGAAAATTGAAAAATTTGATATCATTAATTAAGAATTTTCATAATTTGTCGCATTTTACACTTATAGTGTTAATATAAAAAGAATAATTTTATTATTAGATGTTAATTTCTGTTTTTTCGCTTTATTTAATATTTGTATTTAGCCGCGACTGGTTTCAAGGAGAGTATGGTTTGTTTTATGGTTAGTATAGTTAATGTGCAACTTGTCAGAATTTATGTAAATTTCCATTCGCAAGATTTTGTTTCTTACAAAATGTTTTGTAAAATTCATTAACGTGTTCTCACTTTCTTTTACTTACCCAGTATATATATTATTCCATGTTTCTTTCCATACTCTTTCGTTTAAAGTCTATACGTAGTGATATCGACTAGGATAGCGGTGAAGTGAACGATAGAATTCTTAAACCTTGACTTAGTTACACGCTATAATTTTCGGAACACGTTTATATGCACGATAAACGAATGAAGTACCATGTAAGTCATGTTAAACGAATATACATATGCAAAATTATACAATAAATATCTGTGTCATGCATGTGTTTTTTTTTTCGTTTCGAAAATTCTTTTAATAATTAATTTATTTTATTTAAAGCAACTTTCCATGAAATTAGAAAATTATATAAATTTACAGTCGAAAATATAAGATTATTTTTTAAAAATACGAAAACATTTAATTAAATATTATTTTACGTCAATTTATTGTTTTATTTAATTAGTGAAAGAAATTAATAATACAGTTATTCAACAATTTTTTTATACATACAAAATATATTATTAAATTAAAACATTAAAAATATACATTAACTTCATTTATTGCTTAACTTTGACCAAGTAAGTATATATGTTAAAAATTGATAATGAAGTATAGTATTAAAAGGTATTACATTTTAAATGAAACATTATATTAAAAATATGAAATTAAATTAAACAAAAGATCTGTTACATGAATCTAATAATTAGACTGCGGATTTTGATATATTTATGGAAAATTTAAACGTGCAGGGACGTACAGAATGCGCACAATACGCAAAAATATATAAAATATTCAAGGAACAGTACAAATTATAACACTTGATGGGTAAAACAACTCTTGACTTTATTTACAAACATATGAATTGGCATAAAAATCTGCAGTCTATTAAGAATATTACTTCATCGAAATTTTTAATTACTCTGGATTTTTGTACTACATAAATATTTTGACCATTATTTTCACATTTTGATTTTTAATTAGCAATTATTTAATATTTTTAACGTCTTCTATGTAACTATGTCTGCGTTACATCTTGAAAGGGATCGGTATTTAACCTTTTGGCTGCTTTAGACGAGTATACTCGCCTACTACTGAAGATATTCACAGAGTATGACTAATTTAACTCCTCTATACCGGTGCATATAAGTCGGTATAAATATATTTATCGTGACTCATTGCATGGTTTATCTTGTATTTTCTATTTCTTTTACCTTTTTTGTATTTTTTAAAATTTATCTTAAAATGGGGATGAAATTAATTTGCATAACAATTATATTACGACCAGAGTGGTTATCATACTTTCGGTATAAATGAATTACTGTATTATATATTATATATTAATCTTTTAATAATTTATTGTATAAAATATGAAAACAGTATACATTGTCATTACTCACAAAAAATGTTTGAAGAACTACTCATAAATATGCAGTTATTTTATCAAAAATATTCTACTTTCATATTAAAATCATATGCAGTTTTATATGTCATTTTATAATTGAATAATCTAAATTAACATATCGGAGTTGTTCAACTCTGCCACATCTTCCTTGAAGCTTTCTTGCAAACGATTTTTGAAATTTTTAGAAAAATATAAACAAATTATTGCTACATTTCATATTATCTCTATTTTCAGAACTTTGCAATTACAATTTTATTTCTCTGCAAATCCTCAAACTAAAAAAGATTTTATTTTTCTCGAATATTTCAAATCGATTTAAAAAAGGGATGCAATTGAGACCGTAGCGGACAAGATTGAAAATGTTTTTTCCGTTAATGATGTTTTTGTCAATGTATTTTCTAGAGTGCCACGAGGATGTCGTGAAAATAATTAAAGTGTGTGCTCAGTACGGATCAGTTTGTATTCCATTCGGAGGTGGAACGAGTGTAAGCGGTGCTGCAGCCTGTCCCGCTAATGAACGGCGGACGATAATATTGTTGGACACGTCACAGATGAACAGAATACTTTGGATAGACAGAGAAAATTTAATTGCCTGTTGCGAAGCTGGTATTATCGGTCAGGACCTTGAAAAACAACTCCGATTGCAAGGCTTGACTTCCGGTCATGAGCCTGATTCTTACGAATTTTCTAGGTACACGATATTATATTAAAAAAAGCCCGCTTAATTCTCTCTAAAACGAAAATTTCTCACAACTTTTAAGCGAAAATTGCAGCTATTAATTTTACAAACAACCGCTCGTAGTTTCATGACATTTATGAAAATGGAATTCCACAATTGGAGATTTATTCAGAAATCATTTTATTGCTTGTTACATTACGCTTACTTTTTATTATGACTTTTTTCTAATTTTTGTTTTTCTAATTTGTTTATGCATTTATGAATAACAACCTGAATATCGTTGAACGAAATATGTTTGACTATCTGTTTAAACTGTGCTGCTTTTTGTAGAGTTTCTTGTTATAAAAGATATCGATTAATTTCTTTTATGATGTATGCAGTAATTAGTTTCCAATATAATCATTTTAAATTGTACAATGTAAAGTGAATCCTGAAATATGGTTGAAAGACTACATGTTAGGTAAGATAGATTCGAACAAGTAAATCATGTAGTGGGGGATATTATTCTAAGTTAATATCGTCACGTTTATGAATGCAACAGAGAAATATGAAATAGTCGAAGGTCAAGATGCTACTAAATGTCATAAAATGAAGGAGCATTTGTGTCTTAGTACAGTTGCACGTAAAAGTCTATTTGTAGTTGTTGCATATAAATAAAAAGCGTCCGAAAACCAAGCAGTATTCTATTTATACTTAAAATAAAATTAATAATTACCCCACAGAATTAATTTTCCTATCTACAAAAACTATTAAAGATATTTAATATTCAATCATTTTATTAAAATCATTCTAATTATTAGGGGTCATCTCATAAGTAACACTGCCTCTTCGCTGAATTTAAAGTCCATACTATTAATAATTGTTATCCATAATAAAATCCAATTTTGGATTTGCGTGTTTAAAGAAATCCAAGAAGCAACATTACTTATAGGATGACTTATTATTTTCATTTACTACTTAAGTTAATCTAATCTAACTACTAGCAGCGTAATCGATTATATTTTGTGAAAGAACAGTTTAGGCGGATGGGTTGCGACAAGGGCGAGTGGCATGAAGAAGAATCGATATGGGAACATTGAAGACCTAGTTGTACGAGTGAGAATGGTTACCGGTAGAACGGACGATCCAGAAATAACGCTAGAAAGGGGTATACTGGTACCTAGAGCTTCTTGTGGTCCTGACTTCGATCACATAATTCTTGGTAGCGAAGGAACCTTGGGTGTCGTCACAGAAGTGGTATTGAAAGTCAGGCAGTTACCAAAAGTAGTCAAATACGGTAGCGTAGTTTTTCCAAATTTTCAAACTGGTGTTTCAGCGTTGCATCAGGTAACTATTTATTCATTTAGTAACGGATACTTATTTAACACGTTGAATGCCACATGAATTTTATATGGTTGTCTTAAAAAGCAAAGATTTTCTTAGTTGCATAATTTTGTTAGAATTCATATTGCATATCTTGCATCTATTCTCTGCCAAAAGTTCTATCACTTTACATTTTGGTGCACAGGTAGCCAAAGAAAGATGTCAACCCGCCAGTATACGCCTGATGGACAACGAACAGTTTCAATTCGGCCAAGTGTTACGACCAGAACCTGGCTGGGGTGGCCTGATTTTACAAGGATTAAAACAAGCTTATATTACAAGGATAAAAGGCTTCAAATGGGATCAAATATGCGTCGCCACTTTGTTGTTCGAAGGTAGTTCGACTGATGAAGTGGCAGCACAGGAAAGAAAGATTTACAATATTGCAAAGCAACACAACGGTATTCCGGCAGGAGAAACAAACGGTGAACGGGGCTACGTTCTAACGTTTGTTATAGCATACATTCGAGATCTGGGTCTTGATTTCCACGTTTTGTCCGAGTCGTTTGAAACGTCTGTTTCTTGGAATCGCGCGTTATCATTGTGCAGAAACGTGAAATCTCGTATTACCAGGGAGTGTTATTCGCGTGGCATCGAACATTACTTTATCTCTTGTCGCATTACGCAGACCTACGACTCTGGATGTTGTATATACTTCTATATGGCATTTAATTACAATAACCTTCCAAGTCCGATAGAAACATACGAGACCATCGAGCACATTGCACGCGAAGAAATACTTGCTAATGGTGGCTCTTTGTCCCATCATCATGGTGTAGGAAAATTACGTTCCTGTTTCTACGCAGACGCTGTAGGAGAAGCAGGAGTGTCCCTTTATCGTGCAGCCAAAGTACATTTGGATCCCCGTAATATATTTGCCGCTGGAAATTTGGATCCGCAATGTGTATCGAAACTATGAACTGAACGGCAAGGAAACATTGTGATAGTTTCGTACTTGTCTCACTGGGAATCATTTCATTTGCAGAAGTGCTTTCCATAGGAAAATATCAAAAAAAGAAGAGAAAAAGACGGGGAAAAAAAAAAAAAAGAAACGGTGGTAAAGGGAGAGACAAGTAAAATATAAATGAATACGAACCATGGTGTCGTTTGGTACAAATACGGAAATGTAATTGTATCGACATTTTTATAAGTTATTATAAATAAACAAGACTCGCTTACTTATAGTACTTAATCGATAGTATCCGCAACTTATTTATCTGAGTTTCATTCTTTTCTTTTTATAAGTAATTCGTATATCTTTTCTTTTTTTTCCACTAATAAAAGAATATTCGTTATTTTCAGTCTGTGAAATTAACAGAATTATTTTCTCGTTATCAGGTCCAATTCGTGTACCTTCTTCATTCGACAATGATCAACTTTTAAATACGTGTTAACATGTTGCTACATAATCATGTACTCGATGATACTGATGTGTAAAACGATAAGCTCACTGGTTATCAGCCTTTAAAGTGGATAGAAATGAATCGAAATCGTATTCGTCGTCGTATTGTTGTTGTTCCCATAGTTCGGGGAGGATATCTAAGACCGAGCGACTAACACCGGGGACACCAGCAATTTTAGACACGGCATCATCCTGCGTTTCTGATTTCTTTCCCTTGCCATTGTCCAATGAAAACAAATCCAGCAACTAAAAAAAATTGTTACAATTACATTTCATTGAAAATTGAAATTTCTTTCATGATTTGATCATAAAATATTTAGTAAATGCCTTAAATATACAGGGTGTTCCAGATTTTTACTGCAAGACATATAGAAAATGCTATATGTGTAAGTGTATGTCATTTATAGCTTCATTGAAGAGTTATGATAAAAATTCTTAATGACAGTAATAATTCTTAATAGTTTTGATCTTTTGTTGAATTCTAAAGTTGTTCACGTTTCTATGAAAATGGAATTAATCCACTCTCAATGCATTGAACTAGAGACATACCATACAAAAAAAAACTAGACTCTACATAATGAAATAATGGTAATATGATAAATCGACTTATTCATTGAAATAAAGTGAAATCAAATTAAATTTCATCAAGTAACATATTCAACTTTTTAACGCCATCAATATTATATTGACAAAAACAGTGAACGTTTTGAAATAGAGTATTAATAATTAATGATTATATTAATTGTTAACTTAATTTTGTGTCATATTATATTTCCCTTTATATTTCATATTCTTGTTATAACTTTTTAATAAGACATCAAACTATCTATGTTTGCATATGTTATTTTGCTTATTTATACTTGTAAAACATACTAATAAAGTTTTGCAGAAAAAATCTGGGACATTGTATATTCTATTTTTAATTTCTATACACCTAGTTACAACCGGTTTTACTATTTAAATTTTTAATTTTAATTATAAGGCTTCTGTAATTAAAATAGGTGTAACTATATGAATTAATATATAACGATTTATATACTTTACCTGATCGGTTGCCATTGTTTCCAGTGATGCGTTCTCCGTTGAAATCACAGTATTAGCAGTAAGAAGCTTGAACTTCTGAAGCCCCATAATCTTTTCCTCTACTGTTGATCTGCTGATTAACCTATACACATTTACTACTTTCTTTTGTCCAATACGATGAGCTCGGTCCATCGCTTGAAGATCTTTCATAGGATTCCAGTCATGTTCCACGAATATAACAGTATCTGCACCAGTTAAATTTAATCCGAGACCACCAACTTGAGTCGTTAACAGAAGCACGTCTATCGACGGGTCAGCATTGAAACGTGCTACTACGGAATGCCTTTGCATCGCTGGTATACTTCCATCGAGACGAAGATACGTAACCGTTGGCAGATGCGTGCGAAGAAGATCCTTTTCCACGATATCCAACATGGCTTTTAATTGACAAAAGATTAATGCGCGATGCTGGCTTACTAGTTGTTGCTGCTGCGGCGGCTGATTATCTGGTGCACCACCAACGGTCACTGAATTGCGGCTTTGTTGTTGTTGTGGCTGCCCTATACCACAATCTAATAATAATTGTTTTAACGCTGGTAATTTGGCTCCGTGTTCTATCTCGGCTAAACTACTCTTTTGTTGTTTAAGTGAATTGCATACCTAAAAGTAAGCGAATTATTAATTTTGTGTTACAAATAAATAATTGTATTATAAACGAGGTATAGAATAGACCACTCATCCAATATTACTTTTTGTCACCCGAATTTGGAGCTCATGAGCTCCATTACCATTTTTATTTTTACCTTTTCGGTGGTATAAAATCTATAGCTTTTCATATCTGCTTTTATATTGTGCATATTAAGTACTTTAGAAGGCATTCTTCTGAAAATTTTGATTTTTTAAAATGTTATTTCAGAGTTTCTAACACGAAGTTCCGTAAGATGATATGTCTATTCTGTACCTCGCGTGTGTTTCTATGACTATATTATCTGTTATTTACTGTTTGATATAATGGGTGTCGTTGATTTAGCACTAATTTAGGATGATTGCAAACGTTACGTAAATATCGTAGTGCTTCGAAAACATGACCACCGTGTGGATCGCTACCAGACGAAGCACAAGATGTGGTGGATAATAGAGTGGCAGAATGTCGAGTACGGAAATCTTCGTATAGCATACGCTGTAACGGAGATAAATCGCAATAGTAGTCTTGTGTAATTTTGGGCGGTAAATCTTGGAGAACGTCTTCTTTGTTTCGTCTAAGTAAAAATGGCAAAACCTGTACAAAATAAATTACAAAAATGTATAGATGATTTAAAGAATAAGTATTTGATTGTTAATAAAATAAAGAAAAATATATATGAGAAAGATTATTACTTGTCTGTGAAGTGCTTCCATAGCTAATGCTCCCGCTTCTTGCTCTTTCGGACCAGCTTTTGGTTCTCTACAGGCTAGAATAGGACGCGAGTACTTTGCCGCAAATTGTTTCTCAGTACCCAAGAAGCCTGGCATTAAAAAGTCGAACAAGGACCACAATTCAAGTACGTCATTTTGCACTGGTGTTCCTGACAATATAAGTCTGTGATTTGCATGCAACCGTTTCGTTGCCTTTGCACTTTTTGTCTTTCCGTTTTTTATAACGTGACCTTCGTCGAGCACACAGTAATTCCATTGGCGTGTTTCGAAGTAATCGATATCCTTACGTACTATATCGTAACTTGCCACAATGAGTCTATGATAAGTAACCCTTGGACGCAATTTTTCACGTTCGGGCGGTGTGCCGGCGTATTGTAACACCGAGAGATCTTTGGTTTCGAAGAACTTTTCTGCTTCATACACCCAATGACCAGTCAGAGTCGGTGGACATACTACGAGACTTGGCGGAGCATGAGGATTACGGTGATGATCCAGTGCTAATATACAGAGAGTTTGTAATGTTTTTCCAAGACCCATGTCATCGCACAGGACTCCATGAAGTCGATAACGATTCAAGAAGTTCAACCAATTTAAACCTTGTCGTTGATACGAACGTAATTCTGCAGCTACTGGAATTGGTAACTCAGTGTCTGGAATAGTGCGTGGATTCAGAAGTTGTTCTAAGAATCGCCGTTCCTGTGCTTTCTTCTCTCTAAGATATCGTACAAATTTATAATACATATATTGAATTCGTTTTTATGAACGAAACTGTTTAAACTTACACTAAATCTGGTGGGTCTGCAATTGCACCAGGATCGAGGGGTAAAAGTTGCACAAGCGTTGCGAATGTAGCACTGCAAGCTAATCTTACAGCTTGATTCTGATCACTCATACGCCCAAGCAAGGGAACCATGAAAAGTACAGCGTATGGAACAACATTAACACCTAAGCTTTCGACGAGACACGTCAACGCCTCAGCTGCACCTTGCCTTATCGAGTCTACTTCACTCGGTGTTGCAACAGTCCCCGAATATAATTTCTCTCCACCAGTTGCTTCCAAAAGAGGTATTACACTGCGCGTAACGTGAACTATTATCTGTAATCAAATTTTTTAATTTACATAATGGTAATAATCACAACTTAATCATTAACAACTCTTTCACACGGCGATTCACGAATCGTGATTCATATCCAATGTAGTAGTATTTAATTTTGTAGCTAGGTATCATCGAATTGCTTTTCAGGTAATAATACTATTTTATTTGTGACACATGCGTTTTTAAACAAAGACTTCTCTTAGAAAACAGATGAGATTGAAGCCTTAGCCATTCGCGGATACAAAAAATTCGTATTGCGACTTTATATCTCACGAGAATCGCCGTCTGAATGCTTCTATAAGCAGTAATGTACGGTCGGTATTCCTCATACGTGAATCGCGATTCGCGAATCGCCGTGTGAAAGAAGTCTAAATGAATATTAAATGTTATATTAACTTGAAATATTACCTTTTCTGTATCTAATGCAGCTAATACAGCAATGCATCGCGATGCCATGTGTCTAACAGCTTTGTAAGGGTGAGCCAACAATTTACATAAACAGGAAAGGCATTCTAGAGCAGGAGGTAGTAAAGCTTTATCAAGACTTGGTGCCATAACTTCTAAAACTTGTAAACCAAAAATTAACTGATTTACTTCTTCTTGAGTATTCTCGAGACCAGTGATTTTATCCTCCTCTTGTAATATGCTTGGTAATATTAAGTCCCAAAGATGCGGTAAACGTGTAGGTAATTGTGTACCAAATAGGGTAGCTGCAAAAACGAATAATATAACAAATTTGTATATACAGACTTCCCCTAATAAGTGTAAGTCGCTCGAGACCGAATGTGTGGAACTATCGTAGTAGTTCTACATTCTTTGCATTTCGCTGAAAACGTTGAACGTAGAAAGGGATGGCAATTAAATAAATTTAAAAAAAAAAAAAAAAAAAAAAAAAAAAACCACTGACAATGAGTAATTCAAACGAGAGCCCGCGGCATCCCTTGATAATCTATCTCGCTTTTTCACGAATGAGACATTCCTAGTGCAATCACAAAACTTCTTATTTTTATGCTATATAAAACTTTTACTAATGGAATTGTGTTTTTCTGATTAAAATCAAATCAAACATGGTATAATTTAGATTATACTTACTTATATTATATATGTAAGCTACGAATTTATTATACAAGTAAATATAATCTGAACTATACTGTGTTTGGTCTCGGGTTTGATCACAAAACTCTTACGAATATGTTAAACGAACTTGTATAAAAAAAGAATCAAAGATAAAAAAATGACGGCGTTACGTTTACATTGTCTCACACGAATATTCGATCCTGGATCGTGTTACACTACTCGGCAGCCGAGTAGCACAGTGCCATCGCATTAATCACTTCACTGGTTCCAAAAGTTATCCCTCTAGTAAAGGGGGTAAAATTTGTGAAATTATCGTGTACCTCTCGTGTACAATTATCGTGGGAAGTCTGTATATTTGCATTAGAATTCTTTATTGCAAACCTATAGCAGTTAGTGCTAAAGTAGCTCCGCGACGACGCGTTCTAGCAGCTTTGGCTTCAGGTTCTTCACAAGCAAGCAGTTCTTCCAAAGGAATTTCAGTTGTTGGTGGCCGACCAGGCCCTCTTCCTCCACCAAGTCCACTGTTCGCTCCTCGATTATAAGCTACCCTTTCAGCATGTTTCTGCCTATTGCTTAAAGTAAGAATTCCATCAAATAGATCCGAATCTGTCTTGCAATTCACACGAGGTGTAAATTCAGTATCCGAGCATAGGAATGTACATAAATTGGTCGATATCTATGATATAAAGTTGGCATAAAATTATTCAAGAAGAACGTACCATTTCGTCATACAATAAGATCTCGATTAACGGAACTAGTTTATGTTAGAAAAATCGGATAATCGAATTTTTCGAATAATCTAACGATTGAAATTATGACTGCGTTTAATATGGAAACTGATAATTTATTATATTGTTATATATATGTATGTTTTAGGTATTTTATATTTGTTTTTAAATTATTACATATTCATGTTTTAATTATTTTTTCCCTGTAATTTGTGATCTATTTTTCCAATCTTTTCGAGCTGGCGAATTATTCCACATTACCTTATTTTTGTATTTCATATAATCTAAAACATATTCCTGTTGCTATGAATACTTCTAAATGAGTAGGAATTAGTATTCATGAAATTTTAATTGGTAAATTATTTAAAATACATTAGATAAGTGTATATTTGTTTTCCTTTGTCGTCGATATTGTTCGAAAAATCGAACAACAATTCCGGATAATATGTGTTAGAATAATTGAATGTTTGGACGACGGATGTTCGATTAATCAAGATCCTACCGTATTAATTACTTTATTTGTCGTGCATACCTTTGCGTTAGGGGAAGGTATTCTATCTACACAAAGGTCAACTAGATACGACAAATGCTTTGCAGCTAGTTTTTGTAGTTCTTCGTTCTCTTCACGTTTAATAGCTTCCATCAGTGGTTTTACTAACGGATTAAGAGGTTGCGGGGATGGAGGAAGGCAATGTAACATCGTAGCAGCACCAGCAAGTGCCGCCATTGACATAATATTATAGGAAAGTTGTTGGGCAGCCGTATCAGCAGCACCCACTTCCAACGCTTTTCGCCTCTCTTCCAAACTTTCGATCAACTTTGGCTTTAATTTAATCGTACTGGGACTGCTGCCAATATTTCCACTCGGTCCTCCGGAGCCAGTCGCATTACCCATGGCACAAAGTTCTGAAATTGGTTTTCCAGCAAGACTTGCAATTTGATCGAGCGTCATCACTCCCGATGCATCTATTTCGATAGGAACAGGTAATTTATAATGCTTGAGGGTGGCAATGTAATCACGGCTGTCATGTAATAGACGAGTGAAAGATGCGGCGATCTCATCATAGTATACGCATTCGTTTAAACACTCTAAGAGTCTCTTCCTTTTAAGCAAACACATTATTATTATTATTATTGTTATTATTCTTATTATTATTATCATCATTATTAGTATTATTACTATTACGTTGCATTAAATAAAAGATGGATTTATTTTTATACCTAAGAATGTCTGGTATCGTAGGTGGTTTCATATTGTTTACAGTCGCCCAATGAGACATCGTCAAGCCTACAACAGTGCGCTGCAATGCCGAGCGCGAAGTAAGATGTGCCAGTAATACTTTAGCGTAACAAAGTGAGGGACTAGGTATATCTGGTGTATAAGTAACACCCGGTGCTGGTTGTACTACGTAATGCGATAGCAATCCTAGCATTCGTGCGGCTCTACAACGAGCTTGTACTACGTTTGATTTCCTTATATTTTGAGCTACAGTTTCGATTCCACCGATATAAACTTTCAGTTCAGATACTGATTTTGCATTTCCGCCAACAGTATTGTTTCCTCCATTGTTACTAGCATCTGATTGTTCATCGCAAGTACCGATAACTTGATTAATTCTGGTTGCTTTATTAGGAGTACTTATTGTCATTAATAAGTTTGGATTAAATGGCACGTGTTCCGGTTGCATAGCAAGGCAGAGCCATGTACTAACAAGAGGACACGCTGCGTGCAGTAATAGTTCGAGATCGCTTTGTACGACTAGATTTTCCCAAACACGTTCAGCTACATCTTGTATGGCAGTTACGTGCTCTATTAATACACGTTGAAAAACATGACGGAGAGCTTCTTGTAATACGAATCCACCTCCTTCACCCCATCGTTCTTTCTTATCTTCATTATGAGCACAATCATCTCCAGTTAATGTTTGTAACGTTTGTAAAGTGGCTTTGCGTACACTCGAACTAGAATGACTAAGAAATGGCCATAATCGTGGTAAAACCTAGAATTATTCGTGCTAAATTAATGTAAAAAATACGTATCACAATAATTGCATTAATTCGATTGTTACCTGTGATAATGGATGGGGTGTAAGACAAGCGCGTGCCGAAGGTAGTGAAAGAATAGCAGCGAGCAATCCCATAAAACTATTACATGCTGCTGCTAGATCATCTTGTTCGCGTAAAAGTTCCCAAAGTCGAATTACGATTGCTTCTAACTTTGATGGTTCTAATAAACGTGGAAGAGCAGATGCTACTGGTATAAGCGCGCTAGCTGCAGCAGCACCCACATCATCAACTGGATCAGAAAGACCTTTCATAGTGGCTGGAAATACTCTGGGTAGTATGTCATCCAAAAGATCATCCCGTACAGCAAGTAAATATTTAAGTGCAAGTAATGCACCATGTCTTGCTTCCCACTCATCGTGCTCTAAAAGCTTTAACATAACTGAAAGTATTCCTACAATACCCCTATTTTTATGTTCATCTTTTTGATTTGGCACTAGCAATAAAAGGGAACCCAGTGCTTGTGCACACGTTTCTCGTACAGGCGCAACGACTTGATCAGAAACAAAATCGCCAAATCTATCTAATCCTAAGACACATAATAATCGTAGCGCAGCATCGATAATCCATTGATAATGACTTTCTGCCATTTCCTCTGTGGTTTGATCCCTTGATTTACCTGCGCCTATGTAAATTTTAATTAACAATCCATATTATTATCTATTAACATTTTACATACCTTTCCCATGAAGTTTTACAAGTTCTCGTAAAGCAGTCGCGGCTCCGTGCCTTACTTCCCATTTTTGACTAAATAGATCTTGACAGAGACTTTCTGCAAATGATTCTAAAGGCCAGTCTATTACAGATTCTGGCCAACAACCGGTAATATCTGGTACTCCGTTACTTGATTCAGTCTGTGTATTACAATTAACACCAATCTCTGCTGAAATTACTTCCTCTAACTTTATTTTTTTATTTAATGGTTCTACTGTACTATTAATGGGAGATTGAGCATTCGAATTATTATGATAGTCTTCGTTGTTGCGATAGTCATCCGGATCTCGAGAACGTTGTTTTGAAATTGACTGCCGCGCCTGTTAAACAAACCGTAATATATAAAAACTAAGTTCAAGCAGTGGTAATATACATAGCACAGACTTGTTTAAAATGTTGATTTCTACAGCATATTTATAAATCATCGAAATCTGTGACCCCCTTCCCCTTTTCTAAGTTATTATCAAATATAGTGAAACCTCCGTCTCCACGGAAATTCAGTTCCAAACATCTCTGGGATACACTAAAGATTGTCATTCGCTTAACAGCACACGCACAGTACCAGATCAACGTTGACGTTTTCACTTTCTTCTATACAGTTTAAATGGTGATGCGTCCACTTGTCGGCAACAGCAAAGATTCTCGGCAAGAATGTTTCGCTAGTGAGGTGACGCTCGCGTGCTACTCGTGGGTTGGCCGTGTGCTGGTCCCACGTTGACAACGAGGCGTTTGTTATGTTTTTTGTGGCTTTGATTATTTTCTTGCTTCAAATATATTTCACTGATACTTCCTCCTCGAAGATTATTCGAATAAAATGTTATTCGACAAATTTATTCGAAATTTTGTTCGAATAATTTATTCGAGATGTAATTCAAAGAATTTATTCAAAATGCTATTCGACTAATTTATTCGAGATGCTATTCAAAGAATTAATACGAATAATTTATTTGAGATGCTTTGGAAGAAAATTTTATTCGAAAAAATACACCTAATTCTGCTTGTAACGTTTCGTACTGCCATTCTTCATTACTAAAATTTGACATCTTTTTTCTTAAGAAATGTTATAGTGTATTGATATATTTGTGCAGTACACTCTAACTCGTGGACAACTGAACACTTTTGGTCTAATACTGTGCTATTAAAAGTGCGGCAAACAGCGTCAGCGCGTAGACAACTGGTTGTCGCTGGTCGGGTGCCGTATTGTTAAGTGAGCGACGGCCTTAAATCACGGATAATAGCAAACTATATACAGGATGTTACCCAACTTTGTTACAATTGAAAGGGAATGATTCTACATGAAAAAATAAGTCAAAAATGTAGAATGACATTTTTTTTGTATAAAGCTTCATTTTCGAATAAATCAATGTTTAGGTTGATGTAAAAACATAGGAAACCTTTGTAAAAACATAGTGATTGAAAGTTGTTGCTTTCTACATTTTAAGTGGTTATGATTGTATTGTAATAGATGCCTCTATAATTATCTGTATAACCTTAATGCCTTGTTCCATAAGAAGATCATATTTTATGATTTTGTTCTTTAAAGAGCATAGCCGGATAAGGGGGTCAAAAGTGCCCTTAAACCAAATTAGACTTGTGATGCACCATTCGATAGGGTATCCAAAAAAACCCCTCCACACAAAGTTTCAACCCTCTAGCTCGATCTGGGGGGTAGTAATGGCGAAAAAACGAAATATCAGTTTCTGGCATATTTCTCCCACTTAGTGGCGAGTAAAAATTGTAAAAAAAATCTGGCATATTAAGTATATTGTGCCACATGTTCGAGAATTTTTTCGTATTTTTTTGATGTAAAGCTTGGGTACGAAAGATGAAAAACCCAAAAAAAATCAGAAAAATGCAGATTTCATAGTGAACTAGGAAGAGCACCACTTTTATATTTTGACCGTAACAACATTATAACATAACTATTATCCTCAAAAAGTTTCATATTTTTTTGAAATCAGCAACATACTCGGAAAAATGATAAACCGATTCTGTCGACGTATTTTGCACGAAAAACTAGTTTTTACATTGAATATTTGTATCCTCTTTATTCAGTGTGTATATTAAATGTTTCTAAACATTTCTGCATTCGTCCAAATGGTGTACAATGGAAAGAAATTGAATTAATTCAATTAATTGATTTTTTACCGTGTCAGAGATCATGTGGAACAGGTAAAGAATTTCCAACAAGTTCGGTGGCGGAGTGGTCTAGGGCGCAGTTTTAGTTGTGGAACCGCTGCGTACTTTTTTGGTGTCAGTTCGAATCTCGCCTAAGATAATTTTTTTTTTATTACATTAATGATTTTTTTTTATCCTAACTGTATAATATATGTAAATAGTATGTATCGTAAAACATTTTACAGACATCTCAACAATATTTTAACTCCAAGCATACATATAAATAATTAAGTAACAATTGTGAGGCACTTTCAATTGCTACATTTATCAATTTTGTTGCTGATTTCAAAAAAATATGAAACTTTTTGAGGATAATAGTTATGTTATAATGTTGTTACGGTCAAAATATAAAAGTGGTGCTCTTCCTAGTTCACTATGAAATCTGCATTTTTCTGATTTTTTTTGGGTTTTTCATCTTTCGTACCCAAGCTTTACATCAAAAAAATACGAAAAAATTCTCGAACATGTGGCACAATATACTTAATATGCCAGATTTTTTTTACAATTTTTACTCGCCACTAAGTGGGAGAAATATGCCAAAAACTGATATTTCGTTTTTTCGCCATTACTACCCCCCAGATCGAGCTAGAGGGTTGAAACTTTGTGTGAAGGGTTTTTTTTGGATACCCTATCGAATGGTGCATCACAAGTCTAATTTGGTTTAAGGGCACTTTTGACCCCCTTATCCGGCTATGCCCTTTGTTACATTTCGGAATACTTTGAAAACCGCAGATTCGTGAAACCGCGGTTACAGAAATCCTGGATATGGAGGTTTCACTGTATTTGGATATATTAAAACTTTATATTAATGTAAGAAAAAAATTTAGTCAAATATTACCTTGCGTCTAGCTCTATTCATTTCGCGTCTACTAAGTCCACCAGGTTGTTTTAATGTTTCACTCACAGATATTTTAGACTGTGTATTTGAGGTAGGTGGTAATACTGCTGGAGTAAGATCTTCAGCAGTAAACAATTCTGATGTATCAACTCCCATTAATCGTGGGTGAAGGCCCAATTTAGCAGCAATATTTTCCTCTTGATTAGGAAGTGGCATTTGCTCTCCATCAATGGCAATTAAATCATATTCACTGCCTTCTGATCCAGTGAGATGCGAACTGTGGGCTAGAACCTTTTCCATGTTAAAGTCTTCCAAATTTAATCTATTATTTGGTCTTTTGGTTTCTCCATCTTCTACCAGTTAAAAGGAAAGTTTATGTTTTAGAAACAGAATACAATAAATTTTATTAGCAAGTAATATAAAAATGGAATCAACTACCTTTCATTTCCTTTTTAATTGGTTGTGGATCCCAAGCAGGAACTTGAGCAAGAATAGCTTGTACAGCTTGTGCTGCTGAAACTCTGGTATCCCATTGTGGAGATTTCAAAAGAGTGGAAACCCTTGCTAATAAGTGATGTAAATCATGTGGATGCAATCTTTGAGCTTCTCCTAATTGTTGTGCTGCAGCTCTTTTAGTTACTGCATTTGTTCCTGTCTCCAATAATATAAATAGTCTGTCCAACCTAATAGAAAACCATGTATGTAATCGTATTATTAAATTAACTATACCTTCATAAATTCAACCATCAAATAATATATCTAATATACTTTCCTTCAGAATTATATTAAAATTATATAAATATACTATATTCAACATTCAAATATTTGAATATTTTAAAATATAATCAAATAGATCTTTGTTACTTATTAAATATAATTAGGAAAAATGTATGTAACCTTTAATAATGGTATATCATTATTTATTAATATCATGAGTGCATATTTTATTTTTATACAATTGCAAATATATTATGACAAACACCTGTATTATTTTAAACATTATATTTAAATTAAATAACTATTATTCTTTTACCTTGATGTCATGTTTGCAAATGATGTTTATGAATCAACAGCTGTGTATACCTAAAACCAAGATAAAGGTGTACATATACATGTGTATGTTTTTCTGTAAGCATACTAGCAATAAATAATTATTTAAAAATGAGTATATTTATAGTAATATTTATAAGCAACAAGTGTCAACATTTAAGAAGCATTGATAAGATAATTATTAAATACTTATTATGCTAATATGCTGTTATGTTAAATATTTATTATGTTTCCAGATATCACAGAAGTTTAGGAATTGCATGGAAAGCTCCAGCTGTGCAAAATAAAATGGAGTGTAGAAGATGCTAAAACAAATTGTATATTATTTATCGTTTATTTGGTAAACAAAGAAAATCAATCCAAATAATAAAAGTCGATTGTCAAGTTTAAGAATGAAAGTTTCGTGTAGTTAGATGGATGAGGTGAAGGCGATAGATAACATCTGCGAGGATGCGTTTTTTTAATCGATACACAAGTTCGAAGATCTAGATAATGTAAAATTCAGGGAAAACGGTGTACGTTTTAATTAAGAAAATTGAATACAAAGCAATGTTTTCGAAAATATTGTAAAGAAACACAATATGGATATATAAATAAATAGTGATCGAGGGATGATCCAACATACCTGATTTTAAGATATAATTCATTTAACTGCTACGCTTCAGCTAACCCGCATAGCCGTTTCCCACTCTATTGATTCCCCGAAAATCACATTACGCTGTATATTTCGAAAAAGTCGACAGATAGACAGATTATTTGTCAAATTTTTCGGAGAGAAACGCATGTTACAAGCATCAAATTTATACTGACAGCCATATTGCAGGGGAACCTGAGTTTTGTCCCCCAATTTTACTCTCATTGGCGGATTATACGCACCTTATGGATCGATCAACCAATCAACGTTTTCTTTGTACAATGGTCGCACCAAGTTGCATACGCATCATGCATTCCATGAATTTATGCCGCGTGCACGTACCCAGTTGGCGCATTGTTCCAGAATTCATTTATAATTTACAATTGACGAATTTAAATGTATCCAATAGGTATGCTTATTTAACACTTTCCAAAATTCCGATACATTTGAATTATTCATACAAAACAGTCTATTGATAATTTCTTTCCAATTCTTTTACGCATCGTTTTAAAAATTCTATATTTAGAACATTTATGTTTTGTTCAATCTTACCACATTTTATCAGTATTTTATGAGTCATACAATATCATATTTCTACGTATCACATTACGTATATATAGTTTTTTAGGTCAGAAAGTTTATGAATTTGTTTAAGCATAAAATTTCGACCTCTATTGTAATTAGAAAGCATTCTACAAAAGATATGTAAAATAGATTTGAGCACGTTTAATATATTAAGTGGAATGTTATTTAAATTAACATTCTTACTAAATTATTTAGTATCAATTAGAAGTGTAAAATATATATGTAGTTTTCAATCTCGCGCCACTACAATGTCCTTGTGCTTTCATTTGAACCTGCCTGAAGAACTTTATGTTGTAGTTATTTAAAAAGTCAAAGTTTGATAATATTTTCAGTTATATTATATTAAAATAAGATCACATACCACGTAATAATTTAAGGTACAGTTTCATTATTTTCTTGTTACTGCATTGATTTCTTAAACTGGTATAATTAGTATATACAAGGTTTTATCATTGGCTAAGTATAGGATAGACCACCCATTTATAGGAAGTATAATAAATTTCAAACTGAAATACCGATCGTGTAAAAAAGCAGAGGTTTTCATACGCCCTCTGCAATTTAGAACGGTGATTTCAGGAATTATATACGATCCAACCGCAAAAAAAAGCAAAAATTATATTAATCGTGGTGTCACAATACCTGATATATATTCTTAGACGCTATTAGACAGCTTCTTTCTCGCGCAACACTGACACTGTTTTCTTATTATAGATTATAGATCTGGATTCTAGAGATTGATTGTGTCGGAAACAGTTGATTCGCAGACGAGGTACAGAATAGACCTAACATCTTAGGGGACTTTATGCCCCACGTTCTGAAATACCGACCACGAAAAAAATTCCCCTGTTTTTTACGCCACCTACGATTTAAAGCGGTGTGCGCAATAACTATAATCGCTTCAATCATTCCAAATAATAAAAATCGCTATTCTGTCGGCGAAATAAGTATCTTTTATTCTGTGTAAATTAAAAACAAGAATATTATCAATAAATGTATAAATTATTATATTTATGGTTTCAATAAATTCTCTGGTGCACAAAGTTTCAATAAAAGTAAAACGATTATAAGCCGAGATCTAAGCACTTTTCTAATCCTATCGAGATCGCTGTCTTGACGCGTCACACGAATTTCCTTATATTTTGGGAACCAATGTACGTATCCGAATAAAACCTTGGATTATTATCCACTGCATTCTGCACCTTTGTTTTCGGCCGGTTTCGTTGAAGTCGCGCGATTAGATCCCGAGATCTAAGCATTTTTCTAATCTCATCGAGATCGAACACTTGACGCGTCACACGAATTTCCTTATATTTCGCGAACCGATGCAAATATCCGTATGAAACCTTGGATTATTATCCACCGCACCCCGCACTTTCGTTTTCGGCCGGTTTCGTTCAAGTCGTGCGATTAGAAGTTGATATCTAAGCACATTTCGAATCGTATTGAGATCGACTAGAAGCTGTATATTTTTCCGAGCCTAACCTGCATCGCCCGGTTAGTCATTTCCCTCGTAATTTTGGCGACTGCGCAGTCACAGAGACAAAGTTTCGTGCGCACGCAATTTAATATTAGGCGTAAGACTAGTAACACGAATATACTCGACTGATGAGAAAATTATTGTCGTTCATCGAACGAAATATTTAAAAAAAGCTACATTACCCTTTTACTTATTCTAAACCTAATCCTACTACTAACTCCTTCTCTACCTCATTCGTACTTCGAAAGTATTAGCGGAGAAAAATAAGAATCAAAACTATTATCCCATGCAATTGACTCGCGGCATTTTCTCGCGCTTGTACGTCTAAGTTTTCTAACGCATTAAATTCTCGCTTTAAACTAAATACACACAAAAATCGGGATGTCTAGACGCAGCCAAATTGCTCGCTATTGTTAGTAACATAATTAATACGTGTATCATACGATTGCATGGTGCGATTACGAATTATACGTTAAAGAATAACTATTGCTGATGTCCCACCGATTGTGGAGGTTGCTGCGAAATGGGGACTGGGGGAAAATTATAAATAAATTTTTATTGGACTTTTATATTGAACTTTTAAAGGTTGAAATTTAGAAGTTTCGTTAGTTTCGTGCATACGTGACTTAGTTTGGAGTACGTGTAAAGTATGAATCATAATATTTCTATACGTTTTTAACATATTTTATGGAACGAGATGTTTATTGTACGTACGTCTTACGAATTTGCAATACCCAGTAGCTATACCTATAGGCGCACACGCGTTCCCGAAAAATTGTTAAGTATTTGTAGAATCATATTGTTTTTGGTTTTACTGCTCTTTTACACGTTTCTTTTTGTTTCGATCGTTCCAATTTATGAGTGCAATACTATCAGATTTTAGTATTACGACTGCGTAGTAAATACATGGCAATACAGAATGTCGTTGATATGAATGAATATTTGTGTACATGCTTAAAATTGTGTTGTAGGAAATGATACAACACAGGTGAAGTACAGGATCAACTATCCCTCAACGAGTGCAACATGGATATCTAAATAATTCTATAGTTTGTCTATAATAATGTATCCTATATTTCGCTTACGATTTAATGGCTTTTAGTTTAAATTCTAAGCGCTACAAATGTTAAAAAAGTCGTCCGTGTTAAATCGGTAACGTTGTGAGCGACGCGAGAATGGTAACAGGGCACGCGAGCCCTCGAATCCCGGGACAAAAATATGCATTAGGTGATAGGTCTATCCTGTACTTCGTCTGTGGTTGATTAGCGCAATACTTAGTTATAATTTACACCGTTTTAAAAGCGCTGTTGTCTTATTCTAGTCTAAACTGGTAATATCGCATGTGACACTAAAATGGTAAGGGGGTCAGGTCCCAGACTCTGTGGCCAGATGGTCCCCTGATGATTCTATATGGGAATGGATAGTCTATTCTATACATCGTCAATGGTTTTATGAAAAAATTATGCTTATTGCACGTTTTTCTAAAATATGAATAATTTGTTTATGAAATATTAATCTCTTCCAAATTCTATTATAATATGAAAATGGAAAATAATCGAACATTTGGGTAACTATTACAATTTTTTTTACCATTAAATATAGGTAGTTAAATAATTTTTTACGTTTATAAATTTCTATAAAATGTTTAGATATTTAGCATCGAAGCATATACGAATTTTCAGAATGCCAAATAATTATCACTTTTAAATTATTTATATGATTAATTTAATGCTATTAAGGTATATATATATTGTCAAAAAACCTCGGATGTTTTTATCATGACACATAGTTAAATGTTTAAACAGTATTTATTTCACATTACAGATATCTAAAGTTGATGACATTACTTTATTAGCTAAAATGTTATAACAATACTCTATTATAACCAAATGTACTTCTAATACATGGCAGTTTAATGATATTTATAGCTCTTGTGTGACCCTAAAGATGAAAATATATAATGTTATTTCATGTTTCTTCATATTTGTATAAAAATTAAAATCAAGATTATATATAAACTTACTGAGACGCAAATAATTAACTGTATAGAAGAATATTGATCCTGCAACTGCATATTGAAAGAAAGCAGCTTGATTTGCTTTTCTAGGATGTATATATTTCAATTGCCAACGCCAGAATGCTATAATTTTACAGTGTAATTAAATTATGTTTCGAAACTATAATTACAAAAAAAAGAAAATTTGTTTACTCCACTGTACATTAACTCATATTTAACTTCACACATTTGTTGAATTCTAGGTTTTCTTCAATCACATTTGGACATACAAAAATTATTTCAGTTTTTTCACATAATCCTAACACATATTTTGTTAGTAAGATAGAAGTTATAATGAGTGTTATGTAATTTTTGAGCCAACATAAGACCACTTTGTTTAATAAAATTTATACCTCTAGAACATAACCCCAGGAATGGTTTGATTCCCTTTTCACGTCGAGAAACCCAAGATCCTAGTTCACCAAGTTTCACATCTCCAAATGCCGTATCAGCTGTAAAGAGACATAATTTTCATTATAATTAATATATTTGCTATTAAGCGAATAGTAAGAGAGACGGTATGTCTTACGTTTTGCGTAGTAACGTGAAGGATCGTATGGTCCGTGCCTTGATGAATCATATCCCACAGGATAATTACCGATTTTTGATAAATCTATTGCATTGCCCAGTGATTGTAACGAAGATGCCATTATGAAGCTATTAAATTACCGAACAACCAATTTTTAGTCGAGACGACTGAGTGAATAGTGAACTGGTGCTGCTCAATATTTTAGATACAGGGTGTACAATTATTTAAAGATGAAATCCCTAGTGTAGTGACCTATAATTTTATAGTTTTTTCGCTAGCGGTTTTGGGTAGTATGATATTTGTAGTACAGATACAATTTTAAATTTGTGGATTATCGACAAGTTTTAGTACATCTTTGTGGACATAATTGTGTTGATAATATACATAGGAAATGCGAGGTAAACTTTTTGGATTGCTTGATTTAAATAGAAAAGACGTATATATTTCTAGAACTTGGTACGAAGATGTGCATTTATTTCATATGCAATGAATTAGGTTTTGCATTATACGATGTGTTTCACTTAAAACGAATCATCTAATTATCTTCTGTTATATATTATCTACTATTTTGGTTAGTTATTTTTATTAATATTATTCGCTTTTTGATATTCAAAAAGCATATAGAATATTTTGTGCATTATCACAACTAAAAAAAGTAGTGATCATTAAGTAGGCTGTTTTAAGCGAGATGCCTTATATACTGATTTTAAAAAGTACGTGTATTAATGTTTGATGACTTAAAGCTTCCAATTTTTTTAAACTTGTGAAAGGGATATTAAATATGCAAGGTTTAAGGCAATAATGATTTATTTTCAAAATTAAGATTCAATAATTTTTCGACTAAAACGGATGAGCAAATAATGCATATAGAAATTATTTTTCGTTGGAATTTGTTAATATCTACGGATTGTTGATTAACCGTAAAGCTTAATATAAAATTCGTAGATAAATCCTGACATGCGGAATTTGTATTATTGCAGCCTATTGATATAAAAATGTTAACAACAAAGGTTAACAACAAATGTTAAAAATTAACAAATCACAATTCAATATTTTATCGCTTTAAACGACGTTATTAATTATTACAATTAAGTTACTAAATTCTTATTTAGTATATTTAATAAGTTCTCAAGCCGTACTGCGTGTATACTAAAAATAATAATATTTTCATACCTTCGACTTCTATCTAAGCGTATCGAATTTTTAATTTAAAGTACATATAAGTAAGGCTACAATTATGTGTAAGGTAGTTCGTATTTTGTGCTCGTTGTTGATAATGTTTTTTTTACGATTTCTATTCTTATTACTATCACTAGCCTCTAGTGGTCACTTACTTTATTATATTCTCGCAGTACAAATGTTGTATCGTTTCTCACATCCCTGGTTCCGTAGAAAGTTAGAAATTTCACGATTGTTCACATTTGATTTAAGAATTTCGTGTTTCTTTTTTCGCGCATTTTACAGCCAATTTTATAACAGTGTATCCGTGATATGTTTGCGAAAATTATCCTGTTACATAGAAAACTACGTACAGATCGCAAGCACATTTAAAAAGTTATTAGGCGCTCATTTTTAATAACAAATCCAATGTCTGCAATTGTTGAATGTAATTCACCATAGTTCAGGTATAATTTTACTTTATTGTTTAGTATATCTTGCAAATGGGTTGTGTTCTTGCTTCTACGTTTATTATATGTTTGTTTCGAAGCTTTTGCTTTATTATAGAATTTTAGTTTCAATTTAGAATAAAATAAATAGTAAACATGGGTCGAAACCTATTGTCTAGATTCGTGAAGCGCGAATCCGAAACTTTGTAAGATCTTGAAACTCTTGAAATTCGACATTTTTGAAAGCCAGAACTCGTATTTTGTCAGGAATTAAGATCCTAATAAATTTCTTTTAGAAAATTAAGGAATTTATTCAATCTAATTAGATGAAACTTAAATTTATTTATAGTTTAAATGAATCAATAAACAGAAAAACTTCGTGAGATAATTATTAATGTTTAATTTTGCATTTTATTTTATCTGGTAATAAATGACTATGTATAATGAATTGGTGAAATTATATCGATTAAAGTGAGTCTAAAGTCTATACACAAACTCTATTAGATTATTAGAATAAATTCATGACAATATTCTCGTTATTTATACAAACTATTATTTACGTAAGTTTGGAAAGTTTTGAATCACAAAAGTAACACAATGCTTTGAGTTTCGAGAATTCGAAATTTTGAGATTTCGAGTATCCCATCCCTAATAAATAATCAATTCAACGAATCGTTATTGCTTTCCGCTTTCCAATAGTTATATGCATGTCTTTGGTATTTAGCGTATGCGCTTGAAGTAACAGCTTTCTCGTAGATTGATTACACTAATGTATAACCGATGTTAAATTTACATCTGGTATAAGTTAATAATTTTTTATGCGTCAATGAACACATACATAATGTAATGGTGCACGTTAAAATAGTGCATTAAAATAGCATTAAGCGTCACCGCGTTCATTAGAGAAAGGTCATTAGCATATTTTATTTCTCATGTAGTTGAATGTACTTATCAACAGTCCCCTTTGACATATGTGTGTAGGAACTTTGTTGCATTCAGTAGAGTTAGTATTCGTTTTTTTACGATATAAAATCAATGTTGGGCATATTTTACTCGAATAACATTTCGAATAAATTTTTTAAATAAAATTTTATTTGAACAACATTTCGAACAATAAAAGAAGAGATCTAAAAGCTGCTCAAGAAATAAAATTTCAATATTTATCTAATAGTAAATATCGTATAAGTCTTTAAATTCCTAAAAATTCGAATTTTCAAGTCTTCAAATTTCTAAATTTTCTAATTCTAAGCCATGAAATTCCCAGGTTCTTAAATTCCAAGACAGTACATTTTCAAGCTTCCAACTGTTTAGGTCTTTGAGTTTTCTACCTTTCAGATTTCTAAGTTTGTGAGATTGCAAATCTTTTAATTCTCAAACTTCTGATTTGTTGATATTTTATACTTTTTAACTGTTTTATTTAATTAATATACTTCCCATTTACTTGTATAGCTTCCAATGAACAATTAATTAATTAATTTATTTGTTTGAATCTACTTGTTTATATATTCCTATTACAAACGAAGAAATGATATCATTTGTGATCGACAATTTCATATGCACCAACCTATTTTTTCATTTTATATGTCGTTTTTCGCAAATATCACGGGTACGTCTTTGTAAGATTGGTCGTACATGGAGCTTAACGTTCTTGTTAGCTTTCAGAATGAACGTAAATCAATCGTCAAGGCTGAGGTGATAATGAAGTTTAACGAACGGCAACTATAAAAGTCAGCTGTTTAGAGGTTTCTGCTTAATCTGTAAATATATGTCGAACATTGCTTGTAGCTATTGGTATGACAGCGAATTTTAACTTCGTTTTAATAACGCTGTTTAAAGTTTTTAGTATTTCTCTTTTTCAAAAATTAAAATAAAGCTTATATTACTCGACGCGTAAAAAAAATTGATTTTATATGTTGCTGTCTGTAAGTAATGTCTCGTAAGAAAAGTTAATAGATTATGTAAGTATTAGAAAAAGTATGCTAAATTGAACAAAAGTTGAATGATGGGAGTTTAGAAGGATAGTAAATTTTAAAAGAAACAATTGTTACAAATTCACATATCGAAAACAAATCGAGATTTTATGTCGTTCTAACTATATTTTAACATACTTGACATTATATGAATTTCTTGAAGAATTGTAATGAAAAAATTAATTAAAATGTAAAAGTTTGCAAATTTTTCAAGAAATTCATTGATTACACTTTTCTTGTCTTTGTTTGAAAAAAATGTACAGTTACTCACAAAAGTATCCGATTAGATTATGACATTTATGTCATAACCGTATACGTTTAAAAATAATATTCATGAGTTTACCAATGTAGATTTTCCTTGGGTATTAAGACAAGATTGTATATTGTTTTTTTCTTTACTGATGTACAATTATTCATAAAATCTGCTGGACATCTACAGTGATCGAATAGTTTTGTGCCTAACTGTACATCGCCTTTAAAAAGAATTATAAATGATATTACCCCCTTCATGGTATCTACCAATTACCAACACTTTCTTGCAATAAAATTCCCGTAAATTTCAATAATTAGTCCTTAGAACACCTTCCATGGTTTCGATTTAATACTTTTCAGGGTATTCATAATCCTGTTCATAAATTAGAATTCTTTGGATTTTTGTAATTTCACCGTTCTTGAAGTGAAATTCTTCTACACAGAAGCAGAAACCTCTTGTTCCATTTCGTGTAGCATATTGTATAATCGCGTTTTCAGACTATCTGGCACCGTAGCGCGTGGTAAGTGTTCGATGTCACCAGCTGGGTTTGCACATTGTCGTAAAAGAACCGCCAGTGTGCTGGTGGTATGTTCCGACATGAGTAGTCCAGGAATTATTATAGTCCCTGAGAGAGTCCATCCAAGAAATATTTTCTCGCATATTACCTGGAATTTGATAATCATACGTTAAATTAGTATCTATGCAAAAATAGTACGTTGTGTGATGCGTTAATCGTTGTTAATTCAGTAATCGCGAAATATTCATTGCTATATAACTTATATTATTGATCATTGGTAAAGAAAAGGAGTATTTTTTCTGTTTATGATTTTTCAATGCTTCGTAAAATCTCACAGTTTCACATTTTTGGCAACATATCTTCTCGTTGACCTTAATTGCGAGGCCCGGTTAATCTGCGACTCGTCCAATCTATCTCTGAATAATTGGTAGCCTACTACGAGTCAACTCTTACCTTTTCGAAGCTACAGAGAGCTTATTTATAAAACATTCATTTATAATCAATACTAATTAGAACTTCTTTAAGTAGGTTGACTTGTATAAAATTTCTAAAAATAACCACCTCTTTGGAGTCATTTTTTGTGAAACTATTAGCAGATGAGTAAATGAGTATTTTTGGAATTAGTTAAGCAATGTTTTAAGATAAAGTTAACATTTTGTTAATGAAAAAAAAGCGTTAATTAATGAATGTAATTGCAAACCTACGTAGGTCGTTAGAAATGTAGAACCCCTGCAGCGTTGCAAATTACTGTCCTTGAAGTTGATCTAGCTGGACAATTTAACTGTGCTATGATCTATAGATGGTTCTTAATAGTGCAAATTATTGTAAAAGAGTTGAAAAATGTTAAGAAGCGCAGAAATGGCATTGGTTGATAGAAAAAGAATTATTTTTGTGGTAAAAATCAGGCTCTTTTTCAATGACTAAAGGGAAAGTAATTAAGTTACAATTATTATTCTAATTCATGTCATAGGAATAATTGTTTTTAAGGTATATTCAAAATTTCAAGTGAACCTATGAGCACTTTTAGACAATTTTGTGAAGTACGACAAAATATTGTGGAAAGTCTTCACTTTTTCAGAGCCATGGAAAACTTTTGATGGTAGGAAAGTATTACGGAACGTTAGAATCACTAAATCTTTCCATAAAACTTGTTATCACTTTTCATAATTTAGCGAAACCCTTATAACAAGCTCGTGGAACATTAATGTTCCGCGGAACCCCACTTAAAAACCACTGTTCTAGATACTTAATCTGGAAAATGAACTCTTCAATTCTTTTAATTTATTAAATTTAGCAGTGTTTTGCAAAGGAACAAAGAATACCGAATTGATATTGTATAGTCGTAAGAAGGGTCGAACTTCCTATTTCGATTAAAATTAACTAAGTTATCCCGAAACACTTATACATCGGTACTTCCCAATTTTTATGGCGTACCTACATTTGTTCCATCAATTATACACTCCACTTACCCAACAAACAACTGATTAACGCATCGACTGAATCATAGGTCCTCATATTAATTACTTGTAAATTATTATTGGCGACCGGAGACTCGCATCGTTTATTCTTCGAGCAAAAGGATCTACAGTCGAAGTAGTCACAGTCCTCGTGTTTCTCACAGTTCTTACTGTCCGCGGTGATACGGCTGATAATCGTTTTAGGAAACGCCGCGTCTAGGTCGAGGAACTTAAGTTTCTGACCTCCGAGGGGTAAACCGAAATGGTTTATCTTCACGTCACACAGATGGATCGGTTCGGGGAAGTTGGTGTCGAGTTCTTCGAGCAGGTCCAGAATCATCACGGCCAACTTCAATCGTTTTGCCCATTCCGGTTTTGAATCGGACAGTGCAAGGACTGTCGTGGGTGTTTCTATAGGTCGAACATACTCAACCGCGTAGAAGGTTCCGCATGTGCCAATCAGTTGCGGAAAAATGTCCCTGTCCTCGTACAGGATGCTCATCAGGTACTCGTTCTCCTGTAACAGCGGCCAGAGATTTTCCATCTCGAGCTGTCGCCTTCTGGGCTCGGTCTCGACACGATGCGTACGAAGTCGCGCCAGCCTCTCTAATTGATGCTGCGACAGCGTCACGTTCAGCTTGCTAACGACCAGATCTTTGATCATGGTGTTGAAATCCGTCTCGGACGGGAAGTGCTTTGTGCCGGACGCGTCTGTCCAGAACAACGACTCGTACTGTTCCGACGGGGTCTTCGTTCTGAAATAGGAACCCACGGTTGCTTGAAATCTTGTTACATATATTTATTTTTCAATTATTCGCCTGTTAGGTATTCGTGGTTAACCCTTTGACTGCGAAACACGTACAGTGGCTACAAAAAGTATTCGCACGCCACATTGTCTTTGCATTTAACTGAGTAAGATTTAACCATGCCAATCTTTTTTATCATTGAACGTAAATATAATTATGTAAGGTACTATTAAACAATAGAAAATTTACCGCAATGAAATCTGATGAATCAGTATTTAAATGTAAAGATACAGTGGTGTGTTAATATTTTTTGTAGTCACTGTATATATATATTCTAAATGTTTATATATATCTACGAAAGGCGTATGTATACGCCCCGTAGATTTTGTATAATACAGCATAAATTAATTTCCTAACTTATCATTACATAACAATATTTAGAAATTCATTTTAACAGATATCTAACATTTAATTATTGTAAACTCCAGCAGAATTTATTCACAAGTAATTATTTTGCATACGTAAACTATGTGTGCATTTTTTATCGATGCTCTGCATGCGACGGTTATGCAAATATCCTACCGCAGTCAAAGGGTTAAATGGTAACTACATTTGTAGGATTTTAAATATTTTAAGCCTTTGAAAACGATCGATGAATGCAGTATTGCTCGTAATTATTTGAACGATGGAAATTTTATACTGTGCCTTAATTTTAAAACTATAAATGCGCACGCTTCTACTCTTTCAGTAAAAACGTGGAATAAAGTAGAAGAGTACAATAGAAAAATATTTAATAATTAACTTTACATCTGAAGCAAAATTCAATAACTGTAAGAAAATTCAAAAACTTCGATTTCTAGATTTACTTGACGATATTTCAAATTCAATTGTGAATTTTTATAATTTTAGAATTCTTACAACTCGTTTCGTTTAGTCATCTTTTATTAATTCTCAATGTTTCATAAATTTTCCGATTGGATGCACCATTGCACTTCCTTTATGTAACATATACATACGTATTGAAAAAGAAAGAAATGAACCTTGAAGCCTTGAACACAAGTCGAGTAGTTTCCCAGTGGGCCGAAAAGACTGCTTCTTTGCCTGCATGTAAAGTTTCGCATGCCAGCGAGTGAATCCCTCTTTCCGCGCATAGCGGGTCGCAGAGAATTCCTATTGCAGTCCCTTTTTTGTGCGTGCTGCACTGAAATGAAAATTATGATCAGGTACCGTAAGAGTAACGTTCATATCGTAAAAATTCCTCCAAAGGGATACGATTAAATTATCACCAATAATTCCTCTTCCCCTTTTCAAATTCTCAAATTTCTTATAACACGTTCTTGTTACTGGTGCGTTCTTATTACTATAGGTACATGATGTTCCATATTTTTATTCTTTATTCTTCATTGATTTACAGTTTTTTTACGAGCATCCTTTCGGCAACAGCGTTACGTAAAACGTCAAACTGGGACAGGGAACTTTTAAAGCAGTTTTATGACACAGGGGGGCGAAACGTCTTTGAAACCAGACCTCGCCACTTTCCAAGTACTGTCTTTTGAAATATAATTTATTACACAATTATTGGTTGCATCATACTTGTATTAGGTTGCTCGGAAAGTTCGTAGTGATATTTATGGAATATTTAAAAACAATGCAGAACAATAAATATGTTTCGTATTATCGCATAATGTTGTATGCAACATTGAATAGTTTCGTAGAGAGCCATTTTCTAATAAATTTTCATGTTTCTGAGAAATTAATTCCTCCAAATAGATTATCTCTTTCTTTAGTGTATTAAATTTTTGATGGTTAATAAAATTTTTATCGCTTATAATTAAAATAAATAATAATATGATATTGCTACGTTTAGAATCTTCCAGGTAAGGTTTCATGATTCTTCCTGCGACTTCATTGATACGTAAAGTCGCGTGTTGTCTCGTTAACCCTTTTGCTACGGCGGATTTTAATCAAAGAATATGCAGAAGTCATTAAAATATCGAATTGCATTGCGTTAAATTCATGTTCTTCTGCCAATTCTTTTCTATTCTCCAAATAGCAGAGTACGTTAGACGTTTCAAGACGCCAATACTGTTTTTAATTAACAAAATTAGTCGGCAAAAGTCATAAATATCGCGTGACGCACAAATGTCTTGAGCATTTATAGGCGCCAACAGCAATAAAAGGGTTAAAGAACGTCGCGTTTTCTTTTAACCAATTCGAGATGTTCCTCTTTAATTATTGCAGTTAGTGAGTCAGTATAGACATTCCACTTCTTTGAATTAAGAATTCCACTATTTAGCAAAAGTTCATAGGAAATAATCCTCCAATCCTACGTTACACAAAAGAATTTAATTCCGATACTGGCAAAAATGCTGTAAACTTTTCGAACAACTCAATAGTCATTACGTTTAACGACAAAGAGTTTAGTTTAATATAGGATAGTCGATAAATTACAGAGGAATTTAAAATTATTATAATGTTTCTATTCGTTAATTTTTTTATTTTGTTCGGGTCTTGAGAAGAACAATTGGGAGACTTAATATGGAAAACTTTACCGTTAAATAGCTAATAAAAATCGTATAATTTTATTTTGTTAGTCAGCATTCGATTATCGACTTCTAGTCGACATTTTGCATTCCTTTTCAATACTTTACTGTTCATGTTCAATATACTCTTTTGCTATAATTTGACATGGTTTCCTTGATCACGGCAAGTCATCTATGAAGCTACACTTACTGACAAAAGTTAAGAAACAAAGTAGTCACTTACGAATTTTCGTGTATCATTTCGCTTCTACGATTCACAGCTTAAAATTTACAATAACATAAAAATATAGTATTACATACATCAATAAACAATAAGTTCTTCTACGTTTATTACAAATCCATGTATCTCAAAAGATAGCGACGAGATAAAGCTTCGCAAATACCTACCATGTTTCTTAATTTTTGTCAATAAGTGTATGTTTAATTGAACGAGTAATCATTGATTCTGAAGGCACATTTAGATTTCTCTAATTAAAGTAATCGGATGCTGATTTTTAAAACGCAAGTGCAATTTTTGTTCCTCTGTACAGTGGTGAATTTGTTCATATTGCATTTCCAAAATGTTCTTTCCAAAAGATAGAGGAAATCATATAAAAGGATTAGCAAATGGAGAAGTTGTGAATTATGAGCGAATTATGGGTCACTCCATATAAGTAGAAAGGTCCAAAAAATATATATGAGTCTTCTTTTTGAAAAAGTGATACAAATTCGTTCTTTCTTGTTTCAAGACATTACGGGTTTGCATTTTATCTCGTTTAACCCTTCTTTGGATTTTCAATTTTACTTCTATTGTTCAGTTTTCTCTTTAATTCTACCACCAAACTAGCACATGCAAACTAATTGCTTTCTAGCGTAAACAATTTGATGAGATAATATGAGATTATATAAGTTTTCGCGTAACTATAATAACATCCTTTGAAGCGTGTTTAGTTTGAATTTGTATGAGCTTGTGCGGCCCCCATAATTCGAAGAAGAGTTAAAAATAACAGACATACAACACAGCATTGCTAACGGCACTTCGTTACATCAAATTCCATGTTAATAATTGTAGTTTCTATATCTGTCCTTTGCGATAACTCTCTAAGGGTGGTATATAAATCTGAAATTATCGTTGCTTCAAAACACATCGAATCTCTTTTATTTCATTATTTCCGACTTTACTTCCAAACAAAGTTTCTCATACAAAATAACAAGAGGCTAAAGAAGGAAACCTATGGCTGCAGAAATCTCGTTTGTCCAAAAGCATACGTGAAATTGTAGCTACGACACATGCCTTCCATTCGTGTAGTTTCCTCAATGAAATCAAACAACTTTCATTCAGGATACTTCTATGTTTGTCTCCACACGACAGAGATATTTGATTCGATCAAGTCGATCCATGATCCTGTATAAAAGTCATGGTTTAAAGTATACTTCGCGAAAAACGTCTGGGTTAGGTTTAAGTATCGTATAAGTTTGTTTTCTTACGTTCGTCGCATACACGAGGAAACGGATTCGCGCGTCTATAATCTACACCTACAGGAACATGTTACGTTCTTCGTTATGTATTTCATTCTAGAACTCGTTCTAGAATGAAGTAAGGTTATTGTATGGGTATACAGGGGGCTACCATAAACAGAATGAAGGGATATCGTGAGACTTTGGTCAGGTAACGGGTCAGTTTTCTCTTTGAGCCACGTACTCGTGATATACAGGGTAGGGTACTGTTATTTTACATTTTAACATTAAAATTACCAAGATTGTGAAAGCAAGCATAATATAAGTCCTCATCTGTTTGTAATTTTTCTTAAAAATTGTATAGACATTCAAGGGTACATTTTGGGAAAATTTGCAAGAATTTCTTGTATAAAATATTTTACATATTTTATGTAATTATTTCCTTGAATTTTATGTTCACCTGAGAATTCTTTGCTTTTGTTCTAAAAATGAAAATCTACAAATCAAATAATGCTTCTGTTCTCCAAAATAAAACTTATTTTATAATCATTAGAATTCAAAAACTTTGTAAAAATATACGTAAATATAATTGTTCATATGTATTTGCATTGAAAATTAATAGTGCAACCAACTTGAAAAAATGTATACATTCATGCACTTATGGGTAAATTGCGGATATTTATGCATTTATGGGAAATTTGTACATGTAAAGCAAAACAAATTTTAATAATAGAATTCAATAATTGATCGCACACTTTTAAAATTAGTAAAGTAGTAAAATTTGTGAAAAACACATTAGAAAAGTACGTACACCTTAGACTCCTTTTACATGGTACTTGTTTTACACTTTTTTAAAATTACACGGTATCCATTGTAACGATTTATTAACAGTTACTTGATTATTCTGTTTTTTTATATAGCTACATACATATGTACATCAAGTCTACTCTAACCTATGTTCCTTTCTACTTATGTCGACAATTTTTTAAACAATTAATACGTAAATTCAGGCTATGTCTCAATTGTAGATCTTAAATATTTTGTGGGTGAAAGTGGTAAGAAAATTTTTGAAAGTCCAGTTATGTACCATGAATATATTTGACGTTTTCTACGTTCAGACACTCTGTAGACATGCGTGTAACACAAGAGGGTGCGATAAATTGTCCATTCATAAACAAACTTTCAAGGCATTTACAATGCGGCTCTGGATAAACGAAGTTTACTACGGGAACTCGTTCATGAACGACAACATGACTGATCGTAGTACTACCGAATAACTGTTTCACCGTATTATGATCAATTATATGTATGTGCTCTTGAATGTCACACATATCACATTAAATTTTCAACTACATCGATTTAATTAAAGATACGATGCCTTTTCTTAGTACTCCATTAAATAATCTTGTTTAATTACTTGAAAAATTAATCTGATTCTGATTTCTTAAATTTATATTGAATATAGTGGAAGTTCAATTGCTATTGATGTTCTATACAAGCAATTCGTTTGAAAAAGGAGAAAGTTGCATGAAAGATACTTACAACTCCCGAGTATCGAATTATGACTATTACAAATTTTTAACATTTTTCATTTTATTTAGTAAAATTGATATGCGTAAACAAATTCTAATAACTCAGTTTATTAATTAATAAGGTTTTATACACATACAATGTTAATAATTTATGTTTCTCTATTCTTGTCTTGATCCATTACTTTAATTATTAGTGTCAATTCTGATGGAAAAGTCCATATATTTATAGCATATACTTATTCGTTTATGTATTTAGAACTAATTTGGGTAGACAATGATAATTTGCTATTTATAATAAAGTCTTGTAATTTGAAAAATGAAATTTATGCATGTGGTCCTAATTCGATAGCTAAGAGTTAAACAATAGAATATTAATCCACATTGTCATGATTAATACTATAAACATACAAAAAAGGGGAAGGTTAAAAAGTAAAGATAGGCATACAATTAATTTTGTATTAAATGGAATTGTCTTGTTAGTATTTTATAGACATATGAATCATATCAGACTGTGGATACTTATACATTTATGGAAAATTAAAATGTGCAAAGAGTGCGAAATGCATATAATATGTAAAAATATAGAAAATATCAAAAGTAAGATACGCGTCATAATATGCAGCAGCTGAAACTAATCTAGATACCACTGCTTCAGGTGCATTTGTAAAAACATGAATTTGCATAAACATCCGCAATCTACTATGATTCTCATGTCAAAACGTGTTTCGTATCGTACTCTTCCTGTAACACTCATGTACGTGTACTACTTTCCACCTTCTACTTCAACTTCGTAAATAAAGAAGCTCTAATCCTTATCGTTGCCCTAGAATCACGAATACATACGAACACCCAAGTAACGAACACTCAGAAGAAGACTCTCGTTTACCGGGGGACTTAAAACGAATTATAGAACCATCGTGAAGCACCAGACAGGCGATAGAAACGTATCTCTTGCATGCTCACGCACCTTTAAAAACTAGGTTAAACAGGGTTGGAAAAAAGCCATTTTAATTAATAGGGTAGGAATTTCCTAGAATGGTAAAAATGAGTAATAGCGCGAGTAAAATATATTAGGAAATTAATCATTAATATTTTTAACATGTGTATAATTATAGTCTTCAGTATCAATGTACTTAAATATTAGAGGTGTCTAAGTCATCAGTACTCAATTACAGTGGTATGTGTATATTAAATGACTGTTCAAATGACTATTTACCTAAGTGTTGAAAAATTCAAAGTTATTTTGTGTTAATTTAAAGTTTATACAGTTCGTATAAACGGGAAATCTTTAACTAAGTTGATTTTGAAAATGAGGGAATGTATTGAAAAAGGATATATTAGAAATATGTAGAAATAATTTAGTAGTTATAGGATTGTAGATTTGAAGGAAATTTGGAAGGTTTAAGAATTTGCGTTAGGGATCAATCAAGCGTCACGCTGACAATTTTATACGACAGTGTTGGTGATAGAAGCAAGAGTTATTTTTTGCATGAGATTAATATGAGCCATGGTGTGATTCATTGTCACTCAGAACACCAGCAATCGTTTGGCGATGTTACCAGATTATATAAAAATGTTTCGAGAAAAAGTTGAACGATTTAATTCACAATGATGGGTTAAAAATAGTTAAATACACGTAAAATAGAGACTTCTACTGGTTAGTCGAATTTTTACGTTCAATTCGTGGATGTTCGAGCATCGACCGGAATAAAAGCAATAAAAGTGAATTATTCTCTTGCTGCGTGGGCGGCACTTGCGTTACGTACAGGCACGCGTGTATTCGCACACGGGCTGGTTTCGCGTGCGTGCAGTACACGTCTGGATTCGTATGTACGTAAGTAAGTACTGCAGACTATGCACGCGATATTTTTAGTCGACGTGACCGCCATGATGAGAGGATTTCTCGTGTAGAGTCGGTCCCCATAACATGCGTGTCACGCGCCTTTATGCACCGTAACGTCCGTGTGTACTTTATCGGATATACATTTCGAAAGCCATCGTTTTATCTGGGCCACGTTTATTATCGACCAAACAGTGGTCGAGGTTCCACCTTTTTTAATTCTTTTTATTTGCACTCTGAACTGGAAAACCGATGGAAATTTTAGAGTTACTCTTTTTAGCAGGTAGGATAAATTTCCGGGAGTTAGTCAGTGTTCTTGGCGAGTCTCGTGGAATTATTTTTACGCACAAGCGTCCTGAATACCATGATGTAGAAAACCATGTAAACCATTGAGAATTTGTGGAATTCCTGTTGCATGGGAAGCATTTTGAATTTAGGGAAAATTATGTATAATTTCTTTAGCATTTTTAAGTTCCAAATAGTTTCTAAGCATTCAAACTTCACGTGATATGGTGCATTTCGTACATTATTTCATATGGTAGAAGTGCCAGTAAAATTGTTTGAATACATTTTTGAACAACTCCTTGGAAAGTTTGTTAACCCCTTGTCTTACAAATTTTTCTGTAACTACGTACATTAACAAAAACAATTCTCTGCTTCAGCTTTATGTCAAACGCAAAACACTGAAATATTATACATTATGTGGATTTGTTAGATAATTTTTTAAAGATTTAGAGTAAGTTAAAGAAATTAAATCGAACTTTATTATAAATATTGAGCACATTTATTTTATTTGGACCATAGTTTAAGCCACGAGTGTAATTCGTGATTATAAGGCAAGGGATTAAGTTCTTTTTAGACAAAAGGCATCTTCAATTCAGGGAGAATTATTTGCAATTTCTTTAATGCTTTACAGTGTCCTTTCAATTTACAAGTTGTTTTCAAGACATTCAAATTTGTGTATTTTGTACATTATTTTAAATATGTGGTGTGTAAAAATATCAATGTTATTGTTTAAAGAGAATCATGCACGATTGCTTGCGAATTTTGTAGAATTCGTTTTTAAATAAAAGATATTTTAAATGTGAGAAAAGTTATATATGGTTCCTGTAGCATTTGATGGGTACTTTTCTAAGTAGAAGCTTCATTATCGAATATTCTAAATAACAGGAATACTTGCAATAGTAGAATTGTTTGAAGCATGAATTATTTTTTATTTAAAGTTATGTGAAATTCATGATCATAAAACAGTATTTCACAAATATCAAGGTTAAGTATTAAATTTTGTGTCAATACACAGTTTAAAATTCATAATCAAAATACACAATACATATAGATACGTCAAAATATCAAGTTGAAAAATAATTCAAGGTCTTGCCGCTAAAAACAAACGACTCCGCACTTTGTAAATAATGAATATTGAATGTAAAAAAGTGAAAGAATTTGAATAAATGAAAATGAAATAAAAATGAATGGAAAAATCGTTTTACATTTCCTAGTATAATGATGATTATATGAGGTTAACCTTGAGATTACGTATTTGACTATAATTTATAAGTTGCGTAGACGGAGGTGTTTCTTACTTGTTGCAAAGCCTTCAATTTTGGAATGTCGGTGTAGCTATTCCGTGTCCAAACTCTTGAACAATTTTTAGTGATTCACGATGCGACTGTTCAAGAGTACATTATATATCTATATTGCAAAATATGTTGCTGTACAAAACATCTTTGTGTTTAAATTATTTAATAATATTGATAAACCGATTAACATTTACGACTTTATTTTTAATATTTGTTCGATGCTGCGGAAAATCATTCAAAGAGCGATAATTTAGTATGAGAAGCATCCAGAAGCAATTTTGTCTGACCTCGCGTGCATTGGATAATGCATTACATAAACAGTTTCGTTCTTAATATTCCTGCATGATAGTGCGTTTTAAATGTAACGAGTAGTGACACTAATCGTAAGCTGGCACTCGATGCCTCATCATATCGATGCAACCATCCCAGACAAATTAAATTTATAACCACGTCCGATGAATTTTATCTACCCCCTAAGAATGTTAATCCATTTAAAATCAGTGCTCTGTTTGACCGTAGGAAGTATAGAAGGCTTGAAATGATCGTAACAGGTGCACAAAACATTCCAAATCTTAAACTTTGTGTAAATTGTGTGTAACAAGATGAATAAATAAGGATAAGGTACAGTCGGTCATGAAAGTCTGCACATACAATCTAAATTTCAAGTATTTACGTATTTTAAAATGATAAAGAGTGTGTAAACGTTTATAAGTGTGTAAACTATAAAATTACAAGCGAGACAAATTATAGTAGCTTTATTTTCTAACTTATGAATATTTTATTTATGTTAAATTTTAGAATATCATAGATGCATCCGAAGGTCTAACAGAGTATAAATATAGTTATAACAAGTTTTATGTACTTCATATGTGTACGTAAACTTTCGTATATTTCTGTTTTCGGTTTATGTATATTTGTTGCAAATAAATGGAAAAAACATTACTTAAAATGATCAAAATGTTTGTATTTTTTTTTAAATATTCGAAATTTAGTAGTTTACGTGTACTATTGCGACTCGTTGTAAATAATCACGTTATAACCGGAAGACAAACAAAGTGAATACTAAGAGATACTTTTCAATTTGATAATGGGCATTAATACTGGTTTTAGAAAGAAAATAAATACTAACAACAGAAATCGTTAACCAGTTCTTAGAGTTCAATCTCCTTATAAGAAAGATAAAACTAAATTCCATTGCTATCATGTGTGGGGAATGTTAATCTGCTTACAATGAGAATATATTATAAGTGTAAGACTCTTTAAGTTCTGATTAGCAGTGAGTTAAAATTATTAGAAATTGAGAATCCCTGTGGAAAATAGATACATGCCACAGTACTATAAGTTTACTAGTTTTTGAAAACACAAGGTTACAGTAGTTATTCAGTGATACGAAAAATAAAAATCTACAATAAATATCGTTTCCAGATTAAAAGGTTTCAATAAGCATAATCTGCTTTAATGTAACAATTCTTATTCAAAATAAAAATCATTTAAATTAACACGTTGTTTTATTGTAATATAAGCAAATTATTGGATGTACTTTATGATTTTAAAGTAGCTGAAGCAAGATCTTAGCGAAGGGCGACATGTATTATACAATAATCAAATACATATACAGATGTAGCATATATTCTCTTTTTATTAAGTCTTTTAATTGCAAGAGAATCGAAACACTTTTTAAAAGTTTAAAAAATTATATTTTACCCTTACAATTATTTTCTGCCAAATCTATTTAATAAGTAATAATTGAAATTATTAAACGAATAAATAGGTACATCATTCATTAAGATTCTCAACATTTATTAAGTACCGGAAAGAGTTCATGATATTTTTTGTCGGAGAAAATTTTAAATTTAAATTTAATCTAGTTTATTGCGTACTTCGTTAAATTAATTTATATTTTAAGAAACCTTAAATTACTTGAATTTTGTAATATAAACCCACATGAACTTTTTCTGGTAATACTAACGATAAGCACAAAAAGGAATACTTTTCGATTGCACAGTAAAATCTATTTTTCCTGCACACAATTATTCTATCATTTCTATCATTTATCACAAAGATTCTCAACAAGAAAAAGAAAGGTTTTGCAAGTTTCACCATTCATCATCACTTGCTCGACAGCGTGAAGAATCTTCTTAGGGTATCCTATTCACGGAGAAATCCTGTTTTTTCAGGAAAGGAGGCAAACTCATTCACAGCAGTGTAAATAGTCGAAACGACGAATTCGCAAGGGCGAGTATCCCCTCTACCTAACTTGAACCAACAAAATATCGAGAATCTGCTCCGTTTTCTTCCGTTAAGAGGAAGCTAAGCACAACAGAGAGGCCAACAGAGACCAGCTACAGGGGACGAACACCGGTAGTGTAAACACAGAGTAAGTAAGTACATACAAGTTTCCTTGCGAGTTTCGTGGGTACGCCTGAAATTGGCACCGTAGAACACGATCAGTCAGTTTCGTGCATGCCGTGAGGGCGCGTGCGTCTGAACGTCCCCTGTCCCTTTCTCTCTACCCTCTGCCAGATTTCACCCCTTGCCTTCTGTGTGATCCTAGCGCGGCCTGTGTGTACCCGTCTTTGTACACGCTACGTGTGCTTATGACTGTGATTCCCTGTGACAGTGATTCAAAATTCTCTGTGCCAGTGTGTGTGTTCAAAAGGACTCACCACGTTGGATACGTGCCGCCAGGCCTCGAGATTCGTGCACATAATACCCCAATGAAGGAGCAGATAGATGACGAGGAGCATGGTTGAGAAGAGGAACAGCGTGACCACCTTGTAGTGGTACATGAAACCAGGTAGTCGTCGGACGTTCATGATCCTGCGGACTTGTGCTGCTTCGGGTGAGTCGATAAATATTTACCATGAGCGAGGAAGCGCTCTTTTCTGTTTTTCTTTTATTTCCTCCAAATGTTCTCCGCCGTTATTCGCCTTGAATTCCCGTTTCTCACCAGTATCGTAGTTTCATATATCCGTTACTCAGCTGTATCGTCGCCGACGTCCGCGACGGCGCATCGTGAGAACGTTTCGCGTTTAACGTGGTCGCGATCGGCTCATTCGTTTAATTTTTAGAACCTCGTCTCGACGACGATAATCGTCGGTGCCGACCGGTGCCGTACGCTTGTGGCAATGCGGCATAATCTGCGGCACATGCGAGCGTCGCGACGCCGCGCCTCTCGCGGCGGATCTCCTCTCGTCTCTTGCGCAGGCTCGTATGCATTTAGACCCGTCCACAGAAAAATTCGAATTTCGCTCGATCCTCGTTTACATCACGCTCTTACACGAACAATCCGCTTCGTGCAGGGACGGCGATTTAATATGCGGAGGGAAGAATGAAACGAACAAAGATTAACCCTTTCACAGTGTAATAATGTAACGAGTATTTATCTTCTCTATTGCAACATTTGTTGTATTTTGATTGCCGAATACAAAAAAGTGGTATTTCACTTATTCATACGTAAAACATCGTAACAATTACTTTATGTGTAATGCAACCTAAGATCTAAAATTTATAATGCCATATTCAACAACTTGCCCGAGTCTCTCGTACTAAATCGCGAAAAGGATAAATTGTCATATAGATTGTTTTCGGGACGCTTTCATCGTGATGGCCGTTTAAATGGCTAGAAGTTAGTGACTTTAATTTAAGATTAGTGCGGGATTTTTAAAAAATAAGCTGAGGGATAACTTTAGCAAATATAAGATAACTTTATCGAAGTTATAAAGGTAACAAAACTTTGTAGTATTGTGCATCAGTCTAAACCTCTCCTCATTGACGTACATAATTTATCGCGAATATCTAAGTAGTGGATGCGACGCTAAAATTGAATTTAAAAGACAGAATGTATTATATATTTTGTTGGAGATAGTCAAGGATATTTAACTTGTAATCCAAGAAACCCGACAGTTTCGTTCTTATAATTTAAAGTTTCACAATGACATTAGTTTTTGAGCTTTAATTAGCAGTTTAAAATGTGTATGAATGTATGAAATATTTACTTAAGTACAGTACCAAAAATTATAGGGACAGGGGTTCTGTGCTCAGACTCTAGATTTCAGAACATTTTGTCGGGATGAAAAAGGATATTTCGATTAGAATAAGTTAGTAACTACAGACAAAAAGTATAATAGTGTTAGTATATCTTCAAATTATGAAAAGATCCATTTGAGTATTACTTATTAAATATTAATTAGATAACAGATTATAGATAAATTCTCATTTAAGTGATAACTAGAAGTTTTCATATTTGAATATTTTTTTGTATTTCTTGTAGTATGATATGCGTATATTATCAACTGTACGCTATATTGTATATGTTAGCTGTTTGATAAAAATTTACATTTGATTTTTTCTCGTACATTATCAGAAACCCGTACTTAAGCGATTTCAGTGTCAAGTATATAACAACTCGGTATGAATTATTTAAAATAAAAAAAAGAAACTAATTTATTAAAAAATGATTAGTTTGGAAATAAAAATTGTTAATACATTTAAGTAGATCAGAAATTTCTATACATTTTTGCAGTCCTCTTTAGATTGAAAAATATTTTTATATGTGGTTTTAACGTTGCATAAACTACTAATAGATTATTAGCAAAGTTTCGTCTGTATTTTTACATATTATGATGAAATACGATTCTAAAATGGAGATTAGTATGTTTCAAAAATGTAGTTGTTTTCTTGAGACATCATGTGAGGGCAGTGTCTGGAGTAATGTTTACGCTTTTGTGAATAAAATCACAGATGATGATTGGTGACGTTTCTTTATTAAATCCAAATTTCTCCAATCTTCTCGTTAATTCTTTCTCACTTGATTATGAAATTAACGCGGTCCTTACATCAAAATTTGGACATTTTCACAATTTTCATTAACAGCTTTTGTCAATTCACAAAACTAGTCAGCTTTTAGAGACAACTTCCTTAACATACAACACTTTGACTGCACTTCCGCTTTACGATATACTTCCATTGAACCGAATAAAAACTCGAAAGAAACACCCGCATTGTTGCTTTCAAATTGCATTTAAAGATTAGTCTGACGGAGGTTTCACATTCACGAACGACGGTCGTATGTGCAACTGTTCCACATTGGTTACTAGGATAGAAGATTTTTGCTGGCTCATCATTGCATGTGCACACTAGTTTTATGATAGTGTGTACTTGTTTGAAACGAACAAGGGGAGCTTTTAATTAGAGGTCCAGCTGGTGCTGCCTCTACTGTTGCTATAGATGTAACAGAGGCTAAAATCTTGCGATCAATGACGCAATCAGTTTGAAATGTAAATTTAGGAATGAGGAACATTTCTTTGTAAAGACTTAAAATTTATATTTTTAGTTCATACATGCGTAATTTTGTGTGTAATTACAATCCGACATTTTGAAGTTTTTAAAGTTTGCTTCGGTAAAAATAATGGTACGTAGAAATTTGTATAATAATGGAGAGACCTATCTGAAATAGGGTTATTCATAATTGAGTAGCTTTGCCCAATTTTAGTATCCTCCAATTTCTAAGTTTGTTTTAGTAGATTTCCTTAAAAGCAATAACAATTTTTCTTCCTTTTTTATATTAAAGCTATTTATAATCCTATAAGTTATTTATAATACACATATAATTTCCCATAATTATAGAATTGAAATTTTACCGCGTTTCATTTCATACATGTGACACCATGTTCCTGTAACGTATAAGTAAAAGCAAAATCACAAACATCTTCGTAAACATATTTTTAAATTTTATAAGCTAAATCTTATAAACAAATCTCAAAAGTAATCTTACTAGTTAAACGTGTATTTAGTCAAAACGTGAGTACAAGGGGTTAAAATGTTTATAGTTTCGATACTTCTTCATATTATAAGTAGATTACAAACGTCTATCCATGTATGGAAAATTTGTGTGCAACAAGATACAGAATATACATTATATGCAATATATATTAATTATATTTCCCATGTAATTTACACCATACCCAAGTAAAGTTTATATATATACTTTGATAAAATTACAATACATAGGTTAGCTTAAATAATTTACATAGCCGATATTATTCTAACTGCAATTTTTTAATTTTCTGAATTAACCTTTTACAATTGCGAGTTTTTAAAACTGGTTCATTTTAAGTTAGTTAGATCGACAGATTTCTCTCGAGTGCGCAGCATTAAAAGTATAAGTGAAGTTATTATAATTTGCTTTTGTCATTATGTTATGAAACGAAAATTTTGCATGCATTTAAATAATAGTGACTTGGTAACAAAAATCTCAAGTTTGGAAACAAATTTTAAACGGCTCCGTTCCGGAACTTTCGAATGCAAACAGTTAATTTATGAAGAGTAGCTTTACAGAAGTAATAAATACCACGTGAACAGTTCGAAAATCTCTTTGTATTTAAATTGTATTTACAAAAATGCAAATGTTCAAAGATGAAGACGGGGTTGCAAACGGTAGCGAGTTGGCGTCGCGTCACGTCGGTCCGTGAACCGTTTTTAGATCGGGTTCACAAGCCGACTTCCGTTTCTCCTCTCTTGGTTATTCGGCGGGTAGCCGCGGCATGTGATACGGTCGCATCTCGCAGGAGCGATTCGTGGCAGTTTCCAAATCGCGTGCGGTCGCGCGTATCGCGAAAGAGGGACACACCTGCATGCCTCTCGGCGCGCAGCTGCGACCTTCGACGCCCTTGTGCCGGCGGTTGTACAGCGCGACGCCCGTCCTCGTCATTTTTACGCCAGACGCACGCAAGGTTACGCGCGCGGACCACTCTCGGATCGCTTCTCGTTACGGCGCAGATCCCGCGTGTTTCCCGTTTTTCCTCCGTGGCGCTTGCAGTCGTGACGCGCGGAGAACAGTGTACTTCCGCTCCTGTAAACGTTGCTGCTGGTACTTCCGCTGGAGGTCGTCGGTGCTCTCGGTTACTTGTGTTTCCGCGAGTGTATTCTGCTACTAAGGCGTCTGGAAGGGGTAGTAGGGAAAGATTCCTCCGGTGGAAAGTTGGTGAGTTCCGCCGTAAAAGCACTCGTGTTTGCTTGCACTCTTCTTACTGTGTTTATTCACCCCTGTGACATCGTGTACCTGCGCAGTGGGTTTAAAGGGTTACGTAGAGCGCGCTGTTGGATTTGTTGATGTAGATTTATTGCGGGGTTGCTTTTATCCTTCTTCTTTTCTTGCGTTTCATTAGGGAAAGTTGAGATTGCACAGTGCTGACAGTGATGAAGGGGTTGTTTAGATGTGTTAGTGATGATGAAAGTGGCATAAAATATACGAGGCTGAAATTATCTGCAACGTGAGGATTATTTCTGTGGCCAGGTGGCAAAACATGTTACGTTTTATTTTTAGTAGAGAAAATGAAGGGCTATATTGTTTCATGTGCATCTAGATGAAATCTAGGAGTTGATGAAATATAAAGTTTTTGTACTATGTACAGTGAATTAGAAATATAGTACGAAATATTTGTGTCGTTTCAATTTTGTGATATTAAATCTGCAACAATTTATTTTAGTTTTCATTAAGATTGTTAAATTATTTTTCGTTAAATGTTATATTATTGGTAAAATTTATCAATATATTCTTATTGATAAAGAGTTTAGAGTGTATATTGTTAAAGAATATCAATCATTTCAATTTAATAATTGAGAGGGTGTGAATAGTATTTCTGTAGCACACTGTAATTCGCAAAAAGGGCAAGGTAATAATATATAATATTTCAAATTTTATGTTGCTTCAATATAGCAAATAAACTTTGAAATTGTTGTATTGTAAAATTAGGAAAAATCACGTCTTGCCATTTGTCTGCAAATTTTCTTAGTAATTGTGGGTAATTTCTGATACACTTTCGAACTTTTTGTTTTAAGACTTGTGTACGAGTCATTGCAATGACATGTGTGTTAAAAAATTAGCAATTCAATTTTTAATCTTCTTAAAAATAGTTTTACGTTATTTTAGTATAAAATAAATTACAACTTAAAGCTTTCTGAAATTTCTAATTAAGCAAATTTTATGGCCATTAACATAGTTATACATTAATTTAAATATATTTGCGATGGTAAGGCAAAAGGATGCGTCATGTTTTCAAAAAATTTGATTTTATGCATTAATTAAGTTGTAGAATACAGAATGTGTGAATTTATCAGAATTTGACTGAAATCAAGTATTTAATGTGTACAAAAATATAAGCGTTCGTGTTTCAAAAGTGAAGTTGTGACATGTCATTCTGTCCTACAACTACAGATCTATTGATTTTCTATTCATTGGTGATTTTCATTTAATGTTAGGCATGTTAGATTTTTGTTTTAGTAATTACTAGATTATTAAACTAATTTTTAACTGCTAAAGAATGTTAAGACTTTCTGTTGATGACTAAAGTTGAATCAGATGCATAGCATAAAAGTGTCAATTTTTACAGTGATTTAAAAGTAAAATGCAACTATTGTGAAAATATTGAATATTATAATTTTAGTAATAATATAATATATTTAGTACAATATTATAAATTGTTTGTGCGTAATTATTAAACATTATAGCTTTAGGCAATATTTTAACAAACAGTATACGCATATTTTATTAGAAATTCTTCGCATCGATTTTCTACAGAATTTTAAATAACAATCCCAAAAATATTTTATATATTTTGTCTCTCCGTCCCACATATGATTCAAAAATATATCACGTTGTGTTTTCGTAGGAGTAGAACTATAAATACACGCACGTGATCAAATCTATGTATGCTTTTGCATGTACTTTTATTTCAGTATTACGTAATAATCATATTCGTCATTTATATGAGCATCTACACAATTAAATCCTCGTGTTCATCGTTAGTGCTTGTTGCTAAATTTTAATATTATTCAAATATTATTATCAAAATGTCAAATGAAGTTGATGAAGAACAGGTCTCTGACGATGCGATGTAAATCAGTGTTCTCCAAAAGGGAGATGAATCACGCGTTATTTACGTTAGTATAAATATCTATATTGCAGTATGATTTCGTAAATTAATCATAATTTTCCTTTTCCTCTTTTCTTGTTTTCTTAAATTTTTATTAACCTTACTTTTATTCAATTCTTGTTAAAATGTATAATAACATATTTCTCATCGAAAATCGTATAAAGGCGACGACGCGTTTTCAATTGGTGAGTCGACAACTTTCGATAGTTTGTCTAATCGCTCGCACCATTTGCACTCAGATTCGTCTTTTTCATTGTAAAAATTACTCACGAATCTCTGTCGTGGCTTTCCCCTCAAAATTATTTCTCGATACGCAAGTGAAAACTCCTAATTAGTAATTACCTCATTCGTTACCAAACCTTCAAAACATCGGACAAAATATTTGTTTCATTAGAGAATATTTTTCTGGCGATAGAAAAATATCATAAGTTCAGTGAAACATGTTATCGGTGAATTAATAAGTTGTTTTATAAGTTTTTGCGTATTCAATTCTACGTTACTAATAAATTACAAACTTTGTTTCTATAAAAATAACTTCTGTAGATTGATTCAGTAATTAGAGTTAGTACAGGAAGACCACAAGGAAGGACCGTGATAAATGACATTTTTTGTTTTTTATAGTAAATCATTTTTAAAGTTCAAAACGTTATTATGTAATCTAATTTTACCAAAATTGTTCTCTGTTCAATTTTGGGATCGAATTTTCTTTGTTAACTTCACCAATCTGTTCGATGGTCACGTAATAAAAAGTTCATAAATACTTTATAGAAAATGTATAACTAGATTGCGGATCTTTATGCATTTATGGGAAATTGAAATATGTAAAACAGTATGCAATGCATGTGATACGCGAATATATACAAAATATCGAAAATAATGTGTGTTTTATAGTACGTAGTGTCCATTCTTTTGTTAGCGTTTGTAAGAATATGAATTTCCATAAGAATCTGCAGTCTACTTATAACAAAAATATGAAACGGGAAGTACCTGAATCAGTTCACACGTGGAAGCGTTGTCTATGCGTTTCTCGATACGAAGCTGATATCGATTTTATAATTATTTCATTTCTAGTAGATATTTGTGTCCTATAAACTTTTTGTTTTAGAGTATCCTATAAATAAAAATCAGAAAGTGTAAGGTCAGGTTATCTACGAGGTTAAAAGACTGATACCCCTGGACCAGTCTATTGTCGGAAAGGGAAAGAGTATTATCGTGTCCTTCGTGTTTCATATTTTTGTTATAACTTCTTAATACGTCATTTATAGACTTTTCATCACACGACATTTTAGTTTTATTTTTATCCAACAAAAATGATTCTTATTATGTTTTTTTCATTGAGATTTTTGCAGATAATGATGCTGTTCCAATAATCGAAACTTATTCTTTATTCAATTTTTATTATATAATTTTACATAAGAAGATGCAGAAATTTTAAGAATTTATATTTCTTATAATTTCTAATCAAGTACACATCATTGGTATATTTTTTCCGTGCGCATATTTTCTGCTTTTTAGATGCAAGTTATTGAGGATACGTATACCTATACAAGTGTACTTCTGATCCACTTTCAAATGCAATCGAAAGAAATCTAATAGATTACTGCAGATTCGTATCGCGTTACGGACTCTTACAAATGTGAACGCACGTATTGCATTTCGATACAGGAGCTTTCTCAAATATCGAGCAAATTAATGCAATTGATAGTAGGAAATATTACGTGGCATTCTTGTTCCACCGCGTTCCGAACATCTTATCATCCGCAATGCAATTTATGCGACATTGATTGCCCCGACGTCTGCTCGCAATACAATAGATTAAAGAGAATTAGAATATTCAATATTTTATACTGTTTCAATTGATCGGTATTTATAGAAATTCTGCTTAAAGTTAGTTCACTGCACTCATCGATTAAATTTGTGATGATTGTGTTTGTAACTTACTGTGTATTTAATTTTTCCTTTGGAAATTTCATTTGGTATTTGCTTTAACAGTTGCTTAGTTAATTCGTAATAGATACTTCGTTTTATTTCTTACTCATCTAATTTATGCATTCATTTTAATTCATTTCAGTTTCTTGTTAAATATTCCGTTTCATTATGATCTTTGGTGCACAATTATTAAATATCTGTTGCACCTTTACTGATTAAATTTGGTTTGTGAGCTATTATTATCTTAATCTTACTTTTCATATATTTAATCGTTACTTGTAATCGTAACGTTTTAATATCATATTTTCTACAATTCAAAGTCTTCCAAACAAAAAACGTTGAAACTACTTTATATGAAATTATAAAAGAACATAGTAGCAGCTAAATATGCACCAAAATTAATGTGGTAAGACGAAATAATTAAGAAAAAGCCAATTTGATTAGGTATCTACAGTCAGTCGTAAAAATCTACGGTACACCTCTGAATTTCAAATATCTAAAAAAATATAATAGCTTTGAACATTTCACTAACATCAATTTGTCTATTATTTAAAATTCGATAGATTCTAAAAAAAAAAATTGTTTTTTCTACTTGTTTATAAAAATATATTCATAAGCGAACAAAATTTTACGAAAGTACATGTTATAATTTCTTTAGCATACAAAAATAACATCCTTTACACTTTTAGACGCAATTTTATTCGCGTAATCAATGATTCTCACTTTATGTTACCTAAAAATCTTTCTTATTTATAATTTTATAATTCATGAATTGTCGCACCAATTTCATTATACTAAAATATGTCCTAATATATGTAAATATGTGACATTTAAAATGAACATGCAGCCTTTTGTGTCTGACCGTATTTTCTTAAATGTTTCTTGGCTTCTATGCACCTGAAGGAATTAAATAAGGATACCAGTGATCGATTTGCTTGTAATACAAACAGAAACGCGGCGAATCAATCAATGCGCTGGCACAATCCAAGAATTCCCTCGATTTTCCTCCTATCGAGACGCCATTAACGCTCATTCGTTTGTTTCTTCGTAGCATTATGGCACGCACCGAGCGCGTGTCGTTTCTTGCATATATGTATGCACTTCGATTGTTTAAATAACAGAAGATAGTATTGTTACCGCTATTCTTGTCCGTTCCGATTAGCCATCGGGATTTTCCTAACTCACAAGATTGCCCTCCTCATCGCAGATGTTCACGCGTGCGGTTGATAGATTGATTATTGATAGAAATATGCTACCTTTTTAGTTTTCTGTTTATTAGGCGATAAGTTTGTTCGCCATTATGTACAGCATCATCGTTGAACGTTGCTTGGTATAGTGATATAATTATCACGCCTTTCGTGAGCTTGAAATTATACTAACGGCTTGAATAGACGTTATTGTATGATTATAATTCACAAGAAGGGATACTTTACTTTCTATAGCTATACTAATTTAACTTCTATGTTACATGATGTTTTTTTTATTAAGGATAAAAGAAATTTTGGAAATCCAGAAACGAGATAAGTAGCTGAATGGCACAATTATTTTTATGTAATAATTATGTATTTTTTGGTTTCTGACAGAACACTCCATTAACATTAAAACTATCAAAATAGCCAAAGTGATCCATTCGTAATTTCTCGTAAGAATTGCATAAATTCACACGCATGTATTTTTCCAAATTTGCCGTAATTTTCTATTAACAGAATGAAAAAAGGTTTATTCCTACTAAATTATATCTGCGGTTGTAAAGAAAAATTTAGCAAGTCACATTTTTAAAAAAATTCGAGTTTACGTTTTAATTGGTCGGTTAAATATAGGATTTACGTCTTTATAAAAACAAAACGAATAAGTATTGACAAAAATTATGCAATTTGATCGAAGTCCGGTATTTAATTCATATGCATTCGGCAAAATGACGTAGGTCCACAAAATATATATAATAAGACTGTTATTTTTTTGAAGAAACATTATGTACGTAATTTTATTGTACAGTTGTGCGCAATTTTAGAAGTTATTTATTTTTTGTCGATCGAATACGCATTAATTTCTAAAGATTTTAGATTTTGCAGGAAAAGTTATAACATACCTTTAGAAATGTGTCTGTGCGTTGAATTTGTATTTGTCAAATCCGTATTCGAATTTACAATTTACGTTTAGGTAATGGAACAGAGAAGTGTTGCTTCTGATACGCACACTGTTTGTGGAAAAATTACTTAATTGTAACATTGTCAGGAAGGATTTGCCTATAGTATCAGTAAATTATTACTGTTCTCTTTATTATTATTCGCGTTAATTATACGGGTACAGAACATTGTTCAAAATGAAGGTAATATCACCGACTAGGTATAAGAGTAGATTAACCATGCAATATATTTTCATGGTCTGAATTCCTGGGGCTTTAGTGCCCCATTACCATTTTCCTTTTTATCTTTTCGATTGTCTAAAATGTATAACTTTTGCGTTTGCTTTTACATTTTGTATAATAAAATACTTTAGAAGTGTTTACATTCCTTGTCGGATAATAAAGCGGAAGATATTCCTTCGAAAACACTCGGATTTTGTTGGCGCGTCACACGATGTCCCATAAGGTGATTCGTCTATTTTTATATCTCGTCTGTGGCAATACATACGTATATGGTAAAAATGAAACGCGGAAGCACTGCTAATATGATGAATTGATGTTCGAAACTTAAAATACAAATTATCTCGTAAATGCTGATCTTGTCGATTTTTTAGTGATTATATAACGAAAAAATGCAATTTTTTCAATAATTTTTTTCTTTTTATTTCGAAACACACCTATATACGTATTACAAAAATGTATTCTATTATAGTAACGTTATAGTTGGCACATACGACGTTTTTCCTGGAAGAAACGTGCGACGTGTCATTAAAGCCATCATTCGGTCCAGTTATAGACTATTAAAGAAATGAAACTGCACTAAAATTACTTACATACCACAGTAGTCCTATTGGCACGTACAACATTCTTTAATAAAACACAAACAATTTCAATCTTGGCACTTACGCTACTTTCCACAAGAGCATGTTATTTAACGGTAGTTTAATTTATGTTATTTAAGCCATTAAATCTTTTGGAAATAATATTTGAATAATGTGACGTCTCTTGAAATATAATTTTATTTAAGAAAGTAAAATATCACAATTGTTGTATTATTTTTGCGAAATGTTACAAAGAATTCGACTCGGATTAATCTTGGACAAAAAACAGTTTTGTGATATTTAATAAAATATCCTCTTGTTTATTAACAGAAGCGGGGAAAAATGTTATAAATTTTAAATTCCCGTTAAGAAAGCTATTTTTCTATAATATAAATAATTTACAGTTACTCAGGTTCGCACTAAAGTGCTTGTTTCTCTACAAATAGTGAACCCCGCGTGAACTCTTCCTGATAGTCAAGAATTAACGAAGTTTTATAGAGAGAATAACAGACTGGCTTGATGTTAAGAGCCATATAAGGTTTCTCGCGCGTGTTTTATAAGTATGTTCGAAAAAGTGTAATTGATGTTCAGTCGAGAATGAGCGGCTAATTTACTTCAACGTCGGTGTATATAGCCAGACCATTCCTTAACTGCTTAACGAGAACTTAATAATAAAAAGCTTGGTTACTGAAATTATGAATTTTCCTAGACAGTGATTACGCATAAGAGCGTACCCCTATATATATATATATATTATTATTACAAGTTTTATTGTATTACTTGAAAATTCTTCAAGTAGTACAATAACTTAATATCCTATAAATATTATATCCATATTCATTTTAAATCGTTATATTAGTTTTGTTACATATTGATATCTAATAATCCAAAAATTTAATACGAGTATTTTTAATCTGGACAGCCTTCTCTTTTCAAAAAAAGTAAACCAAAGATTTCTTTTACAATAATAAATGATTAAATATTCTTTCTTTTTTACATTGACTTCTTAATTTTTAAGAATATCATTTTAGAATAGGTATAATAATATATTGAACCAAGATAAAAATATTATAATAGCGTCCTGCAATGCTATGAATGTTGATTTATCATTCTTTCTGTATTAATTATTCAAAAACGGCAAATTAATAAAACGGTCATTGATGCAGTAAATGAGCATTACATTCTATTTTCAAATATTGTATTCAGATAAAAAGAATATTCCAATAATTGCACAACATTAACATGAAGTGAATGAAACGTACTGAATGAATAGCTGTTATTCATTGGTCTTGTTACGTAAAGTAATATTTTCAGCGTTATCGATTCCCATTCACAGGAAGCGAAAGAGATTTTTATTACATAGTTGATGGGGTAAAGGAATATAAATAGGGGGCACTGTGTGTGACAGATAATTTGTGTGTTTCGGACACGCAAAAGCGTATACGTACTTTGTTAAATTGTATTCAAACACCGACGTAAAATATAATTAAAATTAAATGCTTTCGTACACGTGACTGTTAAGTTCTTACATAATCGCAACATTGATTCGAATCAATAAATTTTTTCGCAATATTTACCAAATATAAATATGTTTACTTGAACGTCCTTGATCAACGTATATTATCAAGCAGTTGAAAAAGTTATGCGCAAAATGCAATAATAAATTCGTTGGAAAATGAAGACACTGATAGCGAACATGATAGTGATAAGAATAATAATAACAGTAATAATTTTTATTTGGACACGTCTCGCTGACATCATTCTGTGTCTTTCAATGATAATGATTGCCAACTTATGAATATATTACATCGCATAATCTGCATCTCACAGCAGAGTAACCCAAGCTTTGTAATTTTACAGCTAATCAAAAACCAGCATTATATAAAACAGTGTTTATCGTACTTAAAGCTCAAGTACTTCAAATAATTGAATCCTTTTAATTTATTAGATAATTAACCCTTTGCCGACGAATGCGGCAATTAGCCGTCCAAGTTTTTTTTATTTTTTGGACACGTGTCAATTTTTAGAGCAAGGAATTCAAATTAATATCATTAATAGGCTATTATTAATAATTGTACATGAATTTGTTAAGTCCGGTCCTCAAATGTTTGATAATTGAATGAAAATTTATTAAAAATATTATTTTGTTTCGTTCGTAAAAGGTTAACATAGAAAATAGATTTCTTTGACTATAATAATATAAAGAAAGGGTAACATAAGGGCGAGCAGACCTTAATTTTGAAATTATGGTGTCGGGTTAGTCTGTTATTAAGGCACAGTAGTATGGAACCAAACAGATATTTGATTTTTTATTTTATTTTAACTCTTTTAGCGTTATGGTTCTATGTATACATAGGGTTGTAAATTAAAGCCTTCTTTTTAACCCCATGTAGTGTCATGCAGCTTAATGATTATATCGCCATATATCTGAATTTGTCAAATTTTATCCTATTTCTTTATCATTGTATCGATGGCAAGCAGTGATACAGTAATTATTAATTCTTGGTTTCCACATTGAAAATTCTAACTGATTATAATTTCTTTCGTTCCAAAGGTAAAGAAAATTTTGATTATGGAAGATTAATTAAGTATATTACGTTAGTGCAAAATTTATGCCGGTTTGAAGTTATGGGATCATTACAAATATTTATGCCATCTTTATTTCTTATACGGCATTTATTCACTTACTATTAAGCTAAAATATTTAGTTACTCTGTAACTTTATTGCAAGATTCTGCCTGTCAATAGAGTTACAAAATTGATTTAAAACAAAGTTGCGTGTACGTAATGCAGAAACTAGCAGAACTTTGCATTCACTTACGTTAATATATTCGGAATTATTGTAATAATTAATGAAGTTGAATGTTGATGTTAATATTGAAGAAATTATACCATATCGTGTGATTCTAAATTCTAAGTTTATTTTGAATCGCGCTGAATAGGTGAAAAGAATGTGATGTGAAAATCGTTTGGCAATTTTCATAGAAATGTACCGATGAATATTCTATGAGCTCAATATGGCAGTGAAGGTAAAAATATAATATACGATGACAATGAAAAATTTAATTGGAAATCAGTCATAATAAGAAATACGAAGTCGTGAAGCTTGGGCAATAGGAAAAGAGGAAATTAAGTAGTCGTCACCTGTAGGAAATTACGACCTTTCAAACGCGAGGAAGGGTTTCTCAAATAGCCAATTAACTGCACATAAGAATCTTATTAAATCACATCTGTGTCTCTCAGTCAAACTAGTTATAGCTTTTGCACCTTGCAACCTATCACTGATTCTCTAATCACAAAAAATTCTTCTCTACCAATGACACCCAATTTTTCGTTCTCTCACACTCTTATAACTTATTTTCACGGGTATTCAATTTCTTGCTAACTTTTCAAGTGATGACAAAAGTTTCGCCGATGTACTTACAGGGCAAGTCGCCTAACTTGACTACTTAAAAGTAGGTACGGATATTCTTATTTGCAAACATTGTTTCAAATGAAAATCATATGGTGTTAACGGAGAATTTCTCATACATGAGAAGCGTAAAAACTGAAGTTCTTTTTTATTTTTCTTTCCTAAGAAAGTATACATATTATTTTATTCGTAATTTTTGTATGAATTCAATCTTATTTTTGGCTATAATAATTAATCTTACAATACAATTTAGTTATTTGGCTCTTATATTGATGTACAGTCTGTCTATATTGATGACTGATAATGACCAAAATATTTTCGTAAATTAGAAAAAATTTTCAAATCTTCGATTCTCAACATTTTTTATTCTCATAGCTTGGAAGTCTTAAATCTTTGTATTTATTAGGTTTCAGATTTTTGAAGCTTCGATTTTCTTAAGTTTCGAATTCTTAAACCTTCTAATTCCCACAGTTTGGCATTTTCAAAGCTTTAAATTCTTAAACCTTGTAATTCGCAGAGCTTAAAAATTCTTGAAGCTTAAAATTCTCAGATCTTCGATTTCTCGTTTCTTAGATAACAAACATCAAAACAGTAAAAAACTAATTACTATATCGTATATTCCGATTTGATATCGTACAACTTTTGTTCGAAACATTTTTCCGTGTGACAAACAGGTTTTCAGTAATTTAACATTAGAATTACCAAGTCATTTTGGATGGTTACAACTTTACTATAAAAATTATATAAAATATGATTATTTAAAAAATCTTTGTATAAATTGTTGAAAATAAGCGTCCTTTTAAGTATTTCTATGTATTTAGTTATTATATTTTTCCTATACGCGTCTATCGTTATATTTTCATAATTTCTTTGTATCATAAGTCTTACGATAAGTTCATTGTTACTAATGGAGATTCGCCCGTAATATAAATAAATGAACAAATAAATTCGTAACGGTGCATTTTTTCAGAATACTGCATGATTTTTTGTACGAGCTATAAATGAATATTTATTCTATTTCAATTACATGTGTTTTGCAAATGTCTACTATTTTTATTTCTTTGGTACAAATAAGTATACTTTAGTCGTCGGTAGTCCTAGTGTTAAGGTAGCGAAGTTACGTGACTCACCCTGTACAGCAAATAACGCGGTATATCGTAATCAGGAATAAAATTTGCCCGTATCTCGCCATGTGTCTAGTCAGCCACGACCTACGACCAGGTGAATAAGGTCGCCAGTGGAATCCCTCTTAGGCGTCCAGGTTGTCGACACGATAAAAAGGAGCAAGCATAGTCTTTGATCTTAGCGGCTGAGTCGCTGTGGTGGGCTCTACTTCGACCTTTGACCCTCTCCTGCGTGAGTTCACGCTCGTGTTCGCGAGCTAAGATGTGGAGGAGGCGCGAACGACGACCTCGATTCAGCGTCACGTCGTTTCGATTGATCGTGTCAGGCTTTCGTCGACCTTTAAATCGTGATTCGTTACGTGGCCGCGTCTGGTAGATCTTCGGGGAAGCGGGATGCAATTTGTCCTAGGTACCCACTCTCGATCTTCCTTCGCGCGAATCAGGAAAGAGGTTGGCCGATCCTCTGGATTGCTTTGACCTTCGAAGAAGAAGGAGAAGTTACGACGAACCACGGGAAGCGTCAAATCATTGGTATATCGATTTCATACCACTGGTTCTTCTTATGATTGCAGATTCTTTTTTCATCTTCCACGTTGACAATCAATGTTGACTCTGGGAGACTGCCAGGAGATTTGCATTACCAGGGATATTTATGGATTATAAGATTTGTGTGAAATGCTTGGACAGTGCTTGAATATCCTCTGATGAGTTTCGAATGGAAGAAACGTTAGGTGTCAAGGGTAAACTGACATGAAAAGAAAAAGGGGATCGAGATATCTGCTTTTTTGTAAAATTTCGTTCTACAAGGAGAGGACATTTTTGTCGTTGAATGTATATTGATATTAGGTTGCCCGGAAGGTTCGTAGAAATATTTGTAGAACACCACTAAAAGATAACATGAACACAATTATTTTTTTATCGAATAACTTTGCGTTTAGTATTTGAACTGTAATTCGCTTTAATTGTTAATAACTAGACTGCGGATTTTTATGCATTTATGGGAAATTTTTATTTGCACGAAAGTGCAATGTTCGCGTAACATATACAACTATGCGAAGTACCCAACGTGAAAGACTTTACATAATATTTAGAGGATAAAACAAATCTTCATTTAAGTTCTATTTCTTTAATTACGCTTGTCAATATATGAACTTACATAAAAGTTCGCAGTCTATCAATAACTTTTAAGCAATTAACAGTCTCTCCCCAGAATGAAGTGCAAACGTCTTCAATTTGATGAACTCTATAAGTTGGCAAAGTTTCGTAAATGAGTGAATGAGACGCTTGGGAAGTTCCCCTCGTGAGAATGATAGCAGGCGTGCAAATTAATTGAGTGTCTTCATACTTTACAAGACTTACTTTTAACAACTATTTTAAATTCAGATACTTTCCCATTTTATGAAGCGATATAGTGCTGGTTAAAATTGTAATAGCTGTAGAGGAATAATTATTTGCAAAGTAAATTCTTCAGTAACCTTTGTATTGGTTGAAAAATCCTGCATTTTCGTTAAATATTATTAAAGAATTATATAATGCACCTTGACCATTACATAAGGTATTTGTTTCACCTTTTCAGTGTTGTGAGTACATATATGTATGTGGTGAAATTTGTATTGCGATACATAGGGTTTACAACTTCGGATCTTTTAAAACCATCAATGATCGGTACAAAGACAAAATGTTCATCAAATATGAATTTAGTAACACTATAATAATTAATCAGATGACGGTAGCGATATTGAAGATTATGTGTACATATATCATTTGTGAAATCTAACCCAGAAACACGTAAATCTTTCAAAATTACTTATTACTTAAAGGGTTAATTAGCTACGAAAAATTTTATTACTTTAAAGTCGTCATAATTTCATTCAGCACTGTAACCACGATACCTTCGAAATTATAAAAAATAATGGAATCTATTTTGTTGACTTAGTTCGAATTACCTGATCCATAAATAAAATTTCAGTTTCATTTAAAGAGGCATCGAACTAGTTTATATACCATTTATAACAACTTTATTAAATTTAAACCCATTGTGAGATATTCAGATATTCCCCCTTAAGAAAGAACCAATATGTGTAGCATGAAATAGATATTTTCCACCTGTTCGAACATCAGGATCAATATTTCCGTGTTTCGAGGCTCCAACGTATTTGACCAAATATAGTTAATTTTTCCGGCAATTATGTCTGTCATCACATTTCGCTCGATGGATACGATTACGTTACCGAAGGTCACCTTGAACCAGATGGTGGCGTTCGATCCAACGCGCTAGGTGGATTGTAGTTCCTGAAAGTCACCCTAAGGCGCTAGCTCCTCCTACAAATCCGAGCCTCCATGTGGTAGTTTTACTCGATTTTCTATGTATGGTCTAGAAAGACCATCGAGAAAGGATCGTTCTCCTCCTCTCTGGAAATCAGCTCTTCCCTGGAAAAAGAGTAGGAAAAGAATGGGTAGGACTTTAACGATGGCCAGATTTCGTTTATCCAGCTTATCTTGTACAACGTTGGGCAGTTTCTTTGAGCGTAAAATCTTATGTGATTGTGTTTTGTTGTCCACGGTTTCTTTTCTCGAGGATTCTAAAAAAAGATCTTCGCGTTCTTTAACTATAACCCGTTGCCTTACGAAGATTTCAGTACCTGCATGTGGCAGAAAGAGCTACTACCTACTTCAACACTGTGTAAATTATGAAATATAATAATTATACAGTACAGTTGTCCGTCGAGTTCAGGACTTCGATGTACCGCGTAATTTTGGGACTTCTCTTTCCACTCCTACTACAAATTTGTGTTATATACATAGTCACATACTGTTGTTCAGAAACGTTAACTGTATGTTGTATATATGTATGTTATGGACCAAGTGATTAATACAGGCATTATGAATAATGTCTAAAGTAGTCAGTTAATCTAAGAAATATTGATTAATTAATGTAACCCGAACTTAACCCAAATATGATCCAAATCTAATCTGACCACATAATAGCACTATTTATATTGACCAGCCAATATGAAAAATTATGATAAACTAAATCAAATTTATTACGCTGACTGATTTCGTTTATCATTATTTATAATGGCCGTATTAATTACTTAGTCTAGAACATATATATTAAAATATAATAGAAATACATATTATATTTTAAAACAAAATTTGTATGTTAAGAAATAGATAAGCTTTCAGAACTCTACTATTGCTCAACGCCGGATATACATTTCGAAATAAGTTCTTCAAAATGTGGAATTTTAAAACATGTTTCAATTTTATAAGAATCGAATACGCTATCCTAAAATAAATAAATATCCAAATATCCAAATTCTATAAATATTATAAGATGTACTCTATTTCGAATATTTTATATATTTTGTCATATTACGTATCACCTCCACTTTTTCAAACATCTAAGTATCCTATAAATGCACAAAAATCTACAGTGGATTTATTATATATTCTGTGTACATATTACTTACATTTTACCAAAGTAATTCTAAAATTTTCAATGAAAATTAAAAGGAGTAAATTAAATTTTGTTATAAATATCGCAAATACTTGTTCTGTTATGTCTACAATCTGCGTCACGAGTGTGACACGCTGTTTTATGGAAAGGGGTTAACGATATGCTGTTATTTACTACGTGTTTCAAATGCTGTTCAATGCGTATGTTGTAATTACAGTTTGCGTAGGATTCTGAGAAATTATGATATTATTTTGGAATTGATTGTTACAGTCAGTCATGAAAGTTTATATAAACATTTTAACATTTAAAGATCTACATATTCTAGAACATATTTTGGAATAATAAAAGTGGCGTGAAAATTCGTAGAATATGAAATTACAAATGAGAAAAATTTCTAGAAGACATTTTGTACGGGAAGTATCGATTACACGAATAAAATTGCTGCTAAAGTTACATGAGATGTAATTTTATTTATGCTAAACAAATTATTGGACGTAACAGATGTATCAGAGGAACTAACAAATAATAAGTACAATTATAACAAGAAGTTTGATGTACTTTAATACACGTACATAGACTTCCATCAAATTGTACTTTCGGTTTATGTATATTTGTTATAAACGAGAGGAAAAACATCACTATCTTTTTAGAGTCTATCTAATTTTAATTGATGAATAAATCACTATAGTTGAAATAATTGATATTCCTGTATTTTTATAAATATTTGAAGTTTAAAATTCACAAAGCTTCAACTTCTATAAGCTTGGAATTGCCAAACTTTTTACTTTCCAAACCTTCGAAATTCAAATCTTTAATGCCTAATAATTCTCGATTCTGGAGAATCGTAAATCAAATAAATTAATGCTAACATAATATAATAGCTTCTCACAAATCTATAATCATTGAATAATGGCGATTGGTCTATTGAAACAGTCACAGCAATTATCAAGCTTCATAGAAGAGGTTTGTGTAAGAATTATTACCAAAGAAACATCCTTTCTTTGCCTAAGTCATCTTCGTTCTTTTATAATGTATTATTATGTGCTTTTTAACACTTTCTAACAAATTGATATGCGTGCCTACTAACCCAGAGGATTACCACTAATTACATGAACAGCTTTTAATTATCTATATGCTCGGAGCCTGTACTTAATTAGTCCTTAACTGGTTGAGCAAACGGAAGAACAAGAATCTTGAAACATAAGCGGAGCTTCTACGATGTCTGCTGATTGCATGCCAATCTCATCGACGCAACCATTTTATTGTAATCGTATATCTTAGCCCTTTTTCTCTCCTAGACTTTTCAATCAAGCTTTTTTCTTTGTCTCGTGTGAACTTTTGTTTTTGGATGCGTCAATGCTTGTAACAATGTGGCGATCGACCTTTCGACGTCTCCAGAAATAGATATCGGCGTGAAAACCAGGCAGAGAGGTGGTCAAAGACATTTTGTTCACGATTGCGGACAGTGTTTCCTTGAATTTTTATGAAAATCGAAGTATAATAAGTGGGCTATAGTGCAATGTATGTGCATTTTAAATGTGCAATAAATTACAAAATTCATGTAATACGGCGGTATACTGCCATTTAAAAGTATGAAGCATAATATCGGTTCAAAGAGTATCATTTTATTATACTTCAAAGGGAAAGAATTTGTTTCCAATTGTGCAACTATTTCTACAATTGAGGAGTTAAAGTGTTAAACGACGTATGTAAGTGTACAGAAATAAGAATTGCCAGTGTAGGCTAAAAACACGAGAGAAATTAAAAAGAAATATTAATTGTTAATAATCTATTCCTCTCAAGATGATAAATATAGGAATCTTGATCGGATTTTCACAAAGAATATGCTGATGCAAATGAAATCTGGATAAAATCATTGATGGTGTCAGCGTAGCTAAGAATATTGCGTTTTGGTAAATATTTTGTAAATGGTATAATGATTTTTAACAAGAATTCATCAGAATGAGTTACAAAATGTGCGGTTAAAAATATATAGCACATAATTAATATGGTAATTCATGCACAAACCTTCCAACGAGTACGTACATACTTTTATCTTTTTCTTTTAGCGCGCTTTATATTTAATTTCACATAATTAGCAGCAAATTGGTGCAGAAGTTTTTATAAGACGTCAAACTTTATATTTTACTTTTATGTTTATCATATTTCATTTAATGCTTTGCATTTTCGAGTAACTTTTAACGCTTAACGAGATTTCCGTAATAAAGTATTAAAAGTAATTAATTCTGAGTTGATTCCAATGTTAAAAACAAATCAGAAGTTTACCTTGAATGTTCAAGTATTATTTAATATTTCATGAGGAATTTTGTTTTCATAAGAAATCAAATGTAATTACTTCCGAGATTTGCGATTTACAATATAACATTTTTCCTATAAATGTAAGTTTATGTAGTAAATTTAACGGACGACGCTTTCTTACACTATTAGCGTAAGATTGAAATGTGGAATTCTTGATTCAATTGCTTTGCAGTAATCATCTCTGATTGATGCGCGTATTATACCTCATTTAGCATGTAACAGTTTAAGAATCGTAAATTTACCGTGCGAATCTTTTAAAAATTATGGTTGCAGTAGCAAAGGCAACGCGATTTAGAAACATTTCTTTTAATGGAGTTATGTGATTTATTATATGCGTACCGTTTCCTAGAAGTGAATAAAGCATAGTGATTCATGTAGGGAGTAAATATACACGTAGTTACACTCGGGTTGTCACTGAATTATTGCTTATTGCATCGTTGAGAAGAAAATTGAATTTACAAATTATTTTTTAATCAAAGTTGTACAAGATGAGTCACCTAACTTGACAAATTCAAATTACTCATTGTACGAAAAAATGTTCCGGATAAAAGTTGAATAGCTCCAAGGAAGCATAATTTGAGGTGACTAGATTTTTTGTAGTTAGAATTGTAGAAGTTTTACGAAGGTCAAATTTACTTTTCTAAATGGTTTTATATCTGATAATATATTAATCAATTCAACTTATAAAAATATGAAAGTAGATATAAATGATAAAGTTTTGAATGAATGTAAACACTTTAATTGGTTTGCAATATGTTGCTTATGATTGAGAAATGTGATTCCTATTAGAATAATTTATAATAGTTATTGAAAATAATAGGTGCTGCCTGAATGATTAAATAAATGATTTTTGGCCAGATAACAAAATCTGTTCCATCAAAACATTAATGCGTATTTAATATATAAGATTCTTTTCAAAATATCACCCAGAATCCTTTTACAGTTCAGATTTAAATGAACCGCTACTAAATCGGTATCTTAACTCGTTTAGAACCCGTTGCACAATATTTTTCTTATACACGACGGAATTCTAATTCAAACCAAATGAATAGAAAAGGGAAAAATGAAACAATCGATTATCTGTCTCAGCGAACTACAAAAACACAATTACTCAACAGCTGCTGTTTCCTAGCAATTTATTTTCTTCGCGCCAAACCGGATTCGAACGAAATCTCCAGCCCGTACCCGATATACGCGCCCCCATGAAAAATTGTGACAAGCAGACTCAACATACAGGTTCCAGATATTTTATACCTTCCGCCATGCTCAATTATCGACGATGGTCGATACTCTGTGCAAGATCCCAGTAATTAATCGTTCCATCCAGTTGCGCCAATTAAGCCAAACGCTCAGTGTGTTTCACTTAAGTTTTCCTCAGGGCGGATCGTCAACGAGTTAATTTTTCGTTATTTATGGTAGTTGGTAATCCCCATGAGTAATACCAATTACAACAGCGCGCTATGCTTTCCTTTCATGTTCGTACAATTGAAGGTTGAGGGTAGGTACTATTGTGTGTAGGTATGCTAGAGATTGCATTACTTCTCTCATTTCTTTGCAATATAATACAAGGTTTAGGTATTGTTAATTGTAATTTAAATGTTAGGTTACATTAAATGTAAATTTTGCTGATTGCAAGATAGAAAGAAGATAATTCTTCTAAAAAGAAAATAGTAATGGGTAGACTGAGGGTGTTTATGCAAATGTATATTTTTGTAGGAAATAGATGAAGTTATGAGTCTTGGACAGAAATTTGTTTCGTTGTTAGAGGATTCTAAAAATGTAACTTATATTTTGCATATCGTTTATGTTTTTCATGTGACATATTTTTTTTGCAGATATTATTCTAATATCTCCATATTTCGTATGTAATCGATTCATTAACTCCTTTGTTCGAAATAAAGTTTTAGAAATGTCGCCTTCATAATTGTAACGTATTGATTAAAGTTGCTTTTGTTATTGACAATAAATATAAAGATTATAGATGAAGGTTATCCTCTAGAAAAATCCTGGATACGAAGTACCTACTATTTAGACTTAGTAACATCTTAAGTGTTAAAATTACTGGAGTTTTAAATGAAGTAGAAGCAAAATGTTGGAAAAAGTATAGATATGCTCTTATCGCATCCTGTAATGTTAAAAGGAAGATTTTGCGGCCTAAAAATTAATTTAACGAAAAAATTATTGTAACGTATGTTATACAAATTACAATAAGTAATAGACAAAAATAATAAATCGATTTGCATATACTTTTCATATCTTTGAATATAAATTAACTTTGACATATAAATTTTGCATAAACATCCGTAGTTTGGCAATGAGATATTCAAATGGTATTAACTTGTTGATGTTTCAAGTTTTAGAAATTTCATATCTTTGAATCTCTGACTCTGCAAGTCCTTAGTCCTCTAATTTTTTGACTTTCAAATTTTGAAACTTGCGATTTCTCAACACCTTGGATATTTTCATTTTGTGAAATTTTAAAATCTTTGATTTCCCGAACTTTCAAATTATCAAAGCATTCGGTTCTCAAAGTTTCGAACTTTCAAAGCTTCGAGTTTTCTCAAGTTTTCAAATTCTCGAAGCTCGATGGTCTCATGCATTTGAATGTTCAAGCCTTCAAACGTTTAAATCTGTAAAGTTATTTATGATAGGTAGTAATACCCATAAGTAATGCCAATTATAGGGGGTACGTTTTCCCTTGACGTTCACTGAATCGAGGATTGAGAATAGTACCGCGTGCATGCACGAGGTTGCACTCACGCATGTATACGCACGAAGTTGCACCGAAGAAGATGCACTCACGCGCGTGCACACACGTTGCATACGCATCTCCAACAGAGTGCAACGGCCAATGACTTCTGCTCACTCTCGTTTCTTGGACGCTTGCATGCGAAATTAACAGGCATCCACGTGTTTCGGCCACGTTCAATTTTTCGGCTCTGTTCACGTTAGTTTTTAGTATGCGTTTTGGTGGAACCGTAATTACAATCACGGTTATGTAAATGCATCTTGAGATCATTTTGAGATAGAAAAAGAATTAAGATTTGGGGGAGTATTTATCCTAAACTGGAGTAATGGAGATTGAGTTTAAAACAATTAGGTCATGGCTGTGATACACATGAGTGATTGTGTCGGCAAGCTGTTAACAAGTTATTACTAATCTGGAATTTTTAGTGTTGCGACGTGATTGTTAGAGTATAAAAGTGGATCATTCTTTAATATATTTATTATTACTTATTATTCCAGTTGATTAAAGTTATGGTTTGGGAGAATCTTCTGTTACCGTAGATCTTTTTTAAATATTAGAGGTGATTTAATTTAAAGCTATCAATTTAATATCAATGAAATACCAACTAAACTAAGAAAAAAATATAAAAAATGTATTAACTGATGGTATTTTAGTTTTCGTGAAATATGAAATGATTAGTAAATAAAACAATGAATCAACAAACATTAAATACGGTACAAATTAAATTATCTTAATTGAAATACCCATCATTTAATTTACATTTCACATTTTTCTATTTTCCTTATTTTCTAATTTTTTTAGAACTAATTTGTATAAAGCATAACAATCAACTATAGAAAAAGAAAGAGAAGAAAATAAATTTTTAGTTATTTGTAAGGTTATTATCCATGGAATAATATCTAGTTACTATTAAATTGTTTCAAACGAAATCGTCGAATACGAATAGTATGAAAGTTCCTTTGCTCATGGTTAGAGACACAATAAATAAATAGTTTAGAAACAAACATAAATACGTACATAGTTTCTCATTAAAAGATACGTATACAGACTAATAAAAATTATTTTGATGGAATAAAATACAGCAAAGAATATTTTATTTCAAAGTTCTCGAAAACAGCAGTTTCATGTGCACCAATCTCATAATTTCATATTTCTCGTGCAAGTTAATTTCGCTGTATTTTCTGCGTTTATTCAAGACCGCATCAATTGATTTATATAAAAGCACCCTGTATAGTTTGGTTTGTCTTTGAATCATACAAGGTATTAAGCGTACAAATTAATTCGGTACCTTTACGTTTACAGTTTTTAAGATTTTATTAACCTAAACGTATCATTTTTTTCGTAAAATTTGGAATTTATAAGTCACGCACGATAGGGATTGAATAACGAAAATTATTTTGAGCATCAGAATTGTTTTTAATTTTCCGTGAGTACGCATTAAGTTTCGTGAAAAGGCATCGAATTAATTTGTACACCTAATAATTTTATTACCTACGTATCTAGTTGTTAATTAATTGTTGACACCTTCGATCTCTCAGTGGTACTAGTATCATGACATTTAAATCGCTCGAGAGTCAATCACAGGTAATAGCGATAGGTGATCGATGCACACACGATGTTCGCTGCTTTTTTATTGCACACTAACTAGCTAGTACATATCAATCTTAATTTATCCTGTTCTACAATGGTAAATAAAGTAAAGATCTGTTTATCTAAAACATCGTGAATTATATAGTAAATTGCAAACTCATTTAACTATGCTTTTTTACTCTTTATAACGTTGCTAATAATCTACACTATAATTTGAGGTATTAGAGATGAGGCACTCGAAACCTCGAAACTTCGAAATCCCCCGAAACTCATTAGGTTTTCCGGAATTTCGAAAACTCAAAACTTTGTACTATTTTTATAATGTAAAACTCTCGAAATCTAGATATTGTCATGATATAAATTTAACTAATTATTAACTAGTGATCCGATTGAGTTTGTGTTTAGATTTTGGACTCACTTTAATCGATACAATTTCACCAATACATTGTAGTTGTTTATACCAAAAAAAAAACATAACATACAAAAATTAATGATTATCTCACGAAGTTTTTTCGCTTATTCATTTATTTAAATTATAACTACATTTAAGTTTCATTTAATTATATACAATAAATAATTTAATTAATTAAATTACTTAAAATTTTGATTCCTGACAAAATGGATGCTTGTTAGAAACAAAAGAGGAAAAATAAGCATTTGTAGTTTCGAAAATTTCGAATTTCGAAAGATTCAAGGGTTTCGGGGCTTCACGAAGTTTCAAATTCGAGTTTCACGAATCTAAAAATTTCGTTTCGACTCATCTCTAATTTATACTCTTTTAAGATGGCACATTTCATTCCGTGCCATTTTTCATTTATCGCATCAGAAAAATTCTTTATTTTTGAACCTTCGCTTCCTTCACTGAACCATTTTCGTTCAGACCTGTATCTACCGCATTGTTGCAAGGAATCTCTTGAATTGGAGAGTGGATACGGCCCTGGGGTACGCGTACATGCGTACGGAGCAAGCGCATTACGAGACGTTTATTTTCGCGAGAGATACAGGGCCCCCTCGAACTCGGTGAGGCTGAAATACGATGCGTTACGCACGATAATGCGTCTTAAGAGAGCAACATGATTTTTCTCCCTTTTCGCTGCTGGACCACACCCTTGGCAAACCGTATACCGGGTGTCCCCGTAAACGTAACAACATAATTGCAACGCGGTGGACGATTATCGTTGCGGCATTAATAACGAGCAAAACGGGACCATTATTAACCGTGCGAGCTCGACGCCGCGCCGTCCGCGGGGAAAAATACGATTGGCCGATTGGCTATTGCACTCGATAATACGTCCCTGGACAGGATCGCTCTTCTTGTCTTCTCTTTGACCCCTTTTTTCTCCTCCACTCTTGTATTTCTAGTTCTTTTTGTTGTTCTTTCTCCGGGTTGCAACCACTCCCTGCTCTCAATTATATCGAGTATAATACACTATTGTTCATAATTATTTGAGCAACTTCAAAAGTCGAAGGATATTGCTTCGATAGTTCAGGTTTAACATTGGTAAGTAAAATCACAACCAATCGACGACGAAAAAGAACGGTATTGATTATTGTAATAGAAGGTAATCCGTGCTATCAATAGCATAAGAGATTGACTTTAATAATAAAATTGAAGTAAAGTATTGGATTAAGCAAAAAGTAATGTTGGAATTTGTAATTAGAAACAGTAATCGCTTTTTTCAAATATTCGTAATCGTAACTAAAATAGTAACTTTTTTTGTACACCACACGTTGAAGTATTATTGTTCGGAATATGTATATGTTGCTGTAAAAGCCCGAAACTTGGTAAAGGGTTTATAAGACTTTTTCGTACTTGTACCATTTCACTGCGGCAAATGTTAGGATTGCCGGGAAAACCTAAGATTTACTAATTTCCGGGCTTCTATAGTAACATATATATTTTATAAGTTGAACGAAGAATTATACGAATGAAGAAGAAGTTGTGTCAGCACATCGTATGCGGAAAATTGTAATTACAGTTTTAATTCATAAAAGTCATTCAAATGCTGAAAATAGAAGGCTGAAATCTCAATTTTACGATAGCGATTTCTTAGCAGTGGAAAATATTGTTCTCAGTGTACATATCTTTATTAGCTTAATTATTTCAGTACCAAACGTTTTCGTCTCGCGAGAAACACGTTTTATACAAAACACTTTTAATCACATTTTAAACTAAATTGGAAATTTGAAATAAACAAAAGTTTCTTCTGCTTCGGTAAAAGAGATTCAATACTTTTTACAACTAGTTTTGCTAAACAAGAAAACATTTATCGTTTACTTTTATAGAAACAAAATACATTTCCAAGTGCTTTTAAACTTAGTTTGTTAATGTTAGATTAGATTGTTAACATTTCTGAACCATTGAAATATGTACTTTTAATCACGTTCTAAACGTTTAAACAAATTTTGTGAAATTTCAACACTTCGTTATAGTAAAACATTGCGCTACAGCGTTGTTAGAATTCTTCATCCTTTCAGTTAAAATTCAGCAATTTCGTACATTTGTTGATTAGGTTATTAACATATAATGCATCTTGGTTCTTCTGCGTGTGAATTTGCACGTTCATTAATACTGGTCTTATTTGAAGATGTTTACAATACATCCAAGGGCATAAACCATTTGATCGGATTGCGTCAAGTGTTCGAATACTTATGGATGGTAGTGCAGTACTGATTGATCGACCTTTCCCTTTTTAATGTTGTCTCGCTTGCCTGCGTTTGCCTTTTTTCTTCGCGGAATTCTTCCTATCTGTAATGACGGTGAGTGATATGGGTGAAACACAGCACGTCGCGCGAGACCTCGCGTGCGTCTCACCTTGAGAAATGCTTTTTTACCATGCTGTTTAAAGGAAACGATTATTTTTAGCGTGGCGCCAGTTGCTCCTTTTCAGATGCGGCCGTAACCGGTAGTATTTCTACAGGTTGTTTCTTTATTTGCATGGTCGAGATTCTCACTGGTCGCGAATATTGACTCTCAGATGATGCGCGCTGGAACGCGTCGCAAGTATACTGAACTGACAATGAGTAAGTCTAGTTTTACATTTTAGGAAGATATTGGAATTTTACATCTTACATATATTTTTCAGAAAATGTTGATCTTTCACTTTTTCAGAATATTTTTTGTCCGCGTAGCTTCTTTACTAAATACAATATTATTCGTTGTTAGACAAACTGTTAGGGAGATGTTGGTGTGTAACTCGTTAGGTATATTTTCATGAAACCATTGGTGATGTTTCATTTTTTTTTAGGAATATCTTTGTTTGTGCTGCCTCTTTAACATTGTTTTCTTCTATTTCATTTTATTATCATCTATGCATACAACTCTATATGGTATTGCATACGGTGTTATTATCTCAATTCATTGATTTTATAAGATAAAGTTTAAATCTCTGTCATACTAAAATCTGACGCAAAATTCGGAATGGATTCGTACCTCGAATGTGAGAAACGATACCAAAGTTTGTACTGTGTACGGATCCCATCTTTGAAGGATTCAGCCAAATATATTGGTATAAAGACAGTGTACTGCTCAGTTATTTGTTTGAGTACTTTTCATAGATTATCTAATTAACGTATAAATATAGAGTGAAACGATTTCAATGTATTGTGGCTGATTAGATTTTTAACTGGAAAAGTATAATTAAATGTACTTTCAGTCACAGTAAGCGTATATTTGTGATCGTGAGTAAATTTACATCAACGGTTGTTGAACTTGATATGAAACCGAATGCTTCTTAATTATGCACAGTAATAGGTACTTTCCTGTAGAGATAGAATTATTTGAAAACATTTAGAGTGTTAGTCGATCTCGTATCAATCTAATAATTTATTATAATTACACATTATTTAGTATTATTTTATATAATAATATTTGAATAGTCTTCATTAAATAATTTAATTTGATTGTTAGCCAAGAAACAATCATTTTTAGGGCAGTCAATATATTGGGGAAATAAATCATATTGCAGTAGTAAATCACATTTTAGTTACACTAATGACGTTCGTGCAAAGTCGTTACTTAAGGCCGTTTAAACGAACGAATGATGTGTTTTATGAATCTTAATGCATGAATATTAATAAACCGTGTCTAAATCTGCCTCAAGCACGATATTGATACTAATTTATCTCCGTCCTATCAACCACAATTTATTATCTGCAGATTTTTTGGTCAAATCTGCCATCGTTTCTATAATATATTTAAAATTAGATTGTGCAAAAAATGTATAGATAATATTCAACTTGCCGGCTCCCAAGTAACTTGTAGCTGGTAATTTATCTCAACTTGATAAAACAGGTTATCAACGCGGTTTCGTCTGTTATATTAAAAAATCGTGAAATTTCTTGCGTATATTAATAATTCAAAGTTTGGAGCATGGTACGATTCCAAAGAAACAACATTTGTTCTTCAAACCGAGATTATTTCTATAATTACTAAAATTTGTTAAAGATCCTGCGATACAAGATAACAGATTATTTTTTATGAATTAAGAGAAAAATTTTATTTACGACGTTCTAATCCAGTTATGATGGCTGGTACTCGATGTTTTGATGGAAAAGGTTTCAGGAATAACGAATAACTCTTGCTATCTATTTGAAACATTGTTACTTTTTAAAATTTACTTAAGTAAAAGATAAAGTTGAACGTTACATTTACATTAACGTGCACAAGTATTTGGATATTTGAACATTATTGTAAACATGTAGATTATACTATTAGTACAACCCGCTACTATAAGTTTAGTTCACGATATTTCATCTTAGACGATCATATGTCTATAGACACGGAAAAATATTATTTAACATACGTTTAAACAGATAAGAAGGCATTAATTGAAATTGGTGTAAAATTGATTTTGTAAAGACGCTTAAGTTTGTCCTCTACAAGTGCTTCTCAACTGATTTTTATAATTATTTGGACTTTCGTATTGAATTGTATAATTTGATGATTTTATTAGAATAATTTGATCAGTATTCAATGATTTTCATCACATCACACATGATCTATTCTTCAATAAAATTCATCAGTGTTGATTGCAAGTGAATATAATAGTAATATAATGAAGTTATAAAACTTTCAATCATATTGTGTCCATTGTCAAAATACTTATGCATGATAGTGTATATCTTCTGAAAGAATCTAAATGTTTCATTTTGTAATGACTCGTGTAAAAGACTGCTAAATTATTTTTAGACACCGTGGAGTTATATAAGACTAAAAGGTGATGACACGTTTTTTGTAAGGAATGTTCGCAATACAAATTCCAATTGTACTTTCAAATCAAGTTTACGCAATGTTGATAAGCAGGTGTAAGTAGAACATTGCTAACGAAATAACGGCACATGCACGAATGGAATAGTTTAAATATTTTATCTGAATTGCGAAGGATGTTCCAAGATTGTGACTGCCAGTACTTATTCAGGCCATCGCGGCCTTCTAAAATTTCTGTGTGTCATCTTTTCTAGATACCGCGAATATTTTCTTATTTGACAGATTGTACTGCGGAAACACTTGTGGCCACGCTACAAATTAATATTTATAGCTGGCAGAGCGTGGCAATAATTTACGCGACTATCGACAACGGGTTTTTGTCCTAGGCTGCCGCGAATCGCTTGTCCGTTGCGATGAATTGTAACTGTTCATTCGGTTTATGCCTGAAATTCAGATATATAGAGCAATTCGTATTGAAGATATATCGACAGTCGTTTCTCTTCCTTCGAACCGGTGTGATTTGCTTGGTATACCAAAGTACTTTTGCTTCTGGCCATGAGTTGATGAAAGCGCAAGAATGCGCGAGTGTCGGTGCATTTTAAGGGCCGTTCTAATTAAACAAGCCGGTTTGACGTTCGTTCCTTTGCTTCTGTAAATCGAACAGAGTGCCACCGAGAGCCTTTGCAGCTTTTTTATGCTCCTCTTTTTCGTTTATTAATTTATGATTTGTATGCAAGTTTTAACCCTTCCGGCTGTGAATAACCTCTGTGGTAGAAAGCGCACTGGACTGACTACTTTTTCGCTTTCGATACGTGTGATATCGGTCGTGTATTAAATTCCTCGAATTGCATTGAAGAAAAAAAAAAAGGATAATATTTGATGATTTTGGTATCGAAATCAAATTACAGTGGCGAGCATGAAAATAAGGAAACAGCTGCTCTTAATTTTTGCTTATTACGTGCGTTCCTTAACATTTTGCGTATTTAAATTTCCCGTAAATGCATAAAAATCCACAGTTTAATAATAACGCTCGTCACTGTAAATTAGAAGAGCTCAGAAAGAAGGTGGTACAAGTGAAAAGATCTATAATTTGAGAAAATTTTAATAGCAAAATTTGTCTGTATTTAAATGTTAAAACACGATACTGTGACTACACTATCTTTAGAAAATACTTATACTCTTTTTCCTCTGTATAAATATGGATTTTATACATCATTTACTGTATTCATGTATTTTTCTTTTGGAATAACACATTTGTGGCACTCCTCTTTCGAACCTCTCATTTATTATTAATTTATGGTAAGTTTCAGTCCCAAAACTATTCGTTGTTGAGAGAACATTAATTATTCGAGTGGAATCGAAATTAAAATACGGCAAACAATTACTGTTGAGAAACAGGAGCTGTAAGTTTTCAGAATTTCTTTTGTTTGAGTAGAATAATATACGTGAAAATTTCGCACGTATATCTTATCTTTGCTGTGGCCCATTATCAAACTTTGATTGAAGTTCAATTCAGCAACAAGTAGAACGTATTTTATTTTACAAGATTATAGTTTTGTACTGAGCAACTTTGATGTCAATATAAATATAAATTAGTATAACTGATGTTACTTGCAAAAAATGTAAAATTTCTCAGAAGTTGGCAGGTGTGGAAGCATCATTAATACTTAACCTTCATACGTCGTTCCGGGTCAAATTCACTCAGAACGATAATTGGCCATTTAGTAATGTCTTATTAAAATACACGATCCATGTAAAATTTATTCATTGTTTTAGGATTGGGAAAACATTTGTCTCATACTTAACTCTCCATAGACAAACATTTTTCATACTCCCAAAGCGAACTGGGACATTTATGTTCAAACTTAATAATCTTACGGTTTTAGGATTTCAAAACGTCTAAAAAAATGTTGATGTACTTGCTAATATCTGTACTGTACTGTAGTATATCGTATAATCATTTGTTAAGTCAAATGATGGAAACTTCATACAATAATAATAAAAATTTTTAGGAAAATGTAGGAAGGTCTTATTTCACTTGGACCATTAACGATCCAAATTGTTTATTAACACCATAGTTATACTATATTACACTATCAGTAATTTCCTTACAATTCAAAATAATTAATTATAATTCTAAATAATTTAAGATAATTCAATCAATTGTTACGTAATACTGTATACGAACATTAAATAACTTTACACTTAAACTATTTCTTACCTTGGGCATGAATATTTTTGGAACGCCTATTGCTGCGAATTATTTGAAGTTATCAACGGTTTTAGCGATTACTTCTACATTTAGTTGCTCTTCCTGCGAACCTATCTAATATAAAATACATCCTTACGGCATAATTTTGCAATAAGGTTGCACGGAACAAGCTACTTAACATGTTTCACGTTTATCGCTCGTAAACTTGACAACAAGCAAACGTGACGACATGCTTTTACTTTGATCATAACATCGTTTGAAATCTTTTGGACTTTAAGGATATACTAGATCCAGATTCTTCTAGTTACCGTTTCCATCATTTGAAATTGCTTTCTGTAAACCGCATCTTTTTAAAAAAACTTCCTCAATATTTATTTACATCATCGCGTATACGTAACTAGTATATTATCTGTTCATTTTATCAGTGAATTGCCCTGCGACTCTTACTTTCTTTGAACTTTAATAAAGCCAGTCATGATAAAGAGGAGGATAGGAATGTAAGATATATGTAGCCATTATGTTTTTCCGAAAATAAGAAGAACAAGGGAAGCGTAACACCAAATAGAAAAATTCCAAAGATCAACTAGCTACTCCAACAAATAACTGTTGTTGAATAGCGTTGTAACAAGCTTCGCAACACCTAATTTCCAACTATTTCCATATATGCCAATAGTGTATAGAGATTAAAAGACGAAGAAGGAGAGATCGAATAGAATCTAATGAAAAGAGAAAGAAGAACATATAAAATATCGATACTTTCTTGTACGTATCAAACAGGTATCGATACCCTCGTTTAGGTATCAAACAAGTATAGATATTTTTTAATACTTACATCTTTGATACTGCTTGATACGTGAACGAAATTTGTAGACTCATATCAATAGTATTGATACGGTATTAGTTCTAACACTAGTTATGCCATCTCTTCCTAATTCACTTAAAATGTTTGCGATTCCATCATTAACTGAATAATGCTGTTGTAAGAAATTTTCCGAGCAATCAAATCGGAAATTAGGAAAAATCATTAAGAAATCTGAAACAAATCAGAAGCATTGTTAGCATGCACCGTATGTTGTTTATTTCCTTACTTGCGTTGTTTTGAGATTTTTGACAGACAAGTCTCGCGACCTTAAGTCCTGTCTATAAACGGTCATGGCATCGATGACACGCATTATAAGCACGAAGATAAATAACAGGACGTGTAGTGGCAGGTATACAGATTATTTCGTTGTCTCTCGACCAGTCTGTGCACGATATTTGCCCGTACCTTCTCTCTACATTTCGCTGGCATGAATTATCTTTATTGCTCTTCTCGTTCTCCTTGCTCACCGGGCACCCACGACACGCAGTGTTCATGTGACGATCAACCTACAACGGTATCTCCAAGTTTCTTACGACGGTGATATCGTTCCTCTCGTCTATTCAGGGTTACTCCCTTGTTCTTTCGAATTTTCGAACGGGGTTAAGGATTCCGGTTCGTCGACTTTGGGATTCGCAAGGGAACCTTTGTTCTTAGTTGTTGATCGAACAAAATTGATGTAGCTAAAGTTCGAAGGAAACACTGTTGCTATGTTTCCTGTGGTTTTAACCCTTTGACATATAAATAAAACGGAATACGATGTATCCTAAAAAGACTATTTAATAGGGTTCAACTGGACATTCATTTAAGCTTAGAAACAGAATAGAATATTTATATTGGTAAGGTTGATATACCACATTAACAAACAATAATTAAGTAATATTATTAAATAATAAACTAGATGCCCCGGGTTTTAATGAATTGATAATTTAATAATTTTTCGTACAGCGTTCGTCGGAGACGTTAACGTCTATAACGGAACAGGAAACAAATGACGATTCCTATGTATCATTGTATTCCAGGGGTTAATAGCTGGAGTGTAAAACTTGGATTTTCAGTTTATGCTAATGTTTCTCCTCGAGAAAGAATTCTCGAGAATTTCTTAAGAACTTTTATAATTTCTTATTTTTCATCTCTCGAGCATTACATTATTATAAATATTATTTATTTTCGAAAGTGAGTTTCAGTTACCTTAAATTGCATATTACTAGTAAATCATGAGAAAACATATCTATAGGTAACATATCGATGTTTACGTATGTTACAATTTATAATAAATATTACCAATTTGCGGCGAAGTGAAATAATGCATTTAGTACTTTGCGTTTGTTATACGACACAACATAACATAAATAATTGACGATCACTTTATTAGAGACTCACTGCTCTTTGCGAACAAACAGGCAATTTTGCAATGTTTCTTTTTTTATTTCAATTTCTTGAGTATTCTCGAGACGTCTGAGGAATTGTAATCGAATTTCTCACTTCTTCAGAAATGAAAAATGTCGAGAAATCAGGACCACCAGTTTATACTGATCAGATTATATTGTAGAATATAATATGTCGGAGTTTTACCTATAAATGAAAATATTTCGAAAAATATACTGGCTCAGGGGAAAATATTTCTGGGGATTACAAGGAGGATAGAGGAAGATATCATAAGATATAGACAGGAAGTTGCTAGGTGGAAGCGTTCAGATCAAGTGAAGGTCTCTTACGCATTCTTAAATGACAGGGATTGCACTAATAGATTAAAACGAGACGCTCTGTCGATATACAGGCTGCCCCTTAATAAGTGGACAGTATTTCAGTTACTAAAAACAGTGAAAAAAGCTTAAATAAACATATGTCATATTTGACCTCGTTTATAAGATATAGCGAGTTTTATGTTGTAATAATTTTACCGACAAGCGAAACTGATGCTACTCATTCTGCTTAACTGTTTACAAATAAAGTCTGATGCCTTTCATATGATTATTTCACCATTTTGTAAATCTTCTACGGGCGCGCATTGAAATGCAAAGTAGTCATTTTGAACATTTTCCTTGAAGCTAATATGAAATGACAGAACACAAAAGTTGTTATATCCGGTAAATAAGGACAAAAAGGACATACGTATATATGAACTTCTTTGATTATTATCATTAAGTGTTGAATTCGTCCTTGAAATATTGCCCATTTATTGCGTGGCACCTTCTGTATACAATGTGCATTAAGTAAAATTATTCGACACATTCAGAAGATAAAGTGTAGTACAATTCTTCATTGTAGCATTTCAATTCCATTATCTTACGAATATTTTCTTTTTCAAAAAGAATTGGTTATTCCATATAAAATATTCGCATAGGTTCAGGTTTTGCCGTTTGCCAATTTCCAACTTGTAAGACATTTGGCACCTACTTCGCCCATCTAAGAATAGTTTTCGTCTTCAAGTTTTATCTGGGTCAATGCGTCTATTTGTTTCCTACTATCCTCTCTTCTCTATTGTAAGACAATACTTGTGACTAAGAGTTTTGCGATTAATGAAACTTTCGTGTTTGGTCCTACAACTTGTTACTAGACCGTGGACTTCTATGCAGATTCACATCTTTAAAAACGCAATTGAAAAATTAAAACCTAATTAAGGGGTTGTTTCTCCATTCAAGTATAATAATAGCTGTTATACTTTTCATATTTCATATACATATGTGTGCATATTATGTGTACCCTGTATTTTATTACCAATTATTGGTTAATATTTCGCGTTGTGATTTTGAAGTCGTTAATTAATCGATTAAGTTTTGTGTATCCTTGTATTTCTCTAACATTAGAAGCTTCTGATTAGGTCATTCGACGCGGTAAATAGATTCAATCAAAATAGGGCGAGGGAAGTGAACCATAAAATCAAGCTTAATGAATATTAATGAGTCCATGAGTTCAGTAATTTAGGTACCAATGAAGAAAAGTTCAAGCAGCCCCTTAAGTGCCTAAGCACTGTACCGGTGTATTCTTGCTTCAAAAGTTTAAAAAAAAGCTTCTAATAATATTCATAGCCTCCTTTTACGACAGTCAGAAAAAAAATTGCGAGTCGTTATGATTAATGCATGTAATGTTATATATATTTGGTGTACAAATTAATTGAGGGTCTTTATTATTAAACTTTTGGTACCTTTATCAGTTCGAAATTGCTACTTTACTATTTTCCAAATGACAAATTTTCTTCATAGATATGAAAATGCTGAAAATCTTGAATATTAAAACCGTGTTTGATTTTTCGCGAGTAAATATTAAATTTTATGAAATCCTAAAGGTTCAAAATTAATTTGTACATCTAACATGTATAAATCGCGATCAAATGAACCCTTTGTAACGCCATATAACTTGAAAGCTACATGTTTACCTTTTTTAAAGGTATTCCATTTTGTTATTATTGTACCGTTATATTTTATTAGTACATTATTTCATAATAGCATTATGTTTCCTTGCTCTCAGATTAAAGTAAAGATACTTAAATCGGTTATTATTTTTTTCACGCAACTAAATAGAATTCTAGGCGTACGTAGAGGATTAAAATGAGACGTAATTCGGATATTTTGTACCTTTTTGCGATTTAGGTCGGTTCATATCGTTCATCTGTAGCGATAAAGTGTAAAAGTGAGTGGGCAATCTCTTCGCTGAAATTATTTTATCGACACTGTCATAATCTAGATTCTATTTAGTGTGATAAGGTTCTTCAAACAAACATCATTCAGAGTTTTTTAAAAGTTACGATTTTAAGTTATTACACAGTTCGTCCTTCAAATTAATGTCTTCATTTATCATAATGTTATTATTATAACTATTATCAGTAAGAGACTGTTTGTGCATTTTACGGATCAATTAAGAGTTACAAAATTTTTAAAATATTGCTGAGGGTGCTTTTACTAAACAGTTTGAAATTTATTTTTTTAATGTAAACCAAAGAAGAAAGTATTTTCCTTTTACACAAGTATACAACAGTATTTTTATTTTTACTGAATTAGCTAGTATGCATAATATAGAATTGAATTAAATACAAAAGCAGAATCAAATTAGAGTATACAATAGAATGTAAGACAAAATCAAAATATACTAGCGAACGCGACAACTTTCAATATTTCGTTGATGAATATGAAATTGTCGATCGCGAATAATGTAGAAGTTAAAATAAATGATTCCATTTCTTATTGCGAAGCACATGTACAAAGTAATGAACATTTTCTAGTACAGGAAAACAGTTGAAAGCCGATGAATATTTTCCTCCAAAATTTCCCACTTCAAACAGCAAGCTCTGATTTATCGAGTCGGTTATATTGATTGTGGGAATCTCCTGACATAAATTATGTCTTATCACATCGAATATTCATGGACAAGCATGATATTAATAAAACGATAACACTTTCCTCCTCGTATCACTAACGTAACTCCTTGAAGATGATAATACGTGTGTAAAACATACAGGCAACTAATACACCTGTAATCTTTATTTAATCGGTCAAGTAGGAAGTTTAAATTTTCCAACAGTTTACAATACATTAACTTTCGATTTCCTAAACATTTCTCTTTAATATACTTTGTCGTCTACAAGTTTAGAAGATAATAAAATTTTACAGAAACAGAATTTTCCCAAATTTTATTAGTCGAATAACATGCGAGGAAGGCAATATTTAAAAGTTCATTTTTATGTATGTGTATAATAATTAGAATTTGGAGATAGCTTTCGAAATAACGTTCAATTGTCACTGTAAAATCAGTAACACAAGTGGCGAAGAACTTCTGTGTAGTGCTGTATATCCTCCATCAAATTGACAACTTCTTCTCAATTAGAAGCTTCAATTTCATCTGCCACTCTAACACTCGTGACGTGAGTACTATGTCTGAAAGACATCGATGGATCTCTCGCATGTTCCTTTCATGGATCTGCCTTCTTGGTGCAGCCGGGAGGCAAACATTCTGGAGGCTGCATTTACGCCTCATTTCATTATTTGCGGCTCAAGTCAGTCTCTGATGCTTTCTCTCTTTATCTCGACTGAAAAACGAGGTTGACTAGGTACCGGAGTGCGCGTGTTGGCGTAGGTCGCGTACAGTTAAGCCGTGATTACAAACGCATAGGCGTTTCGTACTGTCGCGATAAGATCGATGAAATCGGCCGATAAGATCGATAGGAGTTCCACTCCTTAATAGCAGGAATTGAGCGCGCGCATAATTTAATAATATTGCATCCTCTGTTGATTTACGATCGCCCGACGACGCATCAAATGGCTGCGCTGATTTCTTTTTGCCAGTTGTCCTACAACGTGCCAGTTTCAGAGACGCCTCGTCCTGATTTTGCACCAGTTTAATCCCTACGGTACCTCTAAAAAATATCCTTCGGTACGTTAATAGGTAATAAATATTCAGTCGGACCTCGATAATTCGAACCTTCTTAACTGAAGAACCTTTGTAATACGAATATATTTTTCATTCCCTTCCTCTTCGATGCAAAAGACCTCTATAAATCGAAATAAAACTTACTTTAACTCGAATCTTTGCACAGCTCAAACCTTCGAAGTACCTTTTGTTATTCGGATAAAATAATTAAAATATGGTGTTTACATATACGCAGTTGCTTTATCAGAGGTATCCGTCTTCGAATTTGGAAGTTGTCAAACTTCCAAGCCTTCGAGTTTAATATCTTTCGAATTTTGTAGCTATTGTATTCTAAGTGTACGAATTTTTAAATTTTGGAATTTGCAAGCTTTCCGATACCAAATCCTAGAATTGTTAAGCTTTTGAATTGCTAGGCTTCGAATTTGCAACTTTTCGAAACTGCAAACTTTCGAATTCTGAGATCTTCGAATTTTACATACTCTTAGCTTAGTTACCCTTCTTAATCATTATAATTTTTAGTAACTCATGTATATTTTTCCCAATGAACAAGTATGTTATTTATTTTATTTCTTCAACATACTTGTTCATGTATACCCATTGTAAACGCAAATACTATGCTACCGTAATTGGCAATTTCATATACTACAATTGAACCCTTTAATTGGGAATGACGGATTAACTCGTTTTACAAATTATCAATCTTTTAAAAGCATTATTTTATTTCCTCAAAAATTCCTAACCTTCCAAAGCATCATTATATTTGCATGAAAAATGCGTTCTTTTACACATACAATCATAGCAATTAAAATTCCCCTAGCCAATATCAATCCCTTTTTATTAATTTTAAATTCTCCGCGGAAAGAAGATTCTGACTAAGTGATTACTCGGTTAACAAATTAATAAACGAAATTCAGTTAATGTGTCATTTTCGATGTAAATATAAGTGATATCTGGTGCTACTAGCATTTACTTTGAAGTATTTCTAGGTAATAAAATATTTAAAGCAATTAGCATCTGACTTTGTGCCAGACATTCAATTTCGAACGTACTTAGAGATTATCTACTGCAGTCGTAACTTCTTGAGATACGGTGGGACAATTTTTATATCTCGTTGTATTACGTAATTATTTATAAATTTCTGGTACATATAAATATATGTGTAAAAAATCGGTAATTATGTTTCTATGTGACTGAAAACGTAAGCGAGATGATGTAAATGAGAAAAACTAGTTTTAATTGTTTGTTTGTATGAATAGTAGGTATTAAAATCTCTTTGGCAACTATGCTTAAAAGAATTAACTTAAAAAATTTTAAGTATGCTCGCCTTAATCGCCACGCGTGTTGCATGATTCATTTTGTTGTTATTCATAATCTTAGATGAATAATTTTTGCATACCCCATTCGCAGATGGTAATAAATTATATTCAGCATTAACACCTGTCATTTTGCGTCTTAATGTCTTCTGCAATAAAATCTTTCATCGTTTTGTTTTCGCATTATTATATTATACATTGTACTCTATATTGTAGAAGATATTATCTAACGCTAAGAATATTTCGATAATATAGAACTGACAACTATTATGTTGTAGAATAAATTCGTACAATTTCCCATTAACAAAAGAGCATTCATTTGATTCGATTCAAAGAGTAAATATAAATTATTCAATGATGCATTTGCCTTAACAGTTTACCATCCTTTTTTCAACGTTCAATAAGACTATTTTTGTTCTCTGTTTCGCTTTAAATTGATCTTCGTCAAATATAACAAAATCAGAAATATCATTCTTCAAGCGTGCAAATCATTTCAAGCTGTTCTCGGTGCAGTGGACTCATCTTCAGGAACGGAACATCTGTTTCGAACAACTTGAGACGCGATACAACTTTTATTAAACCCTTCACCGCGGCAACTGGAAATTAAAAATCAAAAGCATAAAGAAGAACAGCTTCTACTAATACGGGAATACTATAAGTAGTAGAAATATTTCATTACAATGTAATGTTGTTGCATGAATTAAAACAGAAAAAAAAACAATATTCAGTTTTCTCCTTTTTCTTTTAAATCCTTGTAGAATAAGAATAGCACGAACTCGTTGGAAAAATGTAATTGAAAAAGTTGACTGCAATTCCTGGTTTACAAATGAGAAGTGTTGGATATTCTTGAGATTTTAGTCGCTTCATTAGGGATTCAGTCAACGCGAGGAATAACAAACAGTAGTCTGGGAAGTATAATTCCAAGTGAAAGCCACGTTTCGACACGTGCGAATGCATAGCTTCTGGAGAATTTATCAGAAACTTGTAGGAATGAGTTAAATATAGAATCTGCAACTGTGGTAAAAGACTATGAATGAATCTGACGTGTGTTCTCGCTTGAAAGGTTTATCTTACTTCGTTGGGGATTGATCATTTTCGTAGTCATAGGAGTAAGTAGAACCAGACGTTTTGCAACAAACTAGTACCACGGCAGTTTATAATTTACATAATCACGCCAATATCAATCACGTGGAAGGTAATCGAAAAAATTGTTACAGTGTTAACGGAATTCAGTCTTTATGTGGAATATTTTTATTATTATTAATGCGAATTATTTATTAGGTGTATGTAATAGTTTTAATCTTGTCTTGATTTCATTACCTCCATTACGTTCAAATCAATTTCATTGTTCTGCGACGGAATCAAAAATTCGACACAAAGGCGGAAGAAAGTCATACGAAATGAGAGAAAATACTTCGAAGATTAATTTAAATACTGGCATTATATGTAAATAAAATAAAATTAAAAAGAAGACTAGAACTTTGGTACCTAATGCTTAGTGTAGTTATATATGCTTATGAGTTTTCTAACCGCCTGTCTTAAATTTCATTACAAATATAGTATATTCTTATTATAATACACTCGGAGTAGGTATAACATTTTTACGTGTCGGCCTTAGTTAGAGCCATTGGAGCCATAGTGGTGTAAGTTCAATTTGAGTTAACGCTATGTTCGACAGATTCATGGCATCTTTTATTTACCATAATAATCGACTTATATGTAACTTCATTTCTTACCCAAAACTGGCGACATTCTTTTCCGTCACTAAACATAGTTAGCAAAGCGTTTAGAACTACAGGAATTACATGACATACTATATTCTGTGCCTTAAAAAGAAAACTGATGAGAAGCCTGAAAAGTGATTAAACATGTTCTTGTATTCATTATTATCAGCAACTCAAATGTTTCCAGAATCAAAAATTTTACTCCAGAATGTACACATTCCTTCAATTTTCATACACAGACATTTTTAAACACTTTCCTATATCAGTAGATTTGTTCTTGTATTGTGAGCATGTATTTGAAATTGTTTTAAATTGGGAATAGAAATCATCGTTTTACGCGAAACAACTGAAACGTGACTTATATCACTATGGCTCCCAATCCTCCAGGATTTTGTATTTGAGATAATACTCCTTTAGTGGTTAATAGGAGACATATCCCCCACTTGAGTATTCGAAAATGGATCACAACCCTAAGTGCAAATTATAAAAATTGATATAACCATAAATATCTTTGGCACTTAACAATTATTTCTTGAGAAGGCAAATTTTTCAATTGTACTAGACTGGTATGTAAGCAGCACGTAAAATTAAAAAAAAAGACAGAGTTGGAAGAAATGCTTCCATGGAAACGATGGTGTGCAAAAAAAACGACACCCAAAAAGATAGTATTTAAGCCATTAATCGCATTAATTATGTTTATACACGTGTTTATTTGTTCTAACTATACGAGTTTTATATTATGTTAAGCGAATTCTTTGTGTCGTTTTTTTTAGTGAAATTAAAAGAAGATCTTTTTGTGTAAATGTAACGTTATTGGTGAAGGTATTCGCTGCTTATTTCAATAATCGTCAGTTATCATGATTCCATCCACGTGGAATTTCTTACTTTTTTTAGACGAAAAACTGTTCCATCTCTTATTATTCATAAAAGAACAATATGAAATTTCCATTAAACCGAATAAAATAAAATCTGTAAGGATTCTTTCACAGACGTTTCATATTTGACAATTTTGGCTAGAATTTACAAATTCTGAGCCACTGTGTGCCACCTGTAAAAGAAAAAAAAAAGAATTCCCCACGTTTCTCTTTTCTCGTTAACAATTTTTTCCTGAAAAAGTAATTACAGTGAGGGTATGATGGAGGTCCTGTTGATCGTGGTGGATCGTAGCAGCCATCAGGACGATCTGTCGATCCTAACAGAATGCAAGAACTTATCAGTGGTCTTACGAGCAGTTGCTATGCGTTATGGAAGGGGTCCCTGGAGTCACCTACTAGCTCGACCAGTCAGAAGCCAGTGTGTGTAAGCCGGCCGGTCGTGGCGGCTCCTTTTCTGTCTTTGCTCTGCTGCACCTTCGTTTTCCGAAAAATCGTACCAGTCTCCACGTTCATTCAGCCCTGGGCACCGCAGATCGATCGCGAGAAGTGTCTCGTTAACGTACGAACAAATTGCACGAAGATTTTCATCGAAATAACACGTTCTAATTTGACAAAATACAATGCATGGTGGCCCCATTAACAAGAAGAGATCCTGGTGAAGTTTCATTGTGAGAAGCTGTTTCTGTTGCTGGAAATTTGAACAACTTTCTGGTGTAAATTGAAGAAATCTGATCAAGAGAAAACTTTAAGTCAAATGAAGAGAGAAGAGAGATTTTGTGCAGTAAAAGTTTGACAAGAGGAATAACAAATCTGGACGATTTTAGTGGAAATTCCTTTGACTAGGAATACTGAGCAAATAAGAGATAATAGGGATTCTGTAAAATAGAAATCGCAACGATTTTGGTGGAAATTCCTTTGATTGTGGGGAGTCTTGAACAAAGGAGAGACTGCAGGAATTTTACAGAACTTTGAACTTAAACTAATTTTGGTGGGAAATGGAAAAACTTCTTTGATTGAGGAGAATTTCAAATAAAGAAGAGACATTCAGAAATTTTCCTATCAATAGTGGAAGAACTGTGGAAGGGGAAGATAGATACACTGTTTCTCGAAGGGGAGATATTCAGAATCACTTTTTGAAGACACAAAGAGACGAAGAAGGGAAGTTGAGTGAAATTTTATTGGACAAAGCGGATAATTTGTGAGAATTAAATGGCGGAAAACGAAACGATAAAGAAGTAATATTTAAATGATTGATTGCACTGTTGTATAAAAATTGTACCGGTTGAAGAGACTTCGATTTTTTGCCAGTGAATAACTGAGTGTTTGTTGTCAGAAGGTGAAATAATTGTAGGCAGAATTTAAAAAATATTCATCATAAAAACTACTATGAAAAAATTGTTTTTCTAAATAAACAGAAAAAACGTTGTTGCATTGTATTCATATTTGTGCTTCAAGAAAAATACTAAAGGCGAGAAGTAATTTGTGAAGAGGTGTATGATCCCAGGAATCAAGTTTAATGGAACCAGAAATCTAACAGTAAACAGAATTAATTTTATAATTAAAAAAAGGGACAATGTGCAAACTATAAATCGTCTGTTTTGATGAACTTCGGGCAAAGTGAACGTAATGGCAATTTTTACACGTTCATGAATCTGAACTTTGTCGGCTGAACTGCTATAAACGATAACAAAAATAATCAAGTATACGAATACAGTAAAAAAATGAACTTTTTTAAAGATACAGGAGTCACGTTATTTATTATGAGCTGAATACTTACTGTTTTTATTGATTAATACAACATATTAATCGATTAAATTCGAAATTACCAATTAGTGGCGCGTTATAAATAATCGGAGTAAAAATTCCACAAGAGAATTTAAAATCTTTATTTAAAAGGGGAGTATTGTTGTTTTTCGAAAATGTGAGGCGAAGATGCTGAATGAAGCTGGCTGGAAAGTGCACGAAGAATCTTCATATTGAAGTTTGACGAGGTTCTTTCGTTCTGGTTCCATTTAATTTGAAGCGGAGAGGATGATTATGACGCATACGGAAGAAATATCGACGACTTTCGAGTCGAAAACACCGACGGAACAAATGAATGGACATTCAAGGGTGAATAATTTTATTATCTTTTTTTTTTAGTTAATTACATGCAATTGTAGAATAAACTAATTACTAAATCTTTCATTCTATAGAACTACGTAAATCATATTTATTTTTATTTTTAAAGTATCTAAGTATAAGTCTCGAAGGAGACAGATATAATTTTATTATACATGGTGGCCCACTTAAAACAGGTATCCAATCAAATTAAAGGCTATTTTGCCCGTATACTAATACATGATAATAGCAAAACAATTTACTATATAATTATAATAACACCTACAATATTTTATACACATATAATTTCAACAATATTAAAAAATGCATACGTTATACGAAATATTTTTGTTTTAGAATAATATTTTTCTGAGTAAAGTTTTCACATAATTGCATAACGCAGAACACAATTGTATACAATTGCGTCATAAATTAATTACTTCACCTTTTATTTTATGCAAGCACGTAGATCGTGTTTAAATTTGTTTGTACAAAGTGTAGGTTTAAAGTACAGGAAGGAAGCAAAGTGTATCTTTAAATAGAAGTTGTACATAAATTGGTAAATATATTATTATCTAGTGCCACGTTTGGCTCATTTACATTGACATTTGTAGATTTATCTCGGTATATCGAAAAATGATGTGCAGAATTGTAGATAAATTTATTTGTTCTGAAATTAAACACGCATATCTAATAACGAGCATATTTATATCTAGTTTGCTCCTCGTATCGTATCGTTTATAACTTTCAGCGTTTTCACAGCACCGTGACGCGACGCGATGGCTTTAGCATTTCATATATTTTAATCAGTCAATATATAATTCCCCTAACGTATCTTAATTCTTCAATGTCTTCAAAGCATATCAATACGTGTTTGTTCATTTAAAAACGCGTACAAGACCAGAAATTTATTGCAATTTCGTTACAATTACATAAAAAGTAATCAATCGATGTTACAGGGTATAGAAACTGTATACAAAATTACGAGATACTCAATTCAGCGCATGACTAATTAAAACAAAAAAATAGACAAAATTCTACGCTTTAATTATAACAATAATTCATCAGTGTAACTAAACAGGGTGAACTAATTTCTTTATATCTCTATTTCTATCTCTATCTCTTCGATATGCAAATGGTTCGAGAAAATCGAAATTAATTTTTAAGACCTATCACGAGTGCAATTTTATCCCAAGTAGATTTTAGAGAATCAGTTACATTAATTTTTTGTGTATTCATGCAATCTATTATTTACTGCAAACAATAATTTCATAATTTTTATTTTACATCATTTAATAATAAAAGCTTCAAATTCTATTCGTTTTTCTTATTATTTCTTATGATTTTACACGTTCAAGGATTGCAGTGCTCGGAAAAGTACTTTTTCACGTAAATCTTTGTCTATAGAAATTTTAATAGACAATCGTATATTCTGTTTATTATTGTTATAGAGTATAATAAATAATTACTAGACTACGGATTCTTATGCAAATTCATATTTTTATGAATGCACTTAAAGAAAAGGGACTTCAATAGAAATCTATTTCACCCTTTAAACATTGTAACTTGTATTTTACTTTGATTCTTTTGTATATTTTTATAAACTGTATGCATTTTGCACCTTTCTGTAAATTTAAATATCCCATAAATATATAAATGTCCAGTCTACTAATTAGAACACATAAGTCGTGCTTGAGTGAAAGTAGAAAATAGAAAACTACAGATTCGTGACGTTTAAGCATTGTGCTTAGAAGTTTATTCAAAAATTAACTCCGATACCAATACAACCATGCCGTAATTAATTTTTCGCTGAAACCATTTGCTATCGATCAGTCGATTACTTTTTCAATCCTTAAAAACTGTCAGACGTGAAATTTCGCTCAAACAAATTTTATTTTAACATCGTTGAATAATTTTGAAAAAAAATGGATTTAATTTTTGAGAGCCTGTCAGTTATTGGGAATAATAATTTAATATTTTCATCTAATATTAAATGTAACACAAATTTTTAATTGCACTTGTTTTTGTTACTTCTTGGTTTTAATGATAGTATTCAAGGGTTAATACAATCATCCCGATACGCACACACTCCCGATCATAATTTATCGGATACTCATTAAGAAACTGCGGATTCTTATGGATTTACGGGAAATTTAAATATGCAAAAATTTACAGGAGACATCTGATATATAAAAATATATAATATATGTAAAGTAAAGTGCACGTGATAATATTTAAACGGCGAAACGAATTTTTACTTATATTGTAATCCCTTAATTCTGTTTATAAAAATATGAATTTGCATAGAGATCCGCAGTCTACTTATTCGTTTTGAACAAAATACTTATTGAATTAGTCTCCTAATGGTATTTTAAAAAGATGATACAATTCAATGCTCTTGATAAGATCAGAAATTAATGAGCAATAGATTCGTTTCGTGACTATAATATTAGTTTTACCCTACATTTATTAAACGTCCGATGAATTATGGACGGGAGTGTACTTGCATAGCACGTGTTTGTGTACATCGATGACTACGTAATTGATTGAAAAGCGATTTTTTTTTTATGGCAATTGTGGTCGGCCAGGTTATTCCCCTCGTGGTGCGTGCTATGAATGAATTAACGTTTCACCGTAAAACGAAGGCCAGGCTGATGATAGTAACGTTATGGCTTCTGGTACACCTTGACACCGAAAATATCTTGAACCGACGGTCTGTATTCGGTTGCAGTGGCGATCACAGCTCGACTGCATTGAACAGAACCGTATCATTTCGACGACGCAATATATTTATGTATAGGGGGCATAAAGGGAAGAGCGTCTTGCCACGCAGTATCCGCTCCTGCGGACGCATGATTCACGCGAGATTCGCGACGATCGGTCGAAATTTCACTCGTTGCGACGCTCCAATCTGGTATGTAATTAAATAATTTATTATTGCAATTATATGCCATTTGTACGTTGATTTACCATTTTTTAACATTTGCCTTTCAATTTAAATAAGTAGAAAAATTGTTAACGTATTGGACGAGCTTTTTTTTTTGGAAAAGGTACTGTGAATATTAACCCTGGGATACTGCAGTGGGACAGTGTTATTTTAAACTGATTTTTGTTTCAGGTATTTTTAAAAACCTCTATTCTTGTAAAGTGTATTTACGTTTTGATTATTAGTAGAGTCATGTCATATGAAATGTCGTTTTCTTAATGTAAAAATATTAATTATAAGTAAAGTCTTCAAAACACTATGCATATATTTAATTTGTATAATTATTACATGATTCTATACACTTTTATTCAACAATCACTTAGTTTCGTTATTATATATCTGTAAAATTCATAAATTTTGGGATTGTTTAATCTTCTTCCTGACTTTTTGTTCAGTGAAAAATTATCAATTTGAAATTTGACATGTCAGTATTGAACTATTTCTGGATTTATATGATATTCTTTCAATCCTAATTTCAATAGCTTCCATAGTGTAATTTTATTATAATACACACATATACATTGCAGCTAATTTCTTCTTCTTTAATGTGATTCATTATAATTAACGATTTCATAAAATTCAGAGAATATTAATTTCGTAAAAACGTCATTTCATATGCATCAACCTAATAAAAAGCCACTCTTGCTTTTCAGTACTTACTTGACAATAATGTCAATTTAATTTAAGCTCTGCCTTTATCTATTTTCATAAGCAAGTTATACAATTTCTCAGTATGTGTTAACAGAATTATGCATAGGCATAGTATTCCAAGGTTAAAATGATATATTTGGAAAAGAATTTGGAAATTAAGAATTTAAGAAAATATTGTAATCTTCGTTTTAGAAGAATATCAAATACATTTGGATTAACCCTTTGACGTACTATTTAAATAAAAATAATTTCGTGCGTCTGTAGTATTCAATTTATTTGCACTCTTTGTACGATTAGTAATTACTATTCGTGTTATCACAGGTTATTGTAACATGCATTCATTTTTTGCAGTTAAAATTGAGTAATATTTTAAATATTGTATCGTATGAAACTCGTAATTATACATTTTAAATAGAAAAAAATTCAGGACATACCAGAACGTTATTAGAAGTCAAAAGGTTAACTGTAATAATGTCAGATAAATAAAATAAGAAAAAGAGAATATGATATATTTAATGGGCTCTGTGAAAATGTTTATACTTATTGCCATATTTATACTAGTTCAAGATCCTATATAGGGATAAACTGTATTGTGAAATAAATATTAAAATTTATGCACATATTGCGTTATAATGTAAGTATACATAATTTATACATATTAGCGTTTCGATATGAGATAGTAACACATTACATATGTATAACTGGACTGCGGACGTTTATGCAAATTCACATTTTTACAAATAACGCTAAAAAAATAGGATCTAAATTGGAGGTTGTTTTAGCTACTAATTATCCTAACTTGTGTTTAACGTTGGATATTTCATATATTTTTGCATATTATATACATTCTCTATTTCTTTCCATAGTTAAATTATCCATAAATGCATAAATATCCGCAGTATACATATAACATATTTAGTAAGACATTATTTTATAATTTTTTCTTTTAATGAGCGTTAATGCTGCATCAATTGTACATACCTGATTATTACCTGTGAATAATTAACAGTGAAAACACTCTGGAGAATTAAATTTTGTTATAGGACATTGAGTTTTTTGAACAAAATGGAAAATATTTTTAGTTGTATGTTTCATTTCATTTATCGTCAGAGTTGCCTTAATTTGGGATTTAAAACGACACTCTGCATATTTAGGCCAATTTAAGTAAATGTGTTTAACGATGACTTAACAGTTACAAAAGTCACACGTTGGATGCTCAGTTTTAGAAATTAGATATGAATGAGTAAATTTAATGTAGTTTATTCCGTCTATTTGGAATTACCTGTTATTTATAACATACTTTTTTAATTCTAATCAGGTACAATATTTCTAAACAATATTACAAATTTTCTAGAATAATTTCGTTTGAAAATGTATTTATGTATATATGCTCAGTTGCCAATTAGTAAGTATTTAGTGGCGCATTAGTTTAACGCATTTGCCCCAGTATACTTGTATTTGATTTTATGCGTGTAAACAATTACATATAGCAAAATATGTGTATGTATGTACAAAGAAATAACGGAACTTAGACAAACATAACAATCGAAAACAGAAATGACAGTACTAAAATACGATCACGTAATTTGGGTTTGGCAACGAATGGGTTAACTACGTTTATTCCATATGGACAATTTGAAGATTTAACTTAGAATGAGTTTCCTTTCGATTGATTCTGAAGTACTTTGACAACAATGCAATGATGACGTATTCATAGAATTTTCCATGTGGCGGCAGTTAGTCATCGTGTACCCCGACAGCTGACAATGAATGAACGAATTCTTCTTTTCTTCGAGTGTAGCACTTTGTTCGAGATAGGGTGCAGATTTATTGCCTCGCAAATGTAAGGAGTACCGATAACTTCCCGATAATTTTCTTCTCTTGACTTCTTCAAATGGTATTATTAAATATCTCTTGCACAGCACGTGGAAGCTTCTTCTAATAATAGTTTTGCCCTTTTATTGTTACTCTTTTTTTTTGTTGAAAATTTTATCAGTAGAGTGCAGAAAGAATGAGACATTCGATTGGCAGAATTAGAATTCATAAAAGAATTTCATTTCTTTAATTATTTATAAATTAGACATTTATAACCATTGTAAAAGTTATTTAAAAAGCTTAATCCCTTTTTATACATTAATACTAGAAATTCTTGCAAATTTTTAAAACAGAAAATGCAAACTATTTCTCCTACATTTGAACTAATCAATTTTATCTTTCAAAGTATAAAACAGTCCCATGAAAAGGGTTAACTCTTTATCTAGATGGTTTGAACATCTTGAACTGTTTCATTTAATTACACGGAGATTCTCAGTTATTTTAACGCGTTCACTAAATTTATGTTAAAATAATTCCTCGTATTTACATCTGAAAGAATTGAAACGGATTAATTTACCGTTATTAACCTTTAACTCCTGTTTAGAAAAATTGTTTAATTTGGGAACCACCTGACTAACAGGTTAATTACAAAATATGTTGTATTATTGAAAATTCTCACTTGGATAATACATAGTTTACAATATAAGAACAAATTATTGGTCGCTAATAAATTAAGGCACGTGGTTTTCTTCGTTTTCATGCAATTAAATGTTGCAAAGTCAGTAGTGATAACCTTGTCGGGTCGTGTTCGATTGGATATAAATAATTTCACGTGATTCTTGTAAAAACAATACATAGTCTGACGAGGAGATGCCAATGTTCACTCGAATCGGCAATCCCATCCCCTCGCGTCGTGATGGTTCCTCTCGAAACCGGTGACGACATGATTGCTTCATCGTCCTTGCATTCTTATGAATACAAATTTCCCGGATGACCATGCCTTCTTATGCACCGGTCGTATTTTTTTCTTTCCATTCCTATTCACCATTAAACGGGACGTTTCGTTCCTTTTACGTAATGAAACGAAGGAAGAGCGTGGAATACAAACTTTTCCTTACATGTTCTTAAAAATAGTTCAACCTTTTCCTCTTTACGCGAAAACATTTAATTATATCTATTTTTTGTTGTTGGTTGTTTATGTGTAATATTTCTTGGAGAGAACATTTAGTTTTAGTTTACTTTTTAAAATGTTCTTCACCGTTATGTTTCGAGCTTTTATCACACTTTTTCAGCGCAAAGTTTATTTTCTCTCGGGAATTATCAGGAGACTGTTAAGACGTTGGTTCTTGGCATGAAAAAATGTTCAATATTTGCGGTCGTCTTCATTTGCATATTAGAAACAGTGTTTAATTTTACATAATGTCGAGTCATATTGTTTACAGGCAATCCGCAAAGACAAATATGTCATTGGTTGTTAATTTGTCATTGACGTCTCCGACACGTTATAACGGGAGAGTTAATAATGTTCGCACTATCGATAGCCTCTCGCTTCAATCTCTTTGAAATTTCACTTATATGAAACTTAATTACAACTAACAAAAATTTACCCAATATGCAGTCTAAAATGATGAAATCCTTAAATTAAATAATTCGAAATAAAAATTCGAAATAGTTTAAATTATACACGTTAAAGTAATGGAATTTATTTTCACATAAGGCAGACGCATTATAAATACTATTATAGCATCCTATGTATGTTAAAACTAGAAGGGTGCGAATTGTCGTCTTTCTACCAATAAAAAACTGAAAACTGATATGTGTAAAAAATTTCGAAAACTAAATGGAAAAATTCACAGCAAAAAAAACCTCGATAATTTTAAATTCGTGTTGAAATACCAAGAAAGGTGCGCGTCAAAAATGATATTTTCAGTGAAAGCGGATATAATTTCTAAATACGATGGTTAATGCTGTAAACGCTGGGCTAATTAACAAGAAATTAGTAAATTACCATTTCAATTACCTATTTATAAATAGGAAAAATCAGGATGTGAACCGCAGCTGTTATAAATTGTTATAATTTGGCTGCTTAGTTGTTTATTTTTTCATTTGGTATATTTTGTATTTACATGGACATATAAAAACATAATTTACAATAGCATAATCAGTTGAATTAAAGAGTACTGCTGTTTAGTTTTCATCGAAATATATCATTTACCATTTCAATCTTTCAACTTACTGAATTGCGTATTCATAGTAGTGGTATTCAAAATTTAATTTCAATTAAAGTCCGATTCTGTTCTTTTGAAATTTCTTCTACGGTTTGAACTTTTACCGGAAATGGAAAAGCCGACAGCGTTGGATGTTATTAAACCGGAAATACTGGGAAACATTGTAGCGTTTACAAATGCGTCGACGCTTTTTATTGCGGTTACGAATACACGTATGGTGTTGCAGATGTTTCACGACAAAACGCATTAGAATGCTCATGTTTATGGTCGTGTGTAAACATGAACGCCTTGTCAAAACGTGTTTACATAAACTTACGACGTGGTTGATAAGCAGTCGTGGAGAATTTAGCGAACGCTTTAGCAATCAAGTATTTTTAGTTGCATTCGCGACAATAATATGCATAAGATACGATACAGAAGGTCACTAAATGTACTTACAAAATTCTTATTATAATGTACATTGCGTCAAGTAACGTTGTTTATTCACCAATTATGTGCATTAAATTTGTGATACTTGTAATTCGATAAATAACTTGGAATAACTTTATCATGGTTTGGTACAATGACTTACAATAAATTCATTACGGATGTTTGTAATTTATTTTTACTTTTAAATGGAGTTTCTTTAACGCAAATCTACTAGGTTATTATTTAGTATTCAAATATTAGATCTATTAAACTAGACATTAATTATTACTGTACAATTGATCGGTATCGAATCAATGGCAGAGAAATAAACTACAATAACGGAATAATGAGCAACTAAAACAAAACACAACAAATTCAAGTCTACGGAAATGTAACCCTTAAGTTACATGACGCGTTAGAGGGTTAAAATCTGTCATTATTAGTAGTGATTGATCATTCTTTTAACATCATAGTGTTTAAAACACTGAATGAGCGCAGCATTTCTGTCGGTTTTAATTGAGAAGGCTATAACAACGATTTTTAATATGATTTGTCTATTTATTGTTGTGGTAGTACATTTATTGTAATTTTGTTACAAAAATAAAACTATGTACATGTATGTAAACTGCAACTACTCGCGGAAACTTAGAGTGTTTTTACATTCATTTAATATTAACATTAAGAATCTTGTTTTATCATTTGACAACAGGGGCTAGCAATTTTTTAAGCTTTTTTTCGTAACATAAATGTTACCGATGAAACGTTAAGATACCTAAAGAAATAAATTAAGTTTCAAGAGGCATTTAGGCCACTCAAGGATAAGATCGAAAAATTATAAGTTAGATATTTATTAGATGGAGGCTCGGGATAACTTTCTCACAGTTTTAGTCGCTTCGTGCATGAACTTTAACGTTAAGTTCAAGACACTCTTGTATAAGCTTAAAGTTGTACGCTTATTACGTGCTCTTAGCAAATACAAGACTCTAAATTTCTAACTTTACCGACACCATTGCTGTTCAAATGGCACGAGAAACAGCCCGACCACTTTCGATCGAACACTTCTGTAGTTTCGTTGGAATCCTGTTACAGAAAGTAACATTAATAGGTTCCTGTCACCATGGGAATTTCACCCATCTTGCTATGAGTGCTCGATTGAAAAATGTCCATAACCTATAGATGTTGTCCTTACATTATACGCGCTCTATGCGTTCACTTAAATAGGAATGAAGTCAAGGGGATAGACTTCGAAGAAATTGGGAAGTATAGCTGAAAGCTTTGAAATTAGACTGCGGATTTTTGTGCAAATAACAACTTTCACAGGTGATACTGAAGAAATGGAATCTAAATTGGGGGTTGTTCCACCCTGTGATTATTCTATCTTGTGCTTCACTTTACATATTTTATATTAGACGTGTCAATAAATAATCCACTATTTTTAAATGGATCTATAAGTTTGTTTTATCTAAAGATAAAATGTTTTACCAAACAGGAATTCATAGCTGATCTGCAAAATCTTCTAAGCAATTATAATAACAGCAATTATATTGAAGCTAGGGTAGGTGTTTGATTTTCTTTATAGTGAAGATTGAATTTAACAAAACAAGTGTATTACTTATTGGTATACCTAATGTATATTTGCATATTACAGGCGCTCCATATTTTTTTTCTACAGTTAAGTTTGCCATAATATTTCGAAATACGTGTAAGTTTTATCGAACCCATTTGCGAGGTTACGTTCGCCATTCAAAAATATATAATCACTTCATTTGCACATCATTCTCACATATTTTTAATAGGGGAACTTTCAAGCTATTCAAAATTGATTTTGCATCCCTAACTTTAAGGGTTGTTTTCACCCTTCCAGTAAGAGGTTTGGCAACAAAAAAAATTTGTGCCGAATATTCTTGGCTATTCTACAAATTTGCGAAGTTTCGTTGAAATCAGCAAATAGATAATATTCTGGATTGCAACGATCTTTCTATTTAACTTATTGCCTTATAATTTGTTCGTTGATTATGTATTGTAATATTGCGTTAAATGTAAAACACTGAATTATTACTTGCTAATCTTCACTTTTATAAGTAGAAACAACAATTAGAGATTTTAATTTTTAAATAGCTACAGTTATCTACTTACAATGACAATATTTTCGGTTGCTATCATACACTAAATATATTGGAACAAAGCACTAGATGCTTGAAAAAGTTGGTGCGAATTTGTAATAAAAAACATCAAATAATCTGAACTCTCTTGAAATATAATTTCATTTTACAAACTAAAAAATTGACAAAACATTCTAACAACCACTATTATTATATTGGTTTTAGAAAATATCGCAGAAAAGTTGATTTGAATTTTTCTAACAGGGAAATAGCGCACACGCGTGTTGCGATACCTAACTGAATGAAAAGGATAAAGTTAGCATACATCGAGTAGCAACATGCCATGTAAAAACATTATGATTTCAATTGAATCCCTGTAAAACTTCTTGCCTATAAAACGTATGCTTGTAACTTAGCGCCGGTAATTGCAAGAAAAAGTGTAGACGCGTTGAGCGACACGAGTTTGCGCAAAAAACCAGAGATTCTCGTACACCGAACGGGAACGTCGCGATTGAAAAGCGTGATGAAAAGTGTCACAGACAGAAAGACGACATGGTAAAGAAAAAGAGTAGTTGGTATACGCGCGCCACGCATCGGTCTAACGGTAACCGGTTCCTTTTACGAGATTAACGATCGCGATCCTGTCGTTTTATTATCGAAAATCCAGCGTTGTAGCGCATCGAGTCACGGCGGATATGGCGATCTAATCTGCACGAAGACGTACGGCAGCCGGATTTCTTCGTGGTTCAGCGATCCTCTGCGCGAACGTGCACGTTAAGGTCCCTTATAGTCGTCCCTATAGTCGTTGCGCGAAACTCTCAAGCTTATCGCTATGGTCCAGCTACGAAACCGGGAAACAAAACGGCCGTTGTGCCCGCCACTTTGCTGAAGTTACTAACAAGCCTTATACACCTAGTGCATACACCCTCGTCTCCCTCTGTGCACCCTTTCCTACGTTTCTCGAGTCAGGAAAAAAGAGTACCGACACACCACGAGCGGAGAGAAAGAGATTTATCAGCGAACCACCGCGAGACTAGCAACCCGATAGACGTGCAGATAGGCCGTCGTTTAAATAAATTACCCTCCAAAGGCCTGGATGCCCTCAACATTCTCTCTTCTTCACTCCTCTATGCTTGCTTAGGCTTGCTTAGGTAACTCGCTGCATACCTGTTGCTACACACCTCCTCGTGTTTTCCGTATGCTTTGATCTACTTTCAGCCAGACACTCTTCTTCACTCGTTGGATTATCTTGACGTTTGTCTTGAGTAATTGAGAGTCTCTTTTTGTTCATGCATTATATGCTATTGCCGGTGTTAGGTTAATGTTAACCCGTTCACAGTGTAATATAATGATGAGTATTGGAGAAAATGCTGATATTTTTCATATACGCATATTATAATGTAATATTTTCATTATTTCGATTGCCAAATGTAAAAGATACATAATTTCAGTTATCTATGTGTCATACAATTTATTAGGAATGTAAGGTATAATATAAATCAAGATGTCGAATTTGAAGTGCTATATCCACGATATGGCACTTGAGATCGAATTGAAATGTTGATTTGTGGCGGAGTGAAATGTTACTATGATGCTCCTTTAAATGATTTGAGGGTTAGTTTTTTTTAAAATTTCTGCTGGAGAGGAAATAATCTCTGAGTTGTTTCACTTTCTTGAGTTTGGATCATATTGGTGTGGTGTATGTAATGTTTTATTATAGGAATAGGTTAAGGGTTAGTTTTTTTACAGATTTCTTTGTAGAAAGAAAATATGCTTCAGATTTTATGTTTCTAGACTTGGACGTTTCTTACCACTGGTTTCATAAAATGAATATAAATTTTATATACCATTTTGCATGTATTATAAATAAAAGGGTTACTCGGTAATTTATTTCTTATAATTATTATTTCTCAGTTGAAAAGTTTCATTAAACTATAAGAGAACTTCTAAAGTATTTCACTATTTTCGTTTATTTTATTAATATATTCATTCTACTGATTTCAAAGGTGAACCTCATCACGTCAGATTTAGTCTCTCGTAACAAATATAATAAACTTCTCGTTTAATTACTTTCATAATCAACTTGAAATTCAGACATCGAAACGTTTTAGGTATTGTTTCATTTATACTCGTAGAGAAACAAATTGTCATTTTATTTTCTTACAATTAGCTATGGAATAGCTATTACCAGATTTATTAGCTATTACCATATGAAGTTTTTATCTTCCAGTACTTGGCGTGAAAAGGGTTAATCTTGCGTAGGAAACTTCAAAGGCTATAGCTGCTAACAGAAACATTCTTTTACATCACTTCTCACTGCATAAATTTACGTGTGAGGTACTTAGTCTTGCCTCTGTATCAGCATGCAACTCCGTGAAGAATATTCTTCGTTTTATCTACTTATCTCCCTGTTCTTCCCATTTTTTTTTCTACCAAACTGTTGGCGGGGTACAACGCTGAAATTCTTGCGTATTTAACGAACATTTTCTGTTCTCGACTTCGCGATGACTATCGAAAAAATTCAGATTCGAAGCAGAGATACATTTCAGCAGTTGATACCGCTGTTAAATAAATGCCACTGTGCTATTTTACCTGCGTTATCATCGTTGGTATTCTGACGTAGTTAAGCATTATTATCAGTTATTCAACCTTGACGTGCATTGAACTACATAAACTGCTACTACGTTGATAAACAGCTAATATTGTACAGTTGTATGTGATAATTATCAGCTATATACTACTATATTACACAGCAGAGCTAATATTAAACGTTTGGGTATTAATTATCTTCTACGAGTAAATCAAGTACCTGTATTCATAATACGTTAACATTTTATATTCGAATCTAAAGGCATATCTCTGATACAGAAAACGTTCACAACATACATATACATACATATAATCAGAGAATTGTTATTAAAAGATTAAACGCGTTATATAATTGGTAAACAAATAATATTATTAAATACAATATTATAGCGAATGCTCATTTGTAAAGCAAATGGGATACCATTGACTGGAATAGAATTTCGAAGGCCGTTGCAGGGTTAACAAAGTTTAAACGTTTCGTTCGCGTTTCGTAGGCAGGCGATCACTCGAAACTCTTGAAGAATGTAATCGAACTTGTAAGACGAGTCTCCTGTATCTGCTAATTGTAACACAGAGATACAGCAACGTTGGTTTAATGCTTCTCCCCACGTGACGTATCCGCGGGAGTCATTGTGCCAAACATGCAACATTATTTTTTATTTATTTCACCATTTCATTTCACGATCGAGTTTGTAAAGGAAAAGAGGAGGAGTATTCGTGCGCGAGGTTATTGCAAACGCGGTTCACAATCAGCGTCGTTTTCATTGGCGGTGTTCGACCGATCATATGTATTTTTCCAGTAATTAACGCGTTAATTATGATCCCTTCTTTTAACATCGGCTGAAGGTCAATATGTGGAACGCGATAAAGTGTTGGGAGAAGTTTTCGAGTGACATCCAATTGCGAACGATCGAAAAGATACTTTAAACACATGATTTTGCGGACGTAGGATTTAGTGATGCCATGGTGAATTGATATGATGGTTGAAAATAATGTTGAGTTTAAAGAAAATTAAATAGCTTTATTGTTACAGTGGACCCTCGAAATTCGGATGATTCGAAGTTCGAACAATTCCAAATTTGAACAAAAATTTGGAGCAAACTTAAGCGTTTAAACTCGAACGAAAACTGAAAGTTTTTCTCCCCGTGCAGTTGCATAGTTAGTTCTTCTGTGATTCTTTCAGAAGTAGCGTTTTCAAACGTTTTACTTATCACATATACTTATTTTAATTCATTTATGTAATTTTTTTTTAATGATGCTCATTCATAATGATTTCAAGGAAAGATAATAGAATAAAGAATTCTAAAGAAGTTGTATTTTCTACGATAGAAAAGAAAAAGGAAATCATTAATAAGTAAGAATTTGGTATCGATAAAACTTTGAGGGTCTTGAATGTATTAATCTAATTTACACGATTTCAAATGAAATAAAACTTAATTCGAAATTCAAACAACTTAAAGTGCGACCCATGCCCTGGAACGGATTATGCTCGAATTTCGAGCGTCCACAGTATTTCCATAATGAAACAGTTGAAGGATTTCTTGCAAAGATTTAATATTGTTAATAATTTATTTTAAATGGAGAATAGACCTTTTTTTAAAATAGGCTGCGGATTTTTATACCAATTTATAATTTTTAACATAATTAGAAAGATGATACTTTAAAAGAGGCTTGTTTCACCCTCTAATTATTAAGTTGTATCCTTTAATTTGAATATTTATTACATCCAATTTGTACTTCCTTGCAGATTTAAATTTGCAATAAATTCATAAAAATCCGCAATGTAACATTAGCGGTTGATGCATTAAAAACAGCAAATTTGGAGTTGTCATTATTACAAGCGATGAGTGATATTATTTATGACAGTTTAAATATGTAAATATTAGTCGTCCATTTATTTCTCATCAAGTTAATAAATGTTGGGTTAGATGCTCATATTAGATTAGGTCATTTCCCATAAATATGGTAGGTGTTGGGTAACTAACAAAAAAGCTGTATTACCATAATAAAAGCTGTTTATTTAGTGTAAACCTATTCAGTCCAAAGGCCATTAAGGTAGTTCTAATTCAATTGTATCATTGAAAAACGTTCATCAATGTTGTTGCATAAACGAACATGAAAAGGGCGCCAGGCCGCACCCCAGTTATTTGAAAGCTGTCTCGCCAACAGGAAGTTTATATTCTATTTTGCTAGATCATCCACAGGCTTGAGTCAATTTTTAGTCCTTGCGTAAGGTTTGAGATGTCGCGTATTGCAAGTACAAAGCGTAACTATGCTCGGGTCCCCTCAGCCTTGTACTATTTTAATTTAGCAGAGTAGGTCAAGGTACGAGTCTAATGTTCGAAATATAGACTAGGCAGAGTTTTGGTTAGTCTTCTTCATGTACACCAGTGATCCCTATTGAATTTTCTTTAAGACTATAACCGATTATCTCATAAATAATACAAGTAGTTAAAGAACTTATCAATGGTATGGGGAAATTTATTAAAAAGACATAGAAAGATTAGTTGGAAAATAAACCGTCGTGTTAGACGAACTTACGAAAATTTACGAAGTTGCATTCTTAGCCCTAATTGTATGAAATGTCGACCGTATTTAACGTGTATTGCAAATTTATTAAAACTTGCGTAGTCAGCCGAAACAAGGAAAGGAAGTATTTTGATCACTTTTAATTGTTCAAAAATTGTGATTATTGCGAATTGCTTCGTTTCACCCTTTGCGAAAACGATGTGAAAAATACTTTGGTTTTTTTTTACACTTATGAATCGACCTAATGCATCTGGAAAAATTCCAATAGAAATTTTTAGGAGTAATGTTTAGTGCAGACGCGTTTCTAGCATTCGAATGAGTCGAATTCTATTTCAGATTCGCTGAAGGGATCAAATTGCCATTGACATTCGATATTTTAATAGTTACGTCGATAGTACAGCGCATCGATTATCTAACTCATATCCTTGTAAAAATCATCCGTGGCTTGGCAAACGCAATACAATCTCAACGATCTCCGGCCACTACGATGCGCTATTGCGTGACAATCTGCGTTCATGACAAATGTTTGGTTCACACCTATGTTTCCTGGTTATTTGTAACAGTACTACGGTAATACTCATAATTGTTCAAATGTTTCAGTCATACTATAAACATAATTTACTTCACTTCTCATTATGTTTTGCGTATTAATTATTATATGACACAATAGCTGCTTATTTTTTGTGAAAACTAACCTGATTGATTGTGTGACGGTGTGTGATATATTCTATCATTTTTTAATGTAGTAGTTAATAGCATAGTATCTCGACGTTTTTATTTTTTCATTATACTCAAGTGTTGGAGAACCGTTTCTAATTATTTAGTGTCTAGATAAATTAAGCTTGAATACAAAAATATAGATTTCGTAATACATTAAGAAATTTTTTGCACAGAATTAAACAAAACATCAATTGGAGTTGGATTATTTTATATTTTTTCCACTCCGTAGGAGTCTGATTGGGGGAAATTTTGATACTAATTAATGATGAAAATGGTAAGAGAATTGGAATTAAAAAAAAAATCTTGAAATGTAGAATTTAGGTTGTTTTACATATATCATCATTCTCTCCTTGAAAATGTATTTTATCTGTTTTCTTTTGTGTCCTTTGTGCTTCAGCGACGCATCAAAATCCGGTTCTGTGTAAACTTCAACGTTTTATGTCTCCTGTAACTATAAAACATCTTCTGCTTCCCATAAAAGACACTAGTTTCACGTATATTTAGCAAAGATTTAAAATCTCTTTGAATACAACTGATAAATGATGCAACAACACGTAATTTGTTAAATTTTACACGCATTTGTTAATCAACTTATCGACTTTGTTGAAACTAGTAATAATTTGGATAACATATGTTATAAACAGTTGACAAAACATTGCCGGCAAGAAGAGACGTAGTAGAATATAAAATCAAGTAGAAAAGGATCGTCTGTGTCAGAAACAGAACTTATTCTTTTTTATACCTCTTTACATCTATACTATTTCAGTGAACGTTCTAATTTACTTTATAATAACTTGATTTACATTGATTTAGGTTTTTTATAATTATATATAAATTTGACAATAATTAAAAGTTCTTAGCTTACTTAATGTTTTTGCTTTTTTAAGGGTAACTTAAACTTTATCTTTCTTCATTATAGCGATCGATTATTATCAGGATATCTCCGAAAAGATATCTTGGTCACTTTATGTACAATTATTTCTAAAACAACCACCGAAACGAAATGTGTATATTAATGCCTTATGTTAATATTAATTGTTTGAAAAGTCTTTCTGCGTTGATTGTAATAATATAAATTATAAATATGTATTAAATTCAATATTAAACATTTTTTTTATATTTTGGACTAATAGTTTCAATGGTGAGAAATTGATTTACAAACTCCAAATTCCATTAATACAGTAAACTATTTTTAACGATAGTGTGTATGTATCTGTTCCCATTATCCGTCCCATTTCAATAATCAGAGTTTAAAAATTTAATCCTGATTATTTTCATTATTAGAAATTTATCAGATCCTGTTTGTCCCTTTTTATTTTGTAACTTCCAAAATTCTTCCGAAATCAGTATTACATATTCAGCAAATATCGATTGCCAAATATTCGTCTTTCGAGAAGCAAGCACGAACCTGGTCACGTCATTTGCCAAATATACGCACAGCATATGAAATAAACGCTCAGCTGCAAAAATACATGACCTATGCCAAGCAGTCTATTAATATCAAATACAATTGAGGAATTCCTAACAAAATTAACTCTCGTAAAAATTAGAAACTTCTATGATGAGACTCATGATTTCACAATTCTTTTGCGATTTAATTACAGATAGCACTTATCATAATAAATGTGCTACGTGTTAAATATATTGTTAAAAAAGATTAAACTGTATTGATCAAAAATTAAACGTGCTACAGTATTCTTTTACCTTTTTAGTAAAAGATAATAATTAAACGATTAAATTGAAAAAAGTAAAAGGCAAATCTATATTATACAGGATGTCGTGTAATTGGTGGTACAACCAACAAGGAAATGATTCCACAAGAAAAAACAAGTAAAAAATGTACAATACATTTTTTTCTTTCGAGACTTCATTTTCGAGAAAGATTTGTTTCACTATTTCTAATTGATACAATTTTGTTATACATATTATATCATCCACTTCAGTGATATATACATTTATTAAATAATATGAAAAAGATACATTTTTCTTTCTTTTTTAATTGATTGTTTACAGTTGCTTTAACCACTATAATGATACCATAGCGATTTAGTTAGAAATTGCTTGGATATTCTAGCTTTTAGAAGACATTAATTTATTTTAAACTTTGACAGTTGTATTATCGTGAACTCCCAATTATCAACTACATTAAATACAAGTAATTTATCGTGAACTTGTAGAATTGATCCACAAGAATATCTACAATATTAATCTAGTAAAAACATAGTCCAACTTACGTGTGTCCAATGAATATTCAAGCTCCATTTTCTCAAAAAAAGGAAGCCTCGAACGAACAAATTTTATTCTACATTTGCGATTTGTTTTCTCATGTAAAATTACCAAATTACTGGTTGTATCACTAGTTACATGGCACGCTGTATATGATGAACATGGATTAAAAAAGAAAACAAAACCGAAATCACATCACAAATGGTTGAGTTTTCCAAGTATAAGCTGTCCTGTGCCATCATGCACACTTAATTATTACAGCTTATTCGTACATAATAAATCGCGTACAAGTAATTGCAGCACACGTAGAGGTGTTTTAACCGAAAGCATTAACGACTCGTTACAACCCTGATGCGAACACGTCTCACGTGCCTTCTTGTTTCATTCATCTAATCTCCTTGTTCGTTATAACACGCAGGATGCCCGTTGACTCTTATTATTAACCCCTTCCGCGACCGGTTGGTCACCTTCGAGTGGACTTCATCTAGGCAGACTTGCAATTACCGTCTAGCATATTGGCTTTAAAATGACGATACTAGACTCGACTCGCGAACACATTTCACAGAAATAAGTGTACGTGTAATAGGTGTACCAATGAATAATTCTGGTCTATTCTGGTCTTTGAAATTCTATGGAAATTTCTAATTTCACGAATAGTCAAACCTTCGAGATTCGAAGCTTCTGGATTTTTTTTATTTTTAAGCCTCTGAAATCTTTGGAATATTAAATTTCTAAAATTTTAGACACTCGAATATTTCCATATTTTGCAAGTTTCAAACCATTGAAATATTTGAACATAGGATTTTTCAATAGCTTCAATTTTCAAACTCCAAACTTTTCCTACACAACCCTAACGTTATAAGAATTTATTAATCGGTAATAATACCTCGATATTTTGTGATAGGTTTGAATTGGAAAAGTCCAGTTAAAATGTGATTTGAGCAGATTAATAATATGCTCCAGAGAAAACGTATCAACTTACTTCGCAAAGATTCATTATACAATGATCTTCGTAGGAAGAAGTGAAGTACACAAATAGTGTAGCAAAACGTAGTTACCTTATCTACAAATGGCTTATGGTAAAGTCAAACTAATCCAGGGTATAAAGTTGCATACAGTATCTCCAGATAAATTGGAAAATATTAGCATTTGCTTTATGTCTATAAAAACTGAACAAATGAAATGACGACTGTTAACGCCTGCATACTTACATATGCATACATATGCATCCACACTATTGCAGTTAAAACTTGAACAATCAATCTCTCGTAACTTGTCCTGATCGCTTACGCATACACAGTGTTGAGAAAATTTCTTTGTACCAACCTGCTCCTATATCATTTTACCTTAATCTCTGCTATAATCTACATGACTATATATAAATATATATAAAGAATTGATTACTTTCCTTCATAGAAATTTTTCCATTTGCTTATACATCCCAATTAAATTGAATTTTCTTTACTTTCATTACAGCTGTTTCTATTGAAGACTATTATAAATATGTACTATAATATAATGAATTGCTTTTGTAGGAAAACTTGAAAGAGACTTTTATTGAGTCTCTGCATAATTTTTGTTGTATTTTCGGGTAAAATTTAAACCGGCAGAATTTTGAAAAAGATATTTGAAAGATATGTAAAATTGTAAACACAATACACGATAATTAACAAAGAATTCAACACAAATTCTGCTTAAATCAATTTAGCAACTATTACGAAATGTTAAAAGTGTTAATAAGAAATACGACGGAAATTATGCCACGACCTAATAATTTCATCAAGTTGTAATAAAATCTCCAAGTAATAGCTTTAATTGAATTAATTATCCAAGTAGCTGTAAAGAAGTATGGGGAAAGAATGAATGAAACACTCATTTACAAGTATTTAATTTTTAAGCAAATAACTAATTTAAATTCACAAAGCAAATTGAATACACACAGTGTTGCTCATGATTATTCGAACGATAAATCCTTTAAACAGGATAACAAATGTTCTATGATACTATTAGCACGGATTACTTTCTGTTAGAATAATTAACTGTGTTTTTTATTATCAATTAATTGTAATTGCATTTGCATTTTAAATTTGAATTATTGGTGCAGTGACTATGAGGTTCTGAAGTTGTTCGAATAATTATGAGCGGTAGTATACCTTAGCAAGATTATCGCACTTGCTCTTTCATAGATTTACTCGCGTGATAAATATGTTATGGTGTCTCGCTGCGCAAATCCGATCTGGATTTATAATTCGGAATGAGTGCATAATTCTGTAAAACACGATGAACTGGTTTCGATGATAAATCTTCGTGTAAATCGTGTCCGATTCTTGTATTCTGTGGTAACACTTGCAGGTACTAAAGATATATGCAAATTGATGGTTTCGAATCAATAATAAGCATTACATTGTGCTTAGTTTCTTATTAAATTGTAATGAATACAAAGATTCGTATCTTCCTCTCTTGTATAGATTTCTGCTATCTCGTTATTTTGTGTTATCTCGAGGGATTTGTTTATGTGGTTGATAAACCGTCGAGTGATCTATTTATGTTTGTGCAAATTCATGCCTTTCCTGATCAGAATTTTAGAGTGTCTGCTAATTAAAAAAGTGCAATTTAAAACGAAAGATGTGTTTATTTCAAATGTTGATAATTTTTGTTCGTGTTGCGTTTATAAGATAGAAGTATTCGTTAACGCATATATGCCTCCATGGTACTGAAAGGGTTAATTTTGTTAATAAAGATATGAATTTGCTTGCATACATTGATCGAAGTGAATGAAAATTCCTAAGACTCAGTCAGCAATTAAAAAAATATTCATTGATATTATAAGTATAGCGAATCAAAAGGTGTATTAATCTCTTGTTGAATCATTTCCCGTTTCGTCATTGGTTTTTCTTCGCGAGCCCTTCTACGCATCCCACTCGCAGGATCCTGTGTCATAGGGTCGCAGGATCATTTGCCATTAATCTAATGATATCCGGCGCGATTACTCCGTTAAGATTCGTTGATGCTACGAGAGATTTATTCACTGGGTTGTGTACGAATAAATTTTCTCATCGCTGTTCTTTCTCCATCGGTCTAGGACGATTGCATCTGCGACTTGTAAGTCTCTAACTAAATAAAGAAGGATATTAATCCTCGTTATAGAGAATCTCGCGTGAGACGACTCACGATTCGCGTAATCGTCTCCTGCAAGTGCTTGGAAACCGATACCTGTTTATTATTGAAACGGTAATACGCGCAAGAATGTGTGTCGTGATAGAAATTTTCTTCTCCCCCCATTCAAGATTCCCTGGCAATTATTAGAAGTGGACAGGTTCGCTGTTCCTTGCTGTATGATAATACCTTTTTTGCTCATTTTTTTGCCAGTTTTACAATATGTACGGCGAAGCGGGTTGGCTGAAAGGAGATGCAAATTAAGGGGATGTGCTCGATTGCGTTTTATTAATTTCGCTGACGGTTTATGTTCGAGTGACAGGCGGTACAGAGAAATTGTGGGATGTGGAATATGCAAATGCTAGGATTATTCTCCTATATAGTTATGGACAAGTTAACAATTAAATGACAGGGCGATTATGCAGAAACATGTGTATCTATACCTGTTTAAATAAAATATGTATTAGTGATAGTAGTGAATGTACAGATTGGAAATAAGATTCACTATGGGCAAAATTGGACTCTACACGATAAAGTAATAGCAGTATGATAAAGTTGATTTTTCAAATAAAGTGAAATCAAACAGAATTTTGTAAAGTAACAAATTCAACTTTTTAACGTAATCAATATTAGATTGACAAAAACATGTCATTAATAATTAATGATTATATTAGCTGCCACCTTATTTTTGTCTTGTATTATACTTCCCTTTGTATTTCACATTTTTTTTTGCAATTTCTCAATACAGCATCAAATGAGCTATCTTTGTATAATGTTTTCTGTTTATTTACAACCACTGAACATATTGACAAAGATGGACCTTTACGCATTTATGGAGTATCTACCTATGCAAAAACGTACAAGATTCACATAATATACTAAAACATACGGAGCATACAAAACAAAGCACACGTTATTATATTTAAGGGGTGAAACTAATTTCTACCTAGGATCCATTTCTCCGGCCAGGTTTTAAAAAATATGAATTTGCATAAAAACCCGCAGTGTACTTATAATATTTCAGTATCGGTTCAGTTTGAATAATCTTGTAATGGCGATGGTACTATAAATCATTTGCTTTTGCAATGAATTTATCTTACAATATTGCATTTGTAAAATATTTGTGGCATATAGTTTAATATAAATATATAATCGTGCCTTCAGATAAATGTAATTGTTTTATTTTCTTATACTTTATATGTATGTGTTTATGCATATCTTAGAACATACAAATGAATTTTTGACTAGAATCTATTATAGGGTTATCATAAGTTCATATAAATAGAATGGAAGGATTAAATAGCATTTCCATTTCAGTGTATATTTCAATTAAAATTGTATACCTCAGTTTTAGCGTTGACTTCTTTTTTTTATCTAAAATATAATTTTTTCTCCCTAAAAATCTTCCTCCATAGCAAAGCTGTTCAGAATCTTTCCAATCACTGATAAGATTACCTCACAGGATGCCATTACAATTGTATTTACTAACGAAAGATCAAGATTACTTAATAGATTTAACGCCTCAATCTAGCTCCTTAGATTAAACACTATATTCCGTTTTATAAAGTACTTCCTCCTAACGTCTCAATACCCCTGCCACAAAGGCACGTTAATACCCGAACAATATTCTCTATTTATCAGGAGCATTGTTGTACCTCTGTACATTCAAATCACATTGACTTTCTCTTCCCTTTTACGTCGCATGCACTTATCGATCAGGTTCAAACAGATAGACGTCTGTCATGTCGTAAATTCATCGAACGAGCCGCGTTAACAGGTTTAAATCATAGTTTTACTCCTCGACTGCTGGCTAGTCGTTCCATAGGGCAAACTTTGATATTGCAAATGGTTACGTCGGTCAGATAAGACAGAACGTCAGTTGAACAACAAAGGATTAGAATAGAGGGGAATGTTCGACGTTTATTGAAAGGTAACGGGGTTCATGCAAAGCAACGAAATAAAATGCAAAGGGTAATCCATGGGAAAGTACTGCGTCAGAATATTTACAGGGAAATTATTAACAATATATATAATCGATTGTCATGTGTAGCTAAGCAAAATACTTTCTTAAGTCACACTATCTGCGAGGTCCTATAATTTGTTTAGCATAAATGACGTTACATTAAATACACCTTTAGAAGGAATTTTATTCATGCAATCAGTGATGGCTTCCGTTATGAAACGCTTTCTACGAATCTTTCTTACGTGTGATTTTATATTTTACGAATTTTCATACCATTCTTATTATTCTAAAATACATCGTAAAATCCGTAAATATTTGACACTTAACATGTGTGTGCAGAATTTCGGGACTGACTGTACTGACTGTATTTTAACGTAACAGGAAGAGCAGTACGTAGTAAATATATATAAGTATATCAACTATAAGTATAGTAAATATATATAAGTATATTAACTTAATTGTAATGAGATATACGGATCAATAATGGCTAAAATACCCGTGGCGTCCGAATAGTAATAGGAGTGACTGTAGGTGGACTTAGGTGGGCTTGATTAATTCGTCGATTGGTACCAGTTCCCTATAGTATGTTGCAACTCACAACGACCTTATCCTGTGCGAGGGTTTAAAAATAACCGGTGGCAGAACTTGTCACCGACTTTCTCTGTCGTCTTAGAAACAGCACGCTTGGCATTCACCGTCATAGTGGTGTGCAACGTTGATGGAACCCGTTGCACTTCCGGTTCTCTTCTCTATTTGACATTCGTCGATTTGCATCTCTCGAATTCGTAAAAATGATCCTTCGAAGATTATTTATCTTTAGAGTTGCGGAAGTTACCGTAGAGTGTATTTGCTTTCTTGCAACTGCCACTCTTTTGCACTTATGCCTGCGTTTTTCCAATTGGCCTTTCTCGTTTAAACTAAAGAAAATAGTTTATATAAATTGGGGACAGTTATTTCTCCTAGTTTTACTTGCCAGGTGTTTCATATTTATTTAGCACTTTTCAATCGATATTTTATATGCCTGTGTTTCTTTAGTTGGCTCTTTGGTTGAATAAAAGTACAAAGTCATTTTCATCATTATTATATGGTGCCTAAGAATCGTGGTCGTGTAAATTACTCAACTGACATGGTGTTTTGCGTTTATTATTGTAAAAAAGTCAATATATTTTTTTGAAATTATAAAGGCATACACAAAGGTTCAAAAAACTATTAACTATGGAAAATGGATAATATGCAGAGGTCCCACATAAATTTAAGCTTAGCATGATCCAATGAGTGTTAATCTTATATCATCAATTTGTTAATTATGCAAAACAATTAATTTGTACTTATTAACACAGCGTGGAAATTAAACTATGCAGGTATAATTGGAAATCGAAAGAAGCGTTAAATGACCAATTTTCACTTGTACTATTTATGACTTTCGATCCGCCATATTTCGAATGCATTATCTACCATAGTTTTATTTTACAGATACTTGATATTTATTGGTTGATATACCGAATAGACTAATACAAATTTTCATCTTGGATATGAGTATGGTACATATCTCCATAATTGCAGAAATAGGAGAAAATTATTCCAGATAAAATTTATTTGATTTAAGAGGAACTATTATACCTTTCACGTATCAAATAGTCATTACTGAATATTTTCTTGCATTCTATTCTGTGGGGAACATTCTTTCTTTATCTTTCTCTCTCTTTCTCTCTCTCTCAAGTTAACTCGATATAGTCGTAACTATTTTTCTTACACGTGGAATCGTTTCGAAAAATTCTCTCTTGCAAGATTCCAAAGATATTTAAGATGTAATATGCAATTTGTATTAGTCTATTCTTAATATAGTATTCAAACAGGTTTAATATTGCTAGAATTCGATTCCTTTTCGTTTTTCTTCCTTCTCTTTAATAGTCGTCGATGTATATCATTCCATTCTGCATAAATAATCACTGACAGACTATTTGTCTTCGCGCTAGTGAAAATACTCGCAGACTATTTGCTGTCTTAGAAATGGCATGCTTGGCATTTAAAGGAAAGGTACTCGAACACGACGTTGCATTTCATTTGCGTCTCTTTCTTTTAGCACTATTCTTCCATTTAATTCGTCTAAATTAAAATAAATAGAATCATTTATTTTAGCGATTTTTAAAATAATCTGCCATAACATTTAATTATCTTTCTATTCTAATAGTACGTGGTATTTATCGATATAACGCATTATAATATAATTATATATAACGATATGTAGCATTAATATAACTTATAATTTATTAAGATAATAATGTTATAAAATGTGTTGCATTTGTGCGTCTGTTTTCTATTGATAGTATTTCTCATTGAACTTGAAAAGAATTTTTCATTTGCAATTTGGAGAGTAATCTAACATTAATTATCTTTAACATTCTTTTAGATTATTTTGGTGATATTGGGTATCAATTAGTGTGACACATGGTATCGATAAAATTCGTTATATTTCCGTTTCCTTTCCCTGATTAAATTCAATTGACTTAGGTTAGTCATGTCTATAAAAGTTAAGTTCATTGGTTGCTTGTCTTCGCATTTGTGGAAATAATCACAGACTGTTTGCTTATCGTCTTAGAAACAGTATTCAAGGTATTTGCTGCTGTGATTCTCACAGAACCCGTTGCAGTTCCGCCTGTTTTATCTATATGTATTTAGGATTCTTCGATTTACAAGATTACCTATGCATCTCTTAAAATTCAATTGCGTATCTGTAAAGGCAATTGAAGAGTTAATTACGACAACGATTCTCTTAATTCTTCTCATTTCCATAGACGAGCAAAATGTACAGTAAATACGTTTAATTTTCCTCTGTTATTTATTCATATTCCTTGCCTTTTAACTTCTTCCGGTTTCACATTTTCAATCTTACATTTTTTAAGCTACTTAAACTATTTAAATTGAACATTTGTATGTAGTAACTATAGCTGTTTCTCTAGAAATTCGTCAAGTTATACAATCAATAGTCTTACATTTATTGTTAGCTTTGACAAGGATTGGCGGTGTTAAAAATTCATCAACTTCAGTCTAGTTCTGTTCGTTAATATTTCAAATGTATTTCATATTTGTTAGTATTAATGTGCAACTTTAATGGAGTATACATTTCGCTTTTTTCTTCACTTAAAATGCATTAATCTGCAACATCCAAAATCTTGAAAACAATTATTGACAATTTATGTCTATACTCGAGGAAATACTAATCGAAAACTAGTTATTACCTTTCGTATTTGCGTGGATGTGAAGAGTTTATAGATCATGTTATATCGTTTCAAATTCTAATTTGTAAAAGTTATCGTGGATCCTTTATTTTGTTATTTATGAATAGAATCGCAAATTCGTTATCATGTTTGTTGTTATAGAGGTAATTAGCTATACTGAAATAGCACTGCAATTGCAGTGGATTTTATTGCGCCTGTATCTGCTTGTTTCGCTTACGATTCATCGATTTACGGCAACTAAATTTGTAAAAATCATCAGAGACCATTTACCGTGGTATTTGCGAAAATAATCGTAGATTGGTTAACTCTTCCGTGTTATCTTCGAAGCACGGTATTCTTGGTATTTAAACAAATAATTATACGATGTCAATAAAACTCGAATACACAGTGTGCTTGTGTATATTCATGTTTGCATTTTTCGTCTTTATTATTCAGCATTTATCAATTTCATTTTACGTGTTTACATTTTGCAAATCTTATAACAGGTTCGGAATTGTTGCTATACGGTAAATCATTCAAACAAGGCGTGACCCCTATATTAGTGTATAGTCTATAGTTAACACATACAAATTTACATAGTAATTTATTAATATTTCATAGGAAAATGTGACCAAAATGTTAAAATTTATGATATTTAGTATTCAAACAGATAACTTGAATTTTTTTACTCGTATGAAAAAAGTGAATATTTACGTAACTGAATTCTTTACTCAAAAACACACAATTGAAAAAGAAAATTTCAACATTGATACTTGCCAAATACAAAGCAATACTTCTCGAGTTTTTCATTTCCCGTGAAACATCTTCCATATTTTTATCATTGTCATTGAGTTCGGATCAGTATTTCAGAAACTGTATTCATATATTTCGGGTTGCTAGTATTGTGTTTTATAGCAGTTTCTCATAAAAATGAAACAACTATTTTTAACGGAGAATTTGGTTGAAAGAAACGATTGACACAATAAAAAGTTGAGTATTACGTTTTTTTGTTGCGTATGTATGAGCGATGCAATGAAATATTAAAAACTTCCAGCTTATATTTCATGTTTATTGAAAAGAATTTTAAATTCTAAATAAAGGCTAAAGTTAAACTAAAATTAGCATACGCAGTTTTGCTTCAGGAAGTATTATAGGACTGATTGGTATGTGTTTTAAATGAACATTTGTTGCCACCCAGACGTGTTCTACAGTAAGGCTAGTCTGTACTATAAAAAAGTGCTGGATTTCTCAATGGTTGCATGCGAATACCTTGCACGCTCTCTGTATATTGAATCGAGTTTGTACCGACGGTGGAGTGCATTTTAGAATGCACGTGCCAGTGCATATACCTATACGTATTCCTTTCGCATTCATTGCCAAAGGAGATCCAGAGATAAAATGTCATTCTGTTTTTATTCTATCAATGAAAGCATTCTGCAAATTGACAAACATCTCAATCAATCTTCACTTTTTGTTCTTTTACAAACGTTATTTGAATAACGTTCAATTAAATTCATCATAATCTCCGCAACCACTTTATAAAATTACCCAGGCATTTAAAATATGCAGGGGATCGCAAAGTACCCAACATTATATAAATTATACCGTATTATTATAGCATTATACTATTAAAATACTGTAACTCTTATAGTATTATATATTAAAATATATTATTAGTGTGCTATAATTATTATAGAATTAAGTATTATATATTAAAATATATTATTAGTGTGCTATAATTATTATAGAATTAAGTATTATATATTATAAGTAAACTATACTTATTATAGTATTATGTATTATATTATATACTATTATTATACTACACTTATAGTATTATATATTATACAGGGTGTCATCCACGTACAGCCATCTGACATAAGAGAATTTAAAACAAAAGTTGAACGGTATAGTGTGTACGATAGGTGTGAATAAAATAATTCGAGTACAGTTTGTTTTCATAGCGAAATCAATGTCACCTTGGGTTAAATAAATAGTAACACATCATTTTTTGTTTACTATATCGTAGGGGGCATCGAAAGGAATTCAAATCACATATTACACGATAATTTTGTTATCATGTTATTCCATTGATAGTAGTTGAAGTATGAAACATTTAGCTTCTAACACTGAATATAGGAAAATGCACTTTATTTAATTACATATTCGAAGTACATTTTGCTTTCTTCAACGCAATATTAGGTTTACGGAAAATTTGTAACAAGTGATTTTAACTGGCTTGGCAGTTTCAGTGTTAAAATGAAGAAGACAAACTTTACGTCGTTATCGTTAATCAAACAAAATGTACGACTGGTTTCAATGACATGACTCACGCTACGTACACTACGCTTAAGCCATAGCGTATTATGATGAATCTATTCATTCTTTAATAATCGATCTCTTATTTAATTCGTTGCAGAATGAAAATGTGATGATTGCGATTGTTTCATTTTCACAACTGTAAATGTACTTTTTACAAGTGAAATTTATTCACGATGTGTAATTGATATTGCACCGTCATTCTTTCTTTAGTACGAAGGACGACAAGAGAAAATTAACGACAATCCATCAATACACCTGAATATTCATTGATACACCTTGCAAATATTATAATTCAAGACCTCGATGTTAGCAAGAACCGACTCGTTGCCAAGAATAAATAAAGTCGCGATTTATATTTAGCCAAGATGGAAATTGTGACGTTGTCTGCGTTTCGAGAGATCGTTTTATATTCAGGAACGGATGGAGACCGTAAAAATCAATTAAGACGTGACAGAGCGCCAATAAAGGACTCGTTGGTCGATAGTATCGAATTACTTTCGATCTTTCATCTTGTAAAATGCCATACCCTTTACTTGCGTATTGTGATTTAAGGGGTTGCATCACTTTGGAATTTTTAAAACATCGATTATTTTATATTTATTTCTTAACGGTATAGATTTCAGACATATGTGTAAATACAAATTAATATTAAGCATTCAAGATTTCATAAGATTTAATATTTATTCACGAAAAATCCAAATCAATTTTAATATTCGATATTTTCAGTATTTTCACATTCATGAAGCAAATTTGTCACTTGAAAAATATTAAAGTAGCAATTTCAAATTGATAAAGACACCAAGAGTTTAAAGATAAAGGCTCTGAATTAAGTTGTGAAAATGACAGATGTAACAATTTCAATAATCAACGAAGTTATGATTTTTTGGATTTTTGCGCCATCCAACAGGCGATTCTTGTCAGCCTGTACAATTGCGATTATGCTTATTAATTATTTCGTATGATTATAAAACTCCTAATGTTTTTTGATAAATAGAATTCAGCTTATTATTTTCGATACTTTGGTTGTTAATTTAAATATCTCATTAAGATTTTTAGCTTAGAGTATACACATATTATCTTGTATAGTGTTTCTATACAATGAGGCTTTAAAGAAAAGCTGTAGTATGACGTTGCACATGCAGAAAGCATAAAGTCACGGAAAGATAAATCTCGTTATATCATTCAACTTTTTTCTTCGCCGTTTCCTTTTCACCTTAATCAGACAAGAAATGTAACCCAATCCCCGTGACTTGTCTTATTACGGACACAATATTAAGAAAAAATATTGGCCCATCAACTACATTATCTTACCTTCAATTATCTGTTTCTCTTATTCATTGTTTATGATCGCACCAACCACTATAATGAATTAATAGCGATTAAGCTTAAATCATTGATTTAGTTTGAAAATGTTAGCAATTACAATATTAGGCGTATGCAAAAGTTTTGGATTTGGTTTGACGATTTCATTGCCTTTAAATCAGTTTAATTTTTTTGCGAGAGAATCGTAAACTTTGCAGAAAGATGGCAGAAAGGTATATGAAATAAGGGGAAATATTTCGAAGATTAATTTGCAATACTTATAGATAAATAAACGAAAATTAAAAAACAAAGATTAAAATTTTTACAAATTCCTAATATTTGCTTTCACCTTTTCAAGTTCTTTCTTAGGAAGTTGTATTGAAGTTTTGGATTTTTGATCGAATCATGTTGCCTCCTTTTTAAAGTTTTCTAATTTTAACCGAGTGGACAATTGAGTTACAAAAATGTGTAACATTGTAAGTACTGAAGTGTAATTTTATAACGTAAAATACTGTTGTAGCGTAGAATAAAATGATTAACAGTAACATTGAGTTTAAATTCTTTAAAAGATAGGGGAAGCATAATTTTTATAAATATTATCATTGTCAGATTGATTACTTCTCTATTTTGCCTTTTAACAACTCTATTCTGCATATATTCAGCATGTTGAACGTTAATGAGTTTTACTCTACACCGTATGTACTTGATGCTCATTAAGATCGTTGCAGATGTACTTACTTGGCGTTTAATATTTTATAGCTGCAAGGCACTGGTTCATCAGTCGTGCTCATGACATTTAATACCGTATTTAACAGCATTTGATAAAAAAAGAGGTATTTAATTAGTTTATGGGTTGTAGGATAACTTAAGTATGATCCTGTTCTTGATCTTATATAATTGAATTTTAATTTAATCTTCAGCAAAAGAAATTACTCATTGGAACAGCAATAAACTCTATTAACTGTTTAATTAGTAATGGGATACTAACGCTAATTATGCATTCCTAATAATTACATCGTTGTTATGAAGGGTTAGAAGACTTGAAAAAACAGTCTGAACGTAGAATTATCGTGAATGTAAATACATGAAATTTTAAATCATTCATAGATATCTATACTACGTATATATTATAATGCCAGAGATTAACTATAATATTTTTGGGACGTTAGATATGTACATGACGTTATAGAAATTCGTGATTAAAGTCACGACAGCCTTTATCTGATTTCTCTGATATGACGTGAAATATAATTATCTTGCGTATTTGAGAGAGGTAATTAGAAATGTATTTATTCTTTCACTTAATTTGACATACATGTATGTTTAATGTATGTCACTTTTCAAATAAAAAATGTTGAGTGGTCGATAAAATTTGTACGTAAAATCACATGTGCTTTTAAATTAATTATCATACGATTGCGAATGACACCGATAGATGTCTTAAGAAGGTATTAAAAATTTCGCTACGAAATTATTATCGTTTCTACGAAATTATTATCGTTTCTACGAAAGATACTTGAGTTATTTCTTTTATCATCTTCAGTACAAAGAAAACACTCGTTACGTTTAATCAGAGTTTCTAAAATAAATTCAAAATAAAACTCTATTTTGTTTTCCTTAAATATATAATCACTATTTGATCATTAGTTTGATTAGTTGTGTATATAATCTTAAATAAATTAAGATAGTTAAAACTATAATTTGTATTTTACTTCCAATAGTTTCTGTATTTTCTTAATACCACTTACATTCTGTATCTCTTCACATGCTTAAATTTCCTATAAATGCATAAAAATTCGCAGTCTGTTAATATAACAAAACTAATAAGTAGATACTTAGCTTTCTAACTTTTAAATGCACGAAACAATTGAGAAGTTATTAATACCATAAACCAAACAATAAAGCTGATAAGTTTTTCGTTATATATATTGGCTCTTATGTTATTGTAACGAAATCTTTGTATTTGAATATTTAATCAGTGCTTTGCATTTGAATATTAAATAAAGCGAGTTCAGATGGATCGAAACTTTGGAATGAAATGTTAAGAAAAAGTTCTTCATTGTACTCGGTTTAGACAGATAATTTGCGAACGATTAATGGGGAACAATCGGAACGTAAGGAGATAAAAGAAAGGTTGTTGACTCGACCGATCAGTGATGCATCGTCGACGGAATGTTTCTCGAGGTGAAAAAATAATGGCGTGGTCGTGGTGCGATAACCCAAGTTGCAGTTTATCGTCCTGTCGTGCAATTAGTTTTCGATCAACAGCCGATTAAGTAACTGCATCGACAGCAGAATTTAAACGAATAATACGCGCCATTTTCACCGCGAATTTTTTCTTCGTACCCTTTTTGCGAGCGAAGGAAAATTAAATGGTAAATTGTGCAGTGAAGTGGTGAAAGTATATAATTTATAGCTATATTTAGTATGATAATATTCTAAAATTAAGATTATGATTAGGTGTAGGTAAATTCTTTTGGTGAACTTGTCGTGGACTTTAATAACATTTGTCGTGAACTTTAATAACCTTGGAATATGTTGTTAAGGGTATAATTTTGAAGAACTTTTCCCTATGCGTCTACTTGTTAGTTGGCTTTAGCTACCGAGATATTTGCAAAAGCTTTTGCTACCACTACTTTCTTTGCATGTACGTATGCGTCCGCGTGGTGCCATATTTATCAGCTGTTTTTATAAACATACCGCGGTGGCAATCAACTAACAATAAGACGTATACCGGGTAACCGTATAAATTCTGACTTTTGTGGCCGGCCGCCGTACAGCGCATAGTATGATAATTCAGCAATCTAGCGGGACAAAATTATTGCAGCAATGAAGTTGTTACGTATGGATAATATTTCAAAACATTATTTCGTTCACTGGAATTTCTTCCAGCTCTCGTCTGGAAAGGAAAACGAAAGAACGCACTGTTTAGAGTTTATCTCCCTCGGAACGAAAGGGCTTGCCCCCGGATTGCTGAAAGCAGGACTGACTCAACGTCTAACCGTTTCGTACATTTCCTAATATGGAAATCTTCATGAATTCCCCATTCATTTTCAGTGTATATAAAACCTGTGAAAATTAAACCTCGGGGGGAAGTACCAAGCCAAAAACTCACGACGTTACTCTGCTTCGCGTACGTTCGAGAATCGTCTGTTCCAGCAAGATCGGGCACAAGTTCCCTTTCGGACTAACATTAAACCATATAGGATCCGCCAGTCGGTCTAAATCCTATTACGGCAAATCTCTACACTCGTCTCTCGAATCAAACCCCCGCATTGCTAGTGCGTCAAAATCTAGCATCGTTTAGGTAATATAATTGAACTTTTCAGCACTCGATTCCCGCGACATTAACACGTGTACAAAGCACTGTTCAGTAATAATATTGTTCATTGCCTGTGGTAAATTTGAGAGTCGTTAATTAAGCCCAACCTTCATTCTTATAATCGAAATTGAAGTAACGAACTCACACGATACAGCTTAATCGCTCGAGCTGTATTGATATATTAAATAATAACTAATTACGAGGCCTTAACTAACAATCCTTGCGACTCCCTGATTTCGCATCAGACTCATTCGCAACATTCTGGATCCAAATGAAAACTCATTCCAACCTTAGTGGCTCCCCGATTTCGCACCGGGTTCGTCCACGTAACTCGCCCATTCTACAGTTCCCTGATTTCGCATCGAGTTCGTCTGCGAAGTTACCAACCTCCCAGCAGCTCCTCGATTTCGCATCGAGTTCGTCTGTGACGTTGTACGAACTTCCTAGCAGCTCCCCGATTTCGCATCGGGTTCGTCTGCGCCTTCATTCCTTAGTGGCTCCCCGATTTTGCATCGGGTTCGTCCTCGCCGGCAAATAATCCTAGCGACTTCCTGGCTTCGCGTCAGGTTCGTTTGCGCTCGAAACTAACAAAATTGTACCGTATTCGTAAAACAAAACTCCGCCGGCCTCTCGCGCTGCTCGCAGCCCAGGCTCGTAACAAGGTATTTATATATTAATTTTGGCAAATTTTATTGGCTTTTTTTGCCGGTAAAGAATATAATATTTAGTGTATTGTCAACGGGAACTATTTTAAAAATGATTTAACATTAGCACATAAAATGAAAATACATACGAAATAAGGTAAGTATTGGTATTATTGCGGGTTTTCAACGAAGGCGAACTTTGTCAGAGAAAACAAGACTTTTACACGAATAAATTGACAACTTGTATTATATCACTCTCTAATTTGGATATTTACCTATACTTTTTCAAAATATAGGATCTCTGAGAGTACAAATTTTCTTAAAAAACATAATATAATGTAATGCGGTGCGTATCCATGTATTATTGCCTGCCAAATACTGCGTTCGCCAAAATACAGATAATCGAAAATAAAGGATAATGAAAATATGCATCGATTTTTAGATAAAGCGACGATTAATATATCTAAAAATTAATTTAGAGTGGTTACTTTATTGATAATAACAAAAATATAATCATCTTTTGATTAAGTGTTTAGAACTACCATTAGTGATATTTTATTTTAACTAACATTTCCAATAGTTTTCGAATTTCAAACTACAATAAACAAATGAAAAATAAGGTTGCCATTACTTACCTCTTATTAACTATCGATAACAAACATTTAAAAAATCCTTTGATTTATTTTCATGCTGTTATATACCGTAAAATGTTAATTTTATAAGTTACAGAAATGCCCACACTTACTCTATATAGAAATTTTAGCAAGAGTTAGCTTTTATCCCAAATCTGTATCATGTAAATAATTTCGTGATATATTTAATTCAATCGATGATTTTTCCAATAGTAGTAGCACTTCTGCATTAATATTACTCGGAACAGAGAGAGCAAAACTTTTCGTACAAGAAATGTTTAGTTTTTAATGCCTTATCACCTTCGGGCAAAAAAAGTCCCTGACAAAGTAGCATTTAAAAAAATAAACAAATGCTGACATTTTAGGGATCTGATTTCAACCCCTCAAAGGGATTTTCTACCGACAAAAAAACGTGTTCCATATACAGTCCATTACGCTGTACAACTGTGCGAACTTTCATTAAAATCACACCTTTCGTGTTTAATAAATTTCGTTGCAAGTGATATCCGAATATTAATTCGAGTAACTGTATGTCGCGACAATTCGTACCCTTTTGTGTGACACGAACCTAACTATCCTAATTGGTGACTAATTTAACTGGTTAGGTTCGGGATCGATTATCATTCCGACTATTGGCAGGCAGCTGGTCACACGAGTCCAAAATTTTAACTTCAGTCATTATACCTAGGGTAGATGTACCAATTAATGCCACTTTAAGCTTATCACTTAACTTTACTTTACTATTTTAGAACGTCGTTAACATAAAGATCGTTCCAGTTCGAAGTATAATATTGTTCAACCGCTCTTTTATTTATGAACATTTTTTTACGTATTGAATGTAACGAATTAATTACTACGTAATTGAAAATGTACTACAAAGTTTAATGTCCCTATTACCGTCGCTTGAAAAGTTGTCATTCAAGTAGAAACACGTTTTTACATATATTAGCGGTTCAGTTTGTGTAACAGATATAATATGCATAGTAAATGTATCGTCTTTACTGAATTATGATACGTCCCATACTTTATAATTACGTTGGTCACGTTTTAATGTTCAACAGCACATTTACTTCCTAATGTTTATTTTTATATACTAAGTGTAAACGAATATACAATGTTTATGTGTTGTTACGTAAACCGAAGTCCAAATTTAGTATAAAAATTTGTTTAGTTGCGATTCTTCATACATCATTTTGCTAATAAATAAACGAATTAAAGTTTTGGTTATAGGGACACTAACGGTAATTGGTACATCTACCCTACTGGTTTTCGATCAACTACGGACGTGTATATATACGAAAAATTAAATTGTATATTATTAAAATTTTGTCGCCAATATTTTGAAAATTAAAGCCGACCGCCTATTGTATGTGCAAACGAAACAGTTATTTAAAATAGCGACCTTAAAAACATATTTCAATCTCATTTACCCTTTCGTTGCTATCGGCACCTTTAGACGCTTAAGAAATTCACGCGTATCTCATGATGGACGTTCTGATCAGCAAAAACACTATTGGCGTCTTGAAACACTTGACATTCTTTGTTATCGGAAGAATAGGAAAGAATAAGAAGAAGAATATGAATTTAACGCAACGCAAATGAGTATTTTGACTACTCCATATTCTTCGATTAAAATCCGTCTCAACGAAAGGGTTAACATCGGTGAGGAAGTACTTTTTCGAATTTATTTTGATAAAAAAGTAGTAATACATTAATACAATAATGTATCATCATCGAATAATTCATATAACATTTATGTACAGGGTGTGATTTGTTCTTTGTTAAAGCACGTGATATCATCGTGTATATTATAACGTATTTATATCATTTATTGGTTCTTTTTACTCTCATTTTGTAATTTCTTTGTTTCCTATCAGTTCGGTAATCCCTATTTTATGAAGATATTATCGAAAACGATAAGAATGCTTGGATAAAATTAAGTTACACAAATGTCAATACGATCATGAGTAGTACATTGTTTTATCTATGTAATTTGCTATCTTAAAACCTTAAACCACATGTTTAAGATTAATGACTCCATTAATAATTGAGATACTAATCGGTTGACAAATGGACAGTTTCTACTTCACAGTGAAGGACGAAACTAAAATTCAGTAACTTGAATAATAGCGAAATTGTTGTAAGTATTATTAGTAAATATTTACATTTTAATACTTAATGAGTGCTGTAAATGAAGAAAAAAATTTATACGAAACAAAAATTAAATTCGAAATCTGACAAAATTAAAAGTTTGATAGCTTGGAAATTCAAAACATAAAAATTTGAATTGCTCGAAATTTATAGGCTTGAGAACTCGCAAGTCTGGAACATCGAAAGTTCGAAATTTTAAAATGATTCAACGTTGTTCGTTTTTAAATTAAACATTCGCAGTATTCGTTGCTCATAATTTGGTTATTTGAAGAAAAACTTTAGCTACACACGAATCTCTAAATTGCGGAACCAATAATTTATTGAGTCACTCTTCGATACAAGTACATATTTAGTAGCTTTAATTCAGTAGACCCACGTAAAAGATGGTCTATTTTTAGCCAACTAACACAGCCTTCCATTGAAGATGCAATTGATTTATGTCTCGTGAATTCTCCGTTGCCCCATCTATTCTTATTCAACTATAAAAATAGCTTCGGCATGCAACTTTCTAAAATATTTTGCAGACGCGCTGTACATCATACGTATTTTACTAGCCGTGACTGTCACCAGTTTTCAAAATTTAAACAATACCTCTAACAATCACTTGGGGCGTCTACCATAAATCTCCGCCACCTCCGCCATCTTCAGTATTGTGGTATGGAAACTAACATTATATCCAATCAAATCTTTATTCTTCCGCTCAATCAGTACCCTAACACGTTTACATATATTCTATTATTTATTTAAATTTATTCTAATAACCTTATTACAATTGACATTGTAATTTAAAGTGTTGGAAATTTGAATGCTTAACCCTATAAGGCCTAACGTTGCATTAGTACATTCTATTTGCATTTTTTCAGACTGTGTAAAATTATAGAACGTAAGTGGAAAATGAAATAGCGACGAAAAAATCACCACGCAAAACGTTGGAATAATCTTTGATAATTGCAGTATTAAAACGTAAAATGCAACCGTGTAAATTGACTGAAAAAAATGCCAATGAAATGCTGCGTTAAGTATTAGTATTGGTCCTTAAAGGGTTGAATATTCTAAAGCTTGGGAATCCGAGTATTTGAAAATTTGGAAGTTTGAAAATTGAAAAGTTTGACGATCCGGAAGCTTGGAAATTCGAAAGTTTGGAACCTTAAACGTTCGTTTAAAGATATCTAATTCAGGTATTTTCTAAGTATCTTAGAAGTAAAAATATTTTTTTAAATGTATTTCCAGTTAATATTGCAGTATATCAGTGAGTATTACAAGTATATATTTTCAATAATTGGTATTCTACTGATGTTTAATTATTAATATGTTTTGTTACTGTTTATAAGGAACAGCTCATATACGCGGTTGCCGGTAGAATCTGTTATTTAATTAACGAGAGTTTAAAAAGTTCTATATTATCTACGTTTACCCTACAGTCACACTTTGCCGCGGAATTACCATAAATATACTAAAACACAATAAGAGAACTAAAGTAAAGTGTACCATAGCTTAAGAATTTCAAGAAGTAAAAGTGCCCTCCCTTCGTTCATTCTATTAACTCTAATAATACAAATCTGCGCAGAAAGCTCTCTATAGCTTCTAATGACTTCCAGCGATTCTATTTATTTTTCTTACCGCGAAAATGTGCGTCTGAGGAAAGCTATCGTCGTAAAAGACAGAGGCAATGCTGAAGAAATTGATAGGTCGTTCCCAACGAGATTTAAAATGATATAGGGAGAGTATTTTCCGAAGCTTGTAGCCCACGCGTGAGTAAAATATATATCGTTGGCCAGTACGTAATTTTTTCCTAATCAATTAGAGCAGGATCTCGGCGTTGATTGGCCTGGCGTTCTTGTAGGAGTAAAGGCTATACATAAATCTGTCACGATGAATTGCGAGTCTGCCCCAGCCATGGGTCAAGTAGTCACGATTTAGACTGTGCTAGTGTATAATCGGACGAAAATAAAACGACGCTTTTACAATAGACTCAGAATAGAAACAATCCATTGGACGACGACTGTATGTGACACCATGTGGCACGTGTACCTCTGATAAATCGATACGATTCAATTCAATACGGGTAATTCACGATAGTTATCTTTGGAGCGTCTTATTGTTGAAATTAAATTAGACACATCGGATTTGTAATAGAGTAGTTCTCCGAAACGCGCGCGTATCTATTAAGATCATGTTCTGAGATATTCAAAGTTGAAATTTTCGTTTTATGGAGCGGTTATAACAATGAAAGGCCTATAAAATCACTACTGAATAAACTTCATTAATGATACAGAATTAAAATGAGATAAACAGGACGATTATTTTGATTGTGTTAAGGAAATGACTTAATACTTCATTTTATTATTTATTTCTAGTTGATATGGATCGTTTTAATTTGACAGTAAGTACAGTCGGTCATAAAGGTCTACATACAGATTTTAAATTTTCAGTGTCCTTGAAACGATCGAAGCTCTTGTAATTTTTTAAATGTTTCAGATTTAAAAGTGTATGTAGACTTCTGTGACTGATTAAATAATTTTTTGGAAGATCTATTAAGATTATTTCTGTTAGATTGGTATACAGAATACTTTACTTTGATCTTTTTGCTTGCTACAATGGAAGGAGGGATTGATGCGGTCGCAATGACCTTGTGTTAATTCATATCGTTCTGTGTAATTATCGAGGTATCACAGTTTAAACCTCCGATGTGAACTTTATCTGCAGTTATACTGCGTTTGATTGCCACTTTTTGCGTGGAGATATCTCAAAGGTCGACATTGAAACGTATTAATATCATTGATCAACAATAGGAAGTTTCCATATTAATTACACATTGAATGCACAATGAGATGATATGCATCTGGCTACAAAAATAATAGCAGTTTATATTAGATAAAGTATTCGTGGAAACGTGGATAATTAGAATGGAAAAGTTTCGATTGCAGTGTCTCAATAAACAAAGAAGAAAATAAGGCTACAGTGTGCAGTATAATGGTTCTAGAATTGACGAAGCATAGGATAGACTATCCGTTTTTATATAGAATCATGTGGGAACTATCCGACCTCCTTTACCATGTTAGTGTCACATGCTACATTACGAGTTTAGAGTAGAATAACACAACATGGTCTTTAAAATGATGGAAATTATAATTAAACATTGCGATAATCATTTGTTTTCGACATAATAATGTATCTACATGGATGTATTGGAATTCTATCGTTCACCACTTTGTAACTTGAATGTTATTTACTTGTACTATGAAAGAAATTATAATTAAGTGAAAATTTTCGTTTCCACCTGAAACCCAGGAATAAATAATTACTGCGCATAAGTGACTAGCATCAATATACAACGATAAAAAAACGAAAATGGAATAATACAGTTATATGCAAATAAGATAAAATTCAACAAACTTAAATATATACTGGTGTGTAACTTTTTAAGTCGCATGATATTATATAGAATTAACTGTATTGACTTTGATGGTTGGATTAAATATAATTCTTAAAATCGCCGCTTTAGTTGTAAATCGTAAGGAGCGTAAAAAATGTTTGCTTTGTTAGACGATCGGTATTTCAATTTGAAATTTATGATGTTTTGTATCCTGTACTTTATCAATGGTTGTAGGTAATGGTTAGCCAATAAAGGGCTACAACCCAACATTTCTATTTAGTCCCCATTGCGAATATTTTTTTCTATAAAAATCAGTATATTCATAAATGCGTATATTTTCTTGAATGATAAATGGAAAAACATCCAAGGAGGCTTACGACAACCTTGATTAGTGCCGAAGTATGTAACAGTAAAGCATGTTAGTTATGCAATAATAATCACTCGTTACGACCTTGCCCTGCGCTCCTAATGGAAACGGAGGCTATTAATTAGCAAAACGATTGCGCGTCCCTATCAGTAAATGGTCTATTCGTTTCTAATGAAGGAAAACTGACTAATAGTGTAGCGTTCGTGTCAGACGATAAACCCGGATCAATGTAATCGCTGTTTTAATGAGAGTTATACTTCGTTAGCGCCATGTCAAGCGTTCTTCTTAAGAAACATACACGGAAGACTACTTATTTTATCCGTAATCTGTTTGCAGATTTTCAACAACTCGTTTCACGCAGTTGATTTGCTTGCTCGATTATGTAGGTGTGCCCTGTTCTACAAGAAGTAATTGATAGAAACGGTAATGAAAATTTTCAATTAAATAGAGCTTACGAATGAGAATTTAGTATTTTCTAATACTATGTTTCGTGGATATCTATAACATCGTTAATTGAAAATTACAATAATTTAAACTATATTGCTTCACGGTTCTTTCTAAAGAATTTTCATAATATAATCACAGTTCCAATCTTAAATTATACTTATGGGATGTTTTTTTTAATATATAAGTGAAATATTACTAATAGAACTACGTAAAGTGAGAATCACAAGTGAGTATACACCTCACAACTTACTTATAACAAATAAATATTATGTGGCGACCCTCCTGTACCTACCACTAGAGGGACGTACGAAAAAATATGGCTTTCCCGAAAGTACTCACTCCAACTACCTAGTCCATATATGTACATATATACTGCCTTTAACCTTCCTTCCAATATCCCAACGTGTAAGGCAAGGCTTGTTAGGTAGCCTTACCGATGAGTCCACTATCAGGCCCAGGACGAAACGCACGCCCTTCCTTTTTCCCATTCTATCCCCTCTCCACAGCGCCACAACTGTATAATAGTAGTACAATCATAATATTACTTACTATAAATAAATTATAATTACGATATAATTTATAGTGAACAAATTATAGTATAATTTCATTTTTGTGAAGTGTATACTTACTTTTGACTCTCTCTTTATTTGTGAACGTAATGTTTCAAACGATTAAATTCAAATAGAGAAGATTGCTCTAAACTTCTGAGGAGCGGTGTACCTAATGGAAGTACACTTTTGTAGGATAGTCGGCTGAAATATTAAAAACGCGCAAAAGTGTATTGAATATTACTTTCTAACCACTTTGCGTGCAAGACCGTCCATAGTATCTACTCCATACGATTCGATAGTTGACCAAATGTTATATGAATCCGTTCAATCAACTTTTCCCTATCGCAACGGAGAGCCTCTCTAGTGAAAATGGAGAACGTATAAGAGTATCGGATTGCCGCGTCGTTCATCATCATCTTCCCGTTCTCAGCTTAATTATTTGCTAATCACGCGAAGCTCTCGATAAATTCTGCCCTGGAGAATGCGTCCAGTGTCGGACGTAAGTCATTTTTGTATCTCTTTGTCTCGCTCCTCCCAGGTGCAACGTTCTCCACTTGCGTGGGCACGTACACGCGTACATCGAATCCTACGCATGTTTAAATGAACGGTTGGCCTGGCCTGTTCACAGGAAGCCGACGATTATGGGCGCGTGTTCTTGCAACGGATCGTTGAAAATCGCTTCCGAATCGATCATCGAAGATGCCTCCTTTGACCGATGAATATTCATCAATCTTGACAGTAGTTAGAGGCCAGGTTCCGTTCGAGTTACTGATTTAAGGACACGTTATTGAAGAATATTTTTTATAGCAAGGCGGTTGCCCTTTGAAGAAATTATATTGTATGCTTGTCAGACTGCGTGGTAGTGATTTGGTAACACGCCGTTGAAGAATATTTTTTTATAATAGATAACTGGTATTTAGAAAAATGATTCTTGTCATTGGTAAAACTATGTAATACTGACTTGAAAATCGTTTTTATATCAGTGAAAGTATACATTTTCGTGGGATACTTTTTATGATTGAGAGCATTTAGGTCAGGGAATCTGTAAGAAAAAACAGTTTACGGAATCCTTAGTCTAGAGTTCTTTTCTGATATCAATGTTCGTTCGTTGTAATAAATTACAGAAATGTACATTATTGAAAGCATTATGTTTGGTATCAGTGGGATGATCTGTAGCAATGATTTGGTATACTGTAGCTATACACAACTCCGTTAACACTATATTGTGAAATTGAATACTCTAACTATGAAAATAAATAAGGATAAACTTCAGATGGTTTAAAAATAATTTTAATAATATGAAATCATTATTAACCCCTTGACCTACTTATTATCTTATTACCTACGTATGCCAGCAGAAATAGTTTGTATATTATAAGTAATATTTGTTTAATAACCTCAAATCTTATAATCGAAAACCAAAATTAAGATTCAAGTTAAATTTCACGCTGAATACTATGCGTTTTTGTTGAGTCTGTTCCATAATTCATAGCACGAGTATGACTCGTTGTTATAAGGCAAGTGGTTAACTAAGTATCGAGTAACATGTATGGTTTTTTACGTTACAATTTAACCATAATTAGAACATAAGTACACCTTGTAGAAATTTAATCTTTTAGAATTGACAAAAACAAAACTTACAATAGTAAGAAATACAGTACGCCCTTGTAGCATTTCAGGGTTAAGAATACCATACTGAAGAGTACATTTTTATAAAAAGGAAATTGCTTTTCACAAAAATTCTTTTTGGTACTAATATTTGTTAGTGCTAGTGATTTAAGGATACTTTGTTAAAGATATCAAATAGTGAGCATATAAATAGAAAAAATAAGTATACCAAATTGAGTTTGATCCTTGTTTTAATACTAGAAATACGGATTAATAAAATATACTTGTACCAAAGAAATAAAAATAACAGACGATTGAAAGCAATGTATTTATTCATATTTTGTACAGACGATCACGGATTGTCCTTAAAAACGTACCTCTGCAAGTTTAAATAATATTTATTGGATATTAGCGACCAGTCATTTTGACTGTGTTGGTAATTCTAGTATTAATCTATGAGAAATGTATTTTCAAATGATATATTGCACGATCAAATAGAAATATAAAATAAGTGATTTTCTATTTACACACAATTTATGTGTTTGCCACGGTAATTGTCGGCAGGTATGTTATAAGTATTATTTTGATTCGATGGACTTTTGTGATGAAAATACTTTGAAGCTAATTTAAAATATAATAATTATTTCTAAAAATGTCTACATTTTTTAAAGCTTATAATAATATTTAAATTTTCTTTTTTCAATATAAATCTAATTTATAGTCTGGAACTAATGGAACAGTTTCGTAGAAGTAAAAAGAACTCAAGGACTTTTCGTTTTCAAAATACGTGTATTTTGGTAGAACGTATAATTTAATTTTGACAGTAATGCTTTGATATAAAACACTACACCGAACCATTTTATGTTACGATAAATCCGAGTACACGTTAAGCTTCAAACGGCCAGCAGATCTATTTTAAAGTTCAAAACGTGGCATTCATGATGAAGTAAAATATATGCATATTTCCTACTCGTACGTTACAATTTGGTATTGTAACGTTGATGTTTTGATATCGAACAATGAAAAGAGGCGTCTTCAGATATTGTAGAGGATGCAAATGCGGAGTGTTTCAAACTGTGAGGGCGTGCTTTAAAGTTCAAAGGTAACGTAGCATACTTGCTGCGTTGTAATGAATCTGCAGGTCCCTTAGCCTGCAGATGCAACTTTGTTTTAATACCGGTTGTTGATATCTTGTCTGATATGCTGCAAGGTATAAATATTGCGTTATATACCGTGTTGTATAACGCGTTTTATACCGTGGGTGCACTGTATATTGTTAAATGTATAAAACTGAGTAAATACGAATGGAACTTGATTATTTATTATAATTTAATTATAATCTAAATTAAACGAATTTAAAGGAAATGTTCTTAAATTGCACATTAAAAAATCATTATTTTACATTTCAATTCTATGTTATACAATTAATATAACTTTCCTTCCTTTTATAAGAAAAATTAGATAGCTTCAGATAGCGTTTTTTTTTTATTTTTATGTATTAATTATTTATAATTTTATATATTCATTGCATATTATTTACTCTCGATAAATAATGCATTTTGCTTCATTTAAGAGATATAATAATGAACTTTACGAGTAATCATGGTTAAAATATTACAAAAATTGAATCGTAATTTATGCGTTTGTTATAATATCAATCCATTATTTTCAATATACTTCAGTTCAAGTGTTTTAGTCATTTTACATTTTCTAATCCACTATTACGATCTTTTTAATGTATATTTAAAAATATATACCACATAAGTGAATCTTTTATAGCACTCTTAAAAAACCTAAAACACATTTTGCTGGGAAAAGGCATGCTAATGGTTAGACAGGAGTCGTTATTGGTTTCTCTGGTTAGATTGGAGTCATTATGGTGCTTGTACATAGAAACACAATTATTGCCGGCTATATTTGGTACAGCCTAGCAAGACTTGCTGGGAGAATATTAAATTTTAAAAACAGTATCCTTAATACCACGTATTGAAAAGTTATTGCAGGTAATTGATCGTACCGTTATTGGTCATCACGTGATGGTAAAAATGGCGAAAAAATTTCAGATTCAAGTATTCAAACTACCACGGACGCCTCTGCTTTTTCATCACTATAATTTACACCGTATCGTAATACAAATTCAGGATCGCCTCTTCGTTCAGGATCATCTGTTCACTTTGCGAATTACTCAATTCTTGTCAAGAACACTTTGATTACTTGGGCACACTGAATCAACCTTGTACCACGAATTTGCGAATTATTCAGAGTCTGAGAAATTCAGTGTTGAGTTTAACTTTTGATCGTTATGTTATCAGTAAACTCAGGCCAAAAATGGACATATTTCGTACTTGATGTGCAGTTGCGTGCAAAGTATCCGGCCACAATACATATCAATATTCAATAATAATTCAAATCAAACATAATATTAATGTTATATTAATATTAATTATGCTTATCAAACTACTCAATTTCTTATATAATTTTTAGTTTAAAATACATTACAAATAAAAGTCGTGGCCGAATATTTTTGCACGCCGTAGTATATGTGTAGAAATGTTATTAGTAATTTTTATTCCAATCATAAAATAGAATTTATTCGACAGCTTTCTTATTTTAATTCCAATTTCCATTACACGCGTCGTTAACTTGTAATACAAATTTAAATCATTTGTAATACAATTTCTTCAATGATAAAGAATTACTTAAATGATTACAATGAAGTTCTTTCACTTCCAGTAACAGTTAAACCGCAGCTAAAGAACTGTAATTCAGACGTTCTACAGTTTCAAGTTTCTTTCAACTCAACCGTATTTCATTTCTTCAAAACATTCTTCAATTCCTAAATCTTTATAAAGCTATAACAGCAGGTAATCCAAGACGAGCCTGCTGTATGCAACTTCTTCACATTTTCTATAAGCATGAACAGTTTTTGAAAAGAAATCAGCGTAAGATAGACGCAAAAACATTTTAAGAACTGTACGAGAGTCAGAGAACCACAATAACCTATCTTCAAAACATTCTCACAATGTAAAAAAATTGAAGGTTAACGTGGAGTGCCGGTAGACCATGAATTTTTATGCACTCGTAGGGAATTTAAATATGCAAACAAGGGTAGAATCCTCGTAATATGTAGATAAAAGTATACAAAATATTCAAAGTAAAGTGCAGATTATAATATTTCAGGGATCAAACTGATTTTTGCAGTCAGTCACGAAAGTCTGCATACACATTTTAAATTTGAAAGATTTATGTACATATGTTTGAACGTACTTTAGAAGCATAAAAATAATATGAAATATCATACAATATAAAATTGCAAGTGAGGAAGATTTTTAGAAGACTAGACGATTTATAAAGAGAAGATAATTGATTATATGGAAATTGCTTTTAACATTAATTAAAAATTATTTTATTTATGTTGAACAAATTATAGAACGTCATGAAATTGCATAAATATCTATAATCTTAAGTATCAAATACAACTTTTTCAAAGTTCAAAATAAGTAGAATAAAATAAAACAACCACACAGCAATCGGAAATTACAAAAGCACTAAGTAAGAATCTTTTGCATTCCAGGCACTTAACACCAGATCTATGGATCCCTCCAATTCAATTTCAGATTTCATGTTTAAAGTTATACAAATCACAAACATTAGTTTTTAACAATTTACGTTGACTTTAATTGACGTAACGGTATAATTACATACCCTAATTTGTAAAAAGAACACCTATTTTTTACAAAGCAAATCGCTTCTAATTATCGTAAATGATATGAAAATATATGTTTTTCCTGGATACATTATTTTCTTACTTTTCACATTTTAAGCATATTTTGTTTTGCCCACACGACGTACGGACTAAACATTTCAGACACATCTCGTTTTGCTCGTACGACGTATGGTTTAAACATTTGTGAACATCAGCACATAATATACCTATTTCTCCGTAAACTCGTCAAATTATACAATCAATGTCCATAAATCTGATGCTAATCACACATTCACGTCTCAATCTCGAACCTTGCTCCAATCTAAACACACCATTGAGTAGAAGAAAAATCATTGTATGAAGAACATCTGTTTTTCCCATACATGGCATCGCATCTAGGCTATAGTATGCGTGTGTTGCACACAGTGTTGATCGTCTATCGGAAGTCTAGGCGTGCGTGATAGATAATCGTTATGTAAGAGAAGGCTCGGAGGCTGTTGGCCTCCAGACTCTTTGACGTGCAGCAACGTAGCTCGTGCACGGGGAACGTCCTGGCTTGGACGAAGCCGCGGGCCACTTGGCGAACTTCTTTCTGTATTTATGGTCCAGATAAAGAAACTTTACGATTCAGATAGGATCGACGATGTCGGTGGGGCGAGGTGGTAACTCGAACCGCGAGGGAGAAGAGAAGCCTTGCATGCCGGAGGCGTAATGCCTTCTTCTTGTTGCCTTTTCTGCGCGTAATAATAGAGCGAGTGCCTTCTTCCTAGCCGCGTTTATACATACACACACGAGACACCGCTGTGAGGTGCGTAATTATTTTCGAACGACACGCGATTTAGCTAGAGGAGTTCTGTTAGTTGCTGTTAAGTGGCTGATATGTTTCAACGATAAAGGATCTCTTTGGTGGTCATTTCCTTTTTCATTTTTCTTTTTTTTTGCATATTACGAGGTTTAGTTTCATTTAGTTTGGTTCAATGATTCGCTGCGGGCGTTCCATTAGATTTGGTGCAGAAAAGTATGATTAGAGGGGTAATCAACCCTTTGAGTGCTTGTTAAAGTTACCGAAAATTGTAAAAAAAAGGCATCCACTTTTTATTATAACATAAGTGACTTCTAATTGTGCTGGTAATTATGAAAGTGGTGTAAATAAAAGAAATAAGAAAATTGTAGTTCTTACATTTTGCGTTACATTGATTTGTATCACAAAAATACGAAAACCTTTTTCTTTTTCTCAAATATGCGTTTTTTATGGATATTTTCAATATTTCTTAGCTTTTTTAAATAGTTACTCCCTGTGCGATATACTTTAAAACAGGGAATGCGTAAATCCAACATCGCAATCTAGACAGTAATATCCAGCGTCTGTTGGAATCCTCTCTCCACCTACGCGTTTTAATGCAACAAATGACACATTGTCTTTGTAAGTTTCTTTTGTTCAGTTGTATTTTATTCTTTATATTATTGTATTAAGAGAAAGTGCAGTAGCATTATAATCATCATGCAGATATGCAGAACCATAAAGTGGTTCGGTATCTTTTACGATGTGATACCTTCATCTTTTCTTGATTTAATGCTTTCAATCGTGATTCAGTTACGTAAGACACGGTGCACTCTAAAAATTACATTTCAGTCAAAATTGCCGTAATGGCAGTTGCGCTATAAATTCATTAAATCAATTTAGCTTTCAAATTGTGACGTGCTTTGTCGCCAAAGTACAAATATATTTAATTTATAGTTACTAATTGTCATAATTTCTCATCGTTGTATATTCTGTCTCTGTACTTCTTGACCGGATTCCAAGAATATTTTTAGCCGAAGGAATTGTTTAGTTTCCAATGAACCGTTTAAATGATAAAAAATCAATGCAGGATTTTGCAAGTGGAGCTATTTTAATAAACATATAATCAAAATAATTGCTAACTTTGAGCATAAATAATAGATTTAGGTGTAGAATTATCCTTTTTTAGACCGGATTGATAATAACCAGTTTTGCTATCGTTCACCATATCTGGACAAAACCAGATTCAATAATTATGTAAATATGATAAAATAACTGTGTTACGTAAGCATTATACTTCAATAGTATTACAAGTAGTCATGTGGTTAGATACAAGAGAAGGTTTACATTTCTTGAAATCTTGAGACAACAAATAATAAGGTATAATTTGTACAAATTAAAATAATAATTATGTATGATGTTTAAGTAATATTATAAACGACATTGAACATGTTAGGTGAATATGGAAAAGTGCATTCCATTTTTGAAAAAATAAGGTCAAATAATATACTTTCTAACATTGATAATGAATACTTGGAACATACTAATTTAAACAAAGGGGAACTTTAATGTCGATAATAATAAGATGGTACCGTAAATGGAGTACGTTTACTTGTTTTTACGGTAATGACAGATTAACCGTTAATGATTATCGTTAAGGTTTGGAAAAGGTATACTTAAGAGGATCAAACAAAATTTGTAACACATTCAATGTTAAATTTAATATTAAAAAAAAGGTATCTAGCCAGTAAAGTAAAATGTATTCGAAAATATAATTTATTCATTATTAATTGCGAACTCACTTAAAATCAAAGTGAAAACACAAGCATCGAAAGCCATACGATAAATCGCTATCAACTTGTGACACAAATTAGCCAAGTGATATAAAACTATAAATATGAATCTATTTCTAATTGTCCGCAAGTGTATCAATTACACTATCATAGCGTTTCATAGATTCTTTGCAACTGACGACTTTTTCTTCGTTATATTGCTTAATTAATTAGATTCTCCTTGAACCGCGCCATAAGTGCAACGAAAACTGACGCAATTCATAGAATCGTATTACAAGTTATCTAATTCGTTCGTCGTTGCAATTGGTGTCTTTCATCTTCTCGTTCTCTTTATTTTATTTTTTATTATGTTCCTTGTAGTATCACGTGCTTCTTGTGGTCGCGATCATTCGAACGTTCGGTCATACTCATGTGATTAAAGTGTTTTCGTCGTCGATGGGCGCCAAAAACGTCAGAGGTCAATTGTCAGTGCGCGACAGCTTCTTCCGACTTGTCATTTTATTTCAACGCTCCAATGTGACGAGATATTTCCATTTTTGAAATGAAATTTTTGTAGATAAAATTATGTAAAGACCACACGGAAAAACATGATACGGGAGACAGGGGCTGGTTGTCACATATATTATATTATCTTAATTAACATGAAATATTATTTACATTGGATAGCAACGTCAGTATTTTCTTGTAGAATCATTAGTATATACTTAATTCTTCTGTTACAGTGCAGAAACAGTTTGAATATTTTATAATTATGGTGAAAGAAATTATTAACTATAGATTGTGATAGTTATTTGTGATCTCCCATAAGTCATATCTTTCGCTCTTTATAGCAGCGCAATTTTAAAGTTCAATGTTTTCAAATAATCAATGATATCGAAATCATATTTTTATTTAACTTTGAAATTGAATATAATTTCTCATATTCTGCAAAACTTCAAAACATTGATTGCCATCATATTAGTTATTCCCGTAGTTTCTTACAAATTGTGGATTCTCAGTTTCCTTTTCTATAAATAACTATTTCATTAAATAATTACTCCCTAGGTTAGCCTTAAAATTACTGTTAAAATTTATCACTAATTTTATTACTATTAAAATCACCTTGAATTTCGCTACATAGATCGATTACACGATTTTTTTTCATCCAATTTTTTTAATTTCCTTTCGATTCTTGATTCCGTTGAAATTGAAAGAAAAATCACTTGTTTGTTTAACTCGATTAATATTTCCAACATCTCAAACACATATTTCTACTTTTAACATAATTTCACGCGGCGGATACAACAGCAATTTTTACATATTATAAGCATGTGTTTGGTTGTACTTATGAATTTCCCGCGACCAAAATACCGGATCAGCGACCAGCAGGTTGAATTGATTCTCTGCCAGCTATATATTTATATCGTTCTAATTTTCACACATGGCTTCGCGCGATATCTCAAATATTTTTCCTCAATGATTCTAAAATCAGAACTTGTTTTCTTTCTTCACTGATTTATCTTCGTTTTACCATCTAATGCCAATCGAAACGTATACATAAAACAAATTGTTCAATTTGTATGTTATGGGAGTAGCAGGAAATACAATTTTCGTAGTTCCATTGAAAATCGATAAACAGAGTGATGTATCAGCGAGAATCGACGGGTTGAAACGAATCATGGTGGTCATCACGCTCCATTTCTTGACCAATTGCCTTCGATGATCGACTATGGCGAGCTCGGCGCCAAAAATAATTGCCAGACCTCTGCGATTACAACGCAGAAGGCGAAACGAGGGCGTTTCTTCCTTTTCATCTTCGTGTGTACGTTTCGTAGCTGCGTTGCTTTCCCGTGGTAATTCTTCTTATTTTTATTGTTTAGTTCGCGTTCGAGTGCACATGGAGCGGTACAACAATAAGCTCGAAGGAAAGGTGAGAGCGCAAAAATACTTCCCCGACTTCGATTCGGTTAAAAGGTTTTCAAATATACATTGTACATACATATATTTTTCATTTTCTTTTTGCATAAATGTATCAAAGAAATTTTATACTAGATATCATGTTAAAGAATTTCTATAGAATTTAATATCTATTATTTTAACTTCTATTTTGGTTTATATTATCGCACATTTATCCAGAGCTTCTTTTTAATATTATATATATTAGTAGATGATTATTTATTAAAGAAGGATTTCTTTAAATTTCAACTATGTGTAATTCATTTGATTTGTTATTCATATAAACGAAACTAGTTGAACATTTATATAGCTTTCTTTGCTATCTCACAGTAGAAGATATTTATTACAGATTCAAAGTGAAACTTGGACACTTATATTTTTGTACTTTATGAAGCGATTGATAGCATAAGAAGGAAAATTAAACAAAGAATGGGGATACTTTTATTCGTTTATATTCAAATCATATAAATTCACGAATAATAAAGGCATGAGTTGATTATATTAATTTTTCGAATCAATTTTTAAATCTTGCGGTCTACTGTTAAGCATGGCGATAGGTTGATAAATGTTATGAGCGGATTTTTATGCAAATTTAAAGAAATGGAATTTCACTAGAGGCTTGCTTTGCCTTCCAAATAAAATAATATGTATTTTATTTTAAATATATTACATATCTTTGCACATTGCGCGCTTTCTCTATTTTTTTACATATTTAAATTTCCCAAAAATACATAGAAACTCGCAGTCTAGTTATGAGAATCCATGTTAGCTGTTGGGCTAAGAAGTCTCTGTGTTATTGACAGGTTCATGAACCAGAATAAATATTTATAGATTTTAAAAGAAAATTTCAAAGATACTGTACAAAATTTGAGCATTATCAATTGTTTCAGCTTTTATTAAGACAACGGCCTGAAATATTGTTTGTGGTTGCCTTTTTATAACCAAATATAAATATAAGTAGACTCAGTTTTCTTTTTTTATAAATTTGTATGACTTTAAATAAAGCTGAATAAGAATAACTTTATCTTGTATTTAAATTCTTTCCTTACATTGTCAATCGCTTCGTAAAGCATGAAAATGTAAGTATTTGAGTTTTTTGTTTTGAGCCACTGGTTAATAGTATTTAATTACTTCTTTTTAATAACATTTTTATTTGATTGGTTTTTGTGTGATCGGAAAAATAATTTTGTAAGTTGTGTTAAATTATTTGATCGTTTCATTGTAAGCCACGGTTATGACGAGACTTTCGTGTCGTAAAAGTTTGAAGATTCGAGAGGGCGTTATGCGCGTTAAAATTTCAACACGTGGATAGGGATGACGATCATTCGCATTTCCTGTGCTTGCTCTTTCTATTAACATTGTGGCCGTGAGCCAACCTTGTGATCTGCGCTCAAATTTCTTCGCGATGTCATTAACGTGGGTTCATCTTTGCTCTCTTGTTTACAAACAAGTAGATAATAATATGCATAATTAGGTATCCTTATTCGCGCCCTTACGCGGTACAATAATTTATTAAAAAAGAAAAAATTCTACATACGAGTTACATCCGCAATAGTTGGAATTTTTTCATACGTAAAAATCTGTAACATATTTTCAAAGCAATACAAGATATGCGCGGATTTTACTATGAATTTGGTTTAATAAAATAAGAAAAATTAACCTTATTATGCCTTAAAAGGTACTCGTGGATTGTACTATAAGTTTCGTTTAATAAGATAAGAAAAATTCGCTTTGCTATGCTGTAGAAGAGACTCGTAGATTCGTACTCGTATAGGAGTAAACTATAATTATACTCAAACTTAAACTTTATTGCGAGTACAACCAGTGGGTTCTTGTTGTACTTACACTATGATTTGCATTACGAATCATTTTCGGAGATTACAAGACAGGAGATTAAAGACGAAATCTGTAACCCATATAATAATATTCCTCTACTAAACAACCTTCAATTCGAACTACTTAAGCTCAGCAATGTAAAATTAAAAGTAATAAAAAATTCGGAAAATGACCAACCGGCAACCATCTCAAAAGAAACAAACATCAACTTAAAGGAAGTACCTATTCTAATACAAAATGCCTAGAAACACTTTTCCAGAATAGTTGATGATAAGTGGCTCAACGACAAAAATACCAACCTCCACGTAATAAGAGAAAACATCTATGATAAAAACCGAGCCCTTTCACTGTCAAGAAAACATCAAATTCTACTAACTAGATTAAGAATAGGTCATACGAAATTGACGAATAACCACTTAATAACAAAAACGGACGCACCAAAATGCAACAGCTGTAACGTGGAATTGTAAATAAAGCATACAATGCAAGAATGCCCAGCCACAAGAATTTTGAGAGACACAACGAAACTACCTTCAGATATAAACATTGGCTTAAACGACAGAAAATATGAAAAGAATATAATCAATTTCTTGGAACATACGAACCTTTTAAAAAAAAACTGTAATTTATCTGTTTGCAAAGGTGAAACACCTATGAACTGCGACAATCCACCAACTATAAGCACATCATATATATATGTTTTACTTGATTATTATTATCAAGTAAAATGTATATACTGTAAATTCGTATTGTATTGTAACGTATTGTACACTAATGTATAACACACGTAGTCGCTAATGACTTACGAAAATTGATGCGACCTTAAATAAATAAATAAAAAAAGACAATAATTTTTTGTTTCAATTATTTCACTTGGCTCGAATATTTTGTTCCCTAAGAAAATAAGTTCTGTTAAACTCATTGTCAAAGCATTTTTCTGCAGGCCTTGACAATGTTTTGTTTTCGTAACGCAAGCGATAAATATTGTAGTTGAGCAGATGACTTCCATCACCAATTCGAAAACGTGCTATTTAATCACAGAGTTAATTTCTAACGTTACATTAAATTTTTTGTGCTCCACTCATCAGAGAATATTACAAACTTATAAATCACGCTATTTATACCTAATCTTTATTACTGTTTTGTATACCATACTAACCAGTAATTAGATAATAACAGTAGACGGATAAAATACTACACAACTCTCAAATCATACTCAACCAGAGATTTATTCGAAGCGTAGATCTATCCAAAACACAGATTTATCTAAAGCACAAATTTACTTAAAGCACAGGTTTATCTAAAGCACAATACTCAAAGCACAGATCTATCCAAAGTGTAGATCTATCCAAAATACAGATCTGTACAACTTATAGATCTACTTAAAAGATACAGTGAGTCTCGAAATTATTAGCACAAATACTTAACAAGGATATGAAAAATAAGGTAACTTTCTATATTTCTTATTTTCAAGTATGGAATTCAAGCTTTGAGCTAATAAAACTATTAAACAGAATAACAAAATTATGAATTGACAGTTATGAAAGAACAAGAGTGTAATCATTTTTTGCATAAATTTTAATCGCGCAATTATTGGTACATTTTCTAAAGCTTAGTAATTTTGGCATAATTAATATTTTCTGGGGTGTTCTTTCCATCTAATTATTAATTCAAGTCCCTTTGTCATCGATTTCATTATTTTCTGAAACAATTTTCAATAGTTGGATTTCTTTCGATCAATTTCAGTGATAAAAGTTTAGTCTTATATCTTTAAAAATTAAATGTTTAACATACAAATTCCTCGTTGTTTTTAAATACAAAGTCCAAAACTTATATTATTATCTTTTTACTTTTCATATGACTGATAATGGTTTACGTGTGCCAATAATTCTGAGACTCACTGTAAGTCTATGGGAAGCAGATCTCATACTCAAGGTATGGATCTTTCTGAGACTTCCAAAGTGTTCCAAGGCAAAAATCACACGTGACCGTTTACTTACGATCGTGAACGATACGTATAAAGATCCGTAAATCTGTCTTAAAGGATTTAAGTGCTTATAAATAGAACGGCATGCGTTATTTTCATTCAAGAATGCTACGACGTAGGATTACACGGTGTACGACGTCCAATGAACGTAATTCGAAGCTATTACAACAACAACGTTGTAATGGCGGTTGTAACTCTAACTGTGGGGGATAATAATATGATTGTGCGCCTAATACGCGACCTCGGGAACCGTTATAGAGACGAAGAAGACCCACGACGACTACTTTTCCCCCTTGGGCTGGCGTTGATATATTGGGTTAAATCATAAGTAGTGTTATTTTTTGTGTATACTACCTCCGTGCTGTAACAGATACCGAATAATAATTAAGAAAGTTTCAATCTTTTATTAGTATACAGGGTGGGTGATCTAGGGCTGGAAGTTGAAATATTTTCGAAACTTTTGCTTATATCGAAAAAGGCTACAGACAACGAGTCAGATTTGTCCGTACCATTCTATGTATCGTTAGCGACTGGTACTTTGGAGAGAAAGGCATCGCTTGTAATTAAAAAAAAGCATCGCTGCAATTGGCTGTACCAATATTTCATTTCATAAGCGCTTATGAAAACTCATTTTTCTAGAATGCACAGTGATTTTAATATTCAGGTCAGCAGTATAGGCCTTTTAAAAAAGTATACGGAAAACAACATTATTTATGATGCAGCTTCTTAATATACGATGATGAACCACCTTACTGGCAAATGTTTTTTTCTTCACGCTACATCCGTCGTCGTCAACGTCAAACGATAAACGAGACGGCCCATTCGTTACGATTTATGCGACACACCATGCATACGCAGCTGTTTCTTCGTGGTCATTTTCACGCGAAGATTAAAGAGAACTCGATCGACTGTCTTTCGTTTGGAAGTTTTTGTTTGGTTTGGATATTTTGTTTCTCATTAACATACAGTTCAATATTTTGTTTTCTATTTTGTAATATTATGAACTATTATATTCATCAATGTATTCAGATAAATGGAGAATTTTAACTGAATTCGGATAAAATCAACTGTATTTGCAGATACTTATGCTTCGTGTCGATAATACAGTGACTGAAAAAACTATCCATACACTGTGTATTCTTGACTTTCATTCGAAATATTTAAAGCCTATTTAGGATAATAATTAATAATGATTATAATTTGTAAGGATCTATGTAGCTCTCAATGCAAAGTGATCCAAGTATAAATCACTTCATTTTTATTTTCCACAAAAGAAGTTCGCAGTTTATTTGGTTACTTTAAATATCGAACTCAAGTTTCCTTCTTTAAATCTGTTGCATTTTTTCAATTTGCAGGCGAGCACCGAAGGTCGAGAAGCGCAAGAGCAGGGTAGCAGCACGACCTCGCCCTCGGAGGGCAGGCACGCCGACGGGACATCCGGCTCGTCCGTTCTGGAGATGGGGAGCACGGATTCGGCGGGCAGCGCCCACGGTGGCGGCCCTTCCTGTGGCCTGGTCAGCTCCCTTTTCCCGAGCAGCTGTCGAGGACGTGCCGAGGCCTTCGCAAGACGTCTTCATCGACGATTAACGTCCCTCGGTGGCGACGACAATTCTCAACGAAACGAAGACTCCGCCAAGCCCAAAGAAACCTCATGGCTGCGTTCCTCTTCAGCCGCAAAAGCAGTAATAAACAATTCATCCACCAATCACGTTCTCCAGCATCAACCGCGTCACAATGCGGACACCGACCTGTGCTATGATTTTGACCTTGAATTCGAAGATGGTCTCAGTTCACCAGCGGAAGAAGCTACGGCAGCGGAAGTCGCGGATCTCCTAGTGAACCCGGAAGTGTTAAAGACCAATCATCATGGTATACATCACAGTTCGCCTAACGGTTCAAAAGCTATGCTTTCGAGTCTGGACTCAGAATCTGGATACGTTTATGCATCGCCATTAATGGGAACGTCTCCAGACAGCGATTCTTCGGATGTTTTCTTCGATCCAGAATCGTCGGATGTAGAGAAGAAGAATGAAGTATATTTTGATCCCATTGCCACCTCGGACAGCGAAGTTACTACCTCGAATCTGTCGAACGGTTGTGACACGATGAAGAACAAGAACTTGTTGAATCATAGAAGGCCAGATCTCAGCGTGGAATGCTCGGAAGACACATCAGACTCGAGTATCTCGTTGAGAAGGAACAACTTTTGCGACAATGAGTTTAGGAAGAACGATTTGGTATGCAGTTCGGAGGATTCAAACGACAGAAGCTCACAGGAAACCACCTCGCCGAGTAATGAGTCTCTTTGGAGCACTTTTGACGAGAGTACTATGTCTCTACAGGACGAAAGTCCGTCGAGAATTAGTCATAACTTAAGCACGCTTCAGAACCGACTTCCAAAGTCGCATTCCGATTCCGAGATTCCCGTCCATGGTCCTAGGATAATGATCACCAGTGCACTGAACAGGAAGGAAGAGAAAATGCAGCAAGGGGTCGATGAAGTTGATTTTGTAAACAGGTTGGAAAATGGCCCGTCGGAAAATGGTAAGCTAGAAGACATAAAAAATGCTAGAAATCTTGTAAAGGAGGACTCTCCGGATTCTTCGGATAATACGAATGAAGAGGATCTTCCGTACGACGAAGAACCGCCTAAGGATTCGTTAGTGGAACAGACAAAGAATGCTCTTAACTTAAAGGTAGAAGAAACTACCGGTATCGAGAACAATGACGACCATTCAACGTATAGTAGCATGATCGACATCCCCGGTGCTTTGACTCTGGAGTGTCCTACAGGGGAAAGAGTGACCGAGGCAACGATGAAGAATGAGGTACAGTTACAGATCGAGAACGGGACCGTGACGAACAGCAGTGAAGAAGATAAAATGTGTCTCTTGTTAAAGAAGCTCTCTACTAGTCCAGCCGTCAAGGATGACATCGTGCCCAATCAGGAACCACAAGAAGATAACGAAGAAGAGGAAGAAGAAGAAAGGCCGCAGAAAATCAGACGCTGTTCTTCGTTAAAAACAGGCAAAACGCCACCGGGCACACCCGGAAGAAAGAAGATCGTTCGATTCGCGGACGTATTGGGTCTAGATTTAGCCGACGTACGAACCTTCCTGGATGAGATCCCGAAGATTCCTAATTCAGCCTACAGTGACCTGATCTACGACGATATTTTCCAGAAGGACACGAGTCCAGTACCCAGTACTCTACCTAATTGTCAATGGGGTAGCAGGTACATCGATAGCAGACGTGGGTCTGTTTCCCCAATGGGTTCTCGAAAAATAGATCGAACTTTAGTACCTCTGTTTCAACAACCTGGTGGTCTATCAAATTTTCTCGACCTGGTGCGCGAACGTAAAGTATGTTTAGAGAATGTTCTCGTCCAGGATCCTATTTCTCTCTGTATTCAAGGCACGGTTCGTGTGATCAATTTGGATTTCCACAAGTCGGTGCACATCAGATACACGTTAAACTCGTGGCGGAATTTCAGCGATCTGCAGGCCACTTACGTGCCGAACTCCTGCGACGGTTTCAGCGACAAATTCTCCTTCGCGTTGTATTGCCATACGCTAGCAATCGGCCAGAGGCTTGAATTCGCGGTGCGATTCCAGTGTAAGGGGGAACAGTACTGGGACAACAACGCCGGAGCCAATTACTGTTTCCAATGTTTGCCTGCGTCCTCAGCGGTCGGCTACATACCGATCACGGCAACGGCGAGCCAGCAACACGAATGGTCGCCCGTGTTCTATTGATGAACTCCATGGTGTTTGCATTGGTTGCTGGGACGGAGACATGCTTCACGAAGACAAGGAGTCTGAAGTGGACCCGAATAAGGCTAACAAGTGACAGATGGAAAAGAGAGATAGAAGGAGAGGCAGAAGGTAAACGAAAGAGAGAGCCTACGGATGCATAAACGTTCCTAGAGTGTACCTACTATATGTACATAACTGTGTTGTTCTGTTCGAGTCGATTGAAAGAGAAATGAGAGCAGATTAGAAGCCGGGACTCGTAATTATTGGCGTCAATTAGTCTCTCCTGCCATTTGCCGACTTTCAGTGGATTAGAAAGAACTTGACGCGCCTCTGTTAGACTGACATTTTTTACACAAAGTACGTTGTTCCTTGTTCGAGAGAATATATAGTCGATTTAGCCGCGAGGACACTGAGATACGGAGGAACGGAAACGCAACCGTTTGAACATTCACATATACGAAACATTAACCTTCGGCAGTGATCAATGGCGATTATTCCATGACGAAGAGAACACAGAGTCTGGATGCCGATGGTTAAAAGAAGACATACGTAGTCGCGCTTTGAAGATTGACAAAAATGAGATTAATCTTCGTTGAAGAGGAACACGGAGAAGCTTGGAAGAATCTAAAGAGAATTTGGACTGAATATGAAACTTTGAAACTCTCTATTTATGAGAGCATGGGGATTATTTTCACGTTCCTAAAAAGTACCTAATTCTGCAGACTTTGCGCCATAAGTGAGCCTAACGTGTCTGATTATAAAAATGAAAAACTCAATTGATTATAATGCGAGATGTATTGAGGTTGAGATCGAAGATTATGAAAGAAACTATGTCATTCGGAGCAAGATTGTTGAAAGAGTTGTAGAATTGTGTTATTGGAGACTAGATCGAGTGCTCTTTCTCTTGTTTCTTTATTTTATTGTTAAATATCAACGATATATTTTACTGTTGAACCAGCTCAGCAAGGTTGAAAGGACTTCTCGATGAACTTTCCGTCGTTGAAAACATATCTGCTCAAAAAATTCTGATGAGTGGGCGATGACCAATCTTCGGTCTTGCGAAAGTTTCAATTAGTTCACAGATAGTGTCTGTAATTTTAGTAGAGGACTCTGATAGAAGATATGGAAATTTTCTGAAACACGAAGCACAACATTTCGGAACTTCTAGATGACGTTCTTCTGTAAAATGTTCGATCTGTGCCAATCCAGTGCCATTGCATGACGTATAACATCACAAAAAAATATGAATCCCACTGAAATATATATTATATCGTATTCATACAATACATTTTGAATGAAATGTGATAACTCATAAGGAATAAATATTATACTGGCCATATTTATCAGTCCTATCCGCCAGATAATTATGGCAAATCAGGGAAATTGGGGCCTGATCGATTAATCGTACTGTCACTGTATAAAATAATTCGAAAATAACGATACAGCAATTCATTATACGCGGTTTTATTTTATTATACACGTAGATTCGTTGTATAATTGCTGGGGTGCCAGAAATGCGTCGAAAGTTTATCATCATTTTACTGTTACTATTACGGAAGAAGGTTTTTATATTTTTGAGAACAGATTTATTATTTACTTTTATGTTGACTAATTTTAAAAGAGAACGGATATTATTCTGTGATTAGAATATTTCCTATATTCATCAGCGTTGTGCAGACATTTATACTGCATAAGGAAATACGCAAGAAAATGTCCTATTTTTAACTTATACGCTTACGAAATTAAAATATAGGGTGTCCTAGAAAATATGATGCACCCTTGCTCATTTTGTTTGCAGATATGCGATATATTTTTCATTTTCTATCGAAGTAAAGCACATAAGTGTATATTCGTACATTCTTTGAGAGGTCTCCCTACATTGATTTCGATTCATTTGATCGATGTTCCTCATTTGCCAAATGTTTGCATTATTCGCGTTGTTTCAATAGAGTAAAGGTACAAAATGTTTTATCCGACACTCTATGTTACTCGAGAATTTCTCGAATTTCAAGGCCTTTTGTTCATTTTTGAGCTCCCTGGCGAAATAGTGACAAACGAACGATAAACGAACCACTCGTGTGTCAACCCTCACGTGGGCTAACAATAATAGCATTGTCAACGCAATTGAAGCTAGCAGTTAATTAAAGCAGAGCCGCGAGGACATTTTCCCAACGTTTTGGCAACGAACATGTATGTGTATGAGTCATATCTGTGAGCACATGGTATGCCAAAACGGACAACATTGTCTCGAATCGTGTGGTGAGATCACATTAACCAATGCGATTGGTTAATTTGTTGTACTGCAAACGTCGAATGACATTTACTTTGTCAACGGGTTTATAAGCTAGCTTCGGTCTTTCTGCCTGAACGACAAATCACGTTAATGATGAACCAATTTATCGTAACGATACTTTTTCTAATATCTCGAGTAGAGAGATGATCGAGAGAGAAAAAAAAGGAAATAATTGTAGGATGCACAGGTAGTGCTCGAAATCACGAGTTATAGTATAGTATTTCACGACACTACAATATTTTTGGTAATATTAAGGCGTTTCTTTTTATAATTCTATAATTCATCGTTACCCATTAACTGTTAACTCAAAGTTTAACTGAATAAAGTTGTAACTGAAAGTTTCAGCGGTAACAAAATGCAATATAATGTTACAATACAGAGAATCGAACGAATGATATTAAGATTATTACTATATTGTTAAGGCGACAAATATATTCCGATATTTTTTCTAACAGTTTTCATCGTGAACAAGTGCTTTCTATATTATTGTACACATAGAGAACACCTAAACGCGATCATACAAATTGTACATAACGCGGCGTCAGTATTGGTGGCAAGTATGTCTCGTGGACGAGAGTAATTTTTGTAAATTAATCAATTTTTATTCGCTTACACAGGGTATTCAACCTATGGTAGGTCAACTAATTGTCTATCTATTTTAGTTGTAATGATACCACGAAAATTTCATATACATTTTAAGAATGTAAAATAAACCAATTTATATAGTAGTAAGTAGTTTATTATCATGTGCAAGTTAAGTAATGATTAATTAATATACGCAGGTTAATTATCACTTTATAACGGTTTGCAAATGATTCTCCGATTTTTTACTAGCTTTCTTATTCCATTTTTAATTTTTGAGAATACTCGTATTTCTTATGAGATGTCTTAATATGTAATTTAGAGGATATCAAAGATGAATTATATGCTGAAAAACATTTTCTTAGATTACTTTTTTTTAAAACTTTCCGAGTTTTCATATCAATGTATAATGTAGGAGAGCACTTTTCTACTTATCGTAATCGAGAGACTCTTTTCAGTTAGATTGAAAAGTTTGTCTGACAATTTTTATTAATTACAAATCCAACAGCAAATCGAACAGCTTGTGCCAAAATCTCCTCTTATGGAAAATTAATAATTTTTTAAACTTTATTTAATAAATATTTTCATTTATACATATTATAAACTAACGATTGGAGCTTAGAAATTTGTATTTTATCGCGAAACTAATTTTATTGATTTAGAAGGTGATTAGGTGGCCAGCTTTAGGTGAGACACCCTATACACTATATTATAAAGTCTGTTCAGACCATATTTTACTATACACATGAATTCTTTCTTATATATATCATTGATATATTTTACACGGTATTTACATTCACGCACGATTATAATCGAATTTCTAGTTTTCCACTTCCTTTTCTTCTTTTTTTTTTATACCATTAATATTGAACTTTTCTAATTTTATATTGAATGCAAATATCACTTTTATTTTATTATCGTGTCATTAACATGGGGATACATATTGTAAACGCTTTCTCTTTTTATTATCGTTACTCTTGAATGTATCGATATTGAAGTGAAAAGTATCAGAAAATTATGAATACCTTATGGATATGAATTATGAGAAATACCCCTTGCAAAGTGCAATTTTTTCATATCTTATATACGTATATATTTTAATCGAATGGTATTTTTTTTTTAATTGTTGTCTTAGGCGCATTGTAACCACCACTATTGAAGCCTTCGATATTTACGCGCATACTACTCTCAACACACAATAAAAGCCTTTGCTATATAGTTTATCTTCTGTATATATATATACATATATATATATATGCAACCTAAACAAATGAAGTCGACTTTTATTCTAGTTAACGACAGAACCGATATTCTTCCACGTGTTACAAAAATGATGAATTTATTAAGATATATGGAAACAGCTATATGTAGAAGTCACAAATTCAGATATTCGAATTACATATGTTGTTACAAAAACTCGAGCATAGTAAATGTGTAAAGTGTGTCATAAATTCTATTATAAATAGACTGTGAATATTTATGCAAATTTCGTATAAACATAACATTGGAAAAGTGAAATACAAGTAGAGATTTGTTTCATTCTTTAAATATTTATACCGAGTTGAGCACGGAAACGGATTGTGCATTCTAAAGTTGGATAAGAGTTAGCATAAATTGTTATACTCGTTGTTTTCACGTTTTTATAGTTAAAACAAATTATTACGTAGTAGAATGTGCAATTACTTGTTACAAACATAATTGATTAAAACAAATGTATGTATCTCCCCTTCAAAATTAGCATCTTTTTGCAGCTGCAACAACGTATTTTAACAGCTGTGAACATGTTAAAAGTGAACAGTCAGAGTTTAAATTGTTTCTGCACATCCCGTTCTATTATACTTTACTATATTTTTACGCGTGTGTGTACTCTATACTTTCTTGCAGTGTAAATCCATGAAAATTTGCAGTCTCATTATGAAAATAATTAATAGAGCCTTTGGTATTATCAGAGAGCAAAATTTTGCCTTTCTTCTGGTAGTATGAACTGACTTCTTTTTTATTGTTTATAAAAAAGCACAAACTATTTTAGAAGTAGCAAATATATACCAGGATTTGAAGCAAAGATGCACAACGATAAGGGGGCAGACTCGAATCGTAATAAATAAGAATAGGAATGTAATAAGGGGAATAAGACCTTCTACTGCCAAACACATTAGTGTTCGATCCAACAAAAATTTGTTTCCTGATTTTTCCTTTCACTGGTGCATTCTTTTGAAAATTCTTATAAGTTCTGTTGTGCTGCAAAAAATCTTATTGTGATAAATTAACTTTGATAATCAAGCAAATGGAGTTGAATTATAGAATATTTATAATTATCTTGCTATATAAAAAAAAAAAAAAAAAAAAATAGACAAATGGCACGATCAAAGTAATTAAAAATATCACAAATAGTTGTAATATTCACATTACTTAGAGCCGACAGAACTTTTACAGTTACTTAATACTGTTTGGTTCATACTACTAGAAGTCCAAGAATTTATTTTGCTACCTGTACTACGAAAGACTCTATTACTATTGTGTAATATAAAAATAGTGGCGATAGAATTGATGAAACACTTTGTACATCTGTTTCTGAAAATCTGAAAGACTTCTGAAACGAAAGCAATTTAATATTAACGATGATTGTTAGAACTTGTGGAATATGTGTTAGAAATTTTATGTACGATGCAGGGTGTCACCCAAAAAGAAACTCGAATCATCGATATATTATATTTTACGTTTTAGATTGAAAGTTTATACTTTGACAAAATGTAACTTTAATCTGGCAGCTATCGAATGACGAAATGTAAAATAACCTGTTTGGTAAGATTTCACGTACCGTTTTCTTTCGAATTTGAACTTTTTAAACACAATTCAATGTGTATACATGAAATCTATATCCTTTTATTCACACTTAATGTATTAATGTACAAAATAATTGAAAATTGTATTTCATTCTTAATCCTTTGACCGCGGCCCGATATTCGCGAGATCACCGTTGCAGAATATTCGCATAATAAGGAATGCACACATGGTTTACGTTTGTGATTAAATGAATTAACCTGAAGCGTGAAATAATCAAATATTGCTATGCTATTAATAAAATGAACTTTCAAATATTATTGGATAATGGTCAATTAGGAAATGGATGTATTTTATATAATTCAAAACTTATTCGGTGAATATGTACGCATTTCGTAAATATTCGTAGATATCTAGAGCGTATATGTATATATATTCCTTTCACAGTCAGAGGGTTAAATATAATGAAGAAATACGAATGTTGCGATGTTTTACTACTATTTTCAAGATTGATAAGGTGCGTAATATCTGACCACAAAGCCACCGGGTTTAAATGATGTTATAGGAGACTGTTGTGAAAGATGATGTTGTGACACCCTAAATAAACCGGAGACGAACTATTTTTGTTAATCCTCGGTCGTGTTTTGTAAGTCATTGCCGTTACCTCGTGAGTGAGGTTCTGTTGAAGGTGGGTGAAACTGTAAAATCGATTTCCACCGCGGCAGCTACGATTTTTGCGAGAATCTTACGTCACCGAGGAACCGAAACACGCGCGGAAACACTGTAATACTGATGTAGTCTCGAACGTAGAAATATTTTCACATCGAGCCATTTTACTCAGCTCGATTCATCTTTGTGGAACACCCGTAAGAAACTTCTAACACTTTTGATTTCTACGCGTGTTTAAAATTCCACCTATTCGTATCTAAATTTTATTTTCAATTCGAGTTTTACATTTAATTCGAGTCTTACATCTTGAAACAATTTTTATTTGTACGTACGAGTAGAAAGAACAAAATAGAATGTTTGGAATAACTTTTGGAAATTTTGTAATCTATTTATTATGAGTTCTTTGGATTTCTTGATTCAATAGGTATTATTGGGATTAAGTATTATGGGAATGCAAAAGTTCTGTCATTTTCTGTGTTACGCATAAATGACCTTGTTTTTGTGAATTAACTTTCATAGATAAAAACTTGCAATAAAATTATAGAATAAATTATAGATACTCTATTTTAATAATAAATAAACAAATGATGTATAAAGTGATGAATAAAAGTACTAAAAATTGTTGTCATGTTCTTATTACAGAATTTTTGCACGCACCTAAAAGAACTGAAAGAAAAATTGTCGATAATTTTTTATAAGTTGTCAGTATTCACACTTGTACTTGACAGTTTTGATGAATTGAAACGCTATTGGTAAAAATTCGAAATACTCAAGTGAACGAAAATTATTCGAATTATGTAAACTCGAATGGAACTAATTTATACCTTGTTGTACTTCTTTATTAAGTAAAATTTTCTAGTCTTTCTAATCAGCGAGTGGTGATACATTATAAAATATAAAAACATGGAACAACGGTGATTAATTATGTTGACATGTGTTTCATATAATGTATTTGATGCACAAATTAGTCTGTTTTCTTTATCTGTTCAAAATCTTGATATTCTTCTCGATTCAAAGCTGCAATACTAGACTCTATTTTGAACATTAGTACCATAATTTTTGTACGTGTGAATGACCATTATATTTGGTAAAAAGGAGGATGAAATTAATTTGTACATCTAATACAAGACTTTTGTCGTTAAAAAGAGGACGTTTCTACGTTCGAGACGTAATGAATGAAAAACCATAGTTGTAACAGTAGTATATTTTTATATGTAATGTACACGTAAGCATACGTTGCACCTCTAGTCCGTAGAGCCGTGAGCTTTCGTCCAATTACCGAGCCTTTTGCAGTTTTTAACTACGAAAAGAAAGAAGAAAAAAAAAACACGCAGAAAAGAAGGAAAATTAACGAAGTAAAAATTGAAATTATTATAAGTGTTAAGGTGCGAAAGAAAAATAAAGAAGGAGGAGGAAAGACTGTATATGCCTCTGTGTGTGTGTGTGTGTGTGTGTGTTTGCGTATGTATTTGAAATAGCATGATTGGGAAAGAATGAGAGAGGACGAACGATAGATAAATCTCTGTGTCCATTTGTAACAGTTATTTTTACTTTATAATTTTAACTTACTATATGTACGTTTAATCTATTAACGCCTGTTTCTTTCCTCTCTTACTGTGTACTCTTACTTTTGGTCTGAAGGAAAGAAGAAATTCGTTTGTTCTTCACGTCTAATTTTGGCTGTGAAACGCGTGAATAATAATTCTGTACTTCAAAACTGGACTGATGGAAGTCCTTAATTATAATTTTATAGCTGAGCGAAAACATTGAGTCACAAGATATTGGCACAGGCAGGAATTTAACAGTGAGTAAAGAGATAAAGAAGCAACTTTCTCTATTTTTTATTTAAAAAATGTATAGTACAGATTCTAAACTAATAAAACCATAAAACAGAGAAACAAAATTATGATTTACAACTGGTTGTGGAAAAACAAAGTGTATTAATTTTGTGATCTAATTTTGGTCATAAAATTATTAGTATATTTAGTAAAATTTAATAATTTTTAGGTAATTAATATCTCCATTAATTTAAATATTTCTTTATGTTGCTTTGATAATGATTTTGTTACATTATTTTAAATCAATTTCTTCGATATTTGACTATTTTCCCGCCAATCTTTTTTGCAGACAGATATTATTAGTGACAAAATTCATATGTAATTATATGTTTAAAGATTAGAGGTACAAATTATATACTTATTGAATATGAAGTATAGAAAATTCTTTCTTTGCGTTTACGTTTTCGATATCTCTGATTATTTTCTGTGTCTGCCAATAATTTTATGGCTCGCTGTACATATCGCGTATGATAGTGTATATCAATAAATTTTGAAAAAATGAAATTGGATTAGCCTGGCTCTAAAGTACAGAATTAGCAACGGACAGGCTTTGAAGAGAATAAATCTGACACGAGTTTTATTGTTCTTGCAAAATAATCTACTGTTATCCTCTGTTTATTTTCTGTTCGGTTAATCCTACGTTTATAGAAATTATAGGTTTGCCGCGTCTGTTCATTGCCATTCACGGTGGAACGTTTGAACAGTTTCCTAAACCGAATTTACTAATTTGCGATCGAAATTGATCTTTTGAATCATCGTTCTTTATTACTATTTTCATTTTTTCCAAACACCGTCTTACAATTAAATGAAATATTATGTTGTTTCACAAATTCTTTTCGCAATTTGTGTGCCTGGTTTTGTTAGGCAAAATGAAGTCATGGTTTTGAAAAAATCATGTTGTACGAGGCTTTCGGAAAAATGTAAACAGATATCAAAAGCAAGACGGCTCATTTATACACATTTTAATAAGTTATGCATATTGTTCGCTTGATGTCTAGCAAGTGAATGTAAATAATTTTTGGATTAACCTAATACATTTAAATGTTAAAGAAGTGAATATATTTTGCAAAATTAGATAATTTAGATCGTTCCACAATGTAAGTTCTGTTATATTTTTTTCTATTATTGGAATCAATTACTTTGACGCATATTTATCATTATTCGTGAAAACTGCTATTGAAGGCACGGATCGATGGATCGTGATAGAAGCTCGAATCAAAATCAAGACTGAACAAGACACTTTCGATATAGATTTCTACTATTTTTTTTATTTCCCTGCACGAATTGAATGGAAACATGCATTAAAATAATGTGAATATTCTTTCATTTGTGAGCGATTATAAGACGGTTGAATTGTCGTGGAGTTTGAGGAAAATTGTGGAAAAAATCAGGCAAAGAACGAAGAAGGTACTCACCGTACAGACTCAGTTATCGATTCAACGAACATTGTTTTCGTACAATCGATAAATTGCTATACAAGGTATAGCGTAATTCGTAATTCAGTAGAAAACCAAATAAAAGGGTACAATAAATTTTTCTTTAGTTCGATTATAGTTTTCGAGAAAAGTACGCTTCAATGGGTTTTCCTAGGAAAATTGGAAAAGTTTTCCAATTTTATGTCCAAAAGTTTTCTCCATAAAAACTGAGCTGCTGTCACAGTTCATTTGTAAAAGTAATTTCATATAGAAACGTGCATTTTTTGAAAGACCATTTCTGCAAATTATTAAGGGTGCGCAGTAAGAATCATTGAAATAGTCAGCGACTTTTTAAAAATAATTTTCTCGAGAATGAATTCGTATGAAAAAGCAATTCATTATTCGTGGAAATAATTAATTTTACTGCATATATTTATTTATTGCAACAGTTAATTTTACATGGAAACAATTCTACGGCGTTTTATTTCCCTTTTTTTTTAACTTGAAGTTACTTCTTATCTTATGAAATTACGCTATATCTCGTACATTGTTCCCTGATTATGGAATTAATAATACTCATTGTAAATAAGTGGAAATATCCCCAGTATCCTGTTTTATAATCCTTCCTATTTTACAATGCAATATTTTGACTTTACACGAGTTGGTAGCTTTAAACTTCGGAGGCGAAAGAATTAGTGTCGTGTCCCTCTTATGCCAATACCATGAATGTACTAGATAAATTATACAAATTCACAATTGAATGAAGAATGTAATTAAAATATTTCAGAGATCAAAATTTCTCGTTTTCCTTACAGATATTAATTTTCATTATACTTCAGATTTAAGTTCAATTATATCTATCCACTTTCTATCCTCCTCCTGTATCTCCTCCTTTATCAGTTCTACTAAAAAAATGAACACATGGCGATATCACTCTTTATTTTAAATATGAATTTGGGAAAATAATGTCGGTCCAAGAAAGTAGAACTGAAAAGCTCTAAAAATATCGAGCTAGATTCGTATTCTACGAATAAAAAAAATAAAAATATTATACATAACATACTATCTACAGTAAATATTAGTATATAATGAGTCAGTTGTTGCTTTCGTGCTCGAGAGATCGACGTTACTTTTCTACGAATCTGATAAAGAAATATTTTCTCGCTTTATCCCACATTTTTACTCGTTGAGTAAAAATGTGCACGTTCATGGTTTTGGTATAAGTGGAACGATATAAAGTAATCGTTGTATTCGTTATTTTTGTTTTGATCGGTCGAAGGCCACGGTGCAGTAATTGCGCGCATGAAACAATTTTTTCATATTTGTACAGGGCCTCGGTATATCTGTGTGAGTATAAAAATAGCGTCTCTTACTGTCGTCCCTTTATTTACTATATATTTCGCTATGCGTCACGATTCGATTATTTGCGAAAGGTCAGTGAAGTTGTACATCAAATATACGATTTTTTAAACATTGAAAAATTTTGATTTATTTTGTGGCGTGTTTATATTTTTTCTTGTGTATTTTGTACCAACCAAATATGATTGTTAATTCGTTGAATGCAGTATACCGTGGATTTCAACGACTATACACACGGCAGCACTAATTTTTGTTTTATTCAATATTTTGTGTTATTCACATAAAAATACGTAATGGAAATAATCGTGGAGTTGGAATGGTAAATGATATAAGTGGCAGGAATAAAAATTCATAGCGTGGACAAGGAACAAGCTAAACTAAACTGAAAAACTGAAAAAGGATATTAAACATTGGAACAATTTTAATATTAAAAGAAATTAAAGGGAATGATTAATTATCAAATGGCAAGTCAAGAAGCATAATGTTGTATGTTAAATTATTTCCAACCAATGAAGTTATCTGTTTAGTTCGCAGTTAATTAAATCGCCAGTTTTCTGAATTTTTGAACATATTTTCTTAGCGTTAAAGAATAGATATACTGAATTTTTTGTAATATTCCAATAAATCCAGAATATGATTTTGTGAAAAACAAAAGTGTCTGTTTTCCAGCTTGCCAAATGATAATTTAATGATGTATTTTGGATTTATTCCCGCAGTTACAGTGTTCATTGTCGTATTCAATATAGAATTTACATATTTTTATACTGAAACAAGAAATTTTTATTTTTCTAACGCTTACGTCGTTTATCACTGCAACTCCGTAAGTGTTTCTTCCATATAGTTCCTTCGTGACAAATAATGCATTGTCATTTTGCTGCTCAATTTTTTGTTACGGAAAATTGTTTAAAAAAACTGTCACGTTGCATAAAGGCAAGACTTTTTTTTAACTCGTCAATTGGTGACCGCTCATTGACCAATTGTTACGGCTAACTCTCTTTATGTTTAACAATTAATTAGGCATGCAAATTATTTTAGTGCCTCTTGCACAAAATTGGAATTTCATTTATGGATTATGCTGTATGTAAACTCAATGTTCAAGGTAATCTCCACTATTTCGAGTAAATTTGGTGCAATTTTCGACCAATTTTTACCAGAAACAGTAAATAGTTATTAGAAATGGATGGAATTGAAGGCACCAAATTAATTTATACATTTAATGAATATAATAGTGGTTCTCTATTAATGTTCCTGCATGCTCATATCAAACTCGGACACTTAAATAATAAGTTCCGTCGTTTTCATTCAAACGAAAATCATTTAACGTCTTCTAAGGATTTATGATCGTAATATCCTTCATACCTTCGTAAAATACCTATCTGGTTTGATTTTTCTGCTTTTAAAATGTGCACAATATGGAGTTAATTAAAATTGGTCATTGAAGTGGTTTCACACGAAGAAACAGAAGCAACGTTGCTTCAGACTGATAACAACGATCAGATTTTTGCGTGCTTTTCATCAAACATTGAAATGAAAAATGATTGTAGCTATACAGCAGAAACAGAGGTTGTTTAACGATCTTCCAACGTAGCGTTCGATTTTGAATCCTTCCTTCTCTTTTTCCCTTTCGCCGTTATACATCGACGAGACTCTATTTTTAATCTCATCTATTTGTTTGGACGTTTCTTTTAGGTAGTTAAATTAGGTTTCGCGTTTATTGTTATACGGTATCGAGTATGGCGTGGGTGATAGCGTTTAAGGTTTTAATGGAATAATTAAAATAATGGTGAAGCGAGGAGTGAATGATAATGGAGGAATGAAGAAGAGTATCTATACGTATAAATAAACGTATATAATATATCTGTAACACATGTTCTATATGTTATTAAGACAATAAATGGAAGACCGATCGTCAGTTTCTTCTTCTGCCCTTGTAAGATATTTTTGAGAAATTCAAGACAAACATTTTCCGCGTGTTATGCTTTCTAGGCGTGTAAATCACTTCGGTGCATTTTTTTAACAAAATTTAAATGTTATCTCAACACATCCCCTGCGGATAACGCCATTTGGCGGTTTCGTTCATTTTGCGTTAAGAAAAATAAGAATTCGCGCAAACGTCCTCTGTCTAGTTATTATATAATAATACTACAAGAGATATAAGTTGGGTTAAAAGTAATGTAGGATTAGTAAAAAATTAGCGTTATTTATAATTAATTGAACGAACTCGTGTAAATACTAGTAAAATGCAGTTAAAACTGTGGTATAATTTGTATTACTATTAATTGAATAATTAATATTCTACATAGGTGATTATCCTGTTATTTGTAAAGGAATTTGTTCTATAAATTATAAAATGTAAATACATATACCTTTATAACAGCATTATTCATATGAAATATATGCCTATAAAAGGCAATTGGTAGACTATAAAATTAATAATATTCGAAAGGAATGAAAATATCTTATTTCAATAAATTTTTAGTAAATTAAAGAATTTTTAGTAGTCTAAAAGTTACTTTACAAAATTATTGCATAACTGAAAAAACAAGATGCTGCCGCTATAAAGGAATTAATCCTTATTACGAGTATGAAGTTCTATTTATGATCGATTTTCTATTATTAGAATCTCCTATTAAAAATTTCATATTTATAAAGAATTGCTCTACGACATAAATCTTACGTAAAAGCACTGAATTTATTTTTACAAGTTTAAATAAATTCAAGAATTATTATCGGTGGTTGTGACCTGGCAATCTAAGGTTATTTTAAACCTTAAGTTTATCGCTCAGGTTGTAGATACAGCGAGGTACTTTGCGATTCCATAAATCTCACCGATATCACCAATGTTTTCTTCATTCTGCAATTTCTTTCTCATTTTTTGTTACAGCGTCTATATACAACATTTAAGTTTAAAAAAAGCACGTCATAGAAAATCTACGATTTACCATCTCGCAATTCAAACATTTGCTAACTCTTTTGATTGATCTTACAATTTTTGCATTTGTTCGGTAATATGCGATTATTTTTCATTTTTTCGTGAATATAATTAGTGTGCAAAAATCGTGATAATAATGTTTATATATCGTTGAAACGTGAAAATATACAGTCAATCACGAAAGTTTTAGTACATCCTTAACCCTTTGGCTTACAGCAACGAGCTACACTCGTGCTTTAATCTATGGATCAATTACAATAAAAACATGCTGTATTTTCTAATATATTTTAATTCATCATATTTCAGTCTGTAGGATTGTGAGGTTGAGGATCACTAGGTATGAAATACGTATAATATTTTAGTGCTTTGCATTGGATATAATGTTGTAATAAAAAATGGTACAAATTTCAGTGAATACGCTTTGAAAAATTCGTAAGCCAAAGGGTTAAATCTTCAGAATTTCGTTCCTATTTCGAAACAATGATTCCTTTAAAATGCATCACGCAGTTGGTTTACGTTGGATACTTATTAATGTTGTAAGCTATGGAATATATGTGTACAATACTTTGGAAGAAAAAAGTAAAAAATTATCGCATTCAAAAGTACAAACAAGGAGCAAACCATTCCTAAAAGCAATTTTGATGAAGAGATTTCTTTATGCTCTCTTTTTTACTTCTAAATGTTACCTTATTCATGTCAAATAAATTTGAGAATCTTACGGATGCTTTAGAAGGTTTAAAATCAAATAGAAACGTAAGTATAACCATACACTTTGTATAGTTTGATTAATTTATCCATTGCAAATGTGCGTAGATTTATATAAAATTGAATTTTCAGTTTTTGCATATTTTTTAAAGAATAAATGGAAGAAACGTTGCTATTATTTAACAAATCTTTATAACTTCAACTGATAAATAAATTAATGGAAATAAAATGAGATGCAAAATTTAAAAGAAGTGTACTATTTTAAATATTTGAATTTAGGGGAGTGTACGAAGAGTTTTGTGGCCGACTGTATACAAGACACTCAAAATAATAACAATAGCTTTTATAATTAGGGAAAAACAGTGTTAATTGTTTTAATCGTAAAAATCTTCTTCGGCCTCTGTACCTGTACAGAATTAACAATACTTAATACATTTATACCATTTCAATGAATAAAACTATTCTATTCGTTTTTATTAAACGTAGAAACCAAATAAAAAGGATTTGAATTATTTTCCATTGCGGATCACAAAATAATCGAGCGTATGGCTGAAAATAATTGAACTATACCTTCCGGTTAGGTCAAGATTCCTTGTGTATTTTTAGTGGAGTGCTTTTAGTAATGCCAAGCGAGAAACAGCTCGTGTGTATCGAGCTTGCCATTGTTTTGCATTGCGCAAGTGTCTTTTGAAAACTTAATCTATATTTGTAATGAACGATACGAAAACGCTTGGTAGTACACTTGTTATGTTTTCGAACGAACTTTATTTGCAGTCGTAATTTTTAGTAATCGTAGCTGATAAAATTATCATTATCGATTGCATTGTATTTTTTGTACCAATTATTCACTATCGATCTTCGACCGTTTTTGTTGCAGGCAATAATAGTTCATGAAACAAAATTAAGATTCTTTAAAAGGTTATAACTAAAATTTGAATACCTATTTTAAATTGTCTTTCTAAAAATAGTATGGAGAATAAGTTAGAGAAGGCATGATAGAAGTAAGGTAGTTAGGTGTTATTTGTATTTTATTTTTGTTTATTGCCTAATCGTTTATTTCTCGCAATCTTTTATTCGTAGTATTACTATTATTATTATTATTATTATTATTATTATTATTATTTATGCGTTTAATTTACCTATTTAACCGTTGTTATTCGTTACAAATTAAATAAGTAACAAGTTTGGTACAGGGCATTGTAATAATAATAAACGAGTGATTTTTTCCTGTTTTTAGGAGAAAAAATCTTTTTGAATCAGAGTTATGAGAAAAAAATGATAGAAAATAATATAGACGAAAGAGTAGGAAAGAGGGAAATGATTTCTCCATGTAAAGCTAATGACTATACAGGGTGGCCAACGAGGTCTGCCACCTAAATTACTCGAAAATCGTGTGTTCTATGGGAAAATGTTTCAAATAAGAGTTGTAGGATTTGAAGTGGAGTACATATTGATATGATTATTTTTTCCTACTTTGCTATTTTTTATTGAGATATTAAGGTCACCTTCAATTATTCATCTGTTTACTTTCACGAAAGTTTATCGTGATTCATTGAAGCATAATATTTCGGTAAGTATTAGTTCCGGACTTATATATTCTCGTAATTTTTTTACTCCGTTTTTCATGCTGTTTTCAATAACATAGTCAAACTTTATACATCACGGTTGAAAAATTCAAGGCGACTTTTATATTTCGATAATAAAGCAAAGTAGAGAAAACCTAATTGTAGCAATGTATGCTCCACTTCAAACGCTGCAACTTTTGTTTCAAATATTTCGTGATAAAACAAACAGTCTTCAAGTAATTTAGGTGGTCAATTTTCGCGGACTAGTCTGCGTAATTATGAAGCTTGAAAGCTAATTAGAAGGCGATTACAGCGAAGTTTCACGAAAGTTTTCTTTAGTTTCTCATTCGTTAAGTTATTAAAAATGGAATAAGGATAAGAAAAATATTTGTATTTTTCCGTGTTTGGAGTTACAATAATTTCAAATCTTTTCGTAAATTATAAGCTAGCCTGTGCGAATTTTGGCTAACGATTATAGTAATCGATTGTAATGAAAGGGTTAATTCATTCAGGTAGAATAAAGAAAGAAATCGTATTGTTCAAAAATGGCAGCAGTTTATTATGAAAAAAAAGAGAGAAGGAAAATATTGACAATTAGAAAAACGGCTTAAGTCGACGTTAGAAAACGGTTAACAAGTCGCCTGGAAAGCAAATACCCTACGGTTACCCTGTGTGTTTCTGTCGTTGCAATATTTAAGTATCGATAAAAAAAAAGGCAATCTCCGTCTTTCTCATCAGTCTTTACAACATTTTTTAATAATTACCAAACAAAAACTTGCGCAGCGCCACGATGTCGCGAGTTCAGAAACACTTGCCGCTGTTTACACGCAAGAATGATTGCATTAGTTAACCGTGGCTTCCCGTAAATTACAAATAAATATTCTTAATGCCTCGTGTCTCGTAAATAGTTGCTCATCTAACGGTTCTTCGGCGATCACATCGCTACTTTCCTTAAGCTATACAATGATATTATATAGAAAACGATCACAAAATTAAAAAAAGAAAACAGGCACTCGATCGAAGCGTCCCATTCGAATTGAAAGCACTCACTCGCGTGAATCACAAAAGATATTGCTTATTGGAACATTTGTTCGTTATGTCGATCACATAATTAGTGATCGGTTTACATAAATTTAACAATGTTAAATTTCTTAATTCTTCTCCTACGATTCTTAAAGGCAACGGTTAATTGTTATATAATTTTCTTCTTCCTTCTGTTTAATTTTTAATAATATTTCTACCTGTAAACGGCTTCTTGTTGTTATGCAAACATTTGAAGCTGTATTTATTCATTATTGTCTATTTTTTGACGCGTTTTATTAACGCCACCAAAATTCTGGATTCAATTCTTCATCGATGTCAATCGTGTAAGATAATTTGAGGAATTATCACTTTCAGTATTTCCTGAGTTTCTTTTTCTCTCCATGATCATTAAAGGATCTTTCGAATGATTTATAATTTTCAATGCCTTCAAACTTTTTCCTTCATCCATATCCAACCATTTCTAACATAATTCGATGAGATATTTATGATTTTCAATATTCTTACACATTTTCCGTCTATCGATGATCATTAAAAGTAAATTCTACGAATGATTTATCATTCTCAGTGTCTTCAAACTTCTTCATTTATTCACGCCCAGTTTGATGTATTATTTGTTCCTGTTGGGGGCGAATAACTATTCGATTACAGACTATTGCTTCCCAATAAAGGCGCACTTTTGGTCAATTTCAACGCCCTTAACTGCTTGTACAGTCGTTGCTTGCAAAATTGATAGAATTCGATTTCCCTGGTGAAATTACTTCGCACCATGTCCTTTACCTCTTCACTAACCGGTGGCTTAAAGAAGTTTCGATTGATCCTGGTGAATGCGTTCACTTCATCTGGAACAGAAAATTCCTTCAGTATTTCTTCCGTATTGGGCGTAGGAAAAAGTTTTACGTTTTAGTAAGCGAACTACATTTCATTTTTATTATCAGCATCTTTCATAGCTTTTATATTTCCTTATGTAAGTGTGATATAATATTATCCTTGGCAGGAAGTTTTTGGTGAAATGTAATAATCTAAAATTAGCTACATAAAAATGCTTGGTTTTTGTAGTGCAAAGTGCTGTATTGTATAACTATAAAACCTAATAAGAAATTTGGAGGGAACACGGAACAAAATTAGTTAATAAAAATGCCGCCATAAATGAAAGTCAGTTTCGAGAAATGATAAAATTATTGTGGAAAGAAATTACATTTATGCGTTGAGGAAATCTCGTAGTATCAATTTTACAACACATTAAAGTAATCACACGCGGACGTAGAAGTAGTAGAAAATAATAGGTAATATAACTATTAGGTAAAGTATCGGTTATCTCTTTATAGATTTATTTTTCTTGCTATTTCCTTTCTAATAATAAACGAATATTTTGATTCTTTTCCTTTCTTCATTTATTTCATATTAGATTTATTTAATCTTCCCATATGTGTTTTTATTTGTGGAGCGGCATATCGCACCTCAAGAACTTTACACTTTTTAGTTAGTTCCACGTTCTCACGTTTGATCCAAAAATTTTCGCCAAGGGTAGTAGAAATACAAAGGTTTAATCAAGGTTTAATAGTGTACATAGTAGATCTCGTGTACAGTTACTCACAGAAGTATTCGCCTACGTTAATATTAGGTGTATTTTTTAATTTTCTTTTATTCATAGGCAATATAAATATTACAAATTAACCTTCGAAATATTTACTCTCATTCTGCATGACTTTCTGCTATCTTCCTGCCAAGCTTCAGATTTTATCGTGAAAAAATGAAAATGGTTTGAAGACAATGAAATCATCAAGCCAAGATTGAAACTTTTGCATACACACTTAATATTCAGTAATTTTTTTGTATAATTTTGCACCAGTAAAGAAACAGAACTCAAAGTTGATTTGGAACATTTCTGTTAACACTACTTTATTCAGATTATGAAGTGTTATTTTTAAACATATACAGCACAGGAAATGATTTAGTCCAGAGAGACAAATTTATAAAATAATTCAATCATTGACGAAATAATTGAAATATCCGCTTATTCTCCTTTGTAGATTTTGAGATTCCTATATTTCGAAACGTACATACATATTTATGGCTATTAACAAGATACAAGCTTCTTTAGGTAAAACTGAAATCCGTTTGATAAAATCCTTAATAAGCTTCCTAAATACGTGTAATATATTTTATTATTAAACTACATGCGTTTGCGCAAGTTCATATTTTTACAAACGCAATTAAAGAAATTACAATTTATGAAACTAAAAGTATAGAATTTTTTACCTACACCCAATACGTACACGCAGATTTCGAGGATTAATTAGTAGATAATTGTAACGAGATATGTATCCTTCTCTGTGTGTGATTGCTTTCTCTGTAATTGTTTTCACTGGTACAAAATGTTTTGTGTGCAAAGCACGTTTGTTCTGTAGTAATTGTAGGTTTGTAGAGGGTTTACAGTTACATGCAAATAGAAGAACAAAAGAATTACCGTAGTAGACATCAGTGGCGCCTCGGAAAAATCGGGGTATGTAATTTTCCAATACCGTGAGAGTGGTATTCACGTCCTCGAGCACACCGACCACTGCATAGTGTTTCTCCACTGCCATTTTCGCTCGTTCCAAAGCACCCACCGTGTTGAACGGACTTTGAATAGACAACGATTGATAAGTATGACAGATGCTTGATGTCAGGTGAAGCGAATGATAAAGATACGCAATTGAAGGGAATGCTGTGCAACGATACCAAAGTGTAAATCATAGATCTGCAAAGATAGTGCAGTATTTTAGCACCAACAAAATTTGTATGATAATGCAATATATCTTTTCATTACAGCGATCCTTTAAATCGCTTAATGTCTCATTTCAAATCGTCCTTGTTCAAATTTGATAGTATACATTTGATATTAGCATAACATGGAATTTATTGCTTTGTGAATTTTCACAAATATCAGCAACTGAGTTATTAATTCGTTATAATTATAGTTACGTTTGTATTCTGAATCTCTTATTTTAGATTTCCCGAAGGGAGAACTTTAATAATAATTTTGTAATAAAACGTTTACGGCTAAACTTGATATAACATTTTTGTCTTACTTTCATTTGTAGATTATGCTTCTGAAGTGGACGAGAAAAGTTAGAAATATCCTATATTTATCTAATATTAGTCTCTGATCTCAATTTTAATTTTTACTCTCCCTCTTTTCCAATAGACTCGGGTCTTGGTCTGCACGATTAAGGGAAGGGCACCTAATAAGACCTAGTAAAAGTTAAACACTTGTCAATTAAAAAATAATTGATATATTTGCATCTGATTGGTCTCTAAATAAAGAAATATTATTTGTGACTCATATAGAATAAGAGAGAAAAGTTGAAGTCTATGCATTATTAATCGAGATTAAAAATGAAGACATGGAAGAGCATTTTCACATTGTTCGGTTTCCGTCATCTGGTTGAAAATGAATATTGCGATTCGTACTCTTTCAGTCAAAACAAACGAAAATAGGTATACGACAATTCACTTAATTTCGAAAATTGGACCGTGAAATCCGGACAATGTGAAAAAGCTTTAAAAATCGGGACCTAAAAAAGGTATATCTCACTTGGCTTGTTCAAGGAATTCATACGCATATTCAAAACTAGTGTAATACAATACATCAATTTTTGTCTTTAATTAAATGATATTAATATGTTAATCATTTCAGATGCAAGTGATTTGAGGGTTGCGTTTCCTTTAAGGAGATGCAATCTCTAATTTTTTTAAATGGAACGACACATTAACTTTTTTATTTAAATAACTGTCGTCAAGTCGTGCAATTGATCGTTATGAATTGGACATTAAATATTTATTATTTCTTATATACTGTATTATTTCAACTAAAATGAGCATATTACTAGCGGAGCATCAAAATTATCGGTATATTTTCTCACTCATGCTTTACTACTAATTCAATGAAAAACAGGTAAATTATAGTGCTTACTTCGCGTGATATTATGAGTAACCATTTTAGAAGCTTAGGCCTTATTAGGTACCTTTGCCGTACCATTAAATAATCGCTAGCATTAAGTAAACAAATATCGCTATACAGTTTCCTTACAATATATAATAAAGTCAATTTTTAACATGAGTAATTCAGTGCTTAAATGTCACGCATAAAAATCTTGTTGCATTAAATACTAAAGAATAATAGAAATCAGTAGAAAGTGACTCATTTCCAACTAAACTCTATTAAATAGATCAGTTTTCATAAGTGTGGGTCGCGAGTCTATTTTAGATGGAAAAATATTAAAATATGACAGCACTTTACGTGCTTCTTTCTTAATTAAAACAATTCTGCTTCGTTATTTGGTGCTAGAAATATTGATGGCAATTAGGCCACCACTGTTTTGCTTTCGAACGATTTATGATAAGAACGAAGCCGGAGAACCAAGAAGACTGTTTATATGAATGGGAACCCTAGATTTCTATCATTTAGACATAAAATATACCTATATAGGCGAATGGTCCCTAAAGATGGCGGTTATCGAAAGTAGATCGCGGGCCCAAAAGTTTGGGAACCACTGAAATATGGTATTTAAATAAGATTTCTTCCGGCTGTTTATGCGCAAAAGTATTGGTTTGCGTTTAAAGTACCGTTTAAAGGGACCTACGTGCATTTCTCGCTGTGGCCACAGAAGAAAAGCGTCTGCCTGCGATGATCGCCTATTCCTTCGTGAATTTCACCCTCCAGGTATCTGCATTCACGGTCCGCCTTAAGTACACAGGACTCGAAGTCCTTCTTCAGCCAGTTTGGATCCGGCAGTGGTAGATCTGGAAATATTTGCTTTCTCTCGACGTAATACCAAGGTGCACGTACGTAGTAGTACCAAGATATCACTCTCTCAACAGGATCCCGGACTATGTTGATGTAAATTGGCTGCGGCATGTTGAATCTGTGGAAAAAAAGAACATCTTAACGTTAGACGTCCCGTGAGAACCGAGATGTAGCTACTTGCCGGTATCTGGCTTTTTCTTCTTTTCAAATACTTTTCCGCTTCTTCTTGTTTAAGGAAAAGAGAGGATTCTTATGTAGGATGGAGGAAGCAGAACTTGATTATTTTATAACAGACAAGAATTTAATTTGGTTTATAATAGTCAAGAGTTTGATTGTTTTGCAGTTTGTTCTTTTAGCTTCTGATAAAGTTATAGAATTTTTACTAAGAATGGAGGACGCGGAATTTGATTATGTTATAATAGAAGAGTTTTATTTGTTATTTTTGACAGGAATAGAGGATTCTCAATACAAATGGAAGCAGCAGAATTTGCTTATTCTATAATAGTGAAGAGTTTGATTGCTTTATAACATACTGTTTTAGTTTTTACTAGGAATATTAAGCTTAATCGAGATTCGATAAAGACAGACTTTGATCCGTACATTTACCCTTACTTTTTTTGCATTATCTTTTAATTTTATGAAATGAGAGGAGAATAAGTTGTACAGATTATCAAATTTAGGTTTAGCAAACACATAAATATAATATTTTAATATTGTTTGACTGAAGAAATAAACTTGAATTTGAACTTTTGAAAGTAATGCAAAATAAAATTATTGCATTAAAATTTCTTGCTAAATCATTAGTTTCCAATATGTTAGCAAAATATTAAATTCGGTTTCTATATTCCTTATTATACTTTATCATTAGACTGCGGATTCTTTACGCAAATTCATATTTTCATAAATAAGACTAAAGAAATGAGATTGAAATACATTATTATTTTATCCTTTAAGTATTGTAATTTGTATTTTACTCTTAATATTTTCTGTATTTTTCAATACGTTTTGCATATTCTGTATCTTCTTGCACATTCGAATTCCACATAAATGCATATAAATCCGCAGTTTATTTATTATACCTTTATGTTAATTTTTTCAAATCAAACATAAGCAAATCTGCAGTACTCCCATTTATACATCGAACTTATCGGAAGAATTCTGATCTAATTAAATTTTGTTCAAATTCAGGTACTTACTCCGTGAAGTTTGTGAAACAGACGTGTTTTATGTATACCGATGGTTCCACATAGCTACTGACCATCCTGGCAAGTTGAAGCTGAAAACAGTCAATTTAAGTAACAGTCCCAATTATTATGAATTGAGTATAATTTATCGTTAGCGATTTTCTTAGGTGCTTTATTATGAAATTGTGCACAAACTAACTAAAGTAGGAGCTGTATGCCTGCTTAACATCTTGAAGCACTTTTCATTATTTATAAATTTGCATTTTTCATTAAATAATCACTAAATTATAACTTTTACTTTTACAATAATTGTAATCAATGTGCGTTCCCATAGCTATGCTCGACTAAAACAGTTACTTATTTATGTAAATCTTTATTTTGTTTTGAAATCGTAAGCTTCCAATGTTTCGAAGGGTGGTGCACAAATTTTACTTTAGGAAAAATGTATGAAATAATATATATAAAAATATATAAAATAAAAATAATTCAAACGTGATATTATAATATTTAATAAATTACATTTCAGTACCTGTTCAATGGGTGCAAGACGTATAGTTTCGACTCTCTGTACGCGATCTCTGTTGAATGAAAAGCCATTTTTCATTGACAACCTCCTCAACAATTCCATAAAAGTTTGAGAGCCCACTTTTGGTACACGATTGAAGAATAAGACTTTTCGGTCCGCTCTTTTCGTGTTGTTCAGCGCGTCGATGTCCAACACTTCAGTTTCTTTGTACTGAAACCAGGTAAAGCACCTTAAGATTCTTATTCCATTGTCTCTCTTTTAATCTTCACATTCGTTTCGTTACTATTTCGCGAAATTAAAATTTATTTTAATGCACTTCGGAAAGATTGCGAATTTTAATTTTTATAATTTTAAAAGTGGAAGTATTAGTTTCTAATTAGTAGTTAGTTCTATATTACGTTTTAATATTCTATTTTTAGTAATTTCAACTTTAATATGTACAACGGATATTAAATGTTTCAACGTATTACATTTTGATGTTCCAATTCTACTAAATTATACTGGTTATCACGATATAATAATTGCACTAAATGAGCTTCTCAGAAAGCAAACTGCAAACAAACTTCATAAAGTGAATTTTTGAGAAGTATAGTACTAATTATGTAGGTATCTCAGTAAAGAAACTGAAAAATGTATTAAAAGTGGAGTTGATCGGTTTGATTTCTGAGAAGCTCAAATTACACTGAAAATTATAATCATCTTAATAAAATACAATCAACTTCAGTCATATAAATACTGAATAGTAATAATAGGTACATAATGGTTTTAATAAAATATTACTTAAACTTTATAAATCGGAGACTTTCGATTTTACGTGGAAATTATGTGTAATGATTAAAATAAAAAATATTTTCATATGTACATATGTACAGTGAATAAACATAGGATGGATATTACACCTTTTATTAGCACGTTGAGTGTCGCGCTGAATTTATATTTTTATTCATTTTGGTAGCTTTCTATTAGCGTTGCTTCGGTCACTGATGATTTCCGTTATTGCGGCTATCATATATGATTGAAGGCTGTCTCATAATATTAATAAGATTACACAAATAATTACTAACACGAATACAAAGAAATTATACAGAAAGAAAACGATTCAGAACAAAATTCAATATAGCTCATCGATGGACCACGCGGCACTCAACGTGATAATTAGTATGGTAACCTTTAAAATAATCGACACATAGTGGTAGATCGCATACATCAGTAGTGTTAATGTCAGCTATCATACGTGAATGAAAATGGGTTAATAACGTAGTAAATGGCTGAATAATAATAGTGATCTATATTGCTATTCAGTCTTATAGTGTAGCGAATTGTATCCGAATGAAATGTCGCAAAATAATCGAAGTTATAATCACAGTTTAATCATAGAAGAAAGTAATAAAAGTATACTCATTTCAGAAAAATTATTACCCAGTGAACAAATTAATTCAGTGGCTTTATCATTAAAGCCTTGACAATTTTATCGATTCGAAATCATCTTCTTTATTTAGAAAGACGATTCGTTAATTGTCTCATCGACAAAGAAAAGAATCCGACAGAATGCAGATTACTTTGATTATTTTATGTATCTAAAAAATGAACGAATTTCATGAAAGAGGCACCGAATCAATTTTGCACCGTTAATATATTAAGAAGGCAAAACGTTTATGTCGCTGATTTACTCCATTTATGGCAACTATAGTTACTCTAACGCAATCAGAGAGAAAGATTAGCAAAAAGAAAAGAGTCGACGTGGCCTTAATCATTAGTTTCTCTCTTTCGCTGTAAATTTTCATTTTCTATCGGGAAGAGTTGTTCTCATCCCATTCCCTTTCGTTGAATAACTATTTGTAATATCAGCAAGTCATCCTAGGGTACACGGCGAACGTGTAATTGCAAATGGAGGCGCGAGTAACGAATACCTTGTTTCTCCTTGACTTCCGGGTAGTTTTTGCGCTCGCTACAAACGATTGAAGCAACGTATTAGATAATTGAAGTTTCCAGTAAGGTCTAGGGTAACCAGACTTTCATTCGCGCAACTAACGCGTAAAATATGATCTTACAACACAAAATTGTGTATTTGTGTATTAAAAGACAAAGTATCACGTTTTATTGGCTATTTATGTATTATAGAAAATCAGTGATTCAATTCTTTGAAACATTTTTCGAAGTAATTTATCAAATGCATTCTAAATTAATTCAGTGCCGATATCACTGTTTCTTTTACGTTTCTATCAACTCGAAGACGTAATCTTTTAGGGGAGAGGCAGAGAAATGAAAAGTTATGATGAATGTTAAATAAAAAAATAATTCATAATCACAAATATTAAGTCGTAAATGAGAAGTCGTAGGAAACATTAAATTAAAAAATGATTTTTCGCAAATAAACGCAGTAATTCGTATAAAAAAGCATCGAATTCATTTGGCCACCTAATAGACTGTATTTAGGATTACAGATTTTAGACGTTTCGATAACGAGATGTCGGTAAGAAAAAAGAAAAAAAGCGAGCAGATAATTTGAGAATTGCAATTAAATTCATTTTTACATCAATTTAGTTAACTGAAAAATTGTTTTCTATTTTGTTATGATATTTTCTTTACTTATTAAGTTTGTTAACGTCGCTTGTCGAGGTGTAATAAAGATTAACTAGAAATTTCAGAAGCAGTAGAACGACTAACTCAATTATCATTAAGATGATTAAATTTCCCAATTTCCTTTTTCTGCTTAATTGACTGCTTAAGTTGTTCACCAATTCAAGTTCTAGTGATCGTAGTACCTCGTCCTATTTTCCATCATTATCTTTTGTTTTTTTCCCACTTAGTCATCGTTGTTTTACAATTTCATTTTAATTCCAATTTATGTATCTAACGGTATCAGCCAATTTTACTCTCAGACTTTGCTTGCTTTAATTTGCAACTTTTGCTTCACTTATTATGCATATTAGAATATCTATTTCTGTAGGTTTTAAATTCAGCGTAAACCTTTGAATCTTTCCCATTCCCTTCTCTTTGATTCGATTCGCCGTTTCGCTTGACAGGATTAAGTCGATCTAGGAAATATCGAACTCGTACTTCGGCGAACTTGTCGATATAAAATTTAACCTTGTAGAAGCTACATAATTAGCCTTACATTTCTTGTTGCTTCGAAAACTCGAACCTTTTACGGCATTGCCTTCTTTAAAGGATAATTGCCTCTCGGTTGCTTGTCGACTATTCTGTTTTATATAAAATTAGGGAAAGCTTTTTTGAGGTTTACGGAATACAACACAAATTGCGATCATCTTCTTTCTACTATGTATATTTATAATTTCGAGTTTCTCTTTAATTCAACGATCCATAATTAACGAGTTGGAAATTATAGCGAGGAAAGCAATATTTTTAAAATTTCTGTTATTTTCTTACTATTCCGGAAATAATGTAGCTTTGTAGCATGAAAATAAGTAATAATGTAGATAGTTAACAATTAACGTGATAACTAATAGTATAATCCTATCTTTTTGTACAAATTAACACAGAACATCGTTTTATGAGAAATGTAAATAAAAATTTTATGAAAAATTCTCAGGTTGACAATTAATTCTTCATTGTTGATATTAGCAAATATTTGAACTGTTCTTGTTTTCTATAGTATTTGATATTATGATTTTGCTAGTTGCATTACGATGAATAAATTCAACAGATTTTTTATCATTAATAAATCAAAATACAAACTCATAGATAATCGAAAGATCAACATAAATATTGATATAGAATTAAATTTCACTTAATTTAGCTATAGATGTTAATTTTTCAAAATATTCATATACATCATGCTTTGCCCAAATTGTATACCTAAATAGTACAGGTTAAATTATAAAATATTAAATTTTATAAGTTGGGACTGTAAATAAATTTGTAGAAAATGTGTCAATAATTTCACGACTAAGATCGATGCAAAAAGTAATTATACTTTCTTATTTCATGACTATAAATCATAATTTTGCTATCCTATTCAATAGATTTACTATCTCGAAGCCTGAATTATACCTTTGCTGATAAAAAATTATAGTAAGTTACACTATTACCTCCTTATTTCTCATATTTTTCTTAAATCTTTGCCTGTGCTAATAATTTTCTGACTCACTGTATCTACACGTCGCGAATTAAATTAATCCTTTTTAACGCTGTAATATCATCATAAAATAACACGTACTTTAATTAAGCTACTTAAAAGTATCTATAGAAATCAAAAACCAAAGTCGATAGACTGTAAACATAGTAAAATATAAACAGCAACGTGTGTGATCCGTCTGTTCGTGTGAATTCCAGCAAACATGTTGGTGTTCAACGATCATGTACGTAACCTTTGTCACACAGTGCGTACAAGGTACAACAGAATGGAGTCCGTTTTCCTTTTCCTGTCTACATCCCCGTGGCTTGGCATTACGCCACAAGCACGTTACATTATTACATTATTACTACACGCGTTTGCACGCTTCCTCCTCGATTACGGATTCCCCTATCTTCCTTTCCTTCCAATCGTCTTTCTTACTTCGTATCTTCGCCGTGCTACGGTCCATCTTCTAGATGCTGGCCGCAGTATTAAAGGATCGCGACGTAATTTGTTTCGCGGTTATATCCGTGTAATACTGAACATTACGAGGAAAATCATTGCATCTACCCGTGCCGTTGTCTCTCGATAGACTAGCTTTGAGAAAACTCGTTTCCATGACAGATTAGATTGTATCGATCGTTTTACTTTTTGACATTTTCTTTTTTAATTGAATAGTGGAAAAACTAGTTACGATGATATCGACTGGGTAGATGTTTAATTATTCGATGCTGAATACCGTTTTATTTTGATTTATCGACCCTGTTTCTCGCCTGTTATAAGTACACTTCCTTTTCGTAATTTAAAATATGGAAAAATTACAAAATCCGGTAGTTTGTGCTTTTGCAAACTAATGCGAAACAGACGAAATGGTGACTTAACCGTCCCCATTACTAATTTTACGTGCACTATAGTTTATTTTATTTTAACTAACATTCTTGGCATCTACGTTAAAATTTGACCAATTATGGTGTAAAATAATCGAGATTTATACGTTTATATATAAAAAGTATTTGCATATTACTGTGTTCGTTTGGGTATCTAGGTACCAATTAATTAAACGCAAGTGCATCGAGCTTCTTATCGTTTAATAATTCTCTTATGAAACTATATAAATCTAGCATCAGAGAAATGAAATGGTGAATCAAATTAAAAAACGCCCGAATGAAAAATTGAGATATGCGCGAATACTTTTTGAAGCCACTATAAGTATTTTTTTTCAGCCTCGATGAATTCTTTTATCCATTATTGTAAATAGTACTTATAAGAGTAGTTTTAAAAGACATTGGATAGACCATTAAAATGTTGAATAATATCCTTCGCAAGGAAGAAATATTAAATGAAAGAAATTTGTTTAATATTACGCAGATACTTTAGTTGAAGTGTCGATAAACTAAACTAAATTTTTTGTAATTTCCCAATGATGGTTCCTTTTTTAATTTAATTACAATATACACATATTTGTGTCAATCATTGTGATTTTTTATTATTCTATTCGCAGTTTCACTTAAAATTGCCATTCATATAAAATCTGTGATGAAAATCACGTAAAAGAATTGTTTTAATAACAATTTTCATAAGAATTCCTTCTTAATTACCCTTTAAATTCTTATTATATATTTTCCTATAAAATAATCACATCATTAGAAATGAAAGCTTTGCGCATAAATTTCAACCTACTCATCACAAAAACAGTAAGTTTCGTATTAAGAAGCCGTTTCGCTATCGTTTGTGAGAGATAATGGTAGTAACAAGGAAGCTCACACTTCTCAATCAGCTGTTTATAGTGGTAACAGAACTTTGAAATACCGTTTGAAGATGCTCGTTGTTTCTTCCTTTACACTCTACTTCTTAAACGGACTTCACTCGTTATAATGGACGTTTTTTCGTTTCACACTATTACAGCTACCTAATTAATGTTGCATATTATCCTTTAATGTGCAATTCACGTCGTATTTGTGTCACCTAGATTAAATCTAGCGAATTCTACATTATCCGCGTTGATGTTAAGTAACCCTAAAATGTGTTATAACGGAGAAAGTAGAATTTTATTATACAGCATTTATATGTTATTATATTTCATACCTTTGCTTTGAAAGAATCGTAAAATTGGCGTGAAATTGGAAATTTAGGAATAAAGTTTATCAACATTCTTTTGCGATTAATACAATTAGAAGTAGTCGCAATACGTGAACAATTGCTTTATTCCCAACATTATTAAATATAATTGGTTCATCATTCCATTAGAAGCATGAATAAATAAAACCTCTTTTTTCATCTCCGAAAAATTGATTTTCTTCCAGTTATGTTCTTCCGGGACAATGATATGTAAGTACTTTTATGTTTTTATACTGCTTAATTTAAATTTCAGTTGTAGTATGATAGCATTATAGTATTACAATATAGTTTATTACATAGATGAATAAATTGTATAATTACAAAGAACGACTGATCTCTCGAGTAACAAATGTGCCTGGCAAGTGTCTCAAATAGTGTAGAACAGATCAAATGGCTGTTTCTGATTTATGAGCACAGTGCAAGTGAAACACGAGCTAGGATCGATTTTAAAAATGAATAACAGGCTTCAGAAATAAAAAAAGTTCGCAATACACAACTAATGTGTAATACAGATTCACCAGTATTATACGTCCGATATGTAAATTAACTAATTACATTATTACGTATATAAATTAATAATTCACTTTTTCATGACTTGCCAACTTCGTTGCTGCAATATCGATTAATTTTTCCGAGTAAAATCTATCAGAGTACGTTTTAAATGAAGCCATAAGTTTCCGACAACAAACAAAGTTTGTATTATATTCTAAGTATAAACTATAGTTTTTTCCCTTTCTCCTATTAAAAGAATAGTGGATAATTCATTGGTACACTTCATAAAATAACCCGTTATGTCAGTAACAGAGAGTTAATAAAATCACCGGAGAAAATAGATTTGGGGAAAAAATTCAGAAAAATTCGAAATTAACTAATAAGAAGAAAAGGTACGAAGTAGGAATAATATTAAGCATAATTATCTACATTATTTTGTTGCGGGTGGGAAATAAAATCTAATTACTACACGTATCTGTACATATCTCGGTAATTAGCAACGAAGTAAAGAATCTTTTAATTTGTTAAGAATTAAATTAACTTATACCCAGTCGTTGATTTTTCGATAAATATTCCTTCTTTCAATAGCAATCAAAATATCACCGAAATTCGATGATTTATTGCTGTTATTAGAATCGATTGGTTCCGATATCTGACGATAATCGTTATATCATAAATCCAGAGTAACGCTCACGGTCGACGTGTTTAAGCGATTAATGGCTAGACTGAAAGCCAGTAATCCATTTCGCGGTTTCACGCATCGCGACCCTCCATAATACTGCTTCGTTCTATCTTTTGATTCTTGTTGGATCGCGTATTTCTTTTTTCACCTGCTTTGTACAATGTTAAATCCCCATGATTGCTGGTAATAATAACTCTAGGGTTATTGAAACGAGGATTAATTATGAAAAGTTTCTAAGATTTAGAAAGGTAAAATGATATTGGATATAAGATAGTGATATTATATTTCTTATTATTTATAATTCAGGCAAAATCCTCCCAATATTTTTTACTTTAATTTGCAATAAAATTAGTTACACTTTCCAGCTTTACTCTGAAATGTTTTTATCAAATTCGGTTGTTATTTTAACCTTTCGTCTTATAATGGCAGGTATTATTCATGACACGATGTGTTTGTAATAAACTTCAAAGAATTAAAGTTTCAGTAAAGTAAAGTATTAGAAAATTCTAGTTACAGCCTTAACAGTAATATCGATGATTATCAAATAAATATAAATTTCATATAAGATTCCAATTCTTTTCATTTAGCAACTTATTAAAGCAGTAAATCGTTGATCCTAGTGTATGCAGCCACTGAAAAATAGTAAAGAAAAGGATTAATGTCCCGTATTATATTAATAGAACTTTAAACTCAAAATAAAATTGAGAAGCTACCATAAAATATATGTGTTATGGATTAAGTGATTAATACTAATAATGAACTTTAAATAACGCTCGGTCATTATGAATAATGACAAACGAAATCAGTCAGTGTAATAAATTTGGTGCAGTTTATCATAATTTATTACATTGGCGGGTCAATATGAATACTGCTATCATGTGGCCGGGTTAGGTTTGGGTTAGATTCGGGTTAGGTTAATTAATCGATATTTCTGAGATTGACTAACCATTTTAGACATTCATAATGACCTATTAGTCACTTGGTCTATATATATATATACTTTAACAGAAATAAGTGATTACAACTGCTAATATTCTTCACCAACGTCTTCCAGTATAGTGTTTCTAAATTTGAAAAAAAAAACATCTTTATTACATTCTGAATTAAAATTCTTATTTACATTAAAATTCAAATTTCATGGAATCTGTGTTCCAGATGACGTAGAATTACCTTCCGCTCCTTATAATTTAGTTCGCGATTTTTTCGTATTTTACAATACATCCCGTTTACGCACCATTCTAATTTCGTATAAAATGAAACTTTCATTACAAAAGTGTTACCAAAAAGACGATGAAAAAACAACATGCAGTCACCCATCATATGTAGATTTCCGACACACTCCAGTTATCTTTTAAGTCCCGCAATTGGCCGAGATTAGTTTAGACTGGAATTAAAATTCGATTAACGAATCTAGGAGACATTGACATTCTGCACGATTCATCGACTTATTGGCCAGGTTTTCGCGATCGTTCCAGTTCATCCTAGGGACAATGCGGGTCTGTGTCGGGTCAGATCGACCATTTTACCGTTTCTCAGGTGCGCACGTTACATATGTAACGGGTGGACCTGTAACAAGTTCGACAGCTAACGGGGAACGACATGAATCACTCGGATTTCACTCTTTTTCCGATGGCCACCATCGTGATTTCTCTTTTTCCTTCTGTTTCCCGCATCCTGCACCGTCATTGTCATTTTATTCTGGTTCTCATCGAATACTGACTACAGACTGTAGACAATGATGCAATTCTTCGGTTTGATACCGTTCGATTATTTTTTATTGCTGCATGTATTCTTCCTGATGCTCTTCTTTCTTTTGTCTTTTTATATTTATTTAGTCGAGTTCTTATCGTTGCGTTCCTTCGAACAGGTTTTATAGTTATTATAACAGGAACTGGTTCTGTTTTATTCATAATTTCCTTATTCTTTTATTTAATCCTTTAGAATTATCATAATCATTTCATTTATATAAATTCATTCATAATACTCGTTTATATGCTTTTCTTTATAGAACCTTAGAGCGACTCGTATTTACCGTTTGTGACAATTTGCATACCCATAGAGTACACTTTTACTATAATAGTATGTGTTAATATAAAACAAGCAATTTATTAAAAAAAAAAAACTATGATTGTATTTGTCAGGATAGGTTTTGACCTTGTGGTAAAAACGATAGATGAATTTAATAAAAACATGTGAATTATTCATTGCTAAATATATACAGGTTATTTGAATAGAAATACAGTTGAAATTGTTATCACTGTTTCTCCGTGTGTACAGGAATAGATAAAGCCGACGGACACGATTAACCCAGCATTGAAGTCGATACGTGACTCTCGTATGCGGGCGTTCAAGTCTCTCGCTTACATCCCGTTGCGCCAACCAAAAGATTTACTTGAAAATCTTTCCTAGTATTAACTAATTGCTACAGTCATTAAACATCTATTTGCAAATGAATCGTATACTTTGATTTACGTTTCCAAAAATCCACGAACGCGCAATTTTATTTAGGATAAGTATTTATTTGGTTTCATTAAAAATGATTACCGATTTGGCCTACCTGTTGATCGTCATATCTTCTAATAAAATTTTACTCGATACTTAGATATTAAGTGTATGATTTTCTAAGTTATACTGTGCTTACATGAACTATATCGATTTTAACCTAACTCAGTTCTAACTGAAAGCATATTTCTTTGAACAAGTTTAAAAAGAAACTCGCGTCAATTGTATCTTCGTATTGTATGTATCTTAGTAGAAATACTTTACAAAATAAGTGGAAAAAGGGATAGAAAAAAAGGAAGGAAGGAAGGAGAAAAGTTAGATTACTTTGTATCAATTTAACGGGCAAATTTATGTATCGCTCGAAATAATTAAAAAATCGATACTAAATATGAATTTATCAATTGTTAACTGTTTCAACGGACTAGCGAAGTCATAAAGGTAACGGATGCAAGCAGCTATTTAGGTTTTGAAAACTAGTTCTTTCGTTTATAATCACAGAATAACAGTTCATTAGGCAACTATTACAAACTACATAAATTTGCACGCTTTTCAGACATATAGGTTCTTTAAGGGGTGAACGAACGCTTCGTATATTAGATGTACATGAACTTAGAAACACGTGAACAAATATTTGGGAATGTGTTGAAGAAGTTGAACGCTTGTTGAAATAGGAGGATAGATTCCAGTCAGACTTTTCTTTAATACAAGAATTACCAACGATTAAACTATACCTATTGACACCAAAAAAATCAAACGAATAGGTACATATTTTGTAAAATATATATTACGAGGAAAATAAACATTTTTCATATGTTAACATTTCTTTTGGCACAAATATTACAATGATACTTGCACAAATATAAAGATTCAAGCTTGCTAAATTTAATACTTTTAATAAATTGTCAATTGTTTTAAGAAGGAATGACAGATAATGAAATAAGATGAACTATACATACATATTAAATTCAAATGCTCTTTTTTGGAGTGTTCTTTGAGATTAAGCTTAAGCTATAATGCAGCGAAAGCTATGTTACTATTAATATTACTTATGCATGGAGAAATATAGTTTGTGAATGAGCAATTTAACGTTACATTGAAAAATTTCATACTGCAAATATGAATATTGAAATATACCTTAAAGTCACCTAAAAGAAGCAATCAACAATGATGAATCAACAATTTTAGTTAAAATACTCATTAACGTGTTCGAGCAGAAATTATAAGCGCCTATTTCAATGATTTAGTAATTAGAACATTTTGAGTTACATGTAATCGGCCATTTCATTATACAACAACATAATAATATGATTGCGAAAGATCTTCAAAGTAGTGACACTTAATTTCTTCCATACCTTTGTTGATGCAAACGTAACATTACAGAAATAACGCATGTCATTCAGTTTGTATAAAATTACTTTCACTTGAAAGTTTTCATCGCCGTAGCATTCCATTCGACAACAAAAATGCTAATTTTTGAGTACGCGTGATGGATGAAAAAAATTATAGAGTTACGCATAAAGAAATCGAAAATTTACTTGAGAAATGAAGAAATCAAATATTATCATCTTTAAGGTCCTTCGAAATCATACTACGTGTAACAAGAAAAGTTTTAATCGATCAATTAATGACGAAAATAATTAAGGTGGTCACATTAGGTGGTCCACGCTATATATTAGGTTCTGCCCTTAATTTCTACCCAAGTAATCAAAGTGCGATTTGGACATATTTAAGGATCTTTATCCGTCTGTTATTCTTTTATTTTATACTGCGTGTTTAAAAATAATAATTCATAATCTTGTTAAAGTAGTCTCTTCACCGATTTTAAAAATTAAATTTTTGATTTGATATACAATCGTATAAAAAATTTGATAGATAATCACAGTGGCCGAATATTTTTGTAAATATGCTAAATATTTAAATACTACTAACAAAATACATTAAATAATACTAACTGTAGTTCCGCGAGCATGCCGATAAGGATAAATCTCCAATCGTGCTTAAAATTTGCGACAAGCGTTAATCGAGGCGATAGACGTAAGAATTCTGGTTATTTTCAAACAATTTAAAAAGTCCGATTATACTCACGATACTTTGTACACCTGGTTAAATATTGCTACTTACGATTAGATACGGATAATTGAATCCGCGTGCACAAGAATGCTAGAGATCAGATGTTCCATGGAATTCAAGATCGAGAGATTCCATCGATCGAACTCAATGCGGTTCCGCGTAATTTGTAAACCCATAAGCGGTTTCATTGTTACTCAAAGCTATTCTGATACCATACAATGGCTAATCCTAACGATTACATGAATTTCTGAATGGTAACAAAAATTCGAAGATACACGTACACACTATCGGTCAACAGTTTCAAATTACTAGATATGCATTCTGAGCATGTAAGATTTAAAAAGGAATGCCATTAAAATTGTATTATCTTAGAAAAGTATATATAAAAATAGAAACTAATATACTAATAATATTCATAAAAACAAAAGAAATCTAATTAATATCTATGGCATTAATTTTGAATTAATAAGAATATTAACAATATATTCAATTAGGGGTGCAACTCAGAAAGTGACTCCAAACTTTTGTAAATATCGAGGAACGATTATTAAAACGGCATATTTATTAAAAAATATAATTTTTAATTAAATGAATATGTACTGAAAAATATACAGAGATAGATAGAAAATTGTATTATTGTCGTAAATTTTTGTTATTTCCTTATTTCGTTACGAAGATTTCGATAGGTCACATTTTCTAAATTTTACAGAAAAACAATTTTAATATTCGAAACGTTATAGACCGATCTGGCACTAATAAAACTGTTTCATTATTTTGATTTTAAGTTGCCTATGTGTTCCCTCGAAAATGTTACATGTTTTAGAAAATTTGATGCTACTGGACTTGTCAAGTTATTTGTTTCTCCACCTATGTTAATCAAAGATACACCCATTTAGCTATGAGATAACACAAGAAATAGAAAATTGACAAAAATGAACTTACCATGTTATTTTTCCTGTTGTCTTCGTATAATTTCAATTTATTAAAACAAATATCTTGTCGAATATTATAGAAACTATTTGATCACTTACGAAAGGCATCGTCCAATTGATGTACATACAGCGAGTGTAACAAATTTAAAACACAATATTTCTATTTCTCCTAATGCAATACAATCAATCTCGAAAATTATTCAAGCGAAGAAAATCAGCTCCAATTTCCTATCGTTAACAGTGAATGTCCTCACCTGAACATAACAAATAATCGATACGATCCGGATCGTATCTATTTCGATCGGTTTCTTGCCTAGACGAATCATCTGCTCTACTTATTTCGCTTGATTGCGAACGATCGCTAGGATGCAGCTGCGTTTCCATGATCCAATTGGGTTTAGAGCATCGCGACAGGCAGTCCGTGTTCCCACGCGTGTGCGTTTCACACTAATCCAATTACAGATTTTCCGCCTGCTCTCGTTAATGTGAACTCTCGATCGGAGATCTCCCTGCCATCAGGCATATGCGATCATCGTGCGTTCGTATCAGGTATATATTCGACGATAAAAACCGAGCAAGTGAATAAAATCCGGAAAAATAGTTCGGTTACGGTTTAATTGAGATTAAAGATCTTTCTAGACGAGTTTTAGATCTGGTTGCTGTGAATACACAGGGTGGAGATGAAATTCTAATACCTACTAGTTAAATAATTTCTTATGTCGATATTGTTTTCCCCTTTTCTGTTTGGAATTCTGGTTCTTGAAAAAAATGAAAGTTGATAACAGTATTCGCTGTGTTTAAGTACGAATTTAAGGTATATGAAGAATTGTAAAAATTAGAAGCTTTTTTAGGATCACAAATTATAACTGAAAGTCTGTTTCTCCTTCTTTAGCTTAATTAATATCTTTAAACGTACACAAAATTTAAGTTCCATTTGATTTTCTACTCTTAAGTAAAATTGATCGCAGAAGATTCCGCTACGTTGAACATTTAGTAAATTTTTTTAAATTATGTTTTATCGAAGCAAAAAGTAATTCGAGATTTACTACTAATACCGATGAAAAGTCAATCTAATAATATCACGAAACATTACTTTTAAACACGTGACATAAATAACATATAACGCATGACAGAAATATAGGTTCACTGTCATTTTTAAATAATCATGTAATAACAAGACTATGAAATGAGTGATAATCACATATGAATATAATAGAAAGTATACAGGGATTGCTTGCGCGAAGCGTATACGAAAATAATAGGGAATTTTTAACAAATGACGAATTAAAAATTGCGATTAAGGGTAGCTGTGCAAACATTGACCAAAATATTATTCAAAATTTATGCGACATCAAACCAAATAAAATTTTCTAATTAATTTAATGTCATCGTAAATGTGCACCTTATAAAAATAAAAGAAATAAATACTAATACAAATATTTCTTTAATTATTTCATATGAACGAATATCTTCCTGTCGTGTTAAAAATGTTTATATTTATGAAATTTTCTCACAATACCACGGAAGCTACGAACAAATTATTTTTCCCAATAAATATAATAGTTATGATCTTAAATATAATTTTCGAAGCAAAGTCACAGAATTCTATGAGGACTAAAAGGCGTTAAATAAATAAAAATTCCCAGGCTTATCGTTCTGTCGCGGTTTGTAAACAACAAATGGATACAGTTTTCGTAATTTCGTAAGAAGGTCGAGTATTTTTGTGACTAACTGTATGTGTGTGTACAGGGTATTATGATACGAAATGCATGCAGAGGCGGTTCTCAAGAAAATCCAGGCCATTCTTTCTAAGATCTAGCCGTTGTAACTACGGAATAAACCTCCTGAAGAGAACTTCAGCCATCTGTCTGCTCGGTTGATCGGTCAACGTACTCTTCGACAATTCTCGCTGGTTATTCGATAGATGCCGCGTACACACGTACTAGATAGACTCTGATCTTAACGACGACCAACTGATTCCCGTCTACTCTGTTCCGAGAATTGTTTCACAGACCACGAGTGAATAGCGTTTCCAGGCGTCGGAGCACTGAAGAGTTCGAATGAAACGTTACTCGAGAAATGTTCCGGCCGTTCTTTCGTTGAAGAGGAAATGCTTGAACTCTGGAGATCGATGATGGCGCGCCGGTAGTCTTACACCGGCGTAGCTTTGCGGTAGGTCTTGAAATAAATGTACTTTTAGAGGAAGATTGAAGGAAACATGGATCACTTCTTTTCATTGTATTTACATTAAAGCTTTGGATATCGTTATTATTAAAATGATTGCGGTTATTATATAATTGAATTTTTAAGCATTATTCATTGTAAGTAAAATAGTTCAGAGATCCTCAACATAGACATAAATAGATAAACATGTAGTAGCAACATGTAGATAGCAACGATACATCGATGCTTTTTTATGATATATCCATGTTTTTACCATTGATGTTTGGAAATCGATACCATTAAAACCATCGATCCTAGACGATCGATAATATCGAAGCTAAAAGTGATGGTTTATTTTGAACATTGAAAGTTCAACACTGAGTCTTTGCGGCAGATGAAACACTGTTTAATGATGTATTTTTGTTTAAAATTTGTCTATTGTAGACGTGGTCATACAGTTTGTTGTTTCGTGGCCAGCAATCTCTCTTATCTGATTAATATTTGCATTAAAATTAAACCCTAAAATCAGAATCTTTTAAAATTCATTAAAACCCCTCTATTTTAAACGTTAATAAAAGGAAATACCAAATATCGATGCTTCAAATACCGATGTTTTATTGTCAATCTATTAACGTCTTCCCACTTTTTGCCAATCCCCAATCGTAGTTGGTAAATATTAGGTATGCAGTGAGAGACAAAAGTAAGTGTTACAACAATAAAATTATACTATAATTTGATCACTGTCAATTATATCGTAATTATTAGATTGCGAAAGTCTATGCACTTATGATATGCAGTGAATATGCAAACTATATGCAAGTTATATGCAAAGCATATGCAGCAGAGATTTGATTAATACGCACTTGCGTAGGGATTAAAAAATTCGTAGATACAATTGTACACTTAATCAGTGTACACGTTTAATATTGTAAATAATGTGCAATACATAAAAATCTATTTAATGTTACACAAATTGTACCAAAAAAAATAACTATGCTACATTTAGTTTTATATGTAGCTTATATGTACTTTCATTATAAAGTAAATGTAATAAAATGTATAAAAAGTAATAGGATAAAATAATAATAGTTTAAAGGTTAAAAACATTAGATGCAATTGTTTTAATATTACGAATATTATTTGTTTTAATATTTAGACATTTTTTAATCGTCTTCTATTTAGAGTTAATACTATTACAACAAAATTCTGAAATTTCCGTGCAATTTTAATTGTAAATTTGCTCAGGATATGTGTTCTCCTATAAGACAGAATACTAACAAAACATAGCCTACGGAAAAGGTTTGCTAGCTTATCCTAAACAGGGAAAGCGAAGACTAAATATTTGCCATGAATTTTTCCACTGTTATTCTTTGCATATTACACATACTGCATCTTATCGTAATCTTATTTCATTGTGGTAAAAGAGAGAGAAAGAAGATTCACCTATTTCTTAATCTACTTAGTGTCTTATTATCTGATAATTCAACTTCGTCATTTAAATACTAGATCTCCATTTCAATATGAATTTAGCAATTAAAGAAGTATACTTTTTTTGTATTCTAGCGCGTATATAACTTTTTAACCCTTTCACTGTTGAGCCTGAACGTCGTACGAGTACTCCTAAAAGTGGAAACTATTTACTCGGTAACTAACCACGGGCGATGGAATCCGATTGGTTCTTGAAAGACGAATTTTAAGAATGTTTGTGTTCTACTTATTTGCTACGATATGTACGTAGAATGTATAAATTCCGTCTTGTAAGTTTTATACCGGTTAGAACTGTCTTTAACTGCAGCGCATTGTCATTTTAATGGGCATTGAAAAGTTTAAATTACCACTCGTTCATCATGATTCTCCTCAATAACGGAATAATCTTTATAAAAATCTATTTTATACTGTCCTTGCGTGCATATTCTTGTACATGCTAAAATGCACGCTACGCCTCGATGCTTCATCGTTACTTCGTGTCATGTACTTCTTTATTTGATTAATCGATGCTGCTGCAGCTGTCACGATAACCATCTAAGTACTTCAAACTGTGCACAATGTACATACATACATGCGCGTCATACATCTTACTTTGCTCGAGACTTTTTACGTTGCAATGAGAAGTCTCATATTATTCTAACTTTTTCTAACACCGAAACAATTAAAGTGTACTAAATGGTATCAAATAAATTGATGCTGTAGATACCTGATAAAATATACAGTGGAATTGAAACGTATCTTACTTTATTCACTTAGTTGAAAATCACGGCAAATTGCAAAAATGTATCCCTACAAACTCATACAATATTTTTATGAAAAATGACGAATGGGTTATTTTGATCACGTTAGTAGCATTAATTTTCATTTAAGAGAATTGTTTAATTTTATTTTCCTTTTAATTTATTCTCGAATCATTATAACTCTTATACTCTGTTCTAAGTCAGTTTATGCAAAATTGAACATTTAATAGTTTCTTGTCAAAATATATAATCGATATGAAATTTACAGATTTTGTTTAGGATTAGGCGAACAAAGTGTCTATTATTTTAGTATAGTTCTCAGTGGTTTCAATGCAACATTATGCACAAAGGTTGAATTAACTCGTTATCGACAGGTTCAGTGTATTGTGTAAACTATACGTTTATATCAATAATTTGAAAAATTAAATAAATTCGATTGAACTAACAGAAAATTATATTAATCAATTAGATTTAATAATTTCAGATAATTGAAATGCTAGAATATTTCAGATGAACGTTCAATTTGACTTTTTTTTATAACTTACAAGAATGTTACCATAGAATTTGACCTGAAGTGCAATATCTGTATCGCGATATTGTATAGTAAAGGATTAAACAATCATTCCCTTCTTGAGGAGAACAAATAGTACAAATCCAGCGAATTAATTTAACCCGAGCCGAGGGAAATAAAAAGATTCGTGTAATCAGATAAGTATAAATATAATTGTCGGGAAAGAAGAAACACGCAATGCATTAAACCGCAATTAGTATGCTTCTCGACACAGCACTGTCCTCGTTCCAGTATCACTTGCCTCATTATACTGCGGTCCGTTAATTAAATCCGACTCGACGTTGGAAATTTTTTCGAGCACTTCTTCAATTTCCTTCCGTTTGCAAAGCGAGCTTCCTACCTTATTCCTCCTTCTTTTTCATATCCTTTTCTGTGAAAACGATTCTTTGCACACGCTTGACGAAACTTGCGTGTTAAGATTCATGCACGGAATTAGATCTGGTAACTGATTATATTGCGAGTTTCTAAAGCGGGTTAATGGCAGCTTGATAATTGAAAGAAAATTAAAGGTGAAAGAAAATTGGAACGAAATCTATTTGGAAATGAAAGCTTATTTTAAGTGAATGTTTATTGGCCTAATTAGATGTCTTTCTTTTATTTGCTCATGCATAGTAAACGAGTAATTGAAGCACATATTTAGGTTCTTCTTCGAGCTATTAAGTTTTAGAAGAAAGGAACTTTTACTCCCAGCATTTCTTTGTTTGCGTTCGAATTTGGAAATTATTTCAACGATAGCCTACTGGTCTTTATTGTGGGAATTTTTAAATAATCGTTGTGCAGCAGGTGGAAAATAAAGAATAGTTTTCAAGATGGCTTAATAGACCGGATGTATAATCCTTATATGTTGGAATGAATTATTGAAATATTTAAAAAAAGGATATAATTGTTCGCAGGAACATGTAAAGATAGAAATCAGTAGAATGGTGAATAAGTATTCGAATATTATGTACATAACAAAGGAAGTTAGCTTATCTTCTTAAAAAAATGTAGCAATCTTAAAAATTCTCTCTAAAAAGATAGTAGATAAATTTTGCATAAATACAGAAACTACAAAAGGATTAAATTAAGGAGGAAAATAAATCAATAATCTAAATCATTTTAGATTAATAGCAATGCCTTAGATGAAAAAAGATACCATTTCATTTTAAATAAAAAGCCGTAGAATCATCTTCAAAGAGATTAAAATATAAAATATCATACAACAGAAAGGCTACAGAAAATTCTTATATTGTATTTATCATATTATACGTGCTATCAAATTCCGTAATATGTAATAATATGCTATATTATAGTATACTAAACTATCAGAATACAACATAAGAGTATTAATGCATAGACAGAGAATATTTAGCAATAATAACACTTACCAATAATAGTAACAATAGTTGAACAGAATCTATTTCATCTACTCATTACACCACACCCAGAATATATCTATAATAATTATTCTATTCTTCTGCTTTCAAACATTACGCCTATAAACTAAAATAGAAGTGAGTTAATCAATCGTTTGTTTCTTTACATTATTTTCCAAGGAAAATCCTTTCATCGAAGATCTTCTTACGCATACAAACCGATGCAGTCATTGGTCTTCCTAATAGGAATGAACTTTCAATAGATGATTGTTTCAACGTGCAAGCACTCACTTCGTTGAAACTCGAAGTAATAAAGGATTAACGCGAATCATTACGTTGTTTAATAGAAGTTCAGATTAATATTCTTATCTAAACATAGTTAAGCGTGACCGACCAATTATAATAATAAACGTGTATGTATCACGTGCATTAAAGTAAATGTGAGTACATATATTGTGCTTCATGTTTCTCTGCCTTTCAGATCGTTTACAAGGATTTTGATGGGCGTGCAAGGTTAACTAATTGTTTCAAAGTTGATTTTTTTCAAATGAATGAAAGGTAAAGAGAAGGAGGAAATAGAAAGAATGTATAGAGTAGGAAATGAACGAAGCAAACAAGAGTTAAAAGTAATAGTTGAGTTGATTAGTTGAACAAACAGTCCTGTTTGCTTCGGTAAACTTCGAGTTAATGAAATGTTTGTACCGTGAGATTTTATCTAAATTTCCAATTGTTGCTTGTGTAAAGAAGGTGCTCTTATATGGTGGATTGAAAATTAATAAGGAAGTAAAATCTGAGTACTTAACCTTCCGTGAACCACGTGAGTCCAAATTAAACCCAACGATCTTAAAACTATTGTAATATTTTCAAATTTACGAATCTTCGAGATCGATTTATACGAGATTGAAGCTTCCTACGAAAAAATGCCGCTCTACATTTTCGATTTATATTTTTATATAAATTCACCCCCTTTCAGCTTATATAACTAGTTTTGAAATTCCCTGTGTGTTTGGGGGTAGATAATGTTCTGGGTAAAATTAAGCTCACGTGATTCACGTCATGAATTTCATTCGCCTGGCTAAGTTACTCGTGTTTATGAACCTCTAAAAGTATCGCCCGGGTTGATGTACTGTACGTTTACGTAACTTAAAATATATATTAGGTAATTTTTCTAAAAACCATTCGATGAAAAACAATAGTAGACTAACTTACGCTATTATGACTTTTACCCGCCACATATTGAAATCATAATCTACTATTAAATCTCCAATGAAAGTAATATAAGTTTTTATGTCTTTATGTTCACTTTCATGTTTTGTGATTAGTTTGCAACGTTGGTGGCAAAAAAAGCATCAGTTCTATTTCATTTCAATGTAATTTTAATTTATTACATAGATATTATTTTAAATATTATGGAAACTATTTTTATGTATTATGTAAAGTTTCTGTTGCTCCCTTACTTCGTTAAAAGATTATTTCAATTTATCAGAGACGTATTATCTTCAATACAATCAAAGCATATATTTTAAGAACACACGTAACACTTGGAATGGAAAGAATTTATCAAATAAGTGAAAGTAAGATGTGAATTATGAAATTTGTACCTTTATAGCGAAGATACGATGTCTGTTTGAATAATGGACGTTTCCACTTGGACTAGAATCAGTTTGCACTCCTTCTGAAACAGAAAATGGAACTTATGTTAATATTATGATAATTGATTAAATGTTCACGTGTAAATGCGCGTTGTTAATTTTTGTAAACATTCTTAATTGCATTGTAACAGATATAATAAATAATGTTCTAGTAAATATCACACTATAGTAATTTTAATGAAGCAATATTATATATTTCATAATATTAGCACATCGATCTAATAGGATAAAGCAAAAATATTAAGAAAGTAATGATTGAAGTGAAGAAGGCAAATTTATTATAAAGAAAGATATTAAATAAAGAAAAAATAAAAAATTGTAGATTAAATTAATATTCGTCAATTCTTAATACTATTTCCATTGATATTAATGTATTATTAACATGAGTATTAAAGCTTTCAGGCCCATTTAAATCAATTTTGAACATTCTTTTTTGTTCACAAATAATCACAAGCATACTAATTTTAAAATATAAATTCAATGAATCAATTCCAATAAAGAATTCTTAAAAAATAAAACAAATTTCCGTTTCGTTCTACGCGATGAATCAATAAGTATCGTTCTACGACCTTTCCTAGTAATCAAGATTTCATTAAAAATCCTATTCTTTATGCTTCATTATCCTCCATTATTACATCTTATACCACAGAAAAAACAATATTTCTTTCCTTCGATCTAAATTACGATTTCCATGCAAATAGATAATAATTTAGCGTCTTGTTCGTGAGAACAAAAGTTACGACCACTTTTATGACTCATTCAGAAATCTCGCGGATAGTTTGAGATCTAGTCATGCTTTATTACTCTCTTTAAACGAGAACAAGGTATGAATCGTGTAAGCAATTATTTTTAGCTCATTGTAATCGTGACGGTTTAGAGAAATCATTGCAGTTCCATGGTATCCATAATTAAATACATTTTACTAACTTTTAAATAGAATCTGTGAATGTTGTTTTAATAATATGTTATTATCTCCGCCAAATGTCCAAATTTCTTGTAACTATGGATAAGATTTAAATTAAGAATTTTTATTATTTATTTCACGCTAAATTGGTAATATAATTTTATTATATATAGTATTCTATGTTATATTAAAATATTACTCACGCCATATTATAAAATAGCAAAATTTTAAACAATTTTATTGAAAGAAGATATTAATAAAATCTATGTTCAAAAATCAAAGAACATAAAATATCAAACAAATCAAATTATATTTCTTTTAAATTTTTGTGCAACAAAACAATAATAAAGAGCATAAGTGAACTAATAGCTGCAAGTTACGTATGCACCATTTCTCATTGCCATTCGTATTAAAGAATACAAGCAACAAACATAATAGGGACATAATTTTCTAAATTTGTGAATGCCTTTTACGAAACTTGTAGTAGTAGGGAGTAGCAACAAACTTAGAAATTAATCAACATTCACCAGGAAGAATTTGGTAAGAGATATGTCTAATAAGGCCTTTCTCCTTTCAAAGAAATTTTACATTAGTCAAGGGTCATACGGTTGCCGGGATGCCACGTCAATAAAAATCGTAAGCCTCGTTTTATACTTTCATTCGTGGGAAAGGTGTTCGGAAAGTGGAATCTTCGAACTCGTCCAATCGCTTAAGGAAACTGCTTCAGACACCACGTGACTAAAATAGTGCAAAACCTAAATGTCGGAAGCAGAAACTCGTGATCTTCTTCAAGCGAGAAGTTTCGAAGTTACGTTTGCAATGGATTTATGCCTTTTACGCAATTTTCGAATTAACCAGAATATTAGCGCGTTCATTCGATAAATGTCAAACATACCGATATATATTATCATTTTTAAAAATTATTTCATTACATGACGAACAAGCAACTTTATGTAAGAAAATGTAACGGGTGAAAGGAGATTTGTTGATTTCTTTTTTTCTGCAAATGTTAAATTTGTTTCATATGCAAATTGGCAAATTAGAAGCGTGAAAGTGAATATATTCGGGTAAAGTCATGTGTAGGCAACAGACATTTAAATTATAATAAAACGACAAACTATGAACATCTGTGAAGTTAAACGCGTTGATTTTAATTTCTGTTTTTATGTAGATTAGTACTTTTTCTTTTCTCCTACGCATTAAGAACCTTCCACTTTGCTCTATAATATTATCATTTTTATTTGCATTTATCGATGCTTAAACAAAATTTCTTGTAGTATTAACAGCATTTAAATATCAAAGCCTCTAATTTCATTTTAACGAATTATAAATGCAAGTACGTTTAAAATATAAATTATGCGAATAACCTCGTATTGTAATATTAAGAACTCATTTCAACAGTTTATACTTTAATGTCAACGCTTCTTAACTACCTTTTAACTAACTTTCAATATTTCTTCCTGCACACAAAAATCTTGGACGCGATTTCATTTCAGTTATGGTTTTGTTAATTCTAACTCTTTTTCTATAAAAAATGTATCCCCCAAAAAATTCGTCAATTCTATAAAGAAGAATTTCGATTAATACTAGTTCGACATTCAAGAATTGTAGAATTAATTAAAATAATTGTATAGTTTCTTTTAAGTGCAACACTATATATTATTCCGTAATTGATTATTCAAAGTATTTAAATATTTATAGTTTGCTACAATGTTCCTATATTATTATATAATTTCATAATAATAAAATTGACCCTCATATCTATACGGAGAACGCTTCTAGTTGTAAGGCACCAAAGTAGAAGAGTTAAGTATTAGGTTGCTCGGAAAATTCATAGTGTTTTTGATAATATTAAATTCTGTTGTGCAATTAGTGCGATTGGAAAGAAATTATCTTAAGAAGCCTTTGTTACGTGATAATATAATTAATTTCAACAAATATCGTTCATAGTTGAGCCATTTAAATGCGATAATAAAAAAACAGAACAGCATTTAGACTTTGTTAAAGAAAGAACGACAGTAATGAGTAACTCTATTTCGGAAAAGAAGCAGTGAAGCTTATTATATCCAGTGTACCTTATTATAATTTATTGCAAAGTTTGTAAAATCGTTTCAACGATCAGAAATTGAATACACTAGCGGTTGGGAAAAATTACTCGAAAGAATTTGTTTTAGAAACAGATGAAAACTTCCTTCCAATTATGAAACTTCCTAATGATCCTTCCTTTAATAAATCTTTCTTCCCAATTATGAAACTTCCTAACAGTCATAGAATTGCCAAAGGCTTGTAAAATTATTCAATGTGATGAGAATTGTTTATATAGTGGTATTGAATGATTCTCAAATATCGCCGCGAACTTTCCGAACAACCTAATTGTTAATCAGTTATGGGGTATTAGGTATTGTTTAATACCTAATTAGCGCAAGAACTGAACTCCTGATTGAAACATCTAAAAGTTTTTGCGTTGAACGATTCATTTGTGTACAGCTTCAGTTTCTCAGGCTTGTTCGATTGAAATAAAACAGATTGAACGTGTACACATAAGTTCAACGAGCATTGCACCCGATCACCATTGTCATGTCGAACAGTCTCCCGGAGACATGCCCTACGTTATGCTATTACACTTGTATACCTTATAATGTCTCTATCACGACTCGATTCTTGATGTTACATTACTCCAAGCCTGATTGCTCACTACTTGTAACCCGATTGCTTCGGCAGAACTTGCCTGTAAATCGAAACTCTTTCTATCGTTGCAACTGCCTCCCAGTTAATCGCTTACGAAGAGCATGAGTTCTAGATAAGTGCAGGCAAACTCTGAGGCAGACTATTGGAATACGAGCATCAAGCGATTACGAGGAAGAAAGCTGAATTGATTGACCAAGAGTGATAGGATTAATCTGTTTCAGCATTTAGTAAGACGATAGGTTGGTATATTTGGATAAAATTACATTCTTTTTAGGTGACGGCTAGAAAAGAAAATTGGTGCAATACACAATCTTAATTAGAATATTCAAATGTTAACATGTTATGAATTCGTGGATTTGTTAAAATACATTAGTATAGTTGGACAATATTACATTTTGATTAAAGTGAGGATTGGCAAATCATATAATTTTACTTCAAATGAACAAGTATTAGAATTTTTATATAGATTTGAATGTATGGTAAGTTGAACAATAATATATTGGGTCGATGGGTCTTTAATTTTGCCCGATCGTTAATTATAATAAATTAAACTGAGGAAGAAGAAAGTTTTTGTAATCTACGTTTGTAAAATATTGAGAGTGATTATAATGAAATTATGAGATCTCTAATATTCGACAAGATGAACAATTGAAACATTTACAGAAGTTCAAACCTGTAAAATATGCTACAAGAACTACAAACATAAATTTGACATTTGTAGAAGCTTATATAAATATAAGAATAGTTTTCATTGGTCGGTAAATCAGGAACTAAACCAAAATATTCTAAAATTGCCGACTCCTATATAATAGGGTATATAATAGTGAGTATATAAGAGTATATAATAGTGAAATTGATTAATCGTCGCGAAAAGTATATAGAATTATGTACAAATTATTTCAATTCAGTACATATTGTTTTGAAGAATCTATTTGGACAAGAATAATCTCTTTTGTTTTAAGAAACAACAAAAATATTATGTAAGTGGGCATTATTAGAATTAAACAAGTATTAAAATTTATAGATTTGCAGGCTTATTAACTTATTATAGGATGATAGAGTGCTGCATTTAATCGGCATTAATTATTTTTTAAAAGATGGTTACAATGTTACCTGATTGAAAATGAATAGGAAATGTAGACTTGACTAAAATACATAGATATAAAACGCTGATCGACAGCTACAATTAATTCCAGTAACTCAAAATATATATCTTTGAATTATTTTTATTTTCATATTTAGTAATTGGAAATTGGTATAACGTGTAACGCTGATTAAAATAAATATAAGGGACTGATTAAACGCAACAATTAAGTTTAGTGTCGCGTTATAAATTCGATTAGGCGCAGGTTTAAACCGATTCAAGACACAAGTCGTATTCAAGCAGCCAGGTCAACGTTCACAAGGAAGAAAGCGAAGAAATGCTCGTGCTTCTTGCAATCCTCCTTCCGTTTTCCTTCTTTTTTTACAAAGATGGGAGCGGCAACTTTCTAGATGACCGACGGCTACCTCGAGGGCCCTCGATTCCGCTCGAAAGATCGTTGATCTTGGCCAAGAAGCCGGTCGACCTCTTAATCACCGCGATCGTTAATTCGAGCTTCGACTTCGATGTCTCATTAACCGGAAGTACCATCCGACTGTCCCATCTCAGAGGTCCTTTGTTTTCTTTTGTAATTATTCGTGTTTTAGCCGTTCTTACGTAAATGTCCTTTTTACTGAGAATTGACACGATCACATTATCGAAAATTACGTGAAAAGAATGTTTAGATTTACGGTATTATACAACTGCGCTTTTCAGGTCAGCGAGATTCATTCCTTTCTTTCAACTTTTGTCGATATTAGACTTATATCGCATAATGCCGAAATAATATGTTAATATAATAGATAAATTTGGGAAAAGAGTTTCATTCGTTCCTAAAATTTCTAGAAATTCAGGCGAATATGAAGGGGAAAAAATAATATCTCGAATTTATGAAATATATAGATTTTTCAAATTTAACATATTTGATGTATCTCAATAGAGGAGAAAATGGACTCATACCACTATCAAAATAATCGTTCTATATGATGTTTTTAATAAAATGATAATACCGATGTGGCTAAAATTATACAGGGTGAGTCTCACAACTTGATCGCTTCGAATAACTTATGCTCTATTTGTTGCAGAAGAAAATGTTTGAAATAAAAGTTGCATAGTATCATAGCGCACATATAGTACCGTAATCAATTGTTTGTTACTTTGCTTCTTTATTGAGACATTCTTTTCTATAACAAATGGTGCACAAGTTATTTGAGGTGGTGAAATAGCGAGATTTACCCTGTACTTGAAAAAGCGACATTTCAAATGGATCAAGCTAATATTCTCTCAACTCATAACACGGTAAGCGTCGTGCAAAAATATGAAGTAGCGGTTTTCATCGAATACGCCGACCTCCCTCAAGATTCTATCAAGATTGATATATTCATTTCTCATCTCTCGTACAGGAATCATGACAATTATTCATTATTAATCATCGTCCATTCCATTGATCGCATATAACACAGATGTATCTTTATCGTGTGCTTCTTGCTCTTTTGCCAGAAGCATTTTCATCGAACGGTTAATTCGATTCCGTTAATTATTACGATGTTACAGCATCGTTCGGGTGACCAGTTTCAAGATAGCCAGAAGGATTACGCGTATCTTGTCACAAACTGCTTTCAGATCGTGTCGATTGCTTATCAGATTGAATCGATCTCGAACGTAGACCCGTAACGACCGCCCGATCTTTGTCAAAAGGTAATTAGACGGGTTTAATTGCACGAAACGCGGAATCTCCACGTAAGATGCGGATCATTAAGAAGAGAACTATCTTATGATTTAATTAAAAGCTGTGCAGCATTTTTGCGTACTAGCAAACACCTGGAGAATCCTTTCGATCTGCTTTCTCCTTCATTAAGTCAACATTCAGCGATTATTGAGAATTAACACTTTCTCCTGGTGATAATCCATACCCGCTGATGCTGCGAATTTCGTGGCTAATTGGTTTACACAATCTTTGTATGCGTTGTAATATGATTTATTGACAATTGTTGTCGTGGGGACAGAAAAAACAATAAAAACTGTGAGCACAGGCAGATATTTCTAAGGCATCAAATACTTGGTAATTGTAGCGTAAAAATAACTTTATATCATAGTAATTAGGTTAGTGTGTACGAAATTGTTGTTTTGTAAAATAACATTTTGAACGCAAGTCAATTTTTCAAAACACTATAGTTAGTTAAAATAATTTCTATATAATTCTACATACTGTTTGCAACATTTAATTAATTTCCATACTTCGTATTTATAAAAATCACCGATTTTAGAATTTTCATGCATTTCCCCTGACTTCGTCTTCAAAAATCGTCAGTCTTGAATTTTACAAATTCGCCTATTTTAACGTTTATATAATCCGGTTTTAATAAAAAAAAAATTGTAGGTACTTTCAGTGCAATTTATGGTATATTTTCCGTGTTTAAGCTTCTATGAAAATTGTGCAAATATTCCGATTATTCATAATATCGAATACACAATTTTATTATAATTATCTTTAATATTCTACACACGTACATTACAGCAAGTTTCTTCTTACCTAGTATAGATATTTAGATAGTTTATTACAATTAGCAATTGGATAAAAATTAAAAAATAATGTTCACTTGCAAACTTCAAACATTACAGAGGCGACATTTCATTTACATCAATCTACTGCAAAACGAAGCTCAAAATTATTAACTGAAATTTTTCTAGAAAGGAAGGGGAAATTCCATCCCTACAAGTTTTAAAAATTACAACGAAATGTGATCATTAGATCATGAAATAATCGCAAAGCGCATCTGCTTCAGCATTGTCATTCCAGAAACTGTTAATGGATCCTTATGTTCGTTTTTCTTCCATTTTCTTCATTTCCATCCATTTCCCTTTATTATTGTTCTTATTTATTCTATTATTATTCTTAATATTCTTGAAACCTGCCTCTTAAAATCTAAATTTCGTTGCTGATGTGTCATCGCTGAGTTAATACATCTAGAAATGTCCGTATAACATTTGAAGTTAAGAATAAATTGGTTAAGAACACTTTAAAATATTCAATTATGATTATTACAAAATCATAAGGTATTATGTAAAAAATAATTTTCTTGAAATTTTTATTTTAAGCCATACGTAGTCCCTTTTGGTCTATTTATCTGGAACCCTTTTTTTTTAAATATTATCATTCCATAATTTCTTGACAATTTTACATGGTCAATCATTTTTTTTTAAGTTGAATGTAACGAAATAAATGATTGCGATCTTGCGTTGAAATTGACACTTTTCCAAGCAAGTAATTTACGAGTAGTTACGCGGAATAATTGCACCGCACAGTGCACTACTGAAATGCGATCACAGGATGTGAGGAACGCATTAACAATTTCCTGTTTAACCTTGCTACCCTTCTGGCTACAGTCAATTAACCTTTTCTCGGGATCTGTTTTACGCAACACGCTTAATTGCAGAAGTGGATGAGAAAGCTAATCACCATTTTTTTAGTAAATTTTTAAGCGAGAGCTTACCTTTTATTGGTTATGAAATCTATAGACATAATTCTTCATCTATTACTATACCTTTACCCTTTTTTCTTGCACTGTTTTTATTACTATTAGTTGAGCAATTTTACGCGACAACCATAATTCTTAATTACAATTACAGTTTCTTTTAATTTCTTTATTTTCATGTTATGGTATCATTAACCTTAATAGAGTCCGTCTAATATACAGAGATATTACTTTTCAATAAATTACTCGACTTATAAAAAACATTTTGAACTTGAATAAATTAAACAGCTAATAAACGATTATAAGTACCATTTATTTAAATGAGAATTCATTTTAAAAGCATTCATTACTAACTGATTGAGCTTATAATTAGAAAGCATTTCTCCTTTTTTGTATTGGTACCTTCTCAGTAGATGAATCCCTTTATCTTCAATTTTATTATAAGACTTTACAATTCTATATATAATATTTGTTGTATTGTTTCATAATATCTGACCAAGAAGTGAGTCTGTTAAAAAAAAAGTACCAAATGCAGTATTCACTCTGCTGCTTCTAAATTTTTTGATCCAATCATACTTTTATTTCTTCTTCCAAATTAAGTTCATACAAGTAGATTCGTTTATTAAATATTTCATTAATTAATGTTTGTTAATCCTGGATTACAGAAGTGTCTCAAAAATTACAATCTCAAAATGCAAAGTACAAAATTATCGTGCACATAATATTAACGTTGGTCGTAGTTAGCTTTTTTCATCGTTTCAATTATTTTTTAAACTCTACTTTTTGCAAAGTGTAATTATTCCAAAGATCTGTACCAAAATTTAAATAAACATATTATTTCGTTAAGGTACACAGGGTCTTCTTTGAGCAGTAAATTATACCAAAATTTCGTAACAACGTAATTCAGAGGTTCAATACGTTACTTATAATTTCATGTAACAAATAATCCTTGTAAATCGTGTGATTTATTGGAAAATAATATTGAAAAAAGAAACGCTTCATAAAATGAAAGAAGAGTTTCCTTATCGATTACAATATTATCGAACAAAATCTTTCTTGAAATTGAAGAAGCAATCTATCATACTTTTACGGACTTTACTGTTGCCGCAGCAAATATGTTCTTGAATATCTGAGCAGTCAATATCTTGAATTGGCAATGCTCACGGTAGTCGAGCAGCCCTTTAATATTTTATCGATCGAAAGCTCGTAAATTGGGTAGAACGTGCTAATATTAGTTTCGAGTGGAGTTCGATATCAGGAAACTTTTAGCGATTTCAAGTAGATTAGACCAGTTCGTGACCAGACTAGCGGCACGATCGTGAGATGCTTCTAGTCCTTCCGTGATGCAACGGGTTGAGATCAGAATAGATCGATTAGCAACAGATCCTTGGAAATTCTTTGATCCAATTGGTCACGGATTGCGTGTATATGTGAGTGTGTGTATGTGAAAGCTACTACATAAAATTACACCACTACTCCTCGCTTCTGGGAATCTAGTGTTAAGTTTAACGTGTTTTGCACGAATTTTTTAAATGTTAAAGGGCAATAGGCTGATACAGTGTTTTAGTAACTTCCTTATATCTTAATGGAGGAGAAAGGAAGATAATTGAGCAGGTAAAATAAATAATTTGAGTTTGAAATTATTTGTATTGTGAAACAACAAATTAACGAATTTGTATTATAAAGTTGTAAGAAAGAAGAGATATGTTTGCCATTGCATTAAAATGGACTCTCATTCTCTTTTTCTTAAAGATTATTTAAATACTTTATGATATACATATTCATTCATAACCTGTTACGTGAAATAAACGAATAAAATGAATTCAATAGTTCTATGCATAGTAAAAACGAAGCAGCTTGATATTATCAAAGAACATCTTGTTATTCCATTTTTATAAAATTCTTCTAGAAAATTGAATTACCTTTGCACTAGTCTTTATTATGTTTTATGAAATCATTAATTCATCATAATCATTTTGTCGAAGAACATTCATCTTGAAACATACTATGTAACCTTTTGCATTCTCGAAATTTAATAGATATCACTAACAAAATGATTACTTTTTCGCAAAGATTATTATAAGTGTTAAACCAATAGTAAATTACCCTCGATTGCTATAAGAATCAACATTATAAAAAACTGTTATTATTCTGTTAAATTCATTCACCAAAATATACTAAAATTTTTAGCATTTTATATTTATTCTATAAAATCCTTTTAAGCATCGCAGTAAAAAATACTTACGATATCTCGCGAAATTAATTATAGCAATATTTTTATTACCGTAAAATTATTATTAATGTGCCTCTGTTAGTATAAATAAATTTCGAGTAAGAGAGATCGAGAACATCTTCAGAGTAATTACATTTTGGTTAAATGGTTATTATAATAAACGAAATTATTCGATAAACTTTGTAAGTGAATATGAATTACTTTTCACATTCTGCATCCTTCTAAACTATTCTTTAATCTTTTACGCTTCAAAATTGAACATTTATTACCAGACTGCAGATTATTATTTTTATTTATGGAATATTTAAATGTACAAAAAAGCACAGAATGCAAATTACTGAATTAAATTTATAAATATGGCATGAGATATAAATTATTATATTTCGAGGGTAAAACAATTCTCCAATCAGATTCCATTTCTTTAATTGAGTTAATAAAAATATGAATTTGCATAAAAATCCGCGGTCTATTTATTACCAATAAGATTCTATTTTCTTTCCAAGAATTCGCATATACATTAAGAATAATTATCCTGTATTCTCAAGATCAATATTTTTCCCACTGATTTCTTCCCACAGTGAAGCTCTATTCTTGGAACGTCCAGCCATCCTTCGACCTTCCGAAGAAGACAGTCCAAAGAACAGCTATACAGCAGATTACGAGAACGTTATTCCGATCGTGATGATGAATAATCAGCGATCGGTACATGTACCCGCGATTTTTCTAACCTCCAAGTCCGCTGCCTCAAGCCATGAATGACGCGAACGAATGCTATACGCCTACGCCGTGCTCTAAGCATGCCACGAAGGTATCTCGTGGCTGAATCCGTATCTGTATCGGTCACGAAACTTCCTGTCACGATTAAGGTCGAACCTTAGCACCGATCGATGCCAGAGGTCAGCCACCGTACGTAAACGAGCAATGAACTTTAATTAGATATATCAGGTTGGTGCATATGAAATTACCGTTTCAAGAAAGCAAGTTTCGAAGGAAATATTTTCTCGCTTTAAAATTGTTTTAATCAATGTATGTAAATGATCTATAAATCTTGGAATTTTCAAGTTTTACAATTTCTAAGCCTGCAAATTTTTAAATTTTCGGATGTCGAAGTCTGAAATAAAGCTTTTAAATCTTAAACCCCATAAATTCTAAACGTTCAATTTTGCAAACTTTCAGAGGGCCAAGTACCTGAATTTCTAAACATTCGAAATTGCAAGCCTTCGAATTTATAAGTTTCAAGATTTTAAGGCGTCAAATTTCTCAGCCTTCAAATTTGCACGCTTCCATAGTCCAAGCCTTCAAGTTTTCAAATCTTTGAATTTTCAGGACTTATGCTTCCAATTTTTCAAATCTTCAACGCTTAGAAATTCCAAGCCAGTTATGGAATTAATAAATGTTCAAACAAGTTCACAATTTTCTTATTCTCTATTTACCTCCTTCTCTTACAATAACGAATAACATGCGTAACATGGATTATGGTGTAGATTCAATAAAAACACATGTTATAAAAATGTACCATTATTTTGATAATTACTATATTGAAGTTTCGTTTAATATTGGCCAATAAATAATTGGATCTTCCAAACGAAATTCCTTAAGTTTCGAAAGTTTCGAGGGTTTTGAGACTCCGTAAAATTTCTAATTTTTGCGAATCTACAATTAGGTATCGACTCATCTCTAATTACGATTACAAAAGTTGGCAATCTAAAACCGGGGGAAGATCTCGAAATGTTGGAAAATTCTATGCATCCTCTATCGTTTGCCAGAAGCTGCTTCCGGCCAGTCGTTCGTCATCGGTTTTTGACGCGAAGGAGAGGAAACGCGCCGTAAAGCATGATTACTAGCTGCGTAGCCAGGTATTGTTAACGCCCTGACGATTTTCTCTTGGCTACCCCGCTCGAACGATTACTGTTCCTCCTTTCTCCCTCGACCGGAACAATGAGTGTTTCCTCTTTTTCGATTTCTGCCGCTTTGAATTCGCGCGCGATCATGCACACCCGCATTAAAAGGACTTCCGTCGGCGTTATGGAAATCTACATGGTACTTTGCATGTTTCCAACCACACCCGATTAGCATTGAACGAGAACAATACGGATTGTAAAGACCACTTCGGCGTTTCGTTGTTTGTAATCCGTTTCCTTTCAATTGACGAGCCCCCTCGCTTAAATTGTTTAATTCCTCTTGTTGCTATACATACTAGGGATACTCAGTTACAGCTTTGTGTAACTTAGAATAACTTTGGTAGATGGAATTTTTAGTTTCTTTTTTTCGGAGTTAATATGATATCTTCATTGGAATGATATTCTTTAGGATATCATTTTATCGGGTTGATAATCGCATAAGTAATGTCGATCTTTTTTTCGACGGATGGTGTTAGAGACTTTTCACATTGGCCAGATTTTACCACCCAGTTTTCGAAAATAAATGAAACGTCGTGTAAATACTTGACTTCGTTGCTTTTAACTAAAAGAATAAAGATGGAAATATTAATTTTCAACCGGACGACGAAAACCGGACAATGTGAAAAGGCTTTTAAGTATTAGTAATCATTTCTAACATTGCCCTAAATAAAACAAAACTATAGTATTGTGAAAGTTGACAATTCGACGCTTATTTTAAGTAATTATTGGTTAAGATCAGTTGAGTTGCAGCTTTACGACGTTATTTAAGGAATGGATTAAAATAAGCAGTATTTTCGATGCGTAATGTTTTTTTGCTACCGAAAAGGAAGAAACGCGACACAAACTCAAAAATAGATTTGTGCGGTATACGAAGAGGAAACTGTAAACGTGTGTTCGAATACTGCAGTTTAATTGGTAAAAACTACTAAAAGTATAAAAATAATTGAATAAACTTATCGTTGAAACTTACACGGTTTTCGAAATTTTTCTTTTATTATGTAAAACTTCAATACAGACAGGTGTAGCTTTGTCTGAATTTTGAAATTGTTAGTCCCATTAATTACAAAGATAACTTTTAAGAGAAATACTATTATCTTTTAGAAGTTAGCGCATTGAAATTTTTGTAGATTTTCCAAGTTTTTAAGGAAATACTGATAATTGAGTTTACAGACAACGCATGTTCTTTTATTTTAAGATAGGAATCTGTACATAATCTCACTGTAAACAGAATAGAAAACAGGTTTGCTTATTTTAGAGAAATTTCAAACAAATCTCGCGAAAGCTCACAGCTAACAATGTAAAAGCGTTCTTCACGTGCCCACATCGCATCGGTTTAAACTTTTACGAGCAGTCGATGATGATCATGTTCATGTTACGAAAGTTACATGTGCATTCTTCGAACAGCATATTTGCGGATACATTTATTTTCTCTTCCACTTTTACTTTCTTTCATTCTTGATATTTTTACTTTCTAGAATCCAAAAAGTGAAAATATTTATTAAAATGGGAAGAACTTCTGTTTAAATATCTGAAATATTTATCGTTCTATAGAAAAAATTAATAATAATTTCCTACATTCTTCTGAAAATATATTTTCTTAATATAATTTACAAACCATAAGCAATAATTTACTTGGTTCATTATATCCTTTCAACGTCAGAAGATCTTGTACGAAAACTGATAGAGAGTTGATGTGCTTCAATAAAAGCTATATCTCGCATAAGCATCAAGAAATCTAGATCAAGTTACCAAATATAGACTATTAAATTTGCAGTATGATAAATGATGAACGATATTCATGTCCATTAAATTGTACATATAATATATGTATAGTTTGAGTGAAAATTTCATGAGCATAAACTAGTACAGTAGAACATCGGTTATCCGAACGTCGCTTATGCGATACGTCGATTATCCTAATTTCGTTTATCCAACTGACCAATTATACGACTATAAAATGATTTACGTATATATGTACTTAAACTGCGTATCTAATAATGGTTATATTTTGGTGCACGTAGCTTCTCACAAAGCATGAACGTATTTCAATAAGCATCCCATTCTTTTTATTATTTTATTTCTTTATTTCTTATTTATTTACTATTTTAGTTTATTCGTTACTCAATGACAATCCTGTTCAAGAATCAGACACGAAGACTCGAAAACTTAAAAGACTCGTCGAGGAAACGGTCAGAAAAGGATGTCAATCGGTCAAAGGGAAGTACGAAGGGAGAAAAAGGATCATGTTAAACGATCGATTCGATCCGTATGGACGTGGTCTCGAACTTATAAGACCGGCCTGACGACCTCTTACTCCTGTTTTGGCTCGAGTCGGCGAACAGGAGACCCGGTGACCCAGAACTTGGGAAAGCGAGCCGTCGCTCGAGGAACGCGGTTGCTGCAATGCTCCTCTCGAGACGAACTTGCGCTCTAATTGCTCGTGACGGTTGGCAGAATTGCAGAAACTTTCATCTCTGCCGGAGGTGGGCGCCTGCGGAAGGCTTGGATACTGGCAGATGTTAACCCGACTTCCGGCTTTCCATCCAACGCGATTGTACGCATGCGAAATCGTCCACCGGATCGAACTGATCGATGTGAATCGGAGGAAAGTAACAGTGACTGGAAGTATCGCTCGGTAAACGTAACGTTCCTTCTTTGAAATCGTTTTCTTTTACCCTTCAAAGGCGTTAAGAGCGTTAAGAGTTCATGAAACGGAGGAGTAGTATTGAAATTTCAGTAGAATTCTGACGAAAGTGGAGTGTTCGAAGCTTCATGTTCAACTGGTTCTTCTCATTTGCCTATCAATATTTAGAAAAGGCGTACGTATATATTATTCGAACGTTAAAGACTGTACATATGGTAAACGTAGGTAATATGAAACGGCACGTAATATTGAACTTTGAGAAATCAGAATAATTAAATAGCGAATTTTACCTACAACCATGTATATGAGTTCCTCATAAACAATAACTGTTCATACTGGCAATTGTTTGATAATTCGATTTGATGTAGATTATAAAATTTAAATTGCATTTAGCTTTTAATAAAATTACTAACAAAGTATGCGTAGAATATTACTTCTCCATATCTTTTAATTATTGCCTAACTGATTTCAGATTCAGAAAATGCATACCGATTATCCTAACATTGTTCACTGCAAAAGATGACGAACACTGCTTCAATATTTTTTAGGTTTAAGATATGTATAATTGTAATTAATCGACAATAGAAAATACTGCCAATTATTACAATACTCAGTAATTAGTGTTACCATTAATTACTCACTGTTTGTAATAAAATGGAAGTAAGGATGTGTATGTAGAGTAAACATTGGTAATATGGAACACCCGATTTTAAAACCTTGCTAAAAATAGAGGGATTTATCCTTTTGAATAAAATCAACGCGATGGGGTACAGAAACTAGTACATCACCATATTTAATTAGTTAAATGACAAACAATTCAAATAACTTGAAATTATAGCGCCAACGGTAGCAAAGGTGAAATTCGGCAATTCGAAAAAGGGGTATTTAATATAAAATCCCTAGCAAGTTTGTAAAGAAACCTCAATGAACTTTATTTTTGTTATGGAAAATGGATATTTATTTAAATTATTTTTTAATAGTCTACAACATTATTTTTTAACAGAGCATACTTAATAATAAATCATAGAAAAGTAATACTCTTTATCTCCACTAAAATATTCAACTATTTGACTCCCTTTTCAGAAATTTTTGCACACCGCGAAAGAGAAAACCATTCTTTTCGAATAATTCATGTTCGATTGACGCTTAATTGTCAGTATGATCCATTATTATTTATGAGAAACTCATATATACGGTTGTCGGTAAAATTCGCTACTTATTGAGATTTTACAAACTTCCATATTACGTACTGTTCCATATGATCTACTTACTTACGTTCACCCTGTACATCTAATAGAAACCTATCCACATTAAAGAGTCTTAAAATAAGTTTCTATTTCTTTTTTATGAAACGATATTCACTGAACGTTTCACCAGATGTGTCCGGTTCTCCGGTGCATCGAGAAACTGTTTGATTAATGTAACGCACACGAGAAGGAAGTTCCAGAGTAAAAAAGAAATTCGAAAGAGTAGTTCAACAACTTTCGCGAGGTGAACATTATAAACATCAAATATGTAGGTCGTGATCGAGAGGCCTGGAGATCCTCTCGAGAAGCTCACATGTATCCTAGTGCGAGCTTCGAAACACGCGATCGATTCCTGGCCAATGTGTGTCAGGAATGCGGAGAGGATTCGTGGCAATTTCATGGCAAAGTTTTACACCGTCACGGCTGCGTACGTACTATTCCGTTTAGTTTGTTCATTTCATTTCGGTCGAAATCATTCCATTTGTCTAATTGCGTGTGCAGTTTACTGCAATCACCGTTCGAAATAATTATAAATGCCATTCCTTAGATCAGTGGTTCTTAAGCTTCTCGAAGTCACGGAACACTTTTGATTGTAGGAAAATTCTGTCCAACTCTAGAATCGCTAAATCCAAATGTTCTTTTGGAATCTATTTTCAAAATCCGAGAATTTGCACAGTTTTGGTTTTTATTTTATTACGACGCAACGAATTTCGTTTTTCTTTATTTTGCAGTTGGTTGTAGAAGAATACGTACGTTAGTTTTAAAACGTGTATCAAATTTTAATCGAAATTTATGATCTCTTTAAAAAAGTTGATCTAATACCCTACATACAGTGCCTTTTATAAATAGTCAAGAACCGCATTTTTCAGTTAAAGCTTCATCAAGTGAAGTTAAAGTTTCTAATGTGTTTAACCAAGCAGATAGGCATCAAGAAGGTGGATTTGTTGGGTTCTACCATTTTAGCATTCCATATAAGATTTTCAGTTAGGATACTTTCCTCTGTTTTCTCTCAGTGACCTAATTGAATGCGCCACAGGAATTTCACATTACAATTGGCAGATGAACATATCTCACAAATCAATCTGACTCCCACTTTCCATTAGCCAAGATTTTAACCACATAACATATGATCTACCTGTTACCAACTAAGCAGATGCACATAAAAGACCGGTTAATTCAAGCTTGGATTCTTTGATAATACCGGTTAGTTTTGATTACCGTATAGAAATGTTTAAAGCAAAAGAAGGATTTAAAACGTCATTTTGTTTGCTGGTTAAATTATTATTAATAATATAGAACAACGGTTTCTAAAGTATGAGTATAAACATCAAAAAGAAATATGGAGGGCGATGAATCGATTTGTTATATCACTATTACAAAAATGTCGATTGTTTGCTTTGATACTCTTACAATGTTCTCACAATTATGATAATAGAGTCATTTCCATATGTATTGCACGCATTTGTTAAGTATAAATCAGTGATTTCCTGTTTGCATTTCCTCTTGTTATTACATAACAAGTTTTCTATCCTTTTGCTCGTCACACACGTTTTTATAACCAAACTGCTAATTACGGTTTCATGCTTGAACAACACATAATGAGGAAACGCATAATTCTTTTCACCTATAACGTTCTCCGTTAAGTTTATATTTTCCAATTCATTCTAAGATACTTAAATATTTTCAGAAATTACTTGTTCATATCTGGTAATTTCATAGTATATTCATAGCGAATTTAGCCAATTTTTGTATCACTGCATAGTACTAGGAGTTTATTACTTTTCATTAAGTGGGACAAATACTTCCGTTTAACTATTTCTGATGTACCAATTTATTAATTTTATGTTCTATTTAATTACCATACTTCATGTAATTATAATAACTGTCCTATTCAGTCAAGTCTACGTCATAATCGAGAGTGATCGAACGTAAATTTTACGTAGACTGTGGAATTTGAAAAGTGCAAAATATACATAACACATAATGATATATAAAATATCAAAAGTACAATACGCGTTATAATATTTGGAGAGTAAAATGAATTCTCATTTTGGTTTCCAAAGTGGAATTTGAAAAGTTGTTAGACGAGAGGGTTAATATAAAGTAAAAATATGAAAGGAAAATAAATATATGTTAGACGAAGTGGCAAAGCAAAGGCTCCGTCGTGTATTTAAGGTAAAAGAGAAAAAGTAGAACAAAAGGAACGTCAGAAACTGTAGGATGCCCTGTCATCCTCGAGCCGCAGAAGATTAATCCAGTGAACCAAAGTTATCCAGTTTCATAATGTTTTTGCAGGCATCGTCTTTTTGTTCGTGTAACACGCCGAGTAATATACCGTTCGTTTGATCACAATTCCAACTTCGGTCGCGACAGTTTCTTCGGATGGATTCTCTTCAACAATTCCGACGTTTTACATTTATGTATGTCGTGACTGTATTAATTATACGTACGAACTCACGCTCATCCCGCTATTATGACACTTTAATGTGCCGTTTCATTTATTTCTATGGAGCATTATAAGTGCAAGGAGCATTGTAAGAAGCAAGCATGATTTTTAAAATGTATAATTATAGCTCTTGTATCGTAGAATAGCTCGTTTGTTTAATGCACAAACATTTCTTTTCGAAGCACTCTTATATCTTGTATTTTTAATACAAAATATTTATCCTAGTATTCGTTGTGAATTGGCGTTTAGAAATATACGGAAAATGTTTTTCATATTTTTATACCTAAATGAGTTGTGAACGATTAATATTAAATTTTCGGAATTGTAGTTGGAAAAAATTAAGGTTCAGAAATTAGACTGCGAATTTTTATGCACATATGGCAAATTTAAATGCTCAAGAAAGTACGGAATGTACGTAATGTGAGAAAATATACGAGATACTCAAAGTAAAGTACATTTCATTATATTTCGAGAGAGAAACAACCCTCTAATTGGCTTTCATTTCTTTAATTCCATTATAACAGAAATATCATCAACTTGCATAAAAATTCGCACTCTCGTGTTAATATTAGTTACTGCTGATGTACCCCTTGAATTTCTATTTTAATATAAATATATTTGTTACTGTCGCAACCACTTAATTTAAAAAAGAATACATTTTTTACAACAGAGTGTACAGCTAACGAAAATTGTTAATTGAAACAAAGATATCTTTGATGGGATCAAAGTTACGCATTATTCGAATCATTTCAAATAAATATTTATCTAAGATAATTGTCCAGATAAATTCTGTTCAGTCATTCAAATAATTTTGCATTAATTATTCGAGTAACTCCACCTCAAAGCAATAAACTTTCTGACTCGATATTTGAATAAAAGTTACTCGCAAAAGTCAACATGGCGACGTTTCAAAAATAAAGTTTGAAAAATTATTTCACGTGTGGTATTGTCTACGTATTCTTACTTCACCCATCTCTGCAATATAATATAGTGTAACGCAATGAATTTCTTATCCGAATGATTTATTCGAATAAATTTTCAAATGAATTCTATACGAATAACCTTTTCTTCGAATAAATTGTTATTCATTAATGGCGTAAAAGGTGTTAGTCTTGATTTTTATCCGTTATCCATTATCCGAATAAAATTTTTCCCATCTCTGGATAGGATCTAGCACCATAGTTGGTGAGACACAACGCCGTATTCTACTAACAGCAAATGTGTTAAGTGGCCTCGTTTAATTGGGAAACTCTGTACGTGCCGTTAACTATTTCCATTCCGTTTATCTTTATCCAACTGTTAAAGACTTAAATCAGCCACACTCAACCTGTGGCATGCAAGCCACATAAGTTTGGTTCAACGGCAAATATCACATTAATTTTTAAACAAACGTTTGATTAAATTTAGGCTTTTAGTTTTATTGTTTAAATTATTATATTACAGTGTATATCGTACGATGTTGCCGCCCGCGTAATATTGCAAACAATGTATGAAACTCAAAATAGAAAGATTGAGTATGGCTGACTTAAATCGAATAAAACGTAACTAAAATATTAGGTGTATGTATACACCAATGAATAATAACTTTGTTGCACTTTTTGGATATGGATTCGTGTTTGAAAACAAATTTGAATATTCGAAAAAATAAATTCGTGGATCCATTAAAAAATAGTGGATTACTTATTGGTACACCTAATATATAGGGTTATCCAAAAGTACATTTAAGATGTTGAATAAGAATATCTGTCAAACGCCATGTTTGTTAGTAAAATAGAGGTGAAAAAAAATAAAAATTGGAAACGAGAACGAACGAAGATAATAGAAATAAAAAACACATTAGAAAAGGGTAAAGCAGAAAGGGAAAGAAAAAAGTGAAGGTAGGTGTTCCTATAGTTTATTTTGGATAAACCTATGCAATTCATTATCCTTTTTTAACGTTAAGAATAGTTCGTCCTCGGCGAAGGTCCTTAAAAGTCAGTTCCCATTTCTTGCTCAAGGACAATTATAACGACACATTTATGCCTTTCTCATCACTATAAATTCACAGAGAAGGAGAGATGATATTTACCCCTGAAGCTGACAAACGTTAAACATTCGCACGTATCAAAATTTACTGGCGATCTTGTAATCAACAGAATGACCATGTCCGTGCATAAATGGATATGGTGGACGAGTCGGAGCAGGATTCGATATTAGGCAGTCGATCGTGAATCCTTTCTGAGGCTCGTTAACTGCCTGAACTTTAATCACTGTAATTTACATCTGACGCGAGTACAACCACGCGTAATAGGTCAGTTTTGTTTCATTTCCGTGTTTTGCGTTCTAATTGTAAGTATCATCCGACGATATACGATGCAGTTCGTTAGCGGCTCTCTGGCTAATTGTATCGAACTCCATTGTCTGAGTGTCCTTAACGAACCTTCCAGAGACACCCTGCTGTTAGTTTACCTTCCACCGTGAGGCATTTGTGGATGGACACAAAGGGAAAGAAGCCTGGGAAAAGGCGAAGACAAACGTCGGAAGACGCTGGTAGGACAAATATGGCGATTATGGACTGCGGGAATCTTCCAATGCTGTTCGAGATGTGTGAAACTTCGTAGTGATTTATGTATGCTGTAATGGAAAATACATAGGAATGTGGATAATGTGAATAATTAACCCTTTCACTGCTCTTGACGCTTATAGGTGCTTGAAACGTTCGCTCATAGTTAGACTGATGATGTTTACGCAATTATGGAAAATTTAAATGTGCAAAGATGCAAAGAACGCGCACGATGTGCAGAAATATTCAAAGTATCGATAATACAGCGCATTATATTACATTTGGAGGATCAATAAGTTTTCTAATTAAATTCCGTTCCTTTAATCTTGTTAATAAAAATATAAATTTTCATAAAGATCGGCAGTCTGCTCGTAGTATTCTGGTCTCTGGCATCTTTTGACGATTAAGTTTGATTATCTTATATCTAGACTGCGGATCTTTTTATGTAAATTCAGGTCTCGACAGGTAAAATTAAAGATATGAAATCTGAATAGAGGGTTGGTTTACCCCCTAAACATTATAATTCATGTTTTATCTTCAATATTTCCTGTACTTTTTAATACCATTTGCATTCTGTATCTTTTCATTTTTACCTATTTAAATTTCTTATAAATGCATAAAGATCCGCAGTCTACTAATTCTATTGACAGTTTAAAGAAGACGAATCCATCGAAAACATTTCGTTAACGCGATGCAATTCGGTATCTTCGTTTTCTCGTACTCTTTAAGCAGAAAATAGAAAGTTTCGCAGTCTGCAGTGTCGCGTGCATTTTGTATTTAAATTTACCGGAAGCAAAAGAATTAAATAAAGGAAGATTTCCCCTTTCTTTTTTTTTTTATTGCATACTTTTACCCATAAATGCAGTTTATCCTGTTTGGCTTACTGTTTTCGCTTTTAAACGGTGAATCAACCAAAAACAACTTTCTAAATTATGATTTAAATATTTTGTTAATATCCACACACGAAAATCTTGTTTATTCGATAATTTGAAGTGACAATTATCATCATTTCAATATGGAAGAATTAGAATCAGAAGAAGAAGAATTTTAAATTGTTTTAGAATAATAAATGGGTTGGCCACTGTTTGGTCAACTTCTTATTATGGTTGCTTTGTGATGTGTTTAAGATGTAGTCTAATTTAGTAAATACAGGAGACTTTAGACGTAGGTGCAAAATTATAGATGAAAAGAATGTTATTAACATACGATAGGTATTTAATTATTATGAATAAAATAGAAGGTTAATGAAATATGTAGAATAAAGTTTAATTTTACAAGTCGTCCAAGGTTGTCATAAAATTTGATGATTGTATTAAAATAATTTGATCAATATTTAATGATTTTCCTTAACTTATTACGAAGTTTTTTCACATCATGACACATCACACACTATCTACACTCCAACAGTGTTCATCGTAACTGAATATATAGCAATTATCGTAAAATTTTGAATCGTATCGTGTCGTGTCGAAATTCTTATTAGGGTTATTCTTAGTCTACATACTTTGCCGTAGGTGTAGTATGCATATGTTATTACATATAACTACGACAGTAACTTTTAACGTTATCCTGCCGATTAACATAATTTTATAAGATAATACAAGAGTTAGCCAATGCGTCTCGTAAAGTCAAGTTCAATAGAATCGTGATCATTTTCGAGGTAATATTCGAATCGTTCCACGAAACTGGCTGAATCCGCCATTTTTCGCAGTTCTTGGTGCTCGTAAAAGTCGCTTTACAGTTTTTCCCAGGACTTTGGTCGAACGAACCCTTCGTACCTTTTACGGCCACGCTATTATCGTGGAATCTTGTAAATGTTCGAACAGCCTGCTCCGAAGAAGTTCCACTGTGTCGCATCTACGAGCACCGCGTCGTTACACGTCGAACACTTTAGCAACAAGTATCGAACACGCGATAATTCACTTTAATCCGAAGGAAATGCACCACTTACCAATACTCTTTGGAACATCGGTTTACCAGTCGGTTCACTTCATTAATCTTTCCAAGGAAAGATCCTTCATGATGCAACGAGTTCTACCATAATGAATCTCTTAATTAAGTTACTTTTGCGCTGCAAATAAGTAATAAAAATCCTTGCTGAAAGCGAAATCATACAAAAGGACTTATAGTGCTCAACCTTCAACAATTGTCTGCATTATTGTTGTTATAATTCTAAAATTTATACGTGTATAATTATTAGGTGAAGCAACTTTCTTGACATTATGTTTCTTTATTATTACCAAGATACGTGGTTAATAAAATCTTCTTAGCTGATTGTACCTGTAGTCAGTCTACCCCATATTGTAAATTTACGATTATCGATCATGAGGATAATTGATCTAACATGAAAGGTATTAAAAACCACTTTAAGATACTTTAGTTATTATCGCATTCAGTCAACTTTAATTATTTCATCAGGTAACTAAGTATGTCTCTTACCAAATGTAATAACTAGACTGCGGATCTTTATGCACAGAGATGCACTATACACATAATATGCAGAAATGTACCAAATACCAAAAGTAAAGTGCACTTTATAACATCTAGTTATAGAATTACACTTTATATCTGCGTTTATATCCGAATTATTTATTCATGTAAAAATAATCTGAAGTGACATATGTACATATTACGAATATATTCTAATTTCTGAATCACTTGCAAATTATTTATATTCTAAATACAATATCCTTCGTCTTATTAGCGTTATTAATGTTTTCAATTGAAACTCACGAATCATTCTAAAAAAACTTTAAAATCTCCAAGTTACATTTAGAGTCTCTGATGCAAGCCACATCCACTCCCATATCCTTACTCACCTGCAAAAAGAAAACATCCTCTAAATGAATGATCATTTCCGACTTCTATCAAACCCGTTAAGTGATAAATATTCTACCTAGCCGAGGCGCTAATGATTCAAGTTTACCCTCTTTTAGAGAACAAGCAATGTGAGTAGAATAAAAATGACAAAAGTAGAACGCGCGCTTCGAGCAGCATCGCCATCACTTCAAGGATGGTTCCGGCCAACGCTATGTTTCTTCGTCGAGTATCTCGGCCTCGTAATTATCCGCAACCTTGTTTCCTGGTAACAGTTTTGAAAACAAATGTTCGAACGGGTTCGCCGCTTCGTTTGCGCCGATGTTCCACTCCGATTCCACGAATGTGCTACGACATAGGTCGTTCGGCGCATTAAATGGCGTCAGACGGACGGTCCAAACGATAGATTTGTTTTAATTCAGATCATCGACGCTTTGAACGTGGGCGCATTTACATTTTTAAAGGCTCTAAAGCTCCTAGAGATCCTCATAGACCCATTGTATGAATATATTGCTTTGCTATAGTTTAAAAAATATCATCTTAGGAAATTGCTCGTGGAAAGATATTTACTGTTGTGTAATTTCAATTGAAACAGGATTATAGCCCGATTAGAAATTTACGACAATCACTGTATTTTATATCAATTATGAAGAAGCATGCGGTGCAGCGCATATTTTATCGTAATAAGTAGATTACGGATGTTTATGAAAATTCTTATATTTATGAAGTCAAATGAAGGAATAAAATGTAAGTAGCGATTTTGTTTATCCTCTAAATATTGCAGCGACTAATCTGCTTTAAATATTTTATATGATTTCGTTGCATTATGCGCATTCCGTGGCTTTTTGCACTGCTAAATTTCCCATAAGTGGATTAATATCCGCGGCCTAGTAATAAGTAAGTACTTAATTGGCCTATAATAAACGCGCATCAATGCACATCTTAGCGCTGAAAGTTAATTCATCCGCCATATCGATCTTAAAATCAACGAACGCATACGATCATTAAAAAAGTAGGACTCGATCTGTAAAATCACCAAGTGCCGCGCTGTTGCAGAAAACGTGTAATTACTTTCAAATAAGACATGTCTTTGGGAGTCTAGTAAACCCAATCCGACAGTGGTTAATTCTTCAGTTATGTTAATTGCTCGTCTTTGTTTTGTAAAAATTCTGCATCTGTTGGATTCGCAGGACGCGTAATATCCACGTAACAGTATTTAAGACTGATGGCCGCCATTTGTAAGACGAAACGGGTGTATATACATATTTCATGGATGATGAATTTAGGTAAGTGAATGGGCTAAGCGTGTGGTCGCGATGAAAAAAGAAACAGGAAGAACATTGATGCGCGTTGAGAAATGTCGTAATCATAATGAAACGGCATTGTTAATGGAGCGAAGGTATTTAGCGTGCGGTTTTTTAATCAGCTTCCACATTTCATACGCGCATAACACGAAATCTTTGTGATCGCATAAAAATACTGTTAATTAGTACGAAATTTAATGTCTTTGAACCTATTAACGTACTCGTACATATACTACCTGCCAAAAGATTGGAATCATTTTCTAAGTTACAGTTGTAAGCAACATTTTAATAATTTTGTTGCTAATTAAATATCGATATTCTAGACCTCAGTAGCAACATTCTTTACGTTCACAGACTTTTAGTTAGAGAATTTTCAAAGTTAGCATATTTTTAAGTTCCTTTTGAATTCTTACATTCGGCATAACAAGCAGTGATTCCAAATTTTTGGCTGGTAGTGTAAGTGTTAAATATATTGATTTGCAATACACTTTTCTTAGTCATTATAGTTTCATTAATACAGCCATTATCCTGGAACAAGAGTATAAACATCAACTGGTGATGTACGTCAAATTCACTCCGCATAACTACTGGAAATGTTTAATCGCTGAACTCCTTGTACGACGAAATTCCTCAGTTGTCCACTAACTGCGAATATCGACCATATTTTGCGTATATTTTTTTACTTCCGTCGTTGAGTCAGAAGTTATTAGTAACTGATATCGCGAAATTTGTGTCTGCGGGCAACATTTCGATTGTAGGAAACATAAATCTTCCGCGTTTTATTTATAAAATGTTAGAAATATGATAAAACCATCTAAAGAGTAACAAATAACATTGTATTAATGTAATTTAAAGATACGTCAAATTAACGTCACGGCACTACTAACGATATTAAAAATGTGGCCACCACTTAAAAGTTAAATTATTAACAATATACTTGTAACCATTAGCGATAAGAATTTTAGTTACAGCTAGTATGCAATTACAAGATTAAGAATATTTCTTGGCAAGAGAAAGTGCAATTTATTGCTTCGAATAGATAGAGATTCGCTTCTCTCGTTCTCAATAACCAGAGACGTATCGTGAAGAAGGAATTTCTAAAGGATAAGCCTAGCACATGATTGTAACGATAAGACACCGAAAACTCAGGACCTGGTTTCTTTAATATTGGTACCTGCCAAAATCTGCAGAAATTCAATCAGTGAGTGTTAGAAAAGTTAGAAGATGGAGGACAGTCGCGAGGCCAAATTCAGAATTTAGGTAATCAGTTAGCCAGACACTTACTCTCATTATTCTCTTGCTGTACCGCGTATAAACCTATTAGAAACCAATCTAATCAACTCCACTTGATCTTCTGAAAAAGTAATTAATCTCTTGCCAATGCTCGCGCGTTAACTATCCCACGAGTCACGAGTTTATGCAACGACATATAATATTTGTCATACTTATTTTGCAGTATGTTAAAGACATGTAGATGATCTTTTTCTTATACTAGAAACTCTTATGTCGTATACAAAAGGCAGGGAGGCGTAAAAACGCATCTTTAGTATAGGCTACACTTCCTGGTCCTTCAAACATGATCCTCTGAGGCTAATAGAAGAACTTTTTATTGAGGAAATACCACCAACTGAAGAAAAGGCCGAACCGTATCGTCAGTAGGAGAGAGACGTAACTGTATTGCCAAGGAAAGAAGCATGATTATATTCTAAGGATTGCGATATAGGATTATGTGTTCCATGCTTCAAAGTATATCGTATGTACGTATTTACTAATGGTGTGCGAGATCTCGAAAATTCCCGAAACTATTCGGAATTTCTGAGAATCTTCGGGATTTCCGAGAATATTCGGAATTTCTGAGAATCTTCGAAATTCCCGAGAATATTCGGAATTTCTGAGAATCTTTGACATTCCCAAGAATATTCGAAATTTCTGAGAATCTTCGGGATTTCCGAGAATATTCGGAATTCCCAAAAATGTCGACCTTCCAAAATGCTTCGATATCCTCAATGCTTCCACGAACTTAGGCATTTAAGGTGCCGTTGTGAAACTCGTTTTTCATGAAATATGGCCATAGTTTTAGAGAAAATGTAAAAATGTCCATATTCAGCAAAACAAGTTCCTCGGCGTCATTTGAAATGTCGAAATTCACGGAAGTATTAAGGATCCCGACTCGTTCGGGAATATCGACATTAACTTAAAAAGTACATAAATTTAAAATTAAATTAATTTAAAATTACTGAGATCGCCAAACTTTATTCTACGTAATTACAATTCTAATGTTTAATTATACATTATACGGTTTGTACATTGGATCGTTGACCCGTTACTGAATAAATAAATAAATTAACCAATAAAGGGATAAAAAAACGGGTAAACATTTTTTGGACCGACTTCGTTTTGCAAGACTGGCAAGGGATTAAAAGTTTAGTAGTTGATAAGTATGACTACACCTTCGACTCGTATACCTTCCAGAGCAAAGGCAAGTGCTTGTAATTGCTCGGTTTACTACCCCGTCGTGTAATCCCATTGGAAGTTAAAGCAACGTGTTAAAGAGGACACTATAAATCCAGATGTACTCTGTACCCCGTTCCTCGACGGAAGCGCGAAGATGAAAACGATACGAACCGTTCCGTGGTACTCGGGGAAGTGGTATCGGAATTAATGGTAGATCGGCCTTGTTTCACGATATGCTCACGCAGATGGTCGGAAAGAATCCAAACCGGGAACGACCAATGGATAGTACTTGGTTTCCAACTGAGTTAACCAATACTTTGTGTCGAAGAAGCGCGCCTCCGGATCTTCCTGGCCACGATCTGCCCTCTGGGCTATCACGAGCTACATTTTTCAGACCTTTGTCGTTGCCACGTAGCCGAGAATCGTGTTGCCTTAATAGCTAAGCCGCTCTGACGAAGCTGCCGGCGATCTGTTTCCAATTGTCGACGTTACGCGAACGTTAACCCTTTTCAGTAGCATGCAGGGTAGTTCTTTAACCATTTCTTGCTTCCTAGCCATCTTTTTCCAGTAATTCGGTTTGGATTAATTTTTAAAACTTTTCAAATAGGTTAGTAAATTTAATTTGATCGAATAATAGAACTCCTATTTTAGGAAAAATTTTTAGGGCAAGTATTTTTATTGTGTTAAAAATAAATGGTGAATTCGGCAAAAAAGTGGATTATTTATTGGTATACCTAATATTTTGGATTGGTAATATTTTTGATATCCTAATGTTTTGTGTTATAGATATAAAATATAGTAACTGGTCTCGTAACGGGATAAATTCGTACATTTCGACTTCGACAAATTAATATTATTTTCATTCAATACTGGACTGTATTTTTCTCCAATTTTGCAGTTGGAAAAATAAACGAATTTCATCGTACCACATTTGTTATGTAGTTAACATTAACGCGTAATTAATATGTACAATTTTTGTATTAAATTTTTGTTAGTATGATAATTGTTTGAACTATGAATAGGAGCGTATATCAAACTATTAATATAAAAATTATCATTGCTTTTGTTCATTTTCACATGTAAAAATGCATATTTCATAGGGTTTCATATTTTTATCTAATTGCTTGACTATCTTTATGAAAAATGTATCCGCTGCAAAAACATGAGCACAGTAATTAGCAATTCTAAATTCAATGAATCAATTTTAATTAGAAGATTAGTGGAGAAAAAATCTGTTTATTCAGATATAGTAATTTAAACAACACTTTATCCGATTTCCCGCTGCGTGTTATTCTTTTCCACAGAAAATGTACATTTCTCGTTAATTTAATAGCTTAACGGAGTCAAACTGAGTAGAAAACGAAGCAAAAGCTAAAATCTTTATAATGCCCGTACACACAAGGATATTGGAAGTAAAAGATTTGCGCAAGAGATGCGAATATATACGACATATTTGTCCCTGGAAAATTATCGCCGCAACACTTTGCTTTTCAATTAACCAATACGATAATAAATACATATAAATTTCATGCAAATGAATCATAATATAGCGAAGTAGAAAAAATGTAATTCACAAGTTTCTTATGAAACAAGTAACTGTTATCGACGCTATTCCATGTAATGTTGTTTGTAATAGAGTTATAAACAATTTATTAGGTGATTATCATGCGTAACACTTCTCGTGCAACATCAAACATGAACTGCCGATCAGGTTTTTCGATTATTCAAAAGCCGTATCATGGATAGACTTCTTCCTCAATTGTGTATAAAACTCGTTTGCATAATAGCAGTCGCATCTGCGCAACTTTATATCGCTCGCTTCCTGTTGTACGGATCAGAACAGATCTGATCCACATTAAGAGCGATTATCAGATTTCTCCTCCGGCAAAGAGTGGAAACCCTAGTGCCGTTCATCGATGCAAACGGCTCTTGATTAGACACGCTTTTCCTGAACCCGTGGACGCAAAACAAAATCGCCTCGAAGCAGATGGTACCATTTTGTTAGAATACTGATAACGTAAAATATGTTGGAAATGTTTAACGTTTGATCAACTAATTTTTATAAATCATTTTGTGTATTCTTACTGTAATTATTTTTATGCTAAATATTCAAATCTATACGATGTTAGTATAGATACCAAAATTTGAAATAATAGTTAGTTCTAGCTCAAATTTAAAATAGAAGTGAGTTCAAAATTGAAAGAAGTTATAAAGATGCACTAAAGCGTTTAAAGTAACATTTAAATGTAAAGAACCTTTGAATCAGAGTGGTTACAGTTTAATAAACTATAACTAGATCGCGGATTTTATGCATTTATTGGAAAATTAAATAGGTAAAAATGTACAGAATATACGCAGCGTATAAAAATATATGAAATAGTCAAATTAGAGAAGATATTGTAATACTTAGAGGATGAAACTATCCTCCATTTAACTTTCCACGTCTTTATTTTTCATAAAAGAATAAAAATCCGTAGCCTAATAGAAACGATGCACAGCCAAAGGTGTGGATGTAGCCGTGATACAAACTAAAGCGATTAATATAAATCAAATCGAAATAAAAACATAGTCACATTATTTTTACAAAACGTGTAAAAAGGATAACTACAAATTTTAACATCATCAGTTAAAATTATTACCCAATAATTCAGTAGAAATCTACAAACTTTTACCATAAGAAATACGACATTTTTTAAAAACCTTCATTATATTTATCTGTATTCAACTGAACTTTTCATTAAAAATGCCTCGCGTTATTAGTGGGCGACCATTAGCACGAAGCAACTGGAGGTCTCTTTCCATGTTATAGCGAACCGCAGGGTGCTATTTCCAGTCAGCTCTTGGAATTAGTAGATTTCGATCAGTCCGGCACAACTACTTCCTAGATCGACACGGTCTTCCAAGGATACTTCCTTGTTTCACCAGCCGCAAGGGGTATCGCCTCGTCCTTCTAATTAATCGGCACACTCTCGCGTTTCGCGTACGAAAGGTATCGGCTAACGACAACGGTGAACTATAACGAGCCATTGAAGCGTCGAGAAGAACGTCCGTGAACTCTCAAGCATCGTAAAACAAACACCGGTAATGTTGGGCGTCGAGCAATTCGCTCGTGATCCAAGAGAGATCGTGTGAAATGGGAAACATACTTGATAGCCGAACGTAAATTTAGATTGGATGGTTACAATGCATGAAAGTACTAAAACGGGAGATCTTTGCGTGTATTAATTTTACGTAGCCATAAAGCTCGACGTTAAAAATTGAAGATTAACAATATGTTCACCAAGAGAGTCAAATGACCCGTTTTAAAATTCGAATTTTTGTTTTTTTATTTATAATTACGAAATTAAAAATAACCAAAAACATTACAAATCGTTTTTTTATTATTTCGAACATTTATCTAGGCGTGTAATTGCATTTATATTGCAATTTAGTATTGAACATTTACATTTTTTAATGCAGTGCGAATTATTTTTTGCATTGTGAGAAACAGAGTGACGGTAGAATTTGGTTCGAAGAAGAAACTTTCATCTCGTCTCGATGTTATATTTTCGGGTTCTGCCCCATTTCCAAAAATCACTAATGTATTCGACAAAATGATTACCAAAACAGCCTTCGGATTCTCGAAGTTCTCGGAACTATGGGAAATCCTGAAAATGTCGGGGATTGCAGATATTTTTAAGAATCCCGAAACTTTCGGAATACCGATCTACATTTCATATTACATAAATAATCTTACATAAGCTTGTAAATTCTGAAAGTGATTCATATTCGAACGAACACATAGACAAATGTACATTTAAATTGCCAGACGACTAGTAAAAGTAGCCAACTAACAGCCACTTGCTATAACAATATACGTCACCATAGAAAAACCTACAAAAGCCAATTAATATTGTACTATTTCAAACCCAGTGGAAAAACTAGTGATCGAGCGTGTTAGATAAAAAGAAGCATTTAATGGGCAAGATGAATGAACTGGAATAATGTCTGTGTATGAATCAAAAGATTTAATGAAGGAAGAAGCGAGCTACCAGATGTTCATCACTGCAGATGATCTACAGTTCTATGAGCAATGGAAAGAGCTTCTTGTCATGGTGGGATAAAAGAAACAGTAGAAAATCCAGCAGCCATTTCTTACGGGGAAAACTTTATACACGAATAACACGAATAACGAGACTAACATTTCCCGAGTTAATATTTATTAACAGCCCTAGCGGTTAATGGGTTGCTCGGGTTAATTAAGGGGAAATTAAATCCACCTAAGTGAGGTATTTTCCATTGTTTCTATCAATAGCCACAATAATTTGTTACGCGACTCGAAGAGTCTTGCAACTATTATAAGGGAAATAAATAGATAACACAGGTAGCAAGTAAGTGGTAATGAATTACGGTACCCTTGCATAATTGAATAAATGCTTATTTAATAATCATGTATGTTGCGCGGAGTTCAAGTTGATTAATGTTGCATGCTTTAGTTGGTTTTTGCTCGTTCCTCAATGAATGATTGCGACAGTACACGTTGTATTGTGTACGTATATTAATTCACATAATTGATCAAATATAAATTTTGATGCTATGTTTCAGCTATTAGTTACTTCGTTGAATTATGTATTGTAGATTAATGGAAACTAATTGTATGCTACGTGTGCTATTGAATAGAAGGTTGTATGGGAGAGATTTTATACTTTTTTAAAGTATACGGAGCATTTCGTCAATTGTATGAGTCAATTTACGCAATTTACCTAACCGATCATCGATGGAATCGGTACACTATACGAACTTTGGTATAGTTCTTCATGTTCAAGACTGTTAGATATAGTCAGTCATAAAAGTCTTTGTACATCTCTAAATCTTAACCATTCTTAAATAATTCCTTTAAAAGACACCATACTTATTAGTTTTGTAGGCTAATAATCAAAATTATTACATATATTAGGCTGATGCATACGAAATGTCGTTTTTTCAAAATAAAAAGATTAAACATAAATAAAATCGTCAAAACACTACACACATATTTAATTCAAATAAGTTTTACATGGTTTCATAACCTTTTCTTCAGCAATCACTTTAGTTTCGTCATTTCATGTATGTATATATATATATATATATATATATATATATATATATATAAGCTTCACAAACAGGTTACATGATCTCCCTCCTAACTTTCTGTCCAGTGAAAAATTATTAATCTTAAATGTTGCAAATCAATGTGGAACCGTTCCTTCGATTGTATAATCTTCTTTAAATTCCAGTTTTAATAGCTTTCATAAGGAAATAATTAAATATTTCAATTAGTCATGACATCAATTGCTGAAATTTTCATAATTTCATTACAGTATATACATATTGATATTGTAGGTAATTTCTAATATTGTAGTTAATTCTAATTAACGATTTTACAAAATTCACGAAATAGTATCCACCCCATAATCTCAAACTTCGAAGAAACAACATTTCATATGCATCAATCTAATATAATTACAAACTTAAAAGCATTCTTATAAGATATTTCGACGAAGATATTACTATTAAGCGCATGAAAAAGCGTTACTGTATCTATTCCGAATATATTGAAGAATCTTTCAGATGTTTTAAAAGTTTCAACAAAAGTAGAAATATAATTACAGCAACAAACAAACACGCTGTACATAATATTGCTTAGAAATTTGGAATACTCTTGAAATTTCAGAAATATTAAGTTAAAAAGTCAGGGGTTAATGGAAAAACTTAATATACTTAAATACCTTCGTTTCAAACTTTTGCGGTGCAGTGTATAATTTCGAAGGAAGAATGCAACGGAAGCTCGCCAGTTGATTGGCTTAATGTAGGCGCACTTTTATAATAATTGAGCTGAGAACCATGCAGACATGGATTCTGGCAGACCTTTGTAATAGGCCGACATTATACCTTGTTATATTGATGATAATTATGAACTTGATATAACCCATTCCCTAATTAATATAATATATTACAATTAATTTAATACACCCCCTCAGCCCTTTGGAACAATCTTTTACAGTTTATCGTTGGGTATAATTAAAGTCATTATACGCGGCAAATTCGCAAGTACGAGAAACTATACACATAGAAATTAGTATAAGTGAATAGAAACTCGTTTTGTCCGTACGCTCGAGCTGCCACTTTTTATAATTATTGTGGTCGACTTAGAACAAAAGTGGGTCAGACGTATTTGTAGACGATTTATTACATATTCGTTTCTGTTTAAAAGCTTCATTCGTGCAGATTTACTTCTGCAATATCGATAGCTAATAGTTTCTTTACGAAAAATATTGTTCATCCTTTCAATCCAACAATAACTATTTTCGTTTTCCCATCGTAAAAAGCACGATGTTTAAGTGCATTGATAGTTCACTACAAAATTAATAGGTTATTACCTTAAAATAATTATTAGACCGTTGCATTTTTGGATGAGCAGAAAGGCACAGAACGCACGTTAAATGTAAAAATACACAAAATATCCAAAGTAAAGCACGAGGTATTATATTTGGAAAACGAATCAAATATCTACCAAAGCCTCATTTCTTTAATTGTGCTTTTAAAAATACGAATTTGCATAAAAATTCGCAGTCTAATAATTATAACGTCGAAATGTGGTTTTTAATATTTTATATAATGTTTGAAGAATGGTGTATTGATATAATACAGTATTATTAACACTTTGCTGAAGGGGCGCGCGGGGTAGTTTAAGTTTTCACAAGCTTTCTAAGCATGTTTGACAAAAATTAACGTACAATTTTAGCTGTTCCAAAAGCAGTTAGGAACTACTTAGTTTTATATGCGGAAAAAACCTGCCTGCATTTTATTATTCTAATTTTTGGTTAAGAAAATCGTACTACTACGTCAGCTGCTTTCAATCGGTAATTTTGGAAGGATGTACTATTACGTCATCCGACATTATGGTATTAATAATTATCAAAATTTATGAATCGAAATGTTCAGCAAATGCAGAAGCTCCGGCGATTCCACATGATAAGAAGATTACAATCATTTTCGATATTGCTTTTTTATTTGGTACTAACAACTATTTAAAATAAGTGTAATTATAAACTTGTATTAAAAATAAATCGCAGAAAGCAATAGAATCTTTACACCTAATATATCGATGTCCAGCCACTATCTAAAGTGTAATATTACTATTAATATTAGAATTGAGATAGAATATATCTTCTAATACTATTGTATTACAAGCATAAATCAAATATTGCGAATTATAAATAATTGTTCTAATCTTATTTGAAAATAATATATTTCTGTACTGTATAAAAGAAAAACGTTGTCCACCTTCGCACTTAATGAAGACACATTTTCCTTGAAAAACGTACTTCGTTCAACTACCTTTGTTTAAGAATGATTGAAACGTGAGTCAACAAAGCCATTCAAGTATGATTTCTTTCTAGGATTCTTTTCCAAGAGCGTAGAATTCCATTTTGTGGTAACGAGAAAAATTAAGGTCGCCTTTCATGGTCCCCTACTTTTTGTTATTGATAAATAAATACAAACGTTTGTGTCGTAAATTTGTAAGACAACTGAAACGAAACTTACGTAATTAAAAAATTATAGTAATATTGTTTGTATGGTGTTACCGTTGAAACTATTACATGTTTCTACGCTTTAAAGGTAAAACCACTGATTGTGAGCGAAGTAGAGTAAGTTCATTATGGTCAGACATATGAATACTGAAGCCACGTCTGTTTCCAAAGAATTAAGGGCTTCGAAGTAATTTAAATTATTACCATTATAAGAAAACAAACTTTGAAGTTCAATTAATAGTTTTCTTTTGTAACGATTTAATTTTGTTTACATTTAGCTGGAAAAAAATGAAGTGATTGAAATTTCTTAAGATGAGAGAAAGCGAAGCCGGAGATATTTTAAAACAACGAAATTAAAACCTTGAACCTGTTGTATTAATTGAATTTACGAGTACATTAAAAACTTTCCCTTTTGTTAATACAAAAATTGATGCATTTGAGCGTAATAATGTCTCGAGTAATATCTTCCGTAATGAATCGAGTATTATAGGCGATAGAAACTCTTCAATTATACTCGAAAAGTAATTACTAGTTACAATACCTGTGTTATTATATTGAAAAGGATTTAGCCAATTTCTACAGCCGTAAAATTTTGGTTAAAGCAGTAAATTATGATTAGAAATAATTGTCAATAATTTACTATTAAATAGCTTACTCATTAGATGTTAATTAAACATAGGTAAGCATTAAGAACTTTCACTTTTTCATTAAATTAAACTAGAATATTTTTGCAAGTACTAGTAACTTTTATCCGAAAAACGTGCAAATATTATTGGCATAAAATATTTGTAAAGTTACTAAAATTAAAAAATATCAAATGTATTAAGCTAGTTTCATTATAAAAAGCATAAAATCACTTTTCATTAAATTTTGAATGCCAATTTAAACTCAAAGGTGCTGCATTTTTTATATCTTATGGATTCGCATTTATAATGAACTATTGTTTTCCCTCCATTAATAGAATGTTAATTTTATTTCGAAATATTAGTTAATGGATTCCAGAAACTTTTTCAATGCAAAAAGGAACATTAAAAACTCTTATAAATCTATCTTATATGGATCAATTTTTTTAGTTTCAAGACAGAACAACCCCGTTAAATTACGTTCGTTATAACACATCCTCAACCGATTTACTTTTCTTGCTTATTTTGTTCCTGCAATTTATTTTTCTTAGAATTACTAGTCACCGAGATACTCGGGGCAAAAACTAGATCTGAAGGTGATCTAAAACACCATCCGTAACTGCAACAGAAGCTCTCGACCCTTTTATAAGAACATTAATACGGGTGTATAAATACCAAGTAATAAAAGTTTCGCTCTTCTACCACGAATGATTCGAAACTGCCGCCATAAGACTTTTTTGAAGCGTCTTACAAAAACTTTCATAACTTTGCACAAAATGACAATTTTAAAATGAAAACATAGAGCACGTTATTCATACATCGATAAAGAAACTTACAAAATTTTAAACTGGTCCGCTGGCTAATTTTGTTACAAAACGTTCTCGAATTTTTCTTGCTTTGGATAAGAGAACGAATCGATAAAATTATACACGGTGTTTGAAATGTTTAGAAACATAACGATGAGAAATGACTGAGGTTTTTTGTTATTAATGTAATAATAAATAGTTTTGAACAGTTAGAACAATGATTAAAACTTGATGCTTTCTCACGCATTGGAGGATAGTAATGGATCGAATAAGAATGTAAACTTTAGAATTGCAGAAGGTAAAAGTAATGTTACTTGTTCTTCATGAAAGTAAAATTTCTTCCGTATTATTTAACTGTGTTTTTTAATATTTACACGGTCCACACTCAGATTAACCCTTTTCTGTACACATATCGATATTTAAATAATCAAATTTTAATTAATATCGTTAATAGTTACTAATAACTTCCATCCGCAAAGATTGAATTAAGTTTACGACTTATATTAAAATTATATGATATATTTTTATAATCTTTCATTTTCCTTTTTTCAAACTTTTCTCATAAGGTTTTCAAGCTTATTAGTTATTATGAAATCCGATACCATTTTCTGAATGTATTGATATTTAAGTTTAAAATTTTACTTTGTAACGGGGTTGTTCTGTTTAAAAACTAAAAAAATTGATGTATATAAGATAGATTTATAAGATTTTTTAAAGCCCTATTTTGGATTGAGAATGTTTCTGGAATCAATTAATTAATATTTCCGAACAAAATTAACATTCTATTAATGGAGGGAAAACAATAGTTCATTATAAATGCGAACCCATAACATATCAAAAATGCAGTACCATTGAGTTTAACACTAGGTTTACGGACGTTAAGTGCATAATTTGACAGGCTTCCGGAAAAATACATATACTGCATATAAATATTCGAAATTAGAAAATTGAGGATGAAGAGAATCAATTAGAATACATACTCATACCATTGTATTAATTAAAGTTAACATAAAGTACTGAAAAATAATATTTACGGTCTCTATAATTTTAGGTATGAAATCTGAAATGCGTCAACGTGACGAGTTCCGTAAACCTAGTGTTAAATTGGCAGTCAAAATTTAATGAAAAGTGATTTTATGCTTTTCATAATGACATTTCGTATGAACCAACGTGGTACAAATAGGATAAAATTATACATTTTGCAACACCAGTTTAGAATTCATCTTATAACATACGTCGAGCATGATCTCGATCTTGACCGTAAAAGCTTCCCACACGGTGCAGCTACGAACTGGGCCGACGATAACGCACAATAGAAAGTACTTGGAATTGCAAAGCAATCGGCGCAGGATCATTTCCGCGAGTCTGAATCGTTTGTCAGATCGTGCTCTTGCGGACTGTCATCCATGATCTTGATTCGTCGCAAGAAATGCCCGACCTGGACACTTTTGGAATTGCAAAGCCGCGATTGTCCGTTTCCACGAGCATGATATACTCGGAGTTGTTCTATGAAAAGGGAACAATGAGATTCCCAGCGGTACCAGCAGCTCTTTGTCTTCCTGTTTCCTTGACTCTTAAATGATCACGGTGGTATTTTTATCGGTAGCATTTTGTAACAATGTGGTTTCCTTCAAATAAAAGCGAGTTCACTGGGAAACTATCAATCATAGAAATGAAATATTTTCAAACCTTTTCTGGTTATTCATTAATCATTCGTTTAACTCTTTGCCTTTGTGTTCCGTTAGTTCTGTTGCGGCATCAAATTTTAACCCTTTTCATACCCGAGTTATCAAATGTGGTTCATTTTATTTATATATTTGATTATTGGACGAGGGGGGCGGGGGGGATACCCAATTTTATATACAAACTTCCGAAACGTAAATAGTTTCTTCTGTTTCAAATAATTACTGATTGCTTCTTATAAAAAAAAAACTAGGATCCATACGTCGTATAGAGATCAAAGGTTTTAATATTAAAATGTAAAATTTTGTTGAACAAATTTATTGAATATAATTGTTAAATTCGAAAAACGGAAGCTCTCAATGAATAAAATCTACAAACGAAACACGTTGTTACTTTAGAAAAATAATCACACCAAAAAAATGTTACGTTTTACCCGCTTTAAAACAGCCACTTTAAACAATTTCACGAATAAAAACAAATACACGAAGCAAGATGTTCGAATTAAATATCGATCAAATTCGATTAGATTCAAGTTAAATTATAGCAAATGGCTGTTCAGAAATATAAACTTTCTCTTTGTAGGTGTTCCTCTGAGACAGCAATCGAATATAATAAATTCTCTCGCTGAATTTTATGTTTCTGTTAACATTAATAAATTTAAATTCTGTTGAATTATTACATTTCTTCTATTATTATACCCTAAATATATTTAAATTTGCAAAGTAACTGTAATTAAATATTTTAACGTAGCGCAGTTGATTTACTGCACCGATTTGCCATTAATAACGCTATCCTGTATATAATTTTCACGTGGGTTTACCGTTAAGTAACCGTTATTACGGATAATCATAAACCATGACTAACTATTGCTCAACATTTCAGGAACATAACAGAACAATATGGAGGAGTACCTTTCCACCAATAAAAAAAGAAATGGAAAGTAGGAACAGGAATAATTACTCTGACTGCCCTTTGAAATAAAGGATATTTGTATTTCTCATTCAGCTACTTTTAATTGGTTCACTTCCAAACTGACTTATGATTTACTATTGTCAGTTTGCGATGGCTACTAACGTTTTATTACAACAATAAAGATATCTAGTATTTTGTAGTCAATCACGAGAGAAGTCAATTGAAGTATTATTTCCCGATGTAGATTTCTGAAATTAAATAGAAAGTAAAACCACAAATTTTTGGAGAAATAACGAATAAATCCTTGAACTTATGTTTGTTACTTAGGCAGAAATTAATATCGAGCTTTCTCGTTTTCTAAGCGATAATTAAACAAATTCAACCCTCCGAGTGACTTAAATATTGTATTTTATTACTACTGTACTGATACCTAGTAACTAATTCATAACGATTAAACTATAAATTTGTATTCATTTGTTGGGAAAAAGTAAGCAAAAAAGTATAGAATATACATAACACATAAAAATGTGTAAAATATTGAAAGTAAAGTAGTTGTTATAATTTTTAGAAAGAATAAGTTTCTATTTTGGTTCTACTCCTTTTATTGTGTTGGCGAAAATAATGATTTGTATAAAAATCCAGTGTCTAGTAAATAATAATTGTTAGTTCCTAATTTCTTGGCAATTACGATGCAAAATTATAGTCGCCTACAGCTTCTCGCATAAAGAAAAATGTTGGATTGCGATGGATTATACGAAGTAACAAGATAGTTTCCACTCGTTTCCGATTAATTTCACCAATAATCTGTTTTTCTAAATAATTAAATGTAATTTTTTAATGCAAATTTTTTTATTATATTCAGGAATTTAGTAGATATTCTGTATAAAATGTATCTTGATTAATTGTTTCAGATTCGCTAATTTTTTAAATTATTAATTGTTGCATGTATATAATAACATGATAACAGACAAGCAAGGTAAAGTAATAATTATTAACGTCATGATACTTTCCACGGTTAAAGTATTTACGATCTTTCCATTATGTAAGGGACACCATAAACTATCCCCTAGATATTGAACTTGACTACGAGGAAGTCACGTCGCGCGTTCCACGTAGACACGTTAAGAATTATGTCTGCTAACAAATAATAGTAAAGAGAAACGTGCATTCTTATTTTTCGCTTCTAAAATGATAATATCTTAATTACAACATTTTTTATACCCATAAAGAAGGAGATATTTCTAACAAAAGAAATTATTAGAATTCGTGCTCGTTTCAATTAAGAAGCTGGCAATTTTAAAATTATTAAATTGTTCTCCCAATTATTGTATAATAATAATAATAAAATAAATATATTGGAATTTTAATATACAGAACTACAAACTTCTAAAAAAGCAATTATTTTTATCAGTTCTATGTATATTTCTTTTATTCATTATGATTCTTCATCGTACTAATTATTATGATTTATAACATGCGAAATAAATGAATAAGCTACCTGATTTATGGACTTAAAAGTTACAGTAAAAATAAACATGCTGTTCGACCCTTTCCTAAAGTAGTGATATGAAATACAACGGAATAGTAAATAATAATACATTGAATAATGAACCTACAATTATACTTCACGATATTCGTAAGTTCCGTTCAAAGTAGATATGAAAAGAAAAAAGGAAAATAATAATTCCAAGTATTCACAAGCGAGTAAACAACATACATCTATATATACGTGACATAAATATAAAACTACCAAAAAAAAATGTTTCACAAATATAAAAATAATCAAGAAAATCAAGAAAAATTTAACCGATCATGCGAAAAGCGATAACCGAAGAAATATTCTCAAAAATGGAATTACACAACATTAGTGATCTGTTTAAAGAACCCAGGTTCGAAAAATAGGAAATCGGCGATCGTCGCTGCAAATGGAACGTCGTTTCCGCGTTCAATAGTATCCACGATCGAGAACAGAATGCTATAGCTCATTCTCGATCTTGATCCTGACCATGGAAAGGCCATGGTGCGCATTCCGCGCGGACGTATTACGAGTTGTGGCCTCGCGATACGATCACGAACGAAAGAGGTGCGAACGTAACTTCGCGAAGAAGTGGAAATCACCTCGTTAATCTCTCTCGACTTGTCTCACGGGAACCTGACCGAGTCTTTCCTTCTTTTCAAATTTTTTCATTCTCCCCATTTAACACTCTGAGATACTTCACTTTCGCCGTCCATCATCGAAAATATATTCACAAAGGCAATTTAATTGATGACGCTATGAATAGTATAATTTCCATTTTTGAAGGAAGCGTTTCCGACAATAGCGATAATTCTCATGAAGATTCGTACGTATGATTTTATGTTTAAGATTGTATATTTTTATATTTCTATATACGTTTCATACGTTTCCTTTTTTCATACAAGTTGCTGATATAGTAACATCATCAATTTAAAAAGCCTCTACATACTTAACGACACTGGGCATCATATGTTCAATTTTTTAAATACTTCACATATGTACATTATTCTCTTATAAATATATCGTGTTGGTATTTATTTGTATCGAGAAAGCCTGAAGAATCTATTGGTAACGATTCTATAAATATTCAATTGTTTAATGTGTAAATTAATTCTGAGCCTTTGGAATTTCAGATGATTTAACATTTATTTATAAAAAAATCAATTGTGATTGTAATGTAACAATTCACAAGCCACACTAAAGTGAAAATAGCCGAAGATATAAAAAAGTTCATAATCCTTGTAGTTCATATGAAATAAATTTGAATACCTATGTAATGTAAAATACCATATAAAATATGAAATTTATAGTATTATATTTGACAGCATTATCGTAACTCCTATATTGCACTATGAATAGGATAATTTCTTTCTAAAATTAATGAGTTTTCATATGAAAGTCTACTTTAGCAGTCTAGTCTTTTAATAGAAAAAGAAGAAGACGTGAATAGGAGAGAAAGAATACTAATACACTTGAACTTGAAATCGAATGACTGTGAATCTTGGTAAACTAAATAGAATCGACTTTCTAACAATAAGAGGATTTTCTTTGCAATGCTGTTTCGCTTGCAAGTCACTTACAAGAATATTAAGAACCATGATTTAGTTTCTTTCTATCGTGACATAACGATTTTTATTGCTTTCTACATAATTTTGTAGTTCATTTTTGCTAACATATTACTCTAATTCATATTAAAAGTAGTGCTTAGGACTGCATTCGTTTCCATACACAGTACCGCTCATAATTATTCGAACAATACAAATTTTACACAAAAGAATACGTTTTCTCCGCTTTCATTAGCACAGGTAACTCTATGCTAGCGTAATCCATGCCATTTTTTCTTTCATTTTTATTACATTTCTATCGTAAACCAGAATTATTGAAGCAGTGGCTATCAAGTTTTGAAGCTGTTCGAATACTTATGTCCGGTAATGTAAATAATCCAAGAGAAATCTGTTTAATATTTCATGGGCAATATATTAATAGCTAATTCAATACATACAGAATATTTTATACTGTTTTATCCCACTTTACATTACTATACACTACGGCAAGAGGAAAATAAAGAAAAATAAAATTAATCAGTAGTTGAATGGAATAAAATAAAAACGTTGGATCCACAATTATGCAAAAATTAAAAGACAAAAATGATAAAAATAAATCAGTAGCAATAAGCATAATATAATATAATTTTATTAATAATATCAGGTGTATGCAGAAGTTATATGGTCTGCATTTTATCATTTCTTTTCATTTATATTTAATATAAGTATTACAAAACAATCTTCGAAGTGTTTTCCCTCATTTTGTACGACTTTCTGACATGTTTCAAATCTGTGTTTGGAAGAGAAGACCATATAAGTCGCATGGTTTAGTTTGCAAGATTTGCTACATTATATTCATTCTTTGAGCATAAGAAGCTTATTTTCGTACATTTTTGTCGCATAAACATATAGAAACTTAGAACATAGATTCTATGGTTTAGAGTTCAATTAATGCATTAATTCCACTTTTTTGAAACTGTAACTTATATCGTTTTGTTTTACAACCGTAGAAATTTCGTCGCGAAAAAATGAAATTGGTTTCGAGGTAATGGAGTCATTAAACTAACATTAAAACCTTTCCATACGCCTAATAATACACAATTTGTACCAATACTATAAATAGAAGAAATATTTCAAGTAATAAAGTTAATAAACTACTTACGATTCTACGATAAAACTGTAGATTTTGAGATGAGTATAGTAAGCAGAAAATTAATAGAATCGAACATCTACAACCAATTTCCTACTGAAATCTTCTTTTTTCAAACCCACATCTTAAAAGCAAAAGAGATTATAATCTAATGCTTTTGTGGATAAATCCCACTTTCTAATAATCTCATCTGCTTCTACTGCTTCTCATCCGTGCTACTTTTTGAGATATTTTTTTAATCCCTCTTCCTTCTCAAGTTTCTTCGACGAAACAAAATGGATTGACGTTACGTGCGGAAACGTTGATGAATTCGCTTCGAAAGTCGCCCCGATTCTCTGGATTTCAATTGTGACTAGAAAGTACGAAAATATCAAGGCTTTACGTATATTTCTTGAATCACTATGTGAACTATCTAACATTGCTTTCACAGACGTTTTCCCTCCTTTCGACACCATCATTTCCCTTCGACTTAGTAATACTTTGGATCGAATGCTGTGTTTCCACTCGAAGGGGCAAATGGAAAATTAACTCACCACAGAGATCGTCAGCAACAATTTGGAAAATTTGTGCTTAATTCGTGCTTTAGAGATTATTGTTTAGAAGATATCCGATATGCTCTACGATGATACATACGTCATTTTTGTAACGAAAAAGATGAAAATATTTTTGAAGAGAAATGGTATTCGAAGGAATTAAGGAGGAAAAGCGAAATGAATATTTGCTTTAGCTTTTTTTGTATGCTTCAAAGAGAAATGATTCACTAGAATATTATCTGCAATTGCATTGCAAGTGTTCTGTTTAGAAGTTATTTTTAGTATAAATGAAGCTATCTTGAAAGATAATAACCACTGGTATTGGAAAAACATTAATAAAATAATTCAGTTTTATATTTTCGTTTTTATTTTAATATTTTAGTATTTTTAATTAATTCCTAATACCTAATATTAATGTTTAATAATTCCTTTCGTTTTTATTTGTATGCAACCACAATGTAATTTACTGTAATAAAAGGCGAATATAGCAACCATTTACCAAAAATAACCGTCGAGAAATATCTTAAGATCAATTAACGTGGAAATTTAATCAACTCGACCACTACAATTAAAGCAACATCCACTTTATGACTTCCGCTTGCAGACTTATCGTTAGTTGTAATTGAGATATCCCCATTTGTTACTTCTTTATGTCTCAAGCATATCCATTTTCATTAAATAATATTAGTGCAAATGCATTTACGCTTTTTTTTTCTACGATGTATGATGAACAAAGTTTAATCAATTTCAAAACCATACCAAGACAAAAAAGTATCATAAAAGAAGTGATATCGATCAATAATACTAACAAAAATATATTTAACGATTAATGTATATTCAATTGAATTTAATTAGTTTTATATAAACACTTAGGAATTAATTTCGGTTTAATTGAATGTAATTGAACGTAGATAAATACTTAAGAATTAATGTAGAGTCAACTGAATTTAATCGAATTTCTACAAATACTCAGGAATTAATACATTCCTTTAACTGTACTTATCCAAATTTGCAAGAATATTTCTGTCGATGATTCTAAAAGTGATGTAAATTGAAACAAGAAGGAAAGAAAGGGTCCCCATACTTTTATGATATAAATCAATGTAACATAAGATAATATGATAAATTCAATGTTTTTACATTCTTAACTCAACAACACTTTCATAATTACGGCATTGTGGCTTTAAAACTTGACGTCTGTTCGATTTATAATGCATCATTAAAATACCTCTCTGCATTAAATGTAGAATCCGATGAAAAGCAATCGAAACTAACAGAGTCATCATCAGGGATCAAAAGTTAACAAGCATGTATCGTTCATTGCCGCCCAAATAACACCCTTTCTACGACCAATCTCTACCACTCTCTACTTACGTGACTTCCTTTCTCCCCACTATTAAGGATGCGTCTTACAACGTTGCAAGACGCATCCTGTTTCATTGCGAGAAAGAAGATCGCGATCGAACTTTCATCTGGGCCGCGATGAACGATTAATCCATTTCTCCACCATGTTCAAATATTTCTTAGCGCTTATTCTACCCCTTTCTTTCACTCGGTTGTGCCTCCTTTCACTTCTCTCGGCCACCTGCACGACACGATAGGTTAATTCGCCTAAAGCAACTCCGCCATTTTCTCTGGGCTAGAGAGCGTCCATAATTTCCTTTTTCTCTCTCGCGTACGAGTCCCATAACATCTCATCCAATGGATTTCACGTGTTTCTTTCATTTTTTTCTTTTTCCATTTTCCTTTCCTTTTAGTTGAGATTTATTTTTCCGGATACGTGAAATAAAGCTTTCTAATTGCGTGGCGGACTATGAAAATACCACTTGATGATCTTTGCTATAGATTTTCATCTCTATTGCCGTCTCAAGTTCTTAAATATTACAAAGAAAAGTCATTTATTCGTGTCAGTTTGGCGGTGAAATTAAAAGAGACCAGGTAAACTATGTATTTAAAATTGTAAATTCGAAAAAAGGTTAGAGAATTAACGTTTTGTTAATCCAATCTACGTATTATCGAGTTTGTAATGGGTTTCTAATGAGATTAGTTTTTTCAAAGAGAAGTGCAATGGCTTGGCTTAATAATATCAAATTTACCAACTTTGTACACTTCACTCTCGAAAATGACACAAAAATAGTGAAACCAAAATTTAGCTATACATTTCTTGGGTCTTCTCATATATATTTGTTTGTTAGGATTTAAAAGCATTGCGTGGAATTCAAGACGTAATTTTTTAAAGAACGCCTAATTTTTTCTTCCATTTTTTAATAAAAAGAAGCCGCTAACGAATAGAACAAGCTATAGTAAAGCTCATATATTAATGTATGTGCACAGAGAATATATGGTTAAAATTTGATTTCAATATTTCTTACGATTTTTGAGAAACAAATACATGAGTTTGATAAAGTGAACATTAATAGATGAACCCTAATTTTTTATTTTAACGTAGAACCGACATACATGAAAAGGTCACAAAAATATGTGTTTAGAATTTCGTTTTGATATTTTTCTCACAGTTTTCAGATTTTAGTGGATATATAAATCCTTCTGCTTTGAATTTCAGGGAAAGGCCAATGAAAGGAAGTAACTAGAGATTTATTTAATGATTTTTTGTTATTTCTTTTGAATCTTGAAAAATATTATAATTACATCTTATGATCCGGATGTTCATTTACTGGAAATCATCTGACGAGAGACTAACGAGAATCTGTACTCGTATTGCTAGTATTTCTCGGTTTTGATCTTCTTCACAGGACGTGACGAGGTTCGATAAAACCTGAAGCCATTAATACTTCTTTCATTTACATCATTTTGATTTTATTTCCTCCTTTCTTGCGGCGTCCATCCTGCTTCATAGATTGACGTCAAAATAAATCTGAATTAGTGTCTAGCTGAAGTGGTTTCGTTAACTAATAATCATGAATCACTGTGATTAATCTTAATTAGAAAGATTCCTCAAATTTAACTATTTTCAAAATAATCGACACCAATTAAGGTATCTATTTTATAGATCCAGGTTCGTTAAATATTTCCTGTGAAATTTTTCTATATCCCAACACTCATGCTGGACTTATTTATTTAATACAAAAAGAACTGTTTCTTAGTAGTTACAGGAATGTAAACTCGGCGTCTTTGCTTTGAATGTTATTTTATTAAAACAAAGTAACAAACTTCGTGAAGTACTTAAATCTCGTTCATCGAACAAAAAGTTGCTCCATCGTGGAAGAGTTAGCTAAATAATTTGAAGTTAAATTTTACTTGATATTCTACAAGTATATTAATATTTTAGTATTCTAATATATTGTAGTATATCAATATTGCATTTAATTTTATTAGACTGGCCAAAATATCTGTTCGTTTCTTTTATAACATACGTTTGAATTACGATACATGAGTAAATATGTGAATGATTTTAAAATTGTAAATAAGTCATGAAAGTACATATTTCAACCCACTTTTTTGGAAAAAAAGATCGTAAAGATTCGTTGTACTTATTGCTAACATAGCTTTGAAATGGAAAAGAATGAGATACATTTTCAATACACTGCGCTGTATTACTGCTGTAAATATAAAAAATGCAGTATAAGTCAGGAAAGAGTGGTACGAATAATAAAATATGCTAATATTGAAAAATTTTCCCCTTTCTAGTTTCTTATAAAATTCTTTTAACAGCAGAGAATTCAAAAAGTCGTCTTAAGCAAGTTTTTCATTGAAACAAATGAACAAAATTTTACAGTCGGAATGGAATAATTGTACAATGTACCAAAAAGTTGTTGAAAAAGATAGATAATATATTGCTTGATAAAGTTTTATTGCTATACATCTGTAAAACACGAAAAGAATCTTTGACCAATCTACTATGATATCTTCATATTTTTCATAATATATTCGTAAATTTTTCTCAAAACTGTACAGCCGATATGTTACCGGAAATTCGTCAATTCTATCTTTTATTCATCCTATATCGCTTTATGCTTCTAATAATTTAACGACGAGACCATAACACTATGCCACGAACACTGTAACTAACGTTAAAAGCAACCCACCCTCGTATCGTAACACGATCTTAAAAGCGTACTTAATAAATGCAAGACTCCTCTTCTCCTATAAAATTCACGTTCCAAGTTCTACCCATAATTCGTAGTTCGTGCTATACTCTACGTTTTACTACAGATTGGCGATCGTTATCTTTTGCGAATACCTGTCTACCCCGTTTCCCTTATTTCAGATTAGGATCGGCCACGTCTACTAAATTTTATTTACAAATTAAATTATGCAATCGGTTATACTGGACTCACGCAGCGCAGGGAGTACACTTGACAATTATTGAACTTCATTGATATTCTACTCTATCATAAACGAAGTAGAAACTGTGCAATCTATTTATGGAAAGCTTGAAACTTACAAGGTTTAGGATATTGAAAGTACTAGTTCTTAGGTTTAAATAAAATGGAATTTTTTAAAATAGTAAATTAAGAATTGAATGAAAAAGTGGAATGAAGCAGAAGAGTATAATAGAAAATAAATATAAAATAAATTTAAATGTGTTTGTAGTAATGTTTAACGCATTTCATAGACGCGAATTCGTGTTTGTGGAAAACGGTTTAAGACTTTTACGAAACCTGAAGACGAATAAATTCTCAAATTAATCGAATTAAATCAATACTATTGTTGTTCAAATTTTAACGAAGTGTAAATTGTATTTTACATATGTGCACAACACTTTCATTCGAGAAAACCGACTTGAAGCTTTCGCAAACTCAAGTTGGACTTTTGATGTGACATAAAACTTATTTGTGATTCACGGAAATTTAAGTTTACGTGACTGTTTCATGGATATAATTGAAGAGAAAACCCACTGTTATACTCTATTAAGGTTTTTCTATGCACTTGTTTTCAGTTCCTTGAATGAAACCGATTGTTCGCCTTAGAAACGACAGCGAAACTAACGGGTAATTAATACATCGAAAGATGTTATTAAAAGAGTTTAAATTAGGTTGAAGAACTTCTAACAAAGGATCACTCGTTACCTCTATCTCATGCGATTCTTTTTAAATTCTGTATCTGCTTCGTAAGTTTTCCTAAGTTGTTCATGCTCAAGTTTTCCAAATAAGTAATCTAGTTACTTATCTTAATTAAAGAAGGTCTCGGAAAGGATAATAATTTTGCATCTAAACCTTACAACCAGTTATCTATCTTAACTAAATTACTATTTTCATTATAAATGAAGGTCTATTACAGTTTCCTGCGAACGTTGGAAGAATTCTATTTTTAACATTCTCATTTCCTGATTTGTGTATCAAGTTTATAATTATGGATTATTCGCGTATAATGTGATTCATTTTTTAAATTGTCCTTAATGAGAGTGGCACACAATCGAGTTGCGGCAAAGAGGAATTCTTTCTTCATTGACAATAAGTAGAACGCTAGAAATGAGGCCAAGAGATATGAACTCTCTGAGCGAAGCGATGCATCCATTCCCTTCAAGCAACAGTATAATGTATGATAAAAAGCCTTTGTACACTGTCACAGTACCACTCTGAATATTTTACATCTACCTAAAACCCTCTTTTTCATTTACATTACTTGCTTCATTTGCTTATAGTTCCCAAATTTGTACTCTATTATATGTATATAATTAGAATAACATGACTTACGTAACATTTTTCAATATTGCAAAATTTTGCATTTGTTTTGGGGGGGAAGGTAAAAAATTTTCATCGGATTTTGAACTCGTTGTTCAGTCCTTGTATTTTATTCGCTGTAATACACTGTTTTACGTAATATAACTTCAATGCCATTTTAATGCAACTTTGATAGCTTTCTTCGATATTGACTAATTTTGTTCACGATTACAAATTATTGCAAACATTTGGATTTGAATTTATCTCTCGATGTTAACCTCACTCCTCGAATATTTACTTATATATTTATTTCGGGTTATTAACTCTTTCACACTTATAATGAATAATTTTATTAAAACTTTTTACCACTAATTATTACTTTCTTTAAGTTTATGATAATTATTTTGTTAATTAAAGTAATTTTTCACTTTGTTACGGAATTTTGATTTCTTTTCGATAGAAAACATATGTAAGTTAAATTATTTGTCATAATCGATTGTAAATAATATAATTCAAGATATAGAATTTATTTCATGGACGTTTCTTTATGAAAGGGTTGAACTGTTTCTTTTTCTTCAAATTTTACTTCTTAGTTTTTCCGCGAAATTTAAATATTTCCATGTTCTTCTAAAAGTTAATATCAAAGTTATAACGCGTACGCATCCAACTAATCCACCAATTAATCATGAATACTTTAAGAGAAACAACTATCGGAGCTAAGAACGATTAACCTTAGATGATTCATGACTACGAGAAGATTGATTACTCGACAGCATTACAAAATGTACAGACCAACTTTTAGAATGTTACTATAATTCTTCAAACATCTTACCAGTAGTAATTCTCATCATGGAAAGATCAATGACCTACAACTCAAGTATGCATGATACTGATACAGAGAAGTATGAGGGAGGGAAAGCGATTCATCAACATCTTCCTGCCCTACACTTTCGATTTCCGATATACCTTATGAAGTACACACGTACGCGTACTTGAAATATTTCTAATTATACAAATTGCAAGGATGGTATTATCTTAGGGGGAGATCGTCGGAAGCCTTTCATCCCACTCCACGCTAGCCACTCAATTATGAATATTTATAACCCCGAGCTATTTCGAGAACTCTGTTCTGCGACTTTTTCTTTTCCTTCTGTTGCAACTTCCATAACAATAAATCTCCATGAACAAAGATGTTCCTTCGAGTAGAGAAACATTTCCCTTTGTGCAAATTTACTCAAAGAAAACGAAAAGGTTGCAATTTTTCTATTGATTTTTCGTTACTCGCTCAAGCTTATATTTCACTTGTTCATTATGCATTAATTTTTATTTGTTTAATTTTATATTTTGTGGTTGTAAGCGTGTTTTGGAATATCAGGGGGTTGCATAAGTTCTGTCGGTTATTAAATAACCTCTGATAAGCAGAATGTTGCAGTAAAGTTACGAGATAATTGCAAATATCTTTCCCTGCTGTTAATAATAAGTAAACAAATAAACGTAAAAGGAGAATAAAAATTCTTTTTACTATTACTATTCCAAATTCTTTCTCATATTTAAATCTGACAAAACTTTTACACCCGCTTAGTATTATATTTTCGACCACTTTGTATTCAATTCGTGTATTACTCTAAATGACTCTGGTTTTACTTCAAAATTCCATATTATATAAGATTATACATTAAATGATTACTAAAATTTATCGCAATAACATCAACAGTTGAAATTATATTTTTTCATATCTGGTATCGCAAAATAAACATTTTTTGTGCTGCATTTTCTGTATTGCTCGTTAATTTATTATGTTGCAAAGGGGTTGAAATTCTTCTAACATTAAAAAAATAAAACTATCCCTCCATCGTCGAGAAAAATTTTGTCCTAAAATATTTTGATGCCCCTGCTCAAACATGAATCATGCTATTTTAATCCCGCTTGTTCCCAGCTTCCAGAAAGAAAACGCTTAATCGACCAGACTGTAAGATGTCAGTGGGACAAATTAGGAATAGCGATCGCGTCGAGAAGAGAATCAGAACGTTCGGAGATTCCGGAACGGCTAATTAGCGTGTTACGGACAAATGAGAGCTATGATCCCGTTACGTATCACGCGAATATACGAAATGCTATGCGTTGGAACGATAATCATCTAAAGATATATACACGTGAAATGCAAGATTTCAACGTCGGCTCTTTGTGCGTTCACTCTCACACCTTGACCTTCTTCAACCGGGAAGTCTGGACTCCCTTCAAGTATATTCACATCCGAAGGACGGTATAATCTGAAGGCGTGTATGTATGTATGTGTGTACATTGAATTTGCATTCTATGAGCTAATTTAGGCATCTCTTTTACGCAATTATGGCCCAATTTTTTTCTCTGTTTTTAACTCTTTCACTATGAAACACGTACAGACACTCACGAAAGTATTCGTCTATGCGGTCATACTTGAGAAACTTCATTTATGTTGTAACATACAGGGTGTACCAGTAATCACGGTACAACCGTGAATGCCATGGTTACTCTACGTGAAAAAGTAAATCGCAAATATAGAATATTTTCCATATAAGACCTTGCTTTCGAAAACCATTGACTTCGAATATTCTCCGAGTACGCGTGCACTTAATTTTTTTCCGGGCTTCATATTTGCACTAACGGGCGATGCCCATTTGAAAGTAAGAATTACTAATACAAACTATTTTGTTACCTAACCATTTCAATAAATGTTACGATTTCCCTACACCAATTGGTAAAAGCTCGATATAAAAAATCAAAAAAGAATTAAAAATGAAGACACAACACACGCACTCACTTAAAAAGCAGAATCACTTTCAGACAAAATAGACTTTTAGTAATCGGTGTTGATATTTACCAGAATAGCTTGGTAAAAGTCCGAAATGAAAGGGTTTACAAAACATTGTCGGACTTTTACAACCTCACAATGGTAAATGCTAGAATTAAAAGGTAAAACCTAAGATTTACCAATTTACGAGATTTTACAATAGCATATACGTCCTCCTAAAAACTGGACAACCATTCGCTAAAAGATCTCGTATTCCTTTTTTATGGGTAGCTGTACATTTCTATTACTATTCCTCTGAAATTACAGCCTAATCCAGTGGTGCTTAACCGCTTTTTTTTAATTAATGTTTCCTGTCTTTATTATTATGTAATGTTTAAACTATAATATTTTATAAATGGTATACTTGTATATATATATATATATATTTCAGTTGTCAATTTTACGATTTTAGTGATTTTGGTGTCCCACGAATTTTTCTTACAGCCAAAAGTGCTACGTGACTTCGAAACTGTTGAACACCACTGGCTTAGTCAATAATACTGACTATTCAAATCTTTACCCCTTTTTAATAATAACGAAAACCATTCCGACCTATGCATTGACAACTCTTTTGGTGTTAAGTTGCCGTAACGAAAGGATTAATTATGTTGAGCCAAGGATAATTCTATCTTTCCAACAGTCCTAATTAAACATATGGTGTGGCGTGCAACAAAGTTGCGTGCCTGTAAATTCTCAGTTGCGTTTTGAAGCTGCTCACATAGGAAACGATTTTTTTTAGTCAGAGTGTAAGGTTGTCTCTTTCTCATCGCATGTTTATTTTAATTATGCGAAACGTAATCATTCTAGTAGCTTCCTGTTCTTGAATATGTTTATTACTGAACAAATATTAAACTTTTTTATTTAATTAAATACATGATGTTTTATTAAACAGACGCATTTATAAAAAAAAAAAAACTTGGAAATTTCGATGGACTCACTTCGAAATAAGAATATTCCTCGCAATGCTTCCAATTTTTCATATGATTCAACATATCACGTATAATGATATTTGTTATATCATCACTGCTATAAAAAAATAATTCATTGATCTGTTGTGATTAATTTTATTCGACCGAAATTGACCTGAAAATTCTTTATTTTAAGAATACTTTGCATTTCAAAATTGATTGCAAAAGTTCACAAAAATACTTACAGCAACATATATCACAATTACAGCAATGTTTTTTATAATAAACCATTAATAAAAATTTACTTTAATCTATTAGAAAAATATATTTTACTTGAACGCATAAGCAATAAAAAAGTCATGAAGCATATGACTGTACGTCTCTGCAAACTCTGATCTACACATATTATTCTGTATGGTTCCCGGTTTTAATTTCTCTGAGAGTAATTAAAAATAAAGACTTATGTGAACGTAACATGATTTTTGAAAATCAATACGAACGATTTTATTTATTTCAATTTATTCAAAAAAAATTTCTTCTCTAACTTGAATGGAATAAACATCACTTTCACGACGACTCGGAAAGCAAATGAAATTTGAAATACTACTGTTCTAAGCTATCGTTTACTCGTCTCACTTTTAATTCCCCCAAGAATAATTAGAAATAAAAAAACTTCCATGAATGGAATGCAATCCCTATGATCAGCCCAACGTAGTCGCTTCCTCTATGGGAAAGTTCACATTCCATACATAATTTTACGATCGTCATTATCTGTTCCATGGTGTAAATAATTACTGCGGTGCGACTTTTTACCTACACCGGCTGATAGGAGCAACTTTCAAATTGATTTAAAGTTACTTCTCCCAATAAAATATCTATACAGAGGATATATTTATCGACAGAATACGGATGATGGTTTCAACTGTGTAAGTAGCAAGTTACAAGGTGTACTCATTGGTGTAAGCAGAAGATGTACTTAGTTCCTATCACGTATGATCGGTGGAGAAAGAGGAGGTGAGGCAATGTGAAAAACTTACCGGATGAGAGTTGATTCGCTGACAACATCTCGTCTTCGCCAGGTTGAAGGCGAACTTCCATTTTTCGCAGACGCGAGTGCAGCTCTCTTGTGTGCAGGAAAAGGAAAAGGGTGCTGGAGATCGCGATCAGGGCGATCAACTCGATGGTTCTGGAAAAAAAAAATATTAAATGAAACAACTGCTCTATTAAAGAAAAGAATATAGTCGAACAAATATAGCGAATCTCGTTGCAAATTGTAATTTAAAACGATTCAAAATGAAAACAGCAATCATCAGCCAGTATTAAAAGTAAGGTAGACGCACCAATGAATGAACGCTTAAAAAAACAATTCACTCTTCAGATCGAATTTCAGGAATTAATAACATTTATGAGTATTTTGATTATTCAAACCCGATTCTTTAATGTCTGAACTTTCGTATAAGACGTACAAAAATATTTAAAAGAAATAAGAAGTATAAGTAATTAAATTAGAAAGTCAGAAATATTGATTTCATCAATAGACATTGTTAGCCAATGATACCAGTGAATAAATACTCTTAATTAACGAACGAACAATACGTATTTTTGGATATAAAATCTTTTTTACCTTTCTATTCTTATTTCTTATTTTGATAACTTCCTTTACTCGTTTCTGTATTTAATATTGATTCATTCATTGCTGTCTGTTCATTCACTGGTGCATTTACCCTATTCTCCTTCGTACAAGACTTAATAACTCCCCCCTATCCCCCCCAACCGGTTCCCTGCTCCGAAGTAATTAAATAATCATTTGTTAACATAATGTCGAGTCATTTTGAAAGTTTCCATCGTTTTACATCATTTATCTTGAAGGAATAGTTTTCATTCGCTCTCCAACTCCATACTGATTATTGAGTTATAATTTAAGTACGAATCAAGAAAGGAAACTTTTGAAAACAAAATAAGTAAACTTCTGCCACGATAATGAAAGCATTAGGTACCAGCAAAATCGGTACACACTGAATAACTTTACAGAAGTGAGATAAGGCTAAAAAATAAAGGCTAAACGAACGACGAAATGTTTGAGAACCGGCGGACATTTCTTTTCCCAAAGTGCGTGTCACGAGCTGACTGTCATGTGGGTTGTCGTCGCCATAGGAAACAGGGCATGGCAAAGTCATCTGTCTCGTAATTGATCATCCTGCTCGCGGAGATGCTTCACGTGCGACCTGGTTTCAAATGATCCTCCGTCGTCCGAGAAAGGACGACTGTTATTAGGTAGATGCAAAATTGCACTCTAAGATTAAGTTGACGAAAAGAGAGTCGAATAGTAGCTTTTCTTCGCTCGCTCGCCATGTAGCTTGCGTCTTTGTGAAATGGATATAATCGCCATCACGTTACCGTTTAACACGTTCAAAACAATAAAAAAAGCACTCAAAAAAATTCGCTCATAGTGTACCGTTTATGTCCTATGGCAAAATTAAGTTACTAGGCGTACAAATTAAATCAGAGCCTTTATTTTTAAACTCTTGGTATCGTTATCAATTCTAAATCGCTACTTTTCTATTTTTCAATTGACGAATTTGCTCCATGAGTGTGAAAATACTGAAAAATTCAAATATTAAATCTGTATTCGATTTTTACTGAATAAATATTAAATTTTAAGAAATGCTGAAGGTCCAGAATTAATTTGTACACTTAATAGGTGTTCACCACTTTCGACGTATTTAAACGCCCAGAACTTACCAGTGACTTTATAGATAAGTATGAATGTTTCAAAAATGACGAAATGTAATTTGATGTTGTCTTAAAACAAGTGGAAGAAACATGTCCACTTTTTTACAATACATCTAGCTTCAATGAAGATATAGATTGATATATGCAAAGTGATCGAAACTTCTGACATTTTCTAAATATTTAATATTTAGAAATATATGTAGACTTTTGCGACTGACTCTAGGTACACGAAGGAAAATCAAACGCGCCGTTTCGCTCTATTAAATTAGTTGAATAACTTCACTTAATTTCATCCGACTACAAAAACGTAGTAATCTTTTAAGCGGTCGTATTACAGTTTCATTAATCCAGAGATCATAATCTTCATACAATTACCATCAATTATACTTGGCTACAGTGCCATACTCAATTTATTTGGTTACGCAAGTTTTTTCTGCTCGGTGCAGGAAGTAATCTCGTTTGTGTACCGGTCGTTTAAATTCAGTGGTCGTCACGCGTTTTGCATCTTATTGAAGATGTTCCTTAAAATCCTGGTCGATGTCTAACATCGTGTCGGTGAAACGTCATCGACGATGACGTTCTTTAAATTGCTTAGACGTTGACACGCGTATAACAACGCCGTAGCATAATTTTATAATGGCGGACGATTACTTGGACGGTCGAGCAAAATCGTGACCGCGAGAACCGGAAATTCCGGTAAAAGGTTTCTTGTGGCGAGATAGAACCGGGTTTAGAAAAGATCCTTTTTCTGTCGAATAACCGACCGCGAGGGTTTGCATAATGTTACGTTGCTGGTTGTAAAAAAATTATGTAATTCAATGTTATCAGCTTGCCAACAGAATTTTTCAGGATTATAAACATTCGTGCCGCTCACGTTGATGGATCGACTTTACGGGCAATCCTGAATTACAAGCATAAAACGGACTTCTTTCTTCGTAAACCAAGTAATTATTAATGTTTTTTTGTAAACTGTTATTAAGGACACATTAAAATGTAGAATTACACACTATTAGAATATACTGCGATTAAACTCGAATTTATGAAATTTATTAGCTTCTGCGATTCCTAAAGTGTATGCTAATCTCAGTTGCATTTGTTTTTATAATAATTATACACACATTTCCTAATAAACGAATGAACGTTTCGTATTTTTCTGGAACTCTTACACATCATTAATCTAAATTCTACATCCAATTAGGTTAATGCGTATAAAATGTCGCTTTTCGAACTAAAAACGTTAAGTAGAAGTAAATTGTTCAAAGTATCACACACAGCATTGAAAATTCTATTATTGTCTACTTATCTTTGATCTCTCTGTGCTAGCAATTTTGCGACTCACTGTACGTTATATCACCGTCACACCTGCAAAATATATATAATTTTGAAGCGAGTCATGAAAGATTGACAATTTCAGCATAATGGCTGCGGCTAAAGTTAATTGTCAAACTCTGTTAGACCGTTTATGTAACACATTATGATTGCCGCGCTATTTAGATTGCTAAATCTCCGTGGAAATAGTCGAACTGAAAACGAAGAAGCAACGTTTTCAGTTGTGAAACAATCGACGATCGAGTGCTTCGATAAGCACAATTATTAATGGGGTAAAAAATGGCTTGGCCGAGTTTCCTTTTTTTTTTCTTTGTTGTTTGCCGAGAAGCAGGAACTGCTCGTTAAAATGTTTCGGGAGCTATTAATTGATTTATTGCGCGTAATTTGAAACGTTTACACTTTGAGGTATTATGCGTAATAAATATTAATTACCGTAGGATATGCTTTCTGCTTGCCGTTCCTATTATAATCCTAATTACTGTTAATTGCTGGCTGATATTGCTGTAATTGCTATTAAACTGATTCGAATTGCTACTTTGGGAATAGTAGGACGATAATAAGACAGATACAAGTTTTATTAATGGAATACACAAGGAATTACATTGTTAAATGTAATTAAGTTTACATATGGAACGATATTAAATTAAACGTATCCCCATAATTAACTTATAATCGCTCATTTGTTATCGCCAATTAATTACCATTTCGGCAAAGAATTTTTTTGCTCCTCATTCCCATTCTTGTAAAACTATTTTTCTTCTTTCTATTGTTAAGTGTACAACTTAATTTCGAAACTTTGGAATTTCATAAGATATAATATTCATTTACAAACATATAAGACACAGTTTTAATATTAAAAATTTTCAGCATTTCTACATTTGCGAAGCAAATTCGTCACACCAAAAATAGAAAAGTAGCGACTTCAAATTGACAACGATGCCAAGAGTTTAAAGATGAAGGCTCTGAATTGATTTGTACATCTGAAATATATATAGTCACTGTTTAATAATGGATAGCATTACGAGGTTATACAAACATGTTTGACAGTTATGATATAGAACTGCCTAAATAGTTTATGTTTCATTCATATCTCATCATCCAACTTACAGCACAAGAATTTCAATTACGGTTGAGAAGTCTTCTATAAAATTTCATTCTTCGCAAGATTATGGACAAAATCACCGCTATCAAAAGCAAAACTAATTTACATTTCAAATTCCCGAATACTTTTAAAACATGTTATTAATATTTATGTATCAAGAAAAGCTTTGTCCACGGAATATAGTGATCAGCATTGAAATAAAAAAATACCGCATCATTGTAAACTACATTCCTATTTGTTCTCGTAATACAAATATCATCTGAAACTGAAATTATAATTTTCGTACGAATTCGTTTAATCATTTAATTACACAAATTAATAGAGAACATCATTGACGCCGAATTCTGTAAGTACAGTGGTACAGATTATTATAATGACGGATATTATTAATCGACTATTGTTATCATAATCAATCGGTCCCGAAATACTATATACGTGGTGCCCCACCTAAAACAGACCAAATTCGGGTGACAGAAAATATTGGGTTGAACGGAAAATTGGAGCCGAATTTTAGATTGAAAAGATATAGTCGAATAAGGATAGTAACAGTACCATTAAATGAAATTCTATTTGTAACCTGTTAATAAATAGGTCCTCCAAATAAAACCCTTTTATGTAAGTTTCAACCCCCTATCCCTATTATTAGGATAATTACAGGCCAAAACGTAATTTACGGTTTAAGCTCCGTTTTCTTTGATCTATCGCAAAAAAGGTTGCAAGATAAATCAGAGATACTTTATCCAGTGATATATATATATCTTGAAATTTTTTCAGATTTTTTAATCGCAGTACCAAATTTTAAAAAATTTCGAAGGGCCAATTCTTTATTGAAGTTTTTACGTAACTGTGCTTATCCTTTTATAGATAGTTTTATACTTATAATAGCATCACTTTGCTACCGCAAAGGCCTTTCTTAAACCGATCTTGAATAGCTAAATTAAGGTACGTTCTAATCTAATCGATGGATGTTTAAGAAACATTATGAAATACAATATGAATATAATGCAGCAGGAACTTTCCGTTCAAACCAATAGCATTGGACGAGTGTTCTATCTTGTACTTCGTCGGTGGTATTACCATCGCCATCGTTTGGAAAGATCGATCCTTGCATGTGCGACGTTCCTCGGTAAGCAACTACAATAAGTTTCCACCTGTACACGCATGTCTATGGTTACTAAGAAGCGTCTTGTACGCCATGGAAACTTCTCGGATGTCCAGGGACTTCAAACAATCGCACCGGGAAGAAATGACGTATGTCCAGATAAAAGAAAACAAGAAACGAACGGTATCATTGGTCACGAGAACGAGACATGGTGTCAACGACATACAGGGACGAGGAAACCGTAAGCTCTTAGGAACGCGCTCGAGGAATAACGCGGAATACGATGAGGGCCATTGAGCATAATGAGGATATCGTTGGCTTGTGGCGGCGAAGCTGGCTAAGAACAGTTACTTCGAAAATGAAATTTTGGTCTTTAGCGAACGCCGCTTTCCGTCATTTTTCACTATCAAAAGTCCGATCCTCGACTTTCCACGAATGCAACGTTTCCCAGCTTCTCTCGCTTCGAATTGTTTGCAAATGATTCTCGAGCACAACGGAGCGTGTCCACGAAGAATTCTCTTTCATACAGCATTCTTTTTTTTTTCATTTCTCCTATCGCGAAAAGGCGATCAACAACAGTTAACGAAAGACTTTATGTCCGCGTATTCCTTGCACGGAGAAACATGCGTTTTGTCCAACTGTGCGCAAAGACCACGGAAATTTTACGCTACGCTTTCAACGAACGTAGGTACGAAGGCTTGGATCGCGTGTTTTTAATGGGATGGAGTAGTTGGAGCATCGCGAAAGTGCAAAAAGTTTCCGTTTGAAAGCAAAGATGAACTGCAATGTGTTAAGTTTGGCAAGCTTTAATTTTTAAGTAGCTATTTTCGATTTTACCTACTACTTAATATTTAAGCAAAAAAATGAAAACTAAAGTTAAAAATAATTGGTAATGTTTCCCGTATTCTAATCATTATGTGGATCATAAGTCTAACCAGATATTATAACGCAAGAGGTTAATATAGTGACTGAAAACAGTATGCATACATCATAGACTTCTGAATACTTTTGGCAATGTCTCTTCCTATGTAACGATAAATTAAAATCCTGATATATCTTAAATACGTTTGCAAGTGGTAACTAAAATTTTACAGATTACTGATGTAAAAACACGTTTTAACTAGCCTTTGCTCTGAAAAGGTTTTCAATCACTGTACGAATTGCTACTTGGCATGCAATCAAAGATTGATGCGAGATAAAAGAAAAATCAGGAAAATTGCTGCTTTCCGCAAGTAGCTGAATTTCGTAGAAGATTTAACTGTAAAAGATGTTCTAGGCAGATGGTCCTGGCAATTTTTTGTTATAGAGCATCTATTATTAATGGAACTGATAATTAAATTGTAATTCTACTTTGATTGCGTTGAAATTTGGCTAACACCGTTAGAGCCAACGATAATTCGCCAGGGATGCAAAAGTAAAATATTTTAACTAAAATTTTAATTACAGCAGCTTAGTACATAAATATTGTATTTCACGTATAAATTGTTTCAGTGCCCTTTTCAGAAAATTCGAGGTTATTTATCAAAAAATCAAATACTACTTTAATAATGGATATGATTTCTATTATTCCGAATGACTTTTTATTAGACAACACAGAAATTTTCTTTTTATAAAAAGGTGGCCATTTTAGTCGATAAGATTGTTGAAATTTGAAAGTGAATGCCACTGAATTACAGATAACATTCGCACTTAATGTACCATCAATAATCACAACTATTATTGGATACTAATTAACAGTTTCATGGAATGAATATCATTAAATAAGTTTACAAAATATGTCTTAATATTAAAACGTATTAAAATGAAGTAAATTGCTGTCAATGTCTGAAATACATATTAAACAACTTCTAATAGAAATTAATATATCTACTTACACGTTAACCATAACTACGGTCTTTAGGTTCTTTTTGACCCAAACTTATTTTCCCTCTTTTTAAGCATTTCGCAATTTTAAGACAAATATAAAAAAATTGTCTTAAAATGCGTAATATTTAATTTCAATTTTTTACCGCACTTTATGCTTACTCTAAAATTAGGAAAATTTTTTACCAAAATGAAAGCATAATTGAATCGAAGAAATATCAACGACCTTAGTAGGGTTAAATAAATAGATAACTCCAAACTTTTAAACAAAAATTTACCATTTCGAAATTAAATAATTGTACTCAACGGTATTTATTGAAATTTCGATTTGTATTTTCTATTAAACCCTAGAACTATTATTTTTCGTTCCCTAATTATTTCTACCGATTGCACAAAGATAAGCCACCCTTTTAAACGAACATTTCTTTTAGTTAAAGTCGAGATTGACGGAGGTTAACCAACAGAAATCGTGCTCCAATCGATCCTGTGGTTTTTAGCTTCCAGGAATCCCATTTCGTCCACAACGCGATCTCATTGTCGATTTATGGCAGACGTACACGAACCATCTATGTATGTACGTGATTCAGCGGAATCAGACATAGAATCTTCGATTGTTCGATTTATAGCTTTGGTAAACTCGTACCATTTAACTTAACTAATCAGCAGTTGAAATCGTACAAATTGTACAATCATACAGACATTCTAATCTAGTACATATATTAAATCATTTTTATTTGCTCTTTAATTCATTAACTCTTTGCACGCTAAACTTTTAAGATTTTGTTAGGAGACCTTTCTTCGTTTGAAACCCACAGCCTCCCCAAAATTGTATTTGGTGGCCAGTTATCATATATGAGATTGACATATATGAGATTGATATATTGAGATTGACATCATTATCTTAACCCATTAAAAATTTCTCCTTTTATCAAGAATTTGTAAGTGGTACAAAGAATATGAGTTATGGGCATCTTAGTACTGTTTGTTATTAATTAATCACAGTAACTCATCTTACAAAACCCCACGAAGTAACAAGCATTTTATTGAATAAGTCCGTCATCGTCACAGACAATACAGACTACGCATTATCAATAATAAATCGTAGTTACTCATTTGTTAGCCTGTTCACTTTTTTTTTATAACAAATTTGCTTCCCTTTAGAAAAACTTGTATTCCTATTCTGTAATGGCTTTAAAGTCTTTCATACATACGTGCAACCGAATAATCACAAAAACCGACTGAAATAATAGATCTACGACATGCTAAAGAAGACAAGCCATTTACTTTAATATCCCTTAAAGTTTCCGGGATGCTAATGAATTCACGTAAAAACACTTAACCGGTAACTTATCGTGACAACGTAGAAAAAACGTATCCGGTGTAACACACACACACACACACGAGGATAGTAAATGTTGCTGGAAGAAATGGCCTCCATCGAAAGTGTAGACACTCTGGCGTCACATTCACCGAGTGAGTGAGAGTTCATGATAATAATGGCCCCGTAACATCGCTGCCTTTAGAAACTATGTATTACTCCGCCACGTGTAATGACACTGATACACCACGCGCGACTTTCGATTCTCACAAATGCTTGGGTTAATAAAGAACGCATCGCTGTGCTCTCCTTAAACCTGGTCATTCAACTCGACGGACAAAGAAATTACCTATTCTACTTGACCATTGCTACCGTTCGATTTTTAGGAATTCTAACTGTTTGCGTTATAGTACCTTTTTATACTTGTACAATGACCCGCGAAGTTAATCGAACGTTGCATTGTTATAAGTAGACTGCAGGTTTTTATGCATTTATGGGATGTTTAACCCTTTCACCACTATCAGCGCATATAGGCGTTTAATGAATAGGTTTAACAAATGGCGCGTAGCATGTCGTTGGCGTCTTGTGTCAATCAATTTCGATTATCAAAAACATTAGTAGCTTCTCGAGACACCTGAAATTCTTTGTCAATATTTTGGCAACTTTTTCATATTCCTTGATTAAACCCTGCCGCAGTGAAAGGATTAAATGTGCAAAAAGGCACAGAATGCACATAATATGCTAAAGTATACAACATATTCAAAGTAGGGTGTAAAAAATTGTATTTTGAGACTAAAACAATTCTTGTTAATAAAAATATGCATTTGCACAAAAATTCAAATTGTAATTACAAGATCATTTGGAATACAACTTTCTTAGAACATTTTAGTCTGAAATAAGTTCACTATAATAATCGAAGATATTTTATAATCAGATATTACACTTTGGTTAAATAAAAAATATAATAATTAAATTATACTTCAATATTATTTATCATTATGGTTCACCTAATACTTGTTAAATTTACTAACAACGTTAAAATAAAATTGACATAAACACAATTCCATACAATGTTTATGAAGATTACATTATTATTTTTTTATTCACTTCGAGCAATTTTTAATTATTATCAATAGTACCCTCACTTGGGAAACAGTGCAAAATAAAGATATGCAAAAATTTAAATACTGTAATTGAGTTTCTAAAGTAGCACCAAGGACTTAATTTTGATTTATATAAAATTTGAATTACTTGTTACTCATATTATTATGCAGTTGTACTAATATCCATAGTATTCATTTCGATGTTTATTAATCATACTATAATACAGACATATCCTACGTCTGTTTCAAATATTTTTCATGCAATAAAATTATTTTCCAATGAATAAAAGTATTCGAAAATTCAACAGTTATCTAACAAATACATCTTAACACTAGAATTACGAAGGTAGTCAAAATGTCGTTGATTAACTATAAAAATTATATAAATTTGCAGCACGACATTTCTGAGAACATTCTGCGAGTTTCTGTGGAAAATATGAATAAAGGTCCATTTCAGTTGCATCACAAACTTTCTCCAATCGTCTACCATTTTTATTTCTTTGATGAAGAAAAGTAGATTTTAGGCAACGGAAATTCTAGTGTTAATAACAAAATGCCTTACTACAACATGAGGACAAAAATAACGTAATAATCTGTCGAAGAATTACGTAAGTAGACAGTTTATTTAATATTTACTTACAGCGTCAGTACTTCACTCTATTTTACGTGACTTATTATTTCTAATTTAGTAAAAAGTTCAGTCTTTGTATAAAAAAAGAAAAAACGTATATCTAGACGTTTCACGCGACAAGTCACGACGGTGATTGACGCTTAATAGGGCTGTTTTAAAAGCAATTAATTTAATCTGTCTAATTGAAAGTGACTAAGAGTAGACGTTCCAGAAGCAATTAAGGAAAACGGTAGTTCTTTTGTGAGATTCAACCAGACAGACTAAACGTTTTAAAGGAAACTGACAATTCTAACGACAAGTGAAACGGCTTTAGTGAAACTCGATTGTTTTAACTATCTCAGCCAGTTTTTATAAACCTATTCTTCATTGACGGATAGAGGATATAGTTAGAGATCTTAATAACAGCAACGGCTAGTTACTTGCACAGATTTACCAATTTTTACGGCAAAATTCGTAACATTTTAATTAAAAGTTATGAAATTTCGTTTTGAGGAGTTTTCGTTACGCATTCAGTGATTTGCATAAATTGAGGTGAAATTGAGCAACGAAACTGAGGAAGAATCACGTGAAGTTTATTTTTGGTTCTCTGATGTCATGCATTTTTATGGCGAATGTTAACCTGCCACTAACTGTTATAAGCTTTCCTAGAATGACAATTACGAAAGTTGTTTCGATCATTTAGAAATTTATCCGGCTTCGCAACTTCACAGTGAGACATCAATTCTTTCAAAATTTAAATGATTCCTTCAACATAAGTCTCAAGACTTTTAAAATTAAAATACTTTCCATTTAATATTTAATTTAATTTGCTTACTAAAGCTAGAAAACTAAAAAAATGTACACACTTGTCTATTTTTATGATCTATTCTGTAGTTTCTATCAACCTCATTATTAACCATTATTTTAACTATATTAGTTTAACTATATAAATAAAATAATTGAAGCATCGAACTACAAAACAGCACTAGTTTTAGTGCTCTATTTAATTTTTAATTTGCTTAAACTCATGCGATAACACTTATGAAACATACAAAACAATAATAAAGAGACTTGGAAAGATCGATAGAGAATTAAAGAAAATGAACAAAAATAATACTTTTCTTAGATTGATGAACCTGCGCTGCTTTGGGATTTCTCAATGAATTCGCAAATAATCAGTTAAGAACATTTCCAATTACATAATCCTCAGTAAAAAAAAAAAAGCTTCACACTTTAATGATTACTTCCTTCTAACTCCTTAACTACAAAAACCACTTCAAATACTTGTAGCTTTCATAGAAATTGAACATCAACAACGAGATCAAGTCGTCATCACGTCTCTTGTAGGCAAAAAAGAAAGTAATCATGAATTTACACGCAGATCGAAACGCATGAACGAATCAACCGTTTCACGATTCTCCTACAATTCGCATTATTCCGCTGTCCAATCAACGTGATGGATCGATTTGTTCGGTGTGCAGTTGCAGCAGACCTTGCTGAATGACCTTTAATCCATTACATCGTCCATGTTCACCCGAGTGATGCATCTAAACGTCATTTAGAAATGCTTCGATCCGTCTCCCTTCTTCAATGAAACTTTTCGAACGCGGTTCTAGTAATTATTCTACGCGAATCCATTCAGTAATAGATGAAGCTCCCGCTTTAGGCTTGCGGACGTCGTGGGAAGAAAGAGTTCCTTTCAAACGGCTTCCGGTTTGCCTTTGTTTATCAATAGTTCTCTTCAATTTCAGGAATATACGTTCAGCAGATGAATAGACCGTTGGGTTTCTTCAGAAAAATGAGTTTCAATTTAATCAAATAGTTAAGGGTGCAATCCTAGTACTTATATTTTTCATTGTTCTATTCTTCCTTTTCTTCTTTTTTTTGTATAATAATTTCTTTGTATAATTGGGAAATTGAAATGGGAAATTATAGAAATGCTACAAGTGAAAATTCTCGAAATAAACCAATAACGCGAGAGAAACTAAACAAAAATTATGAACTACTAAAGGATAAGTTAATAATTTATTATTTCTTTAAATACCTTAACCCTTATGGTATTTACCACTGCATTCAATATGAATTGCACATTTTTTTTTTTTATTAATAATGTAATTTGCATCGCATTATCACTTGCATCATTTACTACTTAAACTATGCAATTCGTAAAATACACTAATGACGTTTATCATTGTTTTTAACCATCTACAATCCGAATTTTATTTTGTTCGTCATATTTACACATTTTAAGCAAAGTAATTATCATATTACGCAACTGCTACGAGTGTTATTCGTAATTATAGCACCGAAGAATTGTATATAATTAAAACATGAAACTGTGGATTTTATCGCTACGATCCTGAAGTTTCTCAATTTGTTGTAAGTGAATCATTTGCCGGCGGTTTAATAGTAATACAATGTAACTGTACAGTAATTACAAAGTAAAATACCTTTAAAAAAAGTAGATTTACGGGTACGTAATTTACAAGTCACATAATGTTATAGAGGATTATAACTATAACTAACTTGTTTCTGATTTTTCTATGAATTTTTACAATTGAATGCAAATTTCTCAACACTTACAAATCAAGCCTAACGCTAAAAGAATTCTAATCTAACGGAAAACCAGTACCAATCCGTTTCTCCCAGGGGAAGCATCTACCACTACGTTTCCAGACAAATGCTTCCAATCACAGAAAATCACAAAACCGATACTCTCGTAAGACTTTAACGTGCAATCACGAAAATCACGGAATCGAAAGAAACCTCAATCAACCTCTCGATAATAACCCATACCGACATGACGTTTTTTCCCCCCCATTAACTCGAGCTACCCCGTTAACTTAGGCTCCCTTTGAGGCAACACTCGGGCGGTTTCTTCGAGTTGTTAATAATTCACAAGTTTGCTGTGATAAAAAAAGCACGTATTCGACTATAAATCTAACGCGTCCAAACGGGGTAATAGCAGAAGAGACACTTATCTATTAGCAAGAGTTCACGTTCGTTTGCTGAACTCCTCGGTATTCAGGGGTTAAGCATTTTAACGCGTCGAATGCCAGCTGATAAATCGATTTGAGACACGAGACCCCGAGTCTCACGCTTTGTACCAGGACCAGAAACTATTCATCAACCGTTTTCTCGCTTCGCTCCTGATAGGGCTCAATTGAAACGCGTATGAACGCACCGGGACATCAATAAAGATGAATATTCAATGGGTTATTGCATGATTGCATCACCTAATAACGATTTGTCATAGTTGTGCAGTTGTTACCATTAAAGAAGTTTTGTTGCTTCAATTATATTAGAGATGAGAGCCATTAGGTTGCTGCAAAAGTTCTATCAACCGATAGATATTCTGATAAGATTCGATCTTTAGAAACACTTCACGTATTCATAAAATTACGCATATTTTATTGTTATGTATGACGGGAATTCATTCAACTAGAAGCTATATTGTTTCATCGTACAAATTTTCGAATTCATTGTCAAATTTAATAAATCCTTGGATTTTAAGAGCTTTTAAGTTGTTTTAAATGAGCTACACCACTAATGATTTCAAAGGTAATTTCAAACGCGTATAAACATTTTTCTGAATACTCGATTAGTGGCAAAATAGTAAAACTATCTTTAATGGGTTTTCTTTGTGGTATGCAAAGAGCATCTATTACATATTCATGATTCCTTAGAGGCTATGAACATTATTGTGTTCTTCGAACCATAGAAATTGAGTGACAGAACTTATGTAGGAACCTAATATTTTTAAGAGTGATTTTAAGAGTAAAAATTTGTTTAACATTTAAGTACCATTCGCATATAATTATCGGTCATTCAGAATTGATGAAATTTTGTAATTTCCATTATGTTTAATCACCAGGCTAAAAACTATATCTTAGGTGCCAGAAGAAAAGATTTTTTTATAGAAACAGTGACAATTGATTATCTTAAGTATTGAAGTTGACAATTACTTTTTAGGAAGAATCAACTTTTTTTTAAAATAGCAAAATTATTGATTTTTTTTAAGTAGATCAAATTTCGTTGCTTTGGTAAATGGGAATGACATATATTATTTTGAGATGGGATTTGACTGTTCCAAGTTTTGGGCGTGCAAAAACTATTTCTCAGGTATTGAAAGGAAAAAATCTTTCATAGAATGGATTAATTATTGTGTTATTTAATAATAATCTATTATAACTTCAGATATCTTTAAATTCTCATTTGATTTTGTTATTTTATCAATTAGGCATGAGCAATGTCTTTTTTTGTCTTTTTTTTTAGAGTAAAGGGATCCCTGTAAAAGGAAGAAGTATTGAACGATATAATTAATTGGTAAAGTGACCACAATAAAATTACTTTCATGGTACGAAGTTGAATCTCCATGTCGAATCCAGCACATAACTCTTTAACCCTCGTATTGTGTTCATAACAATTGACTGCAATTGTGTAACCATTATAATTATATATTACATTTGTAAATCTACTTCAATATTTATTCACCTATGCTGGAATATGTATAAAATTACAGGAAGTCAAAACATTCACTTCTACGAAATTCTAGGATAAAAGAATTCTATTAATCTGAAAACACGGTTGAGCGTTATAAACCGAAAAACAATAAGAAAGTTAAATGGATACCACCTTTTCGAATCCATCCAATGAAACAGTATTTTTTAACAAAGTTAACGATGTACAAAGTTAGGAAATAAGAAAAGGTCAATTTGCTGAGTGAGTTATGATATTATGGTATGAATTGCCTCTTTACTAATGTATAAACAAGCAGTGACACAGTCTTTTAGAGTAACGAAACACAGCGGAACGGAACCACTTTGGAGCAATCATAGTTACCGTTTCAAGAACAAAACACTGAAAGTCCATAAAATTGAGACCACATGTTGGTAACAGAAAATGTTATTTCTTACAAAGTTAACTGTTCTCTAATGTCGCATAAAAATTTAGAAATATTTAAATAGAAAAAAAGTAGCAGTGAACTCTCACTATTTTCGAGAAAGAATTTTAAAAATCTGGAAAACTTATTCTAGTACTTATGTATTTTAACTTCCTATGTGAACCTCTAAGAAGTCAAACTGATCAAATCTATGTTTCGCAAATTTCTCAACTTCATGAAACGTGATTCTAGATAGGTATACGATTAACGTGCAACTTCTCAAAATTTTAATGCAATTCATTCCATGCAGTTGATCATCAGCTTGACTTCTGAGCGGCTCACATACTTCCTATCATTAATGACAAAATGAATTGTCACTGTAATGATAAAGGTATCTCAAAATAATGAATTATGATTAACACTAAAACTACCGGCGATTAAAGTATACTTCTCTGTATCATTATTTATATTCTGAACGGAAAATTATGGAATATTCTTAAAAATGCATCGCTATAAATTTCTATTATTTTTATTGTAAATTACCAATCAGATATTTTGACTTGGTAGCTTTAGTGTTAAAATTAAAATAATACATAAATTACCAATAAAATGCAATTGTTGTATTTTAGTTTTTATTATAGGTATTTTTAAAATATAATAATTCTTTATCGTTGCATTCAAATTGAAATTGAACGATCAAACAACATTCAACAATAGTAATCAATAAGTGCTGTTGTAATTTTTTTAAAAAAAATTTCGCAATTTTCAAGCAAATATAATAAAGCTATTATTTACACACTATATACAGTTATTTGAATTTTTAAATTCAAGATTTGTCTACTTCAGAACATTGATAGGACATTGTTCAAAAAAAGACAATACGATGATTGAATCGAAAACATTTTGAAGACCATAACAGAATTAGCTTATAGCAAAGCAGGATGGAAAACAACGTTACTTATGCAATTTCAGTCATCAAATTATAAGACCTACAGACATTATTACTAATGACTGGACTGCGAATTTTGATGCACTTATGGGAGATTTAAATATGCAAGAAACTAGAGAAGAATGCAGAAAATGATAAATATACAAGATACTCAAAGTAAAATACATATTATTTTGCTTATTGTTAGAGGGTGAAACAACCCTCCAATCAGATTCCGTTCCTTTAATTTTCTTAATAAAAATAAGAATTTGCATAAAAATCCGCAGTTTACTAATAATAGTTTATGGATGTGAGTTACTGTATGATTATAAAAATATGGAGTTGTATAAACATCTGCAGTCTGCCGATAATATAAACAACCACCGAGCCAAACAAAACACAGTATACGTTTTATAGAGTTACGATGTTTTATCGATTAACCGTCTCAATATTGCTTACAGTAGCAATGTGTCGTAATTAAGGATGGTTCTAATTAGTAAAAAATTTGAAAAATGAGGTTTATAAATTCTATTCGTTTTTGTTATAACTAAGTAAGAAAATCATAAAACTCTTCTTAAAACTTATTTTTTAAGAACTAAACAAATCCCATTGCCCATGCGTTGTTGTTGGATTAATAGTTCATACTTTTCAGTAGGGATGGGACACTCGAAATCTCGAAACCTCTCGAAACACAAAAAGTTTCGAGTTTCGAAAGCTTGAAATTTTATGCTACTTTCATGATTCGAGATTCTCGTAACTTAGATATATAATTTTTATAAATAACGAGAATATTTTCACGACATGAATTTATTTAACTAACAATCTAATTGGATTTGCGTTTAGATTTCAGACTCTTAGAATTCTAATTAATTCGATTTCACCAACTTATTAAAATCGCTTATGTTAAAAAAAGATAATAAAAGATACGAAAATGAATAATTATCTCACGAAGCTTCATCACTCATTCACTTATTCAAATTATAAGTATATTCAAGTTTCATTTAATTATATTCAAAGAATAATTACATTTTTTAAACAAAATTTCTTAAGATCTTAATTCCAGACAAAATGGTAACTTCTTAGAAACAAAAGAAAAAATAGATAACCATTTAGGGTTTCGAAAGCTTCGATGGTTCCGAGATTTCACAAGATAACAAATTCGAATTTCGCGAATTTAAAAATTTGGTTTCGTCTCATCCCAACTTTTAAGAGCACCCTTTTAAGAGTACGACGTACGAACTCGTCATCAGTGAAAGGGTTAAAATGAATTAGATCAGACTTACCTCTTGGGGACAGGCACCCGCCTGTGCTTCCACGCGTTATCGTTCAGCATCGTGTACACGCCGGTTTGTTCTCTCCACCCAAGCGAAGATCAATCGAGGAATAATGCGCGACCCTTCGACGTCGATCGGATCCTCAGATCCGAGACGTTCGAACGCGACTCATCAACCTGAAACGAGCGTCGATCGAGCTCATGTACGTTGCTTCTTTCGACCGGTTAACCGGATCCACGCCGAGTTATCGTTCCAATCGATCACTGAAAACTTTCAACGCCACCCTACACGAACCGATTCGATCGATCGTCCGCACACGCGTTCCCAGCGACAACCTCCTTCACCCTCATTAAACGTTCATACTTGATCAACCAGTCCATCCAGACTTTTCACTCCAAATCTCAATAACTTCGACTAACCGTACGAGTAACTTTAATTACAAGTATTCGTCAATTAGAATTGAAAAATTCTAAAAGTTCATCACGCGTATTGAAAGAATGTACCACGTAGATGATGTTGAAGGAGGTTATATGACTTTTCACGAATGTTTTCTGTTATGGTTTTGAGATTGAAGCACGAGTAGCGTTGGTAACGTGTGGTAAAGGATTAGAGCTATACGCACGGTCGGCTGGCTGGTCAGCACGCGACTGACGGGCACCAGGAATATTCCGCGCGAGAACACCGCTCGTCAACGAGGAGACGACACGCGATACGCTCTGCTCCGCGCCCGCTCCGTTACTCAGCCCGCTCGTAATGCGATTCTACTCCACATTCGCTGTGCCACAGTCCTCCCCACCGACCTCTTTTGCTACGAGAAAGGCGCCACTTTCCTGGAAGATCGCAGGCACAAAAAGGTGTTCGACCCCGAACTTGCCTTCCATGTTGATCGAGAGAGATCCAACAACATCCTTGGAACTTTTGTTTTGGACTGCTTAGTCATGGGAAATTTCGACGAAGTTTTGTTTCTGTTTGGAAGGAGGGTGGCGGTTAGAGTTGAATGGTAATATGTCACTTCGGGTCGATTCCTTAATGTACAGTGGCTACGAGAAGTATTTGCAATTTGCACATCACTCTAATTACTAGACTGCGGATGTTTACGCGAAATGGTACCGCTTTAAGTAAATTGGAAAAGGTGAACTTTAAATAGAGATTCGTTTGATTCTCCAAATGTTGTAACTTGTATTTTACTTCAAATATTTCGTATATTTTCATGTACCATATGGAACCTGTCCTCTTTTACAAATTTAATCATTTCGCAGTGTAATCAAATGACGAATGATAAGAGAAAAGCGGTATAAAGAATGTTGATCTTATATATTGCAACATTTCTTGTGCTTTGATTGCCCGATGCAAAAATAGGTACTTTCACGTATTTATACGTAATACATATTAATAATTATGTTACGTGTAATACAACTTACGATGTGAAATTTATAGTGCTGTATTCGACAGCTTGCTCGAGTCTCCCTCGTGCTAAACTGCGAAAGGGTTTCTGCCATAATTGCCTAAAGATTTGCAATCTAGTAATTACTATTAATCAAGGCGGAATATATTAACTTTTCTATCATTTAATAGTAGTATTATGCGATTATAAAAATTTACTGTTGCGATAAGGGAATATAGAACCTAATTAAGAAACGACTTACTGAAATATTCAGGTATGTGCAAACATTTTCTATTTCCATTGTTTGATGCTTTGAAGTAGGTTTAGAATTTGGAGCTCTCTAATATTTCTCGTATTGTATTTTATATAAAAGTAAAATTTAATTCGTAAATAATCGTACTTTAATCACCTTGCTATAATTTGATTCCTGACAGAAATAGTGATAAAGGATATAGAAGAAAGCGGGTATAAATGAAATATAAAAAACTTCAATTTATCTTGTAAGCAGTAATTGAATAAAGTCAACGATAGTTAACCTACAAACAGCTAATGAACAGACGGGTTGCTTAAAGACCGTTTATTAAGAAAATAAAAAAAGAAAGATGTAATCGCGTGTACATCGACAACACGATAGAAAATTGTGTTGACCCTTGCCAAGATATATCAACGGGTGTCATCGTAGAGGCAATTATTTCTACCTTCTCTGCTATTAACACTTTCATGCAAATATAATACTAATAGTGATGCAAATTTACGATTTACCGTTTACGGAATCAGAATTGGACATTATGCGGTTCATTTCTAATCAATATTTATCTACGATAACTATCGAAATAAATTATTATCTATTTATTCGAATAAATCAATCGAATAAATAACGATGATTTATTCCAATAATTTTGTATCGAATATTCGAATGAATCTACCTAAAAGCAATACATTTTTTAATTCAACATTTGAACAAAAGCTAATTGTAAAAATCAATGTGATAGTGTCTTAAGAAGAAAGTTTATATAATTTAAAGAATTCTTTATCCGAATTAATTTGCAGATGAATTTTATACGATTAACCTTTTATTCGAATAATTTCATATTTCGATTATTTCTTATTCGAACAGATATTTATTCCGCAAAAACAAATGAAATATTATTGCATATTTTTATACGTCATACGATTTTCGTATAAAATTCTCACCTCTACTGCCGACGTTTATTATAACCGAATGATTCAATTTTACCATAGCGAATATTATCATTAATGCCTAACTTTTTAATTTCTGATTATTTTTGCCTTTTAAATATAAGTGGTTTTTATTGTAAAAGAAACGATAAAATAATTATTTTACAATTTTTATACTCGCATAAGGGTACTCTTAAATTATAGAAAACTTAACATAATCGGGCTTAATTAATTAGTACTCAAGTGTGAAAATAAATACGGTGTACAAATGCATCTTGTAGCCACTGTAAAGTGCTGTAAAATTTTCCGACTAATTGTTCTAACACAACATTAAGGTGTAACATCATTAACGACCATGTCGGACATGCTAGAAACTACGTGCTTGCAAATTCAATGAAGAGAAATTTGTAAATCCACGCGTAACCACCGTTTAATGTCTTATTATAGGCGCTATAATCGATTAATTGCAAAAATCTGTTTCCGACTTTCGAATACTCTGTAATTATCATCTTTTTCTGCTTCTGTATAGCGTTAACGAATTTTTACATAAAGCATCGCCGTCATTTATAGATATTCACATGGAACAACTAAGTAGAACGAGCAATAAGTAATAATTTTCGTGCACCCATGCCTGTCACGCTTAGCCATGATTAAAATTAATTTCACTGCCGGTGATTGCACGCTACGTTAAAGTCCTTAATGATATGTTCGTCAAACGGAGATTCAAACTGTTGAATTTAGTATATATTTCGGCCTTTTTATAGATTTCCACAGCCAGCTTTTTTATTCACGGATAATTAATATTACGAAGTTACCTAATGCACGCAAATGGTGTTTCTCGTTAAGCGTTCAGATAACTTATTCTCGGTCACGACTATTGATCAGGTTTCTGTTAAAACGTAACTAATTAAAGGACTATGAAACGATCTACTGCAATATTACGAGTGCATCGTAGAATGGAAAACTTGACAAACTTTTGCAAAAATAATCAGTATGGCCTATTCTTCCTTTGAAAGTAGGAGTCGAATTGATAGATTATGCTACTTTTTAATAGGAGAAATAATTATAGAGTACAGTTGTATTGTATTAGGTATACCAACAAATATTGCACAATTTTTTTAACTAAGTGAAAAATACATTTCAAATTCAAACCTATATAAAATGCGGAGCTACGAAGAAAAAATTGATGATTTTTTAGGAATTAAAACAGTAGGGGAAAATTGAAAAGCTTGAAGATTCAAACGTTCAGAAATCCAGAAGCTTGGAAGTTGTGCAATTTGAGAATTCAAATGGTTAGAAATTCTAAAAGTTTGTAATTTCAAAAGCTTGAAAATCTTAATATTTGAACAGCTGAATGTATGAAAATCCTAAAAATTTAGAATTTCAAAGATTAGAAAGGTGAATTGTTCATTGATACACGTATTAGTTATAATAGACACAATTTTCACTCCATTTTTATTATTCTACTATATGTCTAAAATGATGTAAATGTTTGTAATTTAAAGCGAATATGTAGACTTTTGTAGCTGTTTCTAAATGTGTCGCTGAAGATACAAAATTGCATAAAAAGTCGCAGTCTACTCATGATTATAAATTAAACCGTAATTATAATTTTAATGAATAATTCACCCTAGAAAAGTATAATTATCTACAAAGCATAGTCAATGATCATAAATAACCGTATAATCCAGATAATACACACAGAATCCTGAAATATACAGTCAGTCGCAAATATCTGCATACCCTTCTTAATTTTAAATATCTAGAAACATATAACAGTTTCGATCATTTCAAGAATAGTAATTTATTTATTAATAAAACGTAGACAGATTATAGCAAAGCTTTTCCTATCTGTTTGCAACAAAGTATGTATAAACCGAAATATACGATTTGACAAAAATCTATGTTCATATTTTATTAGCTCTTGTGATGCATCTGTAACACTGTATAATTTGTTTAAAATAAATAAATTTACATTTTATATAATTTGTACGTCAATTTTATTCGTACATTCAATGATAATCTCTTTATGAAACGTCTTCTAGGAATATTTCCCACTTGTGGTTTTATATCTTACGAGTTTCCACGTCATCTTTATTATTCCAAAATATGTTCTAAAACACGTAAACATTTGTCTTTTCAAATGCGTATGTAGACTTTCGTGGCTGACTGTAAGTCTGTTTCCAGGACTACGTCGAAACGTTTAAGATTTCTTTATTCCGATTGCCGATTATCAAGCGATTCTCACGGGCATCGTGCGGAAGAAAAACACGAAACGATCGCTCGGGGAAGATAATTCACAGATCCTTTCGGTATTCAAAGCCCTTCGGCAATGTTCCGATGCGCCATGTCCAATCTTGGGCGGCATACGCGCAAACTTAATTAACTCGACATCGTCTAAAGGTATCAGGTGTAGCTTTTTTTCCGCCATATACACCACCGTGAGAGAACTGTGAGGCCTACGCTTTTACCTACCCTTGTACCCGTGTAATAACCGGGATCCACTGGAATCCAGTGGTTCTCACCTTTGCGACGTACATTTTTTTAATTCCGGAGGTACATCGACCCTGAGATAGAACTCTACCGTACCCGCTGTCTGGTCACGAACATTTCAAATTGGTCGTAGAAATACCGCCTGCCGCCTGAAGAATTTATTTCCTACCGAGAACCTTCGAAGATACTCGCCGAATCAAATCAAATTGCTGAATGCCCGTCAGCCTTTTTGCAAGGATGCTGCAAACTTATTTTTGAAAAAGGAAAGGTTTCATTCAAACAGCTTGATATTCTTTGTGTCTCTCAGTGACACGTAAGACGCGGCGGCTACAAAAAGAATGTTGCCGCAGCGCTATATCTGTTAGGTTGTTGGGAAAGTTCGCAGCGATATTTGAGTAACATTGAAAAGCAGCACAGAGTAACGAATGCGTTCTATATCATCGTATAGTGTTATGTATAGCATTGAGTAGCTTAGTAAACTTTTTCAATAACAAATTTTCATCTTTCTTGGAAATGAATTCACTCCAAGTAAGTCTGTTCCTCTAATGTATGGCATTCCTGATGATTAATAAAATTGTTGTTAGTAACTAAAATAAACAATACTATAACACACGTTTAGAATATATTACAATTGGTTAAGCTTTAATCATTTCCCCGTCGTTTCAATGATACGTGTGACCAACCGCTGTCTGATTAAGAAACTCGATTTCTTTTTACCAATTCTAAATATTTCTCTCTGATTACTACACTTAAAATCTCCAACTAGATAAGATAGTTGTTCGAATTAAAAACTGTACCATATAATAAAAATTCGTAACGAATAATCCGTCTTCAGTTGCACAGTTCGCAAAATGATTTAATGCCGGTACTGTTGCAAACGCTACGAACTTTCCAAACAACCTAATATTTAGGTATTTATTTTACAGATTATATCCGAATATTATATTCAAACGTTCTATTACTCGAAGAAAGTGTCTCCTAATAATGTTACAGTTGGTATCGGAATAATAATACTATGGTATTCTTCAACTAACATATTAATGATGGTAGTATTAGAAGGTTCTATTCATTTTGTACTGTGCCAAGCTAATTATATTTTAAAATATTTCAGATTACTTAAATTTTCTAGTATAAATCCCTACGAACCTTTTTCAGCATCTAATAATCGCCTATATTAAAAAATTTATGTGATTATTTATGAGCGACCAAAAATGTATAAAACACATGAATATTTCAACTGACTATCAGTTGTTTTATCTAATAGGCAGATCTACTGTCGTTCAAATCAGATATAAAACTGCATGCAAGGAATTTGAATTTGTATTTAATATGGGATTCTTGAAACCGGTTGCTGAGTTGAATTTAATCATGAACTAGAGATGCACTACTATTATTATAATCAACTTCATATTATAGGCGCAAGTTGTTCATTACAACAAATAATTTTATAGTACATTTTAATTACTTTTTCTTATCTTATCCAGGATTAGATAATTTCTTATCTTTTCGATATATCCATGCAAACGTCCATAATGCACATTAGTGCATGTATCCAGATAATGAAACTGATCGCTTTACAAAAAGTGAAACTAACCAGTTTGCTTACACGAACGTGTAAGTAGTTTATGTCTTAACGGAAAGACATTAGATTTATGTCTTTTTATATCAAATCATTTAAGTAGTAAAGTAAAATATTATTGATACTTATTTTTAAAGCTAGCATTAATTTAAGAAACTTTGAAAACGCTTGTCAAGTGAAATCAAGCCACGAGGAGAAGTACCTTCTAGGTAAGAAAATATGTTACCGATTCCAAGTAGTTGCACAATCAATAATTTGCATGTGTTATTTTAGGTCAATTAGTCTGCACTCTTTAGCTTAATTGTCCTAACATGTTCAAGCATGCGAAAATTGAGATCTTGAGCTAACAAAACCACCTACGAAACAATTAGAGTAAATAAATTCAACTATTTTTTGTCGACACAAGTTATTAGATCCACTGTCCACTAAACAGTCGCGAGCTCTGCACCAATCAAGGAATAGATCGCGACGTAACATATTGATTTTAGATTTATCTGTAGGAAACTAAAATAATTGACATAATTGGATGCCTGAATTTGAAAAGTATGCCAATATTGGATCCTATAATTAATTTTTAATAAGTAATTATAATAATAATTATTAAATAGTAATAAAAATAATTAAATTCACAGAATCGGCATCGGTATTCTAAAGTAAGGTGCCTGTATTGATTATTACGATTATATTGTCTGTAAAAATTTCATTACATATAGCTGGTATTAATGTGAAATCCGAGAGAGTGTATCTCGTGAACCAGAAATAATGGCGAGCCTTAAAATCCAGACGAGTGACATTTATGAGTTGCAAAACACTTTTTATGAGATAAAAATAAGGCACCGTATGAGTAGCAGTCTCCCTAACGTAGAAGTCATTAATATCAGACCTCACTTTCATTAATCCTTAAACGATAATGGAAACGTAAATGTACTTCACACGATCATTTCAGCGTTTGATCAGTTTTATCAAAACCTAATCCAATCCTTCAGCCATTAAATTATTTACCAAAAAACACACTCGTAAAATAAATATGTAAAAATTGGAACTTTTACGTGTTATATTTACTTCTAATGAAACTATAAATATTCTGAAATAGTCCAATTAAAATTACCGTGTAAAGCTCCAGATACGTTGAGAATTTTAAATCGTAGACGTTTATTCTCACGTGTATACACTAGCGGTCCAAAATTTACAATAATCGTACATTTTGAGTAACTCAGAAATTGAAGAAAAAATGGAGAAATTTAAAAATGTATTATCTCAGAAAACTCTTCAATCAAAAATCTATGAAAATAAAGGAGATTTATACTAGTACTTAAAACATTAATTTTGCATGAATATTAACGGTAGGGTGACCAACTAACAGTAACAAATTTAAGGAAACGTAGCTAAGTGTTTGATATAGATTTACAGGAGATTAAGGGAGACTTTTCTTTACGACGTGATTACGACAAATATGCACATTCATGGGACGAGTAATGTATACTAAACGAAGTGATTAATGTATACTTTGTATTATATTTATTTATATTAATATCTCACGCACAAATTATAAAAGTAATAAATTTATATATTATATTCATATCTTATCCGATTCCAAGTTATACATATTTTTCAGTCGATGCTGTAGAATTAAGTAATTTTTTATCTTCTTGTGCAAAGTTAAAAAATCTCTTACAATGATTGTAATATACAAGTCTAAATTATTGATTTTAGTACTGGTGTAAATAAAAAATTAGCGATTTTTAATAGTTAATGGGAATTACGGAAGAAATGAAAGATCAATCCGGGAAACGGGAGATGTAAAAGAAATTAGTATAAAATACAGTAGTTTTTGAGAAAAACGAGAGAGTTGGTCACCCTAATTAGGGGTAATCCTAAACAATGGAACAATAATATACCTAGGTAATTTTTGCTATGACTCCATTCAATACATAAGGGTTTTATGTTCAAAACCATTATAATTGATCTTGACGGTAATAAAAGTAGAAGAACCGAGTAATATGATAGAAAATGACCCGTTCAAACTGAACAATTGTAAACACTGAAGAACTTATTTATCGAACCACGCCACGTATCCACCAAACAAAGTTTCATAAAAGAGCAAAAGGAGTTCGCTACGCATGGTATCCTCCTGCGCACGTATTTCTTCGCTGGACTTTAAACGCATCTGTATTCTAAACGTTTCCACAGATACTTTAAATATTTATGACCTTCACTTTCTGTTCGAACCATTTCCTTACGAACCTGGGGATCATGTAGTTTCGGTTTCAAACACTATGTGGACGCTGCGCATAAGAACCTTATGGCGAAAATTGACGTTCAAATGTAATACTCTTTTCTTATTGTTAAAATTTCGCAAATCGTTAGTATTTCTGAGGCCAATTTTCATAACAGAACTTTAGTATTAATTCTACTTAAATATTTGTTCAACGGTAATGGTAGCTTCAAAGCTGCTAAAATTGAAACTGCAGCCACCTTTGAAATTAGAAACAATTGTTGCTAAATCGAACATTGAAACATGTTCTTATGTCCTTTCTCTGTAATGAAGTTGCAGTTGATTTAATTTAATTAAACACAACTTTTATTAAAAATAAGCATTATATATATATTGAACTATGTATTTCTGGTTATATGAATTGTAAAAATACTTATATGCTGAAAGAAACCTACAATGAAGTTTCTAAAAGGCTGAATAAAAAAATTACGATGGTGAGCAAGTGGATAAAGTAACATTTATTCTGAAATCTAACTGAGTGTGCGCTCGTAGATCATGGCTTTATTTCTTCATACAATATAGCATTTAAAACTATAGGACAAAGTAAATGGAAGAATTAGTAAGTAAATAACTAAGTTATAAAAACCATAGTAATTAAATTTCGTGTATTTAGTTTTCTTGGTTTTGTTTTCTTTCTGCTACTTTCTAGAATTGGTTTGATTTTCTTAAATTGTTCTCGACAGAACATTAATACTTCTTTGACCTGCCATATTTTCTCACGATAAAGTAAAAGCAGGTAGCCTTTTAGTGTATTTCATCGGTACATCCTGCGGTTCCTATAAAATTCTCTTGAACTTTTAGTATAATTCCCTATTCTGTCCCTTTCCCAATTAGATTAGTTTCATAATAATTCTATAAAATGAAACTCCAATACTCACGTTGACCACGCTATTTTACAACAGTTCCCAAAACTTCTGAAGAAGAATCATAAAAGAAGAAGAAAGGACTCGTTGCTCGACCTGTGAGAGCAAAATTTGTATTCCCAAACTAACAATGGTCCCATCTACATCGATCTGAATCGACCGTAAACAGCCACTGGAAAATTCCTAAGAACAGTTGTTTAGAATAGATTACGAAAGTCCACGAAATCCGCTGTTCTTCAAATAGATTGAATTAATAATAGACTCTGTTCGATTCAGGGAAGGTCACGAAGCCCAAGCTTCATTCGACTCTCTTCCTGCTCTCTGACAGTCGATACGTGACGAGATTTCGCTTCTCTAGTAACTACCACAGCCAGTTTTAACGAAGTTCCATGAACGTTCCTCTTTTTTGTCTTCTTTAACGTTGTCTCCCACTCGAACTGTTCAATCGTCATACGTATATATATATATATATATATCTCGACGTGTGCGTGCAGAAGGATCTATGGAACCCTCGAACACATGCAAAATCAACGGGGTATAAAAGCTTGCAAGACCTGTTTTCACGATTGCCGTGTCCCGAGGAATCCTGTCGCGAGAGGATCCTACTTCCCAGGAGTAGACAGCTAGAACAGTCCTTTTCGGTTTGCTGCTCTGCGCGGATTTCACAGTTTAGCTAACTTGTGATTCAAAGGTAAGATATATCGATCATCTTCTGTAGCTACCACGTAACTCGAAAATTGCGATCTCCCGATAAAAGAATCGATTTCCCGAAATGTTTAAGATCATCATCTAACAACATCATATTGAAGATCAAAATGACTTATGGGGAGATATTTAACCGTAATAGTGTTGTAATTTCGCTAACTAATCATTCAGAGGTAAAAGGATATATTGCTTATTTTTGGTAGTTGCGACGTGCTTAAACCAAAAAACGAGTTTGGATATTTAGAAACATTATTTAGAAACATCATATATATGAAAATTCAAAGTTTGTACATAGTGTTGAACTGTAGTAGCATTATAATATCTATATTCAGTACAATGAATTTTTATTTATCGTTCTTATCTTAACTCAAAGGCGACCAATTAGGGGTAGCAAATGTTGCAGCAAATGAACGATATTTATTAAATACCGGGGAAAAGTTATTGCGCATTTGCAATAAAAAATTCAAGTAATCTAAATACTGTTGAATTATGATCTTACTTAACAAAGCAATCACTATGCTGCAGATACGTTAGCATAGTTCATACAATTCGTTACATTTGATTACAAAAGAAGTTTCGTAAGGTTCTTCCAACAACTCATTGCCTTCTTTAAATTTTGTCAACCATTTTTACCTTATCCCTCTACTAATAGAACTTTCACATAATTAATGTAAATGTGTTTTGTAGGTGTAATTCTTTGCACACTATTTTTTATTTGGAAAGACAATGAAATATCGTGACTGGTAAGAAATATAAGCAATGTATGCCAACTAATTGGTCAAATAATACTAACATTACTATATTATTTTTCCGAAATACTACGAACAATTTAATTTGAATTTTTATTTCTAACAAAAATATCGTATGAATTTTTTCTGATACCTAATTTGTGTATTACCCCTTAGAAATATTTACCCGCTGATAAGAAATGTCTACTATTATAATTCATTAATAAATTGCGGTTCTTTACGCAAATTCATATTTTTACAAACGCAAATAAAGGAATAGAAGCTAAACACCGATTCCATTTGCTCTCTAAACATTATAAAATACACTATGCTTGTGATATTTTACATATTTTTGCATATTACTTGCATTACCTACTATTTTTCACGCTTAAATTTGCCATAAATGCATAAAGATCCGCAGTCTACTCATTAATATAGCATAGACATAATTGTTGCAAAGAATTATATTTTTCTCCTAAGCTTATAACATTTTCAAGTAAAATAAGAAAAATTCCAATATAATTGTGAACGATAGTGTTTGTATTGTAGTTTTCTATAGAGTAATTTTAAAAGAAGCCTTTAGCAAAAAGGATTGCAAATGATTGTACAAGATTGCTAAAGAATTTCAAAAGTAGATTGCTTTGGCTGCTTCGTATCAGATCCAATACAAACATGATCTTCACTTGTGAAATATTAATTCCAATAAATAAGGGTTTATCGATGAAAAATGGTGACACATCTAATTTGCATAACAAAATTTTATGGTTCAAATAATACAATATCCTTGGTCTTTACTTTCCATGGTAAATCATATTTTAATTTCATTTTCTTCGGAAATCTCGCAACTACTTGCCAACGACTAACACTTTGCCTAACCATGCTAAAACTACCCAAACTGCTAATAAGAGGTGGCTGAAAAGAAATAAACGAAGCTTCGCAAGTTCGATTTCAAAAAGTGGTAAAACCGGTTATGCGATACTTAATGCAAGTTTCCTTCAAAGTGCAAAAGAGGGGTTATGGTAATTTTGATAATCCTGACGTTGTGGTTCATAAACCTACCTCAAAAATACTATTTTATATATTTCAGGTTTTGTTAAGTGTCATCCTTTCCCCTATCTCAATAAAATTAGTAATAGTAGATTTATAGGGTGTGATAAAAATAATAATAGATCCTCGATACAAAAATAACCCAAACGTGTTAAATAAGTTTATTCATTCCCATAAGAAACAATACAAAGTATTTTAGCATTTTTAGAATCCTTTACATATTTTATTATTTACACTTATTCACGTTACTTATCAACTTTGCAATTACATTTATTTCATTTACGAATGTAAAACAAATTGTATTCCAATTTCCAAGAACGTTATTTATCATTTTTGTCCTACTTTTACAGCATTTTCGTTCCTCGAAGTCTATAAGAAATTGGTAGAATAACTTTCACCCCTTCACACTTTCGTCTAACCTCTATTTTACTAGCTATTACATTTGGTCTTTCGCTGATTCTTAATAAATTCTGCTATTATAGAATTGAATGTTGTTTATTATTATATTGCATACCTTACCAATTAGAAAATTCATATAGTAAGATAAAATCTAACTAAGCATTCCTTATCACTCTTACCTTACTGTCAATGATTATATCTGTACAATAAAATAAAATTTCAGAGGATATCACTTATCATTCCCATTCTATTTTCAATCATTTATTTACATCTAAAAATTAACAATAGGTACCATAAAATTTTCCACAAATATCCCTGATTTTTCTACTATACTTTTAACGCATAAAAACCCCTATTAAATAATACAATTTTAGGAAATATTACTTAACATCTCTGTTCTACCTTCAATCATTCATTATACATGTATACGTTATAGCTCATAAGACAAGGAACAAAGTTTCAATAAGTTTCTCCTACTTCACGTATTCTGCTACTAAATTTCTATATGTGTATTCATTCGCACACAAAGAGTCCCAGGTTTTTTCTGCAAAACTTTATTAGTATATGCTACAAATATAAATAAGTAAAAAGTATTGTACAACCGTTAGAAAGTTACAACAAAACTATGAAAGACCAGGGGAAATATAATACAAAGCAAATATAAGTTGTCAACTAATATAATCATTAATTATTAATACTTCACCTTACACTATCCACTGTTATTGTCAATATAATACAGACGGCATTAAAAAGCTTAATTTGTTACTTTACAAAATTCATGTTGATTTTACTTTATTTCAATGAATAAATCGACTTATACTACCATTACTTTATCGTGTAAAGTCTAGTGTTTTCTACGGTATAATTTTAGTTGAATGCGTTGAGAGTGTGTGAATGCTATTTTCATAGAAACGTAAATTTGGAATTTACCAAGAGATCGTTAGAATTGTTAAGGATTATTACTTTCCCATCGATCCAATATTTTTATCATAACTTTTTCATGAAGCTACAAATGAGCTGCAGTTATATAACATTTTCAGCTTATTCACAGTTACAAAATATACTGATAACGTTTTGCGAATAAAAACTGGAACATCCTGTATAAAATATTCGTCTATCCATAAATAAATAATAAAATATTCTACTTATTTCCATACACATACAATAAAATGAAGACTCAGAAGTCACAAAACAATGTTCTTCTTCCAGATATCCACAATGTTACTTCCCATACTATTCCTCCCCCTAGTGGTATCGTTGCCAGTAAAACCAACTCTGGACAACTACATTCTGGACCTTGAAAATGGAACTTTGAGAAATGTGCAATTTCGCAGTGATCCCATCACTGAACTCGATCTATCAAGCTTGGGTATTCGTCAGCTAGAAAAGAATGCCCTGGACAACGTGTCTACTTTAAAATCCTTGAGCCTAGCCAATAACTCTCTGGAATCCCTTCCAGAGTTCATGTTCTCGAATCTGACGAATCTAGAATGCTTATCCCTGGCGGAAAACAAGTTGAGCAGTTTAGAATACCTGTTCGTCCGCTTAGAGAAACTTCAAGTGCTCAACATTTCTTGCAATCCTGTCATGCACCTTCGTAGAGGACATCTCTTTGGTTTAACAAAATCAGCAACTATATTAACCGATGGAAACGTTCTATGGAGCATGAGTACGGGGACGTTCACAAACTCATTTTTAAAAGACGAAGAAGAATTGAAGCATTTGGAGAAAATGAAGGCTGAGTCGGATATCGAGCAAGCTAACGAAGGAACGGAAAAGGAAACGGAAATGATGAAGGATGACAGCACGTTAAAAGATTGTGTACCAACGTCGACCAAGAAAGAAATACCCAAAGGTCTAAAATTGAAACTCTGTATGCCAGATCATATAGTTTTATCTGTAGAGCCACTCGAAGGGAATAAATCAGTTGCCAATGGGTGTTTAGAAATACCAGTAAACGAAAAAGAAAGATCGATCAGCCTGCGAGGACTGGGAATTAAGGGATTCCATGAGAAATGGTACCAATTCCAATATTTCTCCATAATATCTTTGGACCTGGCAAACAACGAAATTACTGAGATCACGAAAGAGATGCTAAACGATCTGCCCGAAGATCTAATCTATGTGAACCTTTCGGGCAACAGAATCAGAGGAATCTGGAGCCAGGTGATCGAAACTAGGTACCTAAAGATGTTAAATCTTAGGAACAATCTCATTGAACGCGTTGAAGATGGTGCTTTAGCAAAGACAAACTTAACGGCTCTATTTCTTAATGGAAATCAGTTGGATAACCTTTCGTTTGCCTCTAGCTTGCCTCAAACTCTAACGGAACTCGTATTAGCAGGAAATCAGATCTCTTCCATTTCCAATGGAGCCTTTTCGAATCTCTCTCGCTTGGTTTATCTTAATCTGGCGAATAATAACATTCAAAAGTTGCAAGATAACGTTTTCAAGGGATTGGATTCCCTTCAGGTTATGATTATAACGAGGAACAGTTTGGCGGAGATCGAACGCCAAGCATTTTGCGATCTAAAACAATTAACTACCCTTTACATTCATCGTAATTCCTTGAAAGAGCTTCAAAAGGGAACATTCTCCGAATTGGAGAGTCTAAAAGACCTGAACCTGGCCTGGAATAAATTTGAGAAGATCACCAAAGATACTTTTGCCGATTTACCTCAGACTTTAGATTTCTTGCACATTGATTTCAATGAAATAAACAGTTTGGAGAAAGCTAGTTTCATTAACGTCCCTAGATTTACACTGTCGCTCACTGGAAATAAGATTTCGAGTATTGCAAGAGGAACTTTTGATTTACCAACACTGAGAGACTTGCATTTGAATAATAATACGTTGACGACCATCGATGGAGATAGTTACGAAGGATTGCCTCAATTAAAACGTTTGTGGTTAAATGAAAATCAGATTACGGAAATACCGAAAGGTTCCTGCAAGAATTTAGGCAGCTTAAATATTTTGGATATTTCGAAGAATCCCTTCCAGAAGCTACAGAATGGTGCCCTTTATGGATTAAGCATGGTCAGAGGAAATTTCTTGTACATTTATACTAATCAACTGAAGGAACTCCAGGCTGGAGTGTTCGAAGATATTTAATTGGATCTGTGCAATGATTTATCGACTCATGCGTTCATTTCTTTCATGTTCTCATCATTTATGTGTTAGAGTATCATTAATTTCCCAAGAGAAAAAAGATATCCTTATGGTTTTGCTTTAAATGCTACGTATTTTTCGTTGTCTATATCAACGTTTCTCAACCATTTAGTCGCGTAATCCAACACATTTGTTTGTAATGGTACCGCAGTTCAAATGTCCATAATGTAAAAATTTTAAAAAACTAATGGATTGAAATCATGTATGAATGAAGAAAATTATGTATGTATATCGAACAGTAATTTCTACATATGAAAAGTAACGTTCGGTACGTTTCTATTGAGAACAGTTCAGTTGAATTTTAATTTGTAACAAATACTTCAATTATATATTTAACTATGGAAAAATGTAAGGGTAGTGATTTTAAATAAGACAAGCTGCTTCAAAATGATAAAAGTCAGTCAAATACTTTGTATTATATTTATTAGAAACTCTTGTATAAGCTATGAATAAAATAACACTGGGTAATATTCAATGGTAACTTCAAACAACTATCATTTTTTCATGGTCCACTAAAAAGTTAATATGGCCAAGTTAATATTGAACCGCGACCCATAAGTTAAGAAACGCTGGTCTATACTTTTGAGTAGTTCTGAATTTCTGTTTCCTACACCTAGCGTTTAAATGTGTAATCGAAAGTTGCTTTACGTGTCTATTATAATCATTTGCACGTCGGCTAGAATGCATTGGAATGCAACGACTGTTTTAAAAGAAATAAACGAGTACTTATGAAAATGGTGTCATTGTTAACTAAACCAACCCAAAATGTCCTAAAAAAATAAGATAAACCCTTTCGGTTTTGAAATTCCGAAATTTATATAATACATCGAATGTCACGATCCACATTAATGGTAAATAATGTTAAACTTTGGCATTACTCCTTTCGTTAAAAGATAACTCATACTTCTTGTTTCATAACTTCGGAGTATTATAGAAAATACTTCTTGCGTTTTGTAAAATTACTCTAATAAAATACAAAATACGCAAAATCGTAAGATATTTTGCACACTTCCCACAAATTCCGAAGCAATGAAAAAAATACATTTTCCTCTATTCCTCTTTCTTCCCATTAAAAATCACATTTTCACAGCTCCATCACTCTGATAGCAATCAGAGCCGCATTAACTCCGCACAATTACGTAAATTTACTACGCTCTGTCCCTATTCCCACAGGACTTACTGGAACAACTGCAATTGATTGCAAAGTGTGCCGATTTTCCTTAAAATCCGGTCGCACCTCAGGGTTCCAAGGTTCTCGTAAAAGTCAAGGCCAGCCGGTTGTAAACCACAAACATCATTTTTTACAACGTACATTATGCCTTCGTCTACGTACGTACATACATACAAGTGCGTATATAGTAAGTACGTCGTTCAGGAGAAAGCGAACAGCATGCAACCAGTTTATGAAAATTACCACGACCATTGGATGGCCGCCTTTCACGGACAAACACGTCCCGAACTTGAAAACCTTTAATCGTCATTAGACGAAGAAGGCGCGACAATGAAACCGCTCTTCCTTTATGGACGCTTCTTACACGCAATTAGGCGGAATTTATGATTACACCTAGCGGTTTCTATCCTTCGCTTTTCAACGACCACCAGGCCTATTGTTTGTAAATCTAATCGCGATCGTATTGTTACAATGTTACGGTTTGAAAGTGGAGCTTTCGTTCTTATATTAGCTTTGAAGTAGATTCTATTATATAATTTTGGAATGTATTAGACAATTTTTCGCAGTTTTACTTATTTCATTAGCAATCGGAAAATGTTTCTACGGTCTTCTTCAAACGTTTTACATGTACTTATAATGGTGAGTTAATTTAACACAACGAAATTAGTCTCTGTCAACTCTATCAACTCTATCTGTAACAGTTTTCGATAAATTCGGCAAACTTCTAGTATTTCGACGCTCCAATTTCAGAAGTTATTTTTATCTGTTCGACACAAATACCAATAAAAAGATAGTTTTTCGTTAAATACTTTATCCGGCGCTATATAATACGTATTGGGTTCACCAAAAAGTCTTTTCGTATTTTACAAACAGATAGCAACAAAACTTGAATAAACAATGTATTGTCAATATTAGCATATTCTATTATTTACACTATTGTTATTTGGCTTATACTGCATTTTTACTTTGCAGTAGCAATTTTGCGCAACGCGTCGAAAACGCATCGTATATTGTTCCATTTCAAAGTCATGTCAAGCAAAATAAATACAACCAATTTTTACGATTGTTCTTTCCAGAAAAAGAAGTAAAATGTTTGTTTACAGATGTTTTTTTAGTTTTAAAATTGTTGGCATTTACTCATGTGTCATACAATTAAAATACACACTGTAGGAAACCGAAAAGACTTTTTGGCCAACCTAATAAGTTTGATACTTGAGAATGGTCCCCTGTAAGAAAACCCGTTCTGCAATCAACATAATTCAATACAACTCAGATTGGGATCCTTTTTAGTCGCCTTTTACGACACGCAGGGAATACGTTGGGCCTATTCTGTCCCCGAACCCACAAGAGGTAGATGTCCACTTTTATTTTCCAATGTTTAACTTGAAAAAGAATGTTGAAATAATATGAAACAGTTATCTTCTAAAACTTCATATTACCAACGATACAATTAAATTCATAGAACCTTATCTCTTCACTGGTACACTAAAGTATTAAAAATTGATTTTCTCCGTAAAATTGATGCATGACATTCCTTAATTATTTCCCTTGCTCTTTATTTATTATAAAAAATATTCATAAATGATATTTGAATTACAATGGACACTCGTATAACATAAATTCCTACAACACGCCATATATATATATATATAATCAAATTATGGAATCTCTTGTATTAAAAAATTAAATTTCTTTTAGTTCGGCACAACAATGTTATCTTCATTGCTACCAACTTCTTTTATTTCGTAGTTCCTTTATTTTTTTCACACGGTCACTCTTAACATAACGATATAAGCATCAGTGCTACAAGAACGTTTAAAAAGCAGTAAACAAAAAAATGTCCGTATTAGTAAAACAGAAAAGAAGAGTTAACATGATAATAGTTATTCTAAACATGTTGCTTGGTATTATTCGCGTTATACAAGGAAATGTGTCGTATAACGCGAATTTGTGCAACGTGTAACGTGTTAATCACGGTATACGGGAGTATATCCACTATAACTTTTACATATTTTCACGTAGTATAGGATAGATGTACACCAATTACTGTTAGTTTTAAACTTATCATGTAGTTTTGTTTAACTATTTTAGAACGTATTTAACCTAAAAATTGTTCTAGTTTGGAGCATAACATAGTTCAACCGCTCTTTTATTTATGAGCATTTTGTTACATGTTGAATATAATGAATTACGTACTACGTAATTGATAATATACAACAAAATCCAACGTCCCTATTGCTGTCACTTGGAAAGTTCTCATTTAAATAGAAACACGTTTTAGATATATCAGCAAGTCGGTTTGTGTAACAGATATAAGATGTATAGTAAACGTATCGCCTTTACTGATTTATCACACGTCTCATACTTTATAATTACATTGGTCACGTTTTAATGTTCAACAACACATTTACCTGTTTATATTTGGTTTTGTCAATATTAAGTGTAAACGAATATACAGTATCTACGCGTTGTTACGTAAATCGAAATCCAAATTTAGTATGAAAATTTGTTTATTTACGTTTCTTTGCGCATTACTTTGCTATTAAATAAAACGAATGAAAGTGTCAGTTATAGAGACACTGACAGTAATTGGGACATCTACCCTATTTGTATAAACATTCGCAGTCTAATTACAATAAACCATTGTACGCCATAATCTAACTACAGAGACCTTAACTCTTCTGCTAAACATTTCGATCATTTGCGAGGGTGCCATTCCCATTACTATTTTTCAAATGCTAACAAAGAAGAAACGCATTCTCACATACCAGCCAGTTCTCGTTCCGTGGAGAAGGTCCCGAGCAATTTCGTGGCACTGACACTCTGTATACCTGTGTTCTCCACTTCCGGTTTAGCCAACGGTACCTCTTAGGGTTATCGAACGTGCGTCTGCTAGGACTACCGTCTGACGTCTCTGTGAACACAATTCATTATAGTGTTTCGTGCGTTTACCTGTGTATGTAAAAGTTAACGAAATTTTTTAGTCGACCAGCCTCCGGCATAATTCGTCGACTAATCACAACACGTGAGTTATGTAACCCAAACATTCCACTAACACGAGGTGTCGAAATAATTACGTTGCGTCATGCAATTTAATGTTTTGGGGGATTTTTTATGAGGGTGAATAATCGGTTTCGATTCCATTTGGTTGATTTTAGGATGGTTTTTTATGCAATCTCTAAGTACAGGTGAACCTCCTGCAACGCGGTACGTTTACAACACGATTTCGCTACGACGCGGTTGGAAAAATGCGGAAATTTTCCTACAACGCGATACTTTTACAACGCGGTTTAGGAAATGTGGAAATTTTCCTACAATGCCACAATTCTATAGTGTATTTTCGAGGAACGTATCTACCGCGTTGTAGGAGGTCCACCTGTAAACCTGAAAGAATAATGATGTAAGATGCTCATATAGTTATGTAATTTTTAACGATTTCCATTTCAGTTCCGTCTATTCAAATTTGATTGAGTTACTGGAATCACGTCATTTAGCAGAGTCAGACTATCTATAACAGAAACTATGCTTTCTTATTTTACAAATAAATTTAATTGTGATTAGTATTATTTTGATTCTTTCATACTTTTTAAGAAGCATTTAATTCAAGGATTATTAATTGCGATAAGGAATATTGTTATACTTAAAGCAATTAGTATTTTGCGTAATCCCATTTTGCTTTTTCGGCAGCAACTGTTCTTTTGAGAATATTATTGAATACGTTTTTAATAACTTTAAGTGTGTTTCCTTATTTATATATACGCTCCCTACTGCACCTCTGCCTTAGAATTCTATTATACCTTTAGCATCATTTATTTTCTGTCGCTTAAGGAAAACGTTCAGAAATATTTTGAAAGCAACAAAATTTTCAATTTATAGTCAGTAAAAAATTACTTAATAGGTTTTACATGGTTTTATTTTAGTATTATTTTAGTTAAACATTTCAGAACTAATATTTAATTTACATTGAAAATAATACTATTCTATTAACTTCTGCAATATTTCTTTGGAGAACGCAAAGAACTACATTGGTAGCGTCTTCTCCATAAATCATCGTGATCATATCGTATCTGAAAAGAAATCGATGTGGTAAGTAGAAGCTTATAACTGAAATTAAAGATGTCAATCCTCTTATAGCAATACGGAATAGAAAAATATAGACGCACAAGTGGCAAGAAACAAAAAGGTGAAAAAACAGTTAAGCTTCGATGCACTTTCTAGCCTCCAGCTGATTGTGAGATCCATTCATCGTGAAGATCTTGCTGATTAACTAACAAGCATTTAATATTGACATTTTTCTGTAAATTAAGTTAGAAGAAAGAAAGGAACTATTTTTTACTATGATTTCTTTATAAGCAAATATAGGTATATAGATTAGATTTTATAATTATTATATTTTATGTGTTTATTGGAAATTTAAAGGCTCAAAAGAGTATAAAAGACATGATCCGCAAAATTGTACAAAATATCTAAAGTATAATAGAAATTATGATACTTAGAAGATGAAGCAACATCCAATTTAGATCCTATTTCTTCAAACTTATTTAAAAACATATGAATTTGCATAAAAATCCGTAATGTAATTATTACATTACGATAGTGATTTGATGTTTTTAATACTGTAAAAACGAAGACACTATCAAATTGGAAAAAATTATTATTTTCATTAAAAAAAAAGTATAATAACTATAATTCTTTGATTTTAAACGAACATGAATATTTTTTCGCTTATAACATAATACTCGGTGTAACTGCTTTATGTAATACTTTATGTAAACACAGGGTAGGTCTACTTTCAAAAAATCAAATAGAAACTGTGGCTCCCCTAGTGTTAATACAAGTCAATTTTAAGAAAAGTGTTGGAATACATTGTACTCACTATTCAAACAAAAATAAATATAATTTATTTAAGATAGAAAGCTTGTGAAAATTGTTTATGTATACGATGGCGTATTATATAATATATATACACTGATAATCTGCGGATTTTTATACCATTTGGTATTTTTACAAGCACAATTATCGAAATGAAACTTTAGCAGGAATTTGTTTCGGGCTTTAAATGTTACAACCTATGGTTTCCTTTGTATAGTTTATATGCATTCTATAACTTTTCAGAAACCTAAATTCCCCATAAATACATAAATATCCACAACCTAATAATGATCAATATATTAACACGCGACAGCTATACCTAATGACACAATTGACTCTCTCCTCTTACGACTTTTCTAACTATGTTTTTTAATGATTTGTCTAACTTTGACTGTCACATAGAAAAAATTTTCTCCCTTCACTCCTACTAGCAGAATTTTCGCAATGGACCTGACGTTCCCTTATACTGACTCTCGTTTCTTTTTGTTTATTACTCTCTTCCTGTTTCTGCACTTAAATTATTGTTGATATTACTCTCACATCTAAAAAAAAAAACCTGCGCTACTAAATCACCGCTCTTAAGTACTTGCCCACCCCTGTATCCTGTTTTTATCTAAAAGTGCAATAAATTTAACTCCTTCGTCGCGGCAGGTACGAAATGAAAGGCAGACAGTATTTTTACTGAAACATCATGCAGAAGCTATCAAAATATTGAAATTCATTCGACTAGGGAAAGGCTTTTGAAAAATTTATATTCCTTTAAGACGCCTACAGCAATTTTCAAATGTCTAAACACGTTAAAAGTGTTGGATAAGTAACTTAATCTCCACAAGGCACCTATAACATTCAGCGAGTGAATTTGTTGAATGCCTATAACCGCCAGCAGTAGTGAAAGTGTTAAAAGAAAGAACTCCATATCCTTCTTTACAATAATAATGTCTGCATGATGATAAAATAATGAGATTTCTTAAATAAAATCATGAATTTATATTGATATATTGTTATAATAAAAATTCGTTTTCTACGAGTGGGCAAAACTTATGAGAAGTAACATACACTGCCGTTTATAAGTATTTGGATACCTTTACATGATTAGAAATACATGAAATATACAGTAAGCAAAACTTTAAAATTTATTCATCATTACTGTTCGTATTTTGTATGATCTTATAAAGTTGATAATGGTTAACGAAAACAGTACTTAATATCAATTAGCACAAAATAACAAAGCAATAGCTGAAGTGATTCCAAGTGTCATTCAGTATAATTTGCTAATGTTAAATTAGATTGTTAATATTTTTGAATCATTGAAATATATATTTTTGACCACGTTTTAAAATTTTGTACAAATTTTACGAAGTTTCAGCTCTTCATTATAGATAAACATGGCGCTGGAAACGTTGTTCGAATTCTTCATTGTTTCAGTTAGAATTGAACAATTTCATCCATTCGTTAATTAGATTATTAACGTATAATGCATCCTAATTATTCTGCGTATCAATTTGCACGTTGATTAATGTTGATCTTATTTGTAGATGTTTACAATACATCCATAGACATAAACATTTTGATCGGATTGCATCGAGTGTCCGAATACTTATGAACGGTAGCGTGCACGACAATTAATTTTTTCATCAAGTATACACAAACGTCTGTATGGAAGCTGCTACAAGAAATTTGGCGGAAGTAAAATGTCGGGAATTATGTAGGCCACCGAACTCGACCAGAGGCGAAAGAAAAAAGAAAAGGATGCCATCGAATCTCGAACGAATGTTAACCGGAGAAAATGTAACTCCACGAGAGAAAGGTCCAAAAGTCGGGTTCATTGGCCTTCCTCTTCTTCGGAAAGTGAGCATGTGATGTCCATAAAGAAGCGCGTCTTCCAGTGTGCGTAACACTAAATTTGACTTAATGCGATCACGTGAATGAAAAAAAAAAAAGATCCCACGACGATAAATATCGAGGATAGCTAGCGGATTTTGGTTTACCGCCAGAAAGTACTTCCACGTCGGTACTTTGAACTATGGTGATCGATGCTTCGACGTGACGAGAAAACTGACAACTGATCTTCTATGTTCTGGCATAATTTAAAGGATGTATGCCAGAGTGTTCCAGTAGCAGTGTATTCTACTTTTAGTGGAATTTTTACTTCTCCAATAAATCGCTTTTAGGGGGTCAGACTACAAAACATTCATTTGATGATTCAATTATTTATTTAATCCATTGATTATAAATGACGTTTTAACACGTAATTCGTTAATATACAATGTCCACAATATTACTAAATTTTAAGTGCGAGAAATTCATGTATTTTACAATAACTTTATATAATGTTAACGATAATTTCTATAAACATAAAAAAGCCAAAATAAATTGAATACCATAGATACGGGAAATTCTTTATGTCAGGTGGCTAATTATAAAAATGTTATGTCACTTTATCAATAAAACTTCAAGCAAAGTAGATATTTCTAAACGATATGTACTAAATTCGAATAATTTTTTCACAATCCTATATACTTTTTCCATCAATATACCATCAATATAGTTTCACTATTCTATATTCATAAAAATCGCCACGTTTAGAATTTTTTAGTCTACCTCTTGCAATTAGTTTAATGTTCATTGAAAAATTAAAAGTCTTAAATATTATAAATCAGCATTCAACTATTTCAATATCTATTTAAACTTTTTTAAATACCAAATTTATATTTCCAATAGTTTTATTGTGCATTTTGCAAGTTGAAACTTCTATAAGAAGTTTCGAAAATATTCCGATTATTCATGACATCAAATATCAAAATTTTCACAAGTTTGTTATAGTTGCTCTTAACACTTTGCATACGTATATTACAGTAAATTTTTTCTTCTTTTTTATGATTTGTTACTGGAACGTTATAAAAACAATATTTCATATAGATCAACCTATTACCTTTGTATTCTTTGCAATTGAACAAATATTCATAACATTAATGAAATCCATAAATTCTTAAAGCTTTCTAAAACGATCCACCTTCTTATCTCCGTCGTATAAAAAGGGAATTAATAATAACTTTTTCCTTTGTAAAAAAATTTAACATGCAATCGATCATTCAATATAATATTTTGCATAGCTAGTGTCTGCTTTCCAAAATTTACAAATGAACACGCTATTACATAAATTCTTTCTGAAGTTTGCAACTCGCAATATTTCTAAATAATACTTTAACACGTTACGTATAACGAAACACTTTAACGTGGCGAAAAGATAAAGTTTCGGTGAGCGAGATTTAATACAACATATAGTTTCGTGCATTCTTCGTTTTAGTATAGCTCGATATAGTGGTCATCGAATATTTCATAATGTGTCTAGTTTACGAACCCGTGTTCGGAGAAAAAATCAAATTCCATAATGCCCATCGGGGTCAATCAAAACCGGTTCCAAACTAAAATGCTATTTCCGAAGCGCCCGTTCTGAACGTTCATCTTTCTTGCTTAAGTTTTTTCCACAATTCGTATGTGTGGTGTACGAACGATGAATAGATGGTTCTTCGGTGAATAAACAAAGCAACCGGCACATGATTTCATCTTCTCGCGTGGGCGAGGTAAAAGTTCTTCCGCTGTTTCGTGAATGAAAAACGTTCTGTGTCATTCCGGGAAGGCACAATGTAAAATTTGCATACGAGCAAATAAGATGGAAAATACGATTAGGAATAGGTCGACTAAAACCAGTTTGAAACGAGTTCAGCGCAATATAGGTATTCAGAAAAATAGTGGAACACGTAAAATTATAATTGTAACTACTATGATAATGTAACTTCTCAAAGAATACATTTTCTGAATCTTAGATCGTAAAAAATTAAAATTAAATTTACTTAATTGATGTTCACAGGAAGCTTTGAAGAAAATTTGTATAGTGCTCTGATTAAAAATAGATTTTTATCTCTCATATATGTAGTTATACACATATTAACCCTTACGCAGTATAATGTAAAATGTACTGTAAATTTCATACCTTACATTGTAGTATACGTAATGCAATTATTACACAACTTATTACACATAAACGGCTAAAACTTTACGATAAAAAAATAAATTATTTCTATGTTGTTTGTTCAATATTTCTCGTAATTTTATTAAGTTACTGTGGAAGGGTTAAATATTGGTATTGTGTTCCTAAATTTATCGAAATAACAGTGACAACGTAATTAATACACAAGTCTTACATTAAAGTATCAGATATTTGAAAATTGGTAAACAATATCACAAGTAGTCCACACAACATGCAATTCTTCATCCATTTGTATAGTAATATACAGTAATGCTTTATTTGCAAGAAATCAATCACGATTTTAATGTTGAAAATAATCTTTATCATTTTGGATGACTCTTTTCCATTTATGCAATAAGTATTTCCTATTTTGAAATGAGATGCGGTTCTGAATCGATAATGTCATCCAACTCATTGTAAGTGCAGAAAAAATGAATTGAGCTGTACACCTCGTGACGATTCGGAGTCTGGTGTATAAATTTTTTTATTAAATCGCAAATGAAAAGTTGTCGTCCTTACGTGTAATGCGAAACTGCTTGCAAAACTGTCGCCTGGTATTTCTGTACCAGCAAAACTGGACTATGGCTTGAATTACACCAGACATAGTGTTGTACGATTTCCGAGACTATAATGCACGATGAACACCGACCTGATGAAATACACTTCCTACATTTATTTCCACCGATACGATTATGAAATGTCGACTACGTTTCATTTGCGAAACTCATTGCATCTTGTTTAAATTCCCTACTCCCTTGTGTGGTGCAGCAACTAATTGTACCTATGACTCTCAAAGAGAGTTAATTTTATGATTTGAATGTATAATACATTACACACGCTTTAATGATCATAAATAGACTGCGAATCTTTACGCAAATTCCGAACTTTACATGTAAAATTGAAGAAACGAAATCTAAATAGGGGGTTGCTTTACTCCCCAAACACTATAATTTGTATTTCACTTTCAAATTATACAATTAAATTGTGCAAGTACTGTCCGTAAATCTATTATTAAGAATATATGAAAATTACAAAAAAAATATCTAAGAAATAATCCTATTTGTTGCTAAGCAATTTCAATACACTTTTCTAATATGTACGATTTAATTTGTAATAACATTCTTTACACTTTTATCGCCTAACTAGTAACACTATTAGTACTAAGAGACTAAATCTCTTTGAAGAAATTTTATAAACGATTATGTGCAAAAACTTCACAAAAACAACAATCAAGTATCGATTTTTGCGTAAAACAAAAATGCAAAGATAGCTCTTCCTGTTTAAGCATGACACTCAACATGAAATTTCGCAACCATTTCCGCATTCTTCGATCGTGTACCATGGATCGGATTACGATGAAAGAAAAATGTGAATTTTATGGTAATTAATCGAAAACAATGAGGGCACAGATACGATCAATCGCACACCAGCTATAGTCATCTTATAATGTAACGGAAGGATTAATAGGATGCCGTAAATCTTCTATACCTGCTTCCATATTACGTATTTAATTAACGCTTAGGCATTGATACAAACCTAAGCACATATCGAAATGCTTACCCCCAAAGGAAACCACGAATTTATTACTTTTAATTAAAGTAGAACAAATTGTACGACTGCGTCCGTATTTGATAATATAATTGAAAATTACAAATGTTTATAGTAACAAATTGTACGAAATATATATCTGACTATTTATGTTAGTGAATTATTCATACAATTCATTTTCATATTTTTGTATCCTTAATTGATTCTTATTTAACGTTTCAAATTCTCTACAATTGATTTATCTTAATTTTTGCTAAACTAATAATAAATCTGGTATAACTACATCTTTATACGAATATATTATCGCAATTTTTCGTTCAATTTAAAATGCATAATGCTAGTTTTACCATTTACATAGGTTGTTGCAACGCACGCAAACTAACGGTGAGAAAAAGTAAATGATTTCGTTATGGTTGTCGACTGCACGGACGCTCTTCGAAATTCGATTCGACACGATTCGATTTCACTTTCAAACACGAGTCCGAAAGTAATTCTAGCGTGGGAGATTGTGTAGGCTCATTCGCGTGTTGGATGACAAGAAAAAATGATTTTGAAGAAACGCAACACCGAACCTTGTCGATGAACTATTTCTTCATGTTCTAGCGTAGGAAAATTGTAAACAGATAAATTATTCACGATAGCTTGCGATTAGCGAAAAGTAAATTAGATTATCTACATTTACTTTTATCGACCTATTTACTAAATTTGCTGTGTGCTCATCTGCTGGATGATTACTGTGATTCAATAAATTACTGTAATTTACAGGACTCACGGGCAAAAATTATCCTTTGTCTTCACGAATGAGCAAAAGTCTATATTTCTTCTTCTCATCTTACTTTTAAAATCATTATTTGATTCATCTTATTATAAACTACTTGAATAATTCATCAGTGACGATAGAAAATATTAAATTCATAAATTGAAACTATAACAATATAATGGCAAAATTCTATTAAACTATTAATTCAACTATTTAAAAGAATTATAAAATATTGGTATTTCTTTTGTTTAATATTTTAATTGTAACAAATTTAACATTTTTATGAAATACTCGAATTTACATATCGAATGATTTTATTGATGCAGAGCTGTTTTTCCTCAAAGTAAAAACTCTGTAATGTATTACCATATGTAACTAGTAGAATATAAATATTGTAGTGACTTTATGCCCTGAATGACAAGAACACTGAATCAAATTAACCCACTCAATGTAATTGAATTCCTAGTTGTAATGTCATTGAACTTTCACGAGAGTAAAACAGATTCCATTAGAGAATTAAAATAGTGAAACTACGTTAAGTAGTCAACCATAATATACATAAGTATACTAGCTATATAATTTTTTATAAGAAACTATAATTTGTATTTTATCCAGATCTTATCTTTTTCTATGCAAAATTTGTTGTGTATGTGTTTTATCTTTGTTTCGTAAAAAATAATAGCAAACTTAATTATGTAACAATTACTGATATATCACTAAATTGAATATAAATGAGACAGATTCTACTGATTAACTTATAATTAAATTCTTACCTTTTACTTTATCTATGTCTTCCTTCTTCTATTGCACATGTATTTATATAAAGCATATAACAAGAATATTTACAATAATTGGTTTTTATTACTTTAAAGCATATTTAAATATACTTATATATTATACATAAGTATATAAAAACAATGCAATAATAAAGCAGTTTTCCTGTTAGGTCTTTAAAATATTTTATTATCGAGTATTGATAAGTATACCAATGTTACATCACTTTGGTAAAATGAGTTCATGTACATAGTTTACACTAAACACAATTGCATTCTTTATATTGTTTTTTTCTTTCTTTTTCTAATAAACATGATAATGAAATAGACAATTACCCTCAAAGTATACATATTTAGTAGACAATATTAAACTGAAAGAACAACATCACGTATATCATATATCTTGTCCTCTATAATATTTCGTTTCTATAATAAAATCTAAAATAAATTTTACAGCAATGACGGACAAATGTTATACACCGTCATTCATCGCTACACGTAATATTGAATAGAAACATACATTGTTATGGCAACAAATTGGCAAGCCATTCGGAATGTTTTTGTTTTTATATAAAAGTAACAGTCTAATGTTACTACCACGACATTTTAAAAATATATTTTATGATCTTGACTGATGGAAAACAATAACATTAGATGTGGGTAGCAAATCAGCACGAAGTGCTACTCTACAAACACATGAACTACATTCAAGTAGAGATTCACGGAGGCTGTGAATTGTATCTGTTATTGTCATCTGGCAATACTAAATTAGATACTGGTTCCTCTTCAAATATGCCCTCATCTATCTCATCATCTGAAATGGTAAGTTCCTCAGGATATTTATAAGTATTACTTAGTTGACTGGATGGTACCACTTGCTCCTAAAAATGAACATATTCAAGTCAATATAGTACAAGACAATATAGTACATTATATAAGTATAAATGAAAACAACTTAAGATACATCATTAATCTAAAAAAAAGTTAGTGGTATCATACTTATTAATGTACCTCAGATTCTGTAGTTACATCCTGTATCGAAGAAGTATCTACTTCATAGTCAAATAAATCCACTTCTAGTTCCTCCAATGGATCAATAGGTAATTGTCCAGAACCTTCATTTAAATTCATAGTTACTTCTGGCGCCCCTATAAATTAAAACAAGCACATGTTGGTTATTAGTCATTAGAACCATATAACATGTATTCTTTTGCATCTTTGCTTACTGAGTGGATCATCTGTATTATTATCCAAATTAAGATATTCCATTAATCTGTTGTTATTGCTATTATTGTCATATCTACATTGGATCATTTCATGATTATTCTGATTTTGTAATTCATCCATATCTTCTGTTTACTTCAGCTGACAATACGCTCAAACTGGATGGTGTACAAAATATCTATACGCGCTAAAACATTAATATGGTTACTGTGCATTTGAGAAGATTCTACCATGATACTGAATGACACGTGAGAAATCATGATCATATAAAGATTATTTAAACACGAATTTGGAAATTTACTTTGAACTGTTATAACACGTCACTCAATAAGTCTCCGGTCTAACTAAGAAAAACAAATTTTTTTTTAGAAATTCCACTTTATTCTTCAACATACTCTCCTTCAAGAGTAATACATTGATTCCAACGCTCCTCTAACTTTTCGATGCCCTTTATGTAAAACGATTTGTCCTTGCTCTCAAAATAAGCCTCAGTTTCGGCAATCAATTCTTCATTTGAGCCAAATTTCTTTCCCAGGAGCATTTTTTTCATGTCTGCAAAAATCCAGTAGTCGCTGGGGGCCAAATCTGGAGAGTACGGTGGGTGGGGAAGCAATTCAAAGCGTAATTCATCCAATTTAACCATTGTTTTAATCGACTTGTGACACGGGGCATTGTCCTGGTGAAACAGCACTTTTTTCTTTTGCATGTGGGCCGTTTTTTCTGGATTTCTGCACTCAATCGATCCAATAATGCCATGTAATATTCACTATTGATAGTTCTGCCTTTCTCAAGATAGTCGATGAACAAAATTCCATGCGCGTCCCAAAATACGGATGCCATAATCTTGCCAGCCGACTTTTGAGTTTTTGGTCGCTTTGGACGACTTTCACCGACTGCTGTCCACTCAGCTGACGATCTTTTTGATTCAGGCGTGTAGTGGTGAATCCATGTTTCATCCATTGTCACATACCGACGCAAGAAATCCTTTTTATTTCGCTTGAACAGCTCCAAACAGCGCTCTGAATCGTCGACACGTTGTTGCTTCTGGTCCGGTGTGAGCAAACGCGGCACCCACTTCGAAAGCAACTTGCGCATGCCCAAATTTTCATGTAAAATTGTAAAGACACTACCTTCCGATATCTTCAAGGTGTCAGCTATCTCACGCAACTTCATTTTACGGTCTTTTAAAACTATTTTGTGGACATTTTTTATGTTTTCTGGAACAACTGCCGATTTTGGGCGTCCAGAGCGTTCAGCATCATCGGTGCTTGTACGACCGCGTTTAAATTCAGCATACCAGTCAATAATAGTTGATTTCCCTGGTGCACAGTCCCCATAATGCTTATCAAGCCACTGTTTGGCTCCAACAGTACTTTTCCCCATCAAAAAACAGTGTTTAATCAACACACGAAATTCCTTTCTATCCATTGTCTTGAAAATTACAAAACTGGGGTCACTAAAATGACTGTAACCTCAAAACTAACGGTCAGAATGTCATGAAATTTTAACACGTACTGTATGAAGGTTAATACTGCCCGGAAATCACGTGGGTCTGTCAACAATGTTGCCATATATGTGTCAGACCGGGGACTTAATGAGTGACCTAGTATCTAGCTGTTGCAAGACAGCAATAAATATTTCGTGCTGACAAGGATCTCGTGGATCCTTTTTCTTCTTCAAAATTCATCATATTGAGCTGATGACTCCGATTAGATTGACGAGATCAGAACACGTCGTCCTTTGCTCTGTTATTGTTAAAACTCATTAATCTATCAGAATTTATTTCTAAATAGAAGTGTGAATCTGAAAATGTGCTACGTCATGACGATCGCCGACACAACGTTTTTTCCGAACGTAAAGCTCACCTTCAATGAAACTCCGTATCCTGGTTTCAGACTACGTTGCACGGCACCAACTTTGCTCAAAAACCGTTGTCACGATTATAAACGAGAATCATAACACTGTAATGTGTAAAATCGTGCAAGAATAACACCACACACTAAACAACAGCTCGAACGTTGCGAGCTGATAGCTTATGCGCATGCTCCGCTTAGAATTGCGATCATGTGCCGCCGGATGACGTCATTTTCGGTGACGTAATAAAAAAATGATTATTTAAAAAAATATATTCTTTTTTAAAGATTACTTTACCTAACATTTATAATTATTAATACACTGAATTATATTTTATTAAATAAATTGATTGTAAATAGCAGCAGTGCTTTTCGTTGAATGACGCAATCTAATGTATTTAAAAAAGATGATATTACTATACCTTTTACTTAATGATTTATTAAAGATTTAGTTTTTGCATAGTAAAATTGTAAACATTTTCAAATTGTATTTATAAATCAGTTAAAAGTATTTTAAGATAGATTGTTATAAAACAAATTTGCGTTGAAATTTTCAACATATACATTAAGAAAATTGCAATCGAGTAAAATATAAAAATATTAAAGTATCTATTAGTAATTACCACTTCAGGTGCGATATTACAATGAAACGCTACATCCTACTATACTACAGTAAAAGCTTATCAAAAATATTTTCTGTGTGTATTTTTCTTTTCAAGGTATCTTAAAACGTATACTTGTTCACTAAAAAAACTATCTGAAAAAATAAAACGACACGGTTCGCAGGGTATCGAGTCTAATCCAATAATCTTGTCGCTTTATTAATTGTCATGAAGGAAAGATATGTGTGTGTGTGTGTGTGTGTAATACAAGAAATAGAGAATAATAAAGTATCCATACCTTAAAACAATTTAGGAGAGATGCAAGATGTTCGAAAAACGAGATTGCAAATACAGAATAAAAATAACAACATACACGCCAAAATCAAAGATTGGATTTTACAAAAGGATTTTCAAACTTTATTTTTTTTTTCTCTCTCAACCAAACGATTAAGGATAATCGAACCAATTTGATGCTGCCCTTAACCACTTCCGCATAATATGTAGCGATCATCGTGAAAATCATCTTCGGTTATTTAACAAATTACTTTGTTCTCTTTTTCTTTTTTTTTGAACGATAAAGAAAAAAACGATCACAAATTTATTCTTAAGTTCCATTTTCTCCATGTATGTACCTAATTGTTATATCACGAGAAAAAGAAATTGTAATGACAAAAATTAATGCGCTTCCTCCAAGGACATGTTAGTTAAACAAAAATATCACTTGTAATCAATAGATCTTCTTCCCTAGATGTATCTCTCTCGATATAAATGTCTACTCTCTACGGTGTCTTTCGAGCCACGTATTTGTTTTTTTTTTTTTTTTTTTTTAATCATTTTATTTTCTTCCATCGTACCATAGACAACTTAAAAATAAAATATCGTGGCTTTACCGTTTTATAGTAGTGTAGTACTACAGACTTAACGCATAACACTTTTAGTCTCTGCGACACTCGTCCCATATGTTCTCTTTTACAATGTAATGTTACGTAGCGCAGTTTACTGTCACAAGATTTACAATATAAAATTTGAGGAGGGAAACATTCGTGCGCTGGGATTATCTAAAAAATATTATTTCGGGTTACGAGAACTCGTCAAACATGTTTCGAGATGCTTTCCTTTTTTTTTTTGAGCATCTTCTCTAATCGGGTACGATGGGACATTCGATCCGATGGAATGTGAATGGAATTAACAGGCGCAATCACAGGCACAGCGACGTACACGCTTTTCGCGACGATGGGTAAATGCCTCTGGGATGGAACGCACCGAGCGTGGTTGCACATCTGTGAACAAATTGAAACGCATTAAGTATATTGATTTTATCCAGATGAAATAAGTTACTTAATCGACCATTTAAACATCTTTTCTTTAAAATAAGGAACAACTTTTATTATTATTCAAAATTAATATTAAATTGTACTGCAAGTTCGAAGTAATATCCGAAGAATACTCAAAAGTAGTATGTATATAATTTTAATTTAATGAACAGTGAATGTAACATAACTTTTGATTACTATTAGCAATGTGTTTAGTAGGTTCTCATAATTTTCTTTCCAACAAATTTGCATCAATCTCTAGAATCAATTTTTGTGCGGGACACTCTGTAGGTATCTCAAGTAATAAAGCGTTCAGAATATTAGAAATCGAATTGAATTTTATAAATAATTATTAACGTTTACATAATTTGGTATAATAAAAATGAAGAACAGAGGAATGAAAACATTGAACTATCTACTCACAATGCGGGCGGCTTTCCTCTTCTTGTTCATGTTGTTGCTGTTGCACTTGCTGCTGCTGCTGTTGCTGCATCATCATATGAGTTGTTTGTTGTTGTTCCTGTTGTCTTTGTTCTGATTCTTGTTCAGAGCTTTGGTTATCTGAAACTTCAGCACGAGCCTCCATAGGAATTTCTAAGGATTCCACAGGTCTCAATGGTAAAGCGAATCGTGGTACTGGGAAAGCATTCCCTTCTACGACCTATAAATGAATAATAATTAATTAGTTATAATAAATTATAATATTAACAATAGTGAAGATGAATAATTGAAGGAATAAAACAAAAAGGAACAGGATGGTAAAAATGAACTGGCAGCGGTGGGATTCGAACCCACGCCTCCAAAGAGACCGGTGCCTTAAACCAGCGCCTTAGACCGCTCGGCCACGCTACCTCGTGTTCTTGCAGTGGAAAGTTGCTAATTCAGTGGTTCTCATTCATTCTTGTGTAACATTTGTTATCACACGACATAAAACAGTGATGATACACCAGGAAAAACTCGTTTGAGAAACCAGAATATGGGTGACTTCATAAATATATAACATTTCCGTAAAATTGATTAAATATTATTACGATTATACAATTATATTTCATCGTGGTGTTTCTAACTTTATTAAGAAATTAAAAGGAAGTAGTTTTCCTTTACGATACTAAAAGACGCTTCAAATTAACGATTTAATTAGAATTCATTTTAATCCAGAATTTGTATGTAATTATTTGTACCTGATGAATTATATTACGAATTTCCGCTGGTACGGGGAAATTCCTTTCCTCTTCGCTATCATCTTCCGGGCCAGGGAAAGGTTTAGCTTCCTGTTGTTCGTTGGAGCCATCCGGTCGCTGGCGACCTTCGATATTTCCATGTTCCAACAGGTTTCGTACCTCTACCGGAAGTGAAAGTTCCAAAGGAATCGGTTGTGCTCCTTCCGGGAACGGTTTGAATTCTTGAACGTTCTGAAAAATAGATAAAATCTGTAATTGTACTTAGAGTCGTAAAATTAATGACAATTATATTAATATTGGGTAATTAGGAAATTCTTGATATTTCCAATTACAACAAAAATATTTGTTTAATCTCTCGAAGTTTTGTCTTTTAAATAGTTTTTTATTTTTATTTTTCACAATTAATTTAATAATTGTACTGTAAGTTAATTACCTCGCGGCGAGCACCTTCAGGAACTTGCACAGGAACTGGTCTAGCTTCGCCAGTGATATGCTGAATGATATTCTTGATTTCTAAAGGTACTTGTTGGATGATCCTTCGAATTTCGAACGGAATTCCTTGGAAGGGTGAACGTGGTCTCTCAGTAATTTGAGGCTGCGGCTGTGGTTGTGGCTGTGGTTGAGCCTGAGGCTGAGGTTGCATCTGAGGCTGTAATTGAGGTGGCATCTGAGGTGGCATCTGAGGTGGTCGTTGTTCGGTTTGCGGAATCAACACGTGAGGAATAATTCTTTGCTCGTGAACTTGAGTTTCCGGCTGCGGTGCTGGAGGTGGCATCATCGCTGGACCTTGTTCTTGTCCATACGCTCCAGCTGTTTGCTCGACTTGTTGATACATCAGGGGCACTTGTTGTGGTTCCTGTGGCATCGGTGGTCGCATACCTCTCACAGGATTCGGGATGTGACGCAATTCAATGGGAATTCGACGCACCTCAATCTAAACGAAATTAATAAATTATAACTAATTATTATAGTAATGAAAAATATTTCCATTCGTTAACGATAAAATAAGTGAATGTGGATAACAAATGCGTTGGATAGAAATAAAAGAAATGCATGTACTTGAAATAAAAATCGGAGTTTAGCAAATTGTGTTTTCTTTAGAATACAAAATTCCTTTAACCCCCTACCCTACAAATTTTTTAGTAGCTGCACGTGGTAGTAAAAGCTATTATCTACTTCAACACTGTGCCAGATACGAAATATTAAAATATTATACAGTATTTATATTTACTATAGTAATGATAAAAATTCCAAAGGAAATTAAAAGGATTAAAAGTTTTGAAATTTTGATTTCTAATGATCATAATTTGTCTGTTGTTGTTGATATAAAATGTACGCACTTGTGGTACCATTGCAGGGGATTGCGGTCCCATTGCAGACGTCTGTGGTCCCATTCGCGGTGGCCTCATCTCCATAGTCACCTGAGGAAGATTTCGTAGTTCAGGGGGAAGAACGCCAGGTGGGATGTGATTCAGTCCACGTGGATCACTAAGTGGCAATTGCTGCATGTCAGGAACTTGGTATTGAGTGTGCACTTGATACTGATGATAGCCTGGATTTGGCTCCTGATTTTGAAGAGGTACTTGAACGGTTCCCAGAGGAATAATGATCGGTGTGAGCATTTCTTGTTCCTGTTGCCTGAAACGCAAACAAATTATAAGAGTCGGCGCTTAATTTCATTTAAACTTCAAATTTTTACATTCTTATATTCTTTTCAATTAAATTTGTTTATTTTCTTTCTCTTAATTGGAAACTTTCCACTTTCCATAAATTTTATATTCGTAAACTAATTTGAAATACTCAATGAAATCTTTACTTTTTTATCAATTTTGTATAGTCAAATTCTTATTCGCAAATATTTAAAATGATACGTACTCTTGTTGAGGATTACCAGATTCGCACAGGATGGCGACGCGTTCTCCGCTCAGTCTTTGATAGCGAGAATCAGTAGCGTTATCAATGCTGTTGTTATTTGGACCGTCCAACACTTGATCAGCCCTTCGTCTTTCAACCACGCACGAAACCCTGCTGCGTGCCTCTTGAATCAGAGTCTAGAAAAGAACAAAAAATTAGATACGAGAAACGGTTAAAAATTCTAAAACAAAATCATCTTCTAATGAAAAACTTTTGCAATTTGTATAATAATATTGCTGCATTAATATTTATTAACTTACGCCCGCAATTTCGTCGAAATCGAATTGAAGAGGTAGCTTAATGTGAACGGGAGGAAACTCGTCGTCATCGTAGTCATCGTCGTCTTCGTCATGGTCACCGTTCTCGTTGTCTGACTTTGAATTGTTCTCATCCTCCTTATGAACTTTGACGTCCTTGGTATCTGGTTCTACCTCCTTCTTCGATGGTATTTGCTCAGCAAGAGACTGTGGAACATCCTTCGTCTCGCTGGTATCCTACGCAATCACCAAAAATTCCTAAATATTCCTTCGTCTTTGTATGTTTTTCAATCATTTTCATCTTTGTAGTAATTTTTAGTAAACTTTAAGGGTGTGTCGGATCTTAATTGGAACAGGAATTTTCCTCGAGATCCCAAAACTTTCGGAATTTCTAAAAATATTCGCGATTCCCCACATTTTCAGGATTCTCGGTACTTACGAAAATTTCAAAATTCCAAAGGCCATTTCGGTATTCGTTTTGCTGAATACTTTCATGATTTTTCGAGATGAGGGAGAATCCGAAAATATAAAATCGTGGCAAGATGAAAATATTTGTCCCGAATCCGGGATTCCATGCACCACTACTCAATTTAGTAATAAAAGTCTATGTAAGATATCATAAAATGAAATTAATCATTCATTTGATGTAAAATACTGAAACTTTACTTTAATATCTACTATTTAGCTAAAGTTTTACGATATCATAAACATAGTAAGAACATGATATATTACACCACTATTTTCTACATTTTACTATCCAGTATGTACCATATGAGCACTAATTAATATTTTTACTACAAGATAATATATTACTGTAGGCGTAAAAACATTCCATTTCACTTCGTACAAAAAACCGTGTATTAAACTTTAAGCCATCATTAACGTTTTCTAGGCTGAGAACAGCTTAGTCCTCGTTCCCATATTACTAATAATCTTTATAATAAAATATCTTCGTCATAGGTACCTTAAACTCCAGCAGAGATCAGAGTCCCGTTTGAAACGACGTTTAAAGTACTACTCTCGTCAGATTAGATAAGACAAAAAATTTGCTAGAGTCGTTAAATCAACTCTAAGTCATCTATGCTTGAAAATGTGCTAAACAATATGCTTGGTAAAGAAAAATACGCTGAAAGGATGTGCAAAGTATCATGTAACCGGTGGTACAGGCGACAATAGAGTGATTCTATGGTAATTAAATGGTTAGCTTATAAATAGGCTTCATGCGAATTCATAGATATGAATTACAAATACAATTAAAGAGATTCGATTTAAATAGGGGTTTGTTTTACCTTCTAAATAATACAATTTCTATTTCACTTTGAATATTTTTTGTATTTTTCAGTACCATTTGCATTTCGTATATTTTTACATATTTAAATTTCTTATAAATGCATTAGCATCCACAGTCTACCTATATATTATTACAGTACGCGTTACGCAGCGAAATTCGTCGAATTAACGTGCATACTATCAAGAACTTGGTTTCCTCAAAAATAAAGCCTCAAACTAACAAACATTATGCTGCACTTTTTATTCATTCTTTCTGATAAAATCATCCTGTTGCCACATTCTATGTGGGAGATTGTGTCGGTTAATCAAATGTCTCATCGTCGTTGGCGTTCGATTTCTATCATCCTGGCCGAGGTTATAGTGCGATAACGTGAGGGGAGTTTACTTTCACTCGAGACCCGATGTCGCGACCAGGAAGAATACGAGTTGCATCAACGGATGATCACTATGGCGATATTTATACAACTTTCGAAGCCTAAAGGAATATCGAGTCGAAAGGCTCATCTTCGTTTTGTGAACGCTACTTCTTTCTCCGATTCTTTTTCAATTCAATTCTCGACAGGAAGAAAACACCTTATCGAAAAGATGTGAACCCAATTATCCTGCGATTGCGATTATCGACCAGCTTTTAATTATGTTTAATCGTCGATAATAGTAGTAATGGTCGTGTCGAAGTAATATGCTACTGCGTTACGCTCTAATTAACACTGCAAATCAAACCGACCACTCGGTTTTATAGATTTTCAATCAACTTTTATTGTGTGTTCCGTTAGTATTGCTCGTAGCGATACTTAAACGACTCCTTTAATGCGTTTCCGTAAAATTTTTGAATCGTTTGATGATATATAAATCCTCCAAGTTTAATTGTTCAATGTAACAACATCCTTTCGTGTCAAATTAGTAATAGTCGTTCAGATCACCAAGATTTCCAAGAATATTTAATTATTTAAGTACGTAAACAAAAATCGCTTGCACTCCGGTAAATCTTAACTCTTTCAAAATAAATTCTTTTCTTAACAAAGTACATATTAATTATTCCCTTTGTAGACGGAATATAATACATTCATATTTTTCTGAGCAATATGTATTGTAATGTTCAGAATTGAATATGCCACTCCATTAATTTTTTAAAATTAAAATGTGATTTGCACTGAAAAGATTGGATTGCAAAATATTAGGTGTACAAATTAGTTTTGAGTCTCCAGGATTTCATAAGATTTAATATTTATTCACAATAGATCAAAAACGATAGCGATTTTGAATGTCTATGGAAACCAAGAGTTTCAAGATAAAGGTTCTGAATTAATTTGCACATATTTGGAAGCAGTTTTTAAAGAGGATTTACAGAATTAATTCGCATTTTTACATTAGATATACCTTAATAGCTTGTCTATGTTTCCTTTTTTTTTGTTTTTTTCGCAAATTCTTCGTTATAAATGATATCTGCTATGTTATTACTGATATTGTCGTTGATTTATCGTTGCGGTATTAGTACTGTAAACCAGGAAACAGCGCGAAATACGTATTTGACGGTGGGTGATAGGAAGGAAGTTGCCGCTCAGCACTTTCGAGAGTCTAATTTGTGATCGGTCAGCAGGAAACCATTATCGTGCAAGAAACGTTAGTTGCATCAGGTTCTGACGAGCTTGGACGTTTCCAACGTTTTCTGTTTGTTGATTGGTAAAAGAGGGGCTCGCTTTGCTCGTTCAAGTGACAACTTTCTAGAATATCGGTGAACGTAATGGAAGGTAGCCGGAATGGCTCAGCTACCGACCAGCTTCTGGTTTTCGCAATTCTAGACTCACTGAAACAAACTTCCATCTTCTCACTACTCATTCAGCTTCGAGAGCTATATCTATATCTATTGCTATCTTCGATCGCGTGTTCGGCATACGAGAAAGTTCTACGTTCTACCGTTTGAGATTTAATGTTTTTGCGAAGACACTGAACTGGTATTTTATGCGCAACTATTGAGAATAAGAAACTGAAATAGTAACTTATTGTACTGAAATTGTTATCTGACGTGTCTATTAGTCAAGTCGTTTCAATTTGTCGTTAGTCATTTAGTTAAAGCTGTTCCAGTATTTTTTGCAAATTTTCTAATAACTGCAATACAATGTCCAATTATGAAGCAATTTCTATTGTATTCGATTTTCTTTTACTTTGTTATTTATGGAAAATTTAACTATGGTAAAAATTCCTGAATAATTTGCATAAAAATCCGCAATCTATTTATCAGGATACAAATCAAGAGATATATACTGTTTTGACTAATCAAGATATGATAAGTCACCCACAATTATCATGATATTAATTATATTAAATACTTTTTTCGATACAGTTATTGTTTCAGAAATATTAGAAATCATTATTACTTAATATGTATACCTTATAATTTTTTACTTAACCCTTCTATTCTTAAATTATTTCTCAAGTACAAACTTTTACGTTGTTATGCAATAAATAAGCAACTCATTACAAACGTGTAAGAATGTATTTTTTCTACGAATTAAATGTCATCTTTTAAGGTCCTACAATTAGTTTTTGATGACAATAATATTTTATTTCATGATTCTGAATATATAATTGTAGTATGTGGCCATATAACTACAGTGGAAACGGAAGACTTACAAGAAATCTAAATATCTATCTATTTACTCAAGAAATATCAATGCTGCGTTGTTACTTAAATAACGACTTCAATATTATCCAATATTTATTTACATCTAAATTCTACAACGTTTGAATTAATTTAATTAGTAACATAATTACTTTTATCAACTTCAACTTATCGTGACGAAAAATCTACAAGAAATTGCATTTTATGAGTTATAAAATTCCAATAAATTTTGCGGAAAAGGAAGAAATATCTTGTAATCGCGATTGCAAATAGATGCAGACGGTACCGTAACAAACCGAGCACTTTCCACTTGGGAAATTGGTCAGGATGTAGAAACGATTTTGCGGCACTCGAGCGACAACCTGTATAATCGTCAAGCTAGAACGAGACGAAACAAGTGGAATTTCTTAACCCTCAAAGTACATACACAGGTAGACGGAGAATTTCGTCGTTTCTCCGAGTTGTGTGGTATTTTCTTGCTTCTTGATTGAAAAGCGTTCGTGACGCACGCAAGAAAAGAACGCTAAAATTCTTATAGAAATCAACCGTGAAGTTCCGGTTTCATACAAAATCACTGTCTAAGAACACAGACAATGGCATGTGATGGTTATGCGATAACTATCGGTTTTGCAACATCGGCCAATAATTCCACAAGAATTTCTAACTTTGCATAATGGTTGATTTTCAATTAGCGGAATATTTGAAAAGTACAAAATTAACTTTTATATGTTCCAGCTATTTTAAAGCTACAATATATACTACAAATATAGAATATTACAAATTTAGAAGGGAACAGATTTCAGGAGAAGGACTAAAAATATTCTTCATGGCACAGAGAACAAACATTCTGTATAGTGACGTGACACTCGTTCCTTTTTCACTGAGCCACTCGATTGTAATATGTAGACTGCGAATCATTATGGAAATTTACAATTTCGAGAATACAACTAAAGAAATGGAACATAAGCAGAGATTTGTTTCACCCCCCTTAATATTTTAAAATGCACTTCACTTTGCATATTTTTACGAACTACGTGCATTTCCTTCTTTTTCACTCGATCAGTGAAATTTCCCATAAATGCACAAAAATCCGCAGTTAAGTAATAAGTAATGCAAATATCTTCCCTTTGCTTTTACTTAATTCAGAATAATTATAAAAAAAACAAATTTTAAATGTACCTATATAAACTGTATTTCATACCGATATTGAAAAATCTTCATATGCCCATAAAAAGATGGGAGTAAAATATTTAATTTTTTAATTATTCTGCACCGCATATTTCACAAACAGCCCGTCAAAATGTCCCGTGAGCGACTAATTTCAATTTTCCCTTCCAGTTGCTGAAAGAACTGGGCCGAATTGCTGAAACAGTTGGAAGGATTTCACGAGGAAAAGGAAATCGCCGGATTTTGCGTCGTTCGCAAGAAAAATAAGAAGACGAAGAGGAGAAATACGAAGAAGAAATCGGTATTGCAATTTGCCGAGACGAGCGCACGACCATGCGCTCCCACAGGCTTTCTTTAGAAATCCTGCCAACCCCTTCTGCGAACTGCCTATCAATTAGCGAACCATTATGACGGGTAACCATCGTCGTTAAGCGACGCGCACACTGTCAGCCTTATATTATAGGATAAAACGCGTTCTCAATGATGTAGATTTGCACTCGCGTGCCTTCATCGCTTGGAAAATGGAAATCGACGGCACACTTTTGCGCCAAGTGTATGGTATTTCTAATAAGTGCAACTGATTCTCATATTTCAGCATGTTTAGCGCGACCATGAGTACGAGATAAGCCATTTCTCACTCTGACAAGAAAGTAACGCGTATAATCTCAGAGATCTTCCAGCATGAATAATAAATAGAAGAGCATATCGCTTGTGTGTTGTTGCAATTAATTACGAAGTATGGTAAATCAGATTTTCCGGAAATACGATTTAGTAGGTTTTCAGCTGGAAGAGTGAAACTTAATGGCTGATAAATAGGTTTGATATCGAGGACACGAAATTCACCCTATGCCTTACGATCTTTTTAAAATCATTCATTGCGACAAGTGTCAGAAATGTTGAATAGTAAAACTGTATTTGATTTTTTCGTAAATAAATATTTAAATCTTATGAAATTGCAAAGACTCAAAATTAATTTGTACACCTAGTACATTTAACTACACAATTCTAATCACAAGTATCCTATTATCCCATATTTTCACTTTGCATTTGAACCTTCTGCGCATGTTTCCATTATATTTTCTTTAAAAGCTTTGCAGAAACGTAACGTGAAGTATACCATTTCATTGTTGCCTTTACTTTACATTTACCATAGTAAAGTATTACCCTGCGTTCTATTTATTATTAATGAAGAGCTCTGCGATTTAAGATCTCGCCGCGCAAAGGAAAAGTGAAATTTAAAGGATTCCCGTGAGAGCGAGGGAATTTTCTAATCTGCACTAGCATCATTGCACGGACGTGCACACATGTCTAGACAGAGTACAATGTTAGATAGGTGAAAATCATTCTTGATAATTGATAAAGAGCAGTTTCTACCGTCAAGGTGATGCAGCATGTGAACACAACACCTCAGACACGAACGGATAACAATACAGTTAGTTTGCGGAGAGAAAATCTTTTTAGAGAACGTTCACCTTGCTGCTGGTGCGTGCAACGGGCAACCCACTTTCCGTTGTGCTACGTAAGTAAGTACCTTTCCATCGAGAGTCGCAAAAATGCAGCGCAGCATCCTCTCAAGATGCTTTCATATCGGTGGAACTTTTAATCGAAACGATCACCGCTAAAATCCCAACGATTTGGTAAAGTCATAGATGATTAGAAAGAAATACTGACAAATAATTAAGTACAAAATTATTCATAAGAAAGCACTTGCGGGTAATCATAACCAATGAACATAAAAAATTGTTACGCGCTCAAATATAAATAAATGCAAATAAACAATTTACATAGTGTAAGAATAATACAAGAAAATAATATGGCATATACTATAATAGTATATAAAATAAATAATTTATCTGTTTTAAAAGTATTAATCAAAAATATAATTTCAATGACTGACTGTTTAAAAAGTTACAATAAGAAGTTGAATTACAATGTTTTTCTATTCAAAATATTATAATAGAAAACTGAATTTCAACGTTGCGTAGGTACTTTATTAATATTCCCAAAGTATTACTATTTGTATATTTAACTATTTAATTGTATTTACTTGAAAATCTAAAAATTATATGAATCAGTACTACTATAATTTGAAAAAAATTAGGATAAACGTTATGCTTAAATATTGACAAATTGACAAATCATATTTGAGCTTGGATTCCAAAAAAATAGTTGCCTAAATAATTGCATGCTCTTCGGACTCCTATAAAGTGCGCAAATTAGTTCAGAGCCTTTATCTTTAAACTCTTTACATCTTTATCAAATTGAAATTGCTACTTTACTATTTTTCATTCGACTAACTTGCTTGATAAATGTGAAAATGCAGAAAATGTTGAATATTAAAATTGTATTTGATGTCTTTTGAATAAATATTAAATCTTACGAAATCCTGAAAGCACAGGATTAATATGTACACCTAACAATTAAGTAATAAAGTTCAAAATGTTCGTGCTCTAGTATAGAAATTTCGTACGCTCATTAAAATGCATCAGAGGGCTACATTTTCTGCACTGCTGAGAAGAAAAAGCGATGCAATAGTATGTCGCAAGGAGGAACGAAGAAATAGAAAAGAGATATGAATAAAGGCATGAAACCATAATAGAAAGTAGTGGAATCTCTAAAACAATTTTCCCTGGTAGAATACTACGTAAACACTGGATAATTTTCTTTCTTTCGTTACGCAAAAATTAGTTCCAATCGAACGACTCGTGTATACCGGAACGTTTCATAATACATTCCCGTCGCAAATAGCAAAAGAATCGTGTAACGTTACATCGATTCACCGTCTGGCACACCTTTGTTATTGATTTTGATGAATTAACGAAGAAGATCAAGAAAGAGAAATAAAGTGCACTTATGAATAAAGTGTGTGACGCATGAATTACGTATTCTCACATATGTTCTGCTAAAGCTGAAGCCTTGAAGATGGAAAAGATACAAACAAACCGTATGTACAATGACTTTATCCTGAAGACTTCGGTTTTTCTATCCTATTGTGCGAATCGTGAAACGGTGATTAATGTCAAGGCGATCGAAACCACAAAAGGACAACTTCCTTAAGCATACTACTCAGAGAAGCAAGAATAATCTGAATGATTCTATAGAATTTAAGCTTTCGAGTCCATGATGACTGCGAAAAGGTAAGTATTACCTGATAGTCGATAGAAGTAAAATTTCCCTTAGGCAATTCGAGATATTTCTTACTACATGCGCACAGTGCTGCTAATAATTCATTATTCGAACGACAAAGATTCCCGTATAAACGGTAAGAACATTTTCTACGTTATTTTTTACATCGATTTCCTCTTATTGGAATAGATAACACTGGTTTTTATTGTTAATTGGTTGGTAATTTCTGGCACCAACTTTCACAAAAATATTGTTCTACCGTGGTATGGAGGTCCTTCTTCAATTAAGTTAGCAACGGAATATAAAAGCAAAATTAACATTAATTGTTGGCAGAGAGTGCATAGCCTTTTCCGAGGAACTTTCACTTGTTAGCAGGAAAAGAGAATAGACGCTAATGCTCGCGGCAAGGTGTTTAACTTTCAACCCGCGATCGATTAATTAGCAAATGCAAATTTTCTCTCCATCTCGAGTTATATCCTCAGCAACGCGATACGAAAAAACAAGAAGAAATTCGTTGTTTATTAAATTTTTTTCTATTTTCTTGATGTTTGTTTCATATACGTCTCTATGTACGTTGAAGCTCAAGTAACGTAGATACATGTATGTAACATGGTTTCCGGTTCGTTTAAGGCAGTTGATAGAAAGTAAGATCGGCTGGCGCGACTCGAATGCCAAATTAACAATGTATTTCTTATGTGATTCTAATGTAAGGGGTTGCAAAGTGAAAACTGAGCGATCGTTGAATGAGAAATGAACAAACGTGAGACCAGCCTACAAAATTACAAAAATTACATAATACGATTCGATAATTTATGTAATTAATACGCAACAATTTCATCAAATATTAAACATTTCGAAAAGAAAGTTTACGCCGTAAAATGTATTAAACATTGATGCTGTATGAAAAAAATAATAAAAATATTTAATTGCCGAGTCTAGAAGCATTGCATTATGACCGTTTTACTAAAGAAACTGTTTTCCTGTATTTTTATGTCATTGCTTTGTCAAAATAAGAGACGTTATAAGAACGTAGGTAATTTTGTTTTAAACTTTAAACAATACTAAATCCTTCGGAAGTTTATTCGTCATCATCCTTGGTTGTTTTTAGATTTAGTGGCTACAGAAACACGATCACAACCTTGCTTTGTAAAATTTCCTTAAATTATGGATAAACACGCACCAGTCGAACCCGTTTGACAAGACAGTACGAATCCTAGATGGAAATTTTCTGCAAAGGTTTATTTAAATCAACGACGATTGTCGTCCTTGTCCCACAAGAACACAAACGCGAAGAGTTTCTGCACGCTCCGATTGGTCCGAGAACGTCCCCGTTTTAATACCGTAACACGTGCACTTTTTATCACGCGTTAGTAACAATCACCTCCTTTTTCATGTTTAACCTCGAGAAATTATGACAAATAGCCGTTTAAGGAGATCAAGATGTGTGTAAAACTAGAACAGTAACAAAGTTCAAAGTAACACTCTACATACTAATAATAATACATAGGATTGCATCGTCTAAACATTTCCGTCAAAAACAGAAAAACAAAATTGCCGATAGAAAATTGGAATCCAATTGAAACTTTCCCTTGAAATAAATTTCAACTTCGATTACTCAATCCGATTCAATTCAATTCTAATAACAAGTTGAATGATCTTCCATAAAGTCTTCGAACATAACAAGTGGCAAGATTCGCAAGTAGAAAGAAGCAAAAACGTGATTTCCTGTTTCGCGTTAAAACCATTCGTACATCAAGGAACGTAACCCGAATTACGTAATCTGCAGTTGCGGTTCTCCTTGAACGCAGCTCCAAGCACCGGTAAGCACCGTGTCCGTGCGTTTCGTTCTCCCCATTTACTAGTTTCTTCTCCGCTTGGACGTACCACTCGATGCAGAATTAATCGTCCTTCTCTTCCTACTGATAAATCCTCCTCATCGTCTTTCTTTCGCATACAAAGGGTTCTTCGAAAGCCAACGATTTACGAGCGGAGAAAGCGCACAACATGATCGCGATTGCCAGAGCTCGTCCTTAGAACGATTCATCGATTGATAAGTATTGAAATCTCCAATGTGATGCTGAATAATTGAATCTCGTCGCGCTCCAATGATTCTCACGGTGTTTGCTTCGTTCATTGCAATTAATTGCATCGAAAACAAATTAGATCGTGACTTTTAAGTAATCATTCGCGAAGGTGTGTAAGATTATTTAGATCTTGAAATACGACAGATGTGGATAGAATGAATTAATTTGATTCTGACATTTGGATGTTCTACGATATTAAGGGCGTAATTAGTTGAAAGTTATCCTTCTTTTTTTTAAAGATTATTAAGGATATGACGGGTTTTCAATGGCGGCCACAGAGACCTGACACAAATTCAAATTCGGCACGTTTTAATGGGTGTTGATACAATTATTTGAAAGTTTATTTAATTCCATATTGTTTCATCAAATTTTGAATAGTGCCATGCATAGAGTTTGCACTTATCAACATGTCGATAAAATTAAACAAAGAAGTAAACTGTGAACTAAATTTGAAAGTCCGAGTAGGGTTAAATACGTATTTAGAATAAAATTATTGAGAAAATATAACAGTTAAAGGCTTAGTAGGATTTTAAACTCCCACTTTATTTTGCCATTGTATAGCAAACACAGTTTCTCTAGGATATGTACACGAAATGACTCAAACATTGTTCTTGTCCTCATTCTAATAGCGATTAAACATCAATTAAAGGCAATCATAGAAAGTAGCATGTACTTTGGAGGGAAGAAAGATATTCAAAACTTAACAGTCCTAAAAACAATGCTATAAATTAAAAGCCTTTGAGGCTATATACAGTGAAAGATACTTTCTCGGAAACTCTTGGAAGAATAAACCGTTTTATGCATTATGAAGTAAGAAGCTGGATTTTGCGTGCCTAATTCTGAGATGTAAAGGTGCACAAGAATGTACGGCTTGTCTCGATCATAAGTAATTCCACGCTTTCTAGACTTCTGACTTTTTATACCTAATTCACTCATTTAGATCCCCTTATAGCTATTATTTTCATGAACATTAAAAGAGCGTGAAAGACGTAACAAAAACTCATTGCGCTACCTGTCCCTCCCAATTATCGTTTTTCTATCATTCGTAGTTGAACAGTTGATTAAATGATCATAATTTCGATTCATAAAACTGTAATCAGTAAATTTATGCCTTTAAAAGAGGAACACAGTATTAAAGAAATGTTCAGTAAAGCAATCCAAAATTAATATCGTTAATCCTAAGTCAGCTCATTTGAATATTCATAAATCGCAGACTTACAATTTCCAATAAATGGCACACTAAACGTTAAACTGTAGTTCTAATAAAAACTTCTGAATTCATTCAACTGTTCTTCAATTTTTCTTTTAATTTTCCCAACAACGATCGACAAAATGTTAAATCTTGTAGATTCTAAATTGAAATAGGCAATATATTAATATTCGCAAGCTTTCTCGCATCTGACCGCGGGAAGCGTTACGATGTTTCCGCGAAAAAAAAACCTAATTGCGATGGATATTCGATAACAAGCAATTCGTGTAAAATCGACTAGCCGATAAAGCAACTACCACATCAGGAATCTGGTTTTGCGGCTTTACGGATGAAAAAGTTCGCGATAAATCATGGTAAATCACGGTAGTTCGTTATTGCCAATAATATCGAAGCGAATACCACAAAGAAGGGAGTGACCATAGATCAGGCACGATTCATTCTTTCCATCGAGTGCCGTGAGAAGCGATTCTTCTTTGCTGTCTCATCATAAAAGGCGTGTTTTCAGTCTTACATTAAAATTCATATCGTACAACCCACGAACTGCTCGTTCATATTAATATAAATACTTACTTAATGTGACAGTTGACGTTGAAACGACACCAGTGACAACTGATACATGTCATGTTTTGTATTCTGCATAAAATTATTAAATCTTCTAACATGGTACTGAATATCACTTACGGACAATTAATAGATATTATAAAAATGTCAATTTTAACTTCAATTTGCTACCTATCTGAAAAACTTCGCGAAATGATACCATTAATTATTGGAAAGTAGGAAAAGCAATAAAAATTTCAATTTTAATTTTCAGTCCACTATCTATCCACTCTCGCTCTCCTTTTATAGCTTCATCAATGAAAAACTTTTTACGATGGCGCTATCGATTATTGGAAATGAAGAAAAACAGCAGAAACTTCAATTTCGCCTTTCAATTTGCTACCTAACCACTGCCGCTCTCCTTTTATAACTTCATCGATGAAACACTTTTTAAAATGACGCTGTTAATTATTGGAAATTAAGAAAAACAGCTGAAATTTCAATTTTAACTTTCAATTTACCACATATCCATCACCCCTCGATCTCTTCTTATAGCTTCATCATTGAAAAACTTCTTCGCAGCAAGGGAATAACTATTCCACTTTCTCGTTTAACTTTCACTTTCATTTTTAAACATACTTTTACCTGACTTTTGCATCCATTGCAAAGCCGCGATTATTCAAGCGCATTACTAATCCTCCTCCAAGCAACAGGTCATAATATATCTAACAACCAATTGCTTCAAATCAACGTATTTAAAACTACTAACAACAACTATAGTGTCAATTTGTCAATAACTATTAGGAACTGCTGCCAACTGGTAATTACTAGTGTCGTAAAACACATTGCAAGCAGCAAATATATAACACGTATGTATACTTTCTGATATTTCTTGATTTCTTGACTGATTACCAAAAACCTTTACACCTTTCGAACGTTCATATTTTTCAACCTTTTCGGCCGTGTGAAGCAAATTGGTTTCATTACTCAACATGTCAACGTTAATCATATTATCGTTATTCTCGCGGCGGCGTTTCCCTTCCACACTTTCCATCATAAACTGAAACGGCTCTGTTGGAGTGGAAACGATCGCCTACCGATCGATCGGCTACCGTCACGATCTTTTACAATCGGTTAAAATCAAGGTGAAAATTTAGAAATCTCGAAAGCTGGCACCGCGTCGAAAGAGCGAAATAAGATACGTTTGAAGACAGGCTCTCTGTGTAGAAATTGTATACAGGAAAATCCTTTCTAGCCTCGTACGTGTAAAGATACAATATACTATCTAGTTTTCGCGATTTAGATATTCTAATTAAAATTTTAGAATACTCATTATAGCGTCAGAACTATGTTTAATATCCGATTTTCGAGCATTTCCTTTTACAGTTCCTTTTGCATCTTTATATTATTTTATTTTAATAAAGATTGTTTGGGATATTTAGATTATAGTAGGTCGAAGCATATGAAATGTCGTTTCTGTAATGGGTGAACTTCGTATGTAAATACTATTTTTTTAATTTTGCCTTATTGGGCAAATACATATGTGTAGACTATTAAGCATAATTACAATAAAATTACGAAATCATTTGTGTTTGAGATCATGAATAAATGAAATCTTTGCTTTATTCCTTATAGGAATCTGAACTTATAAATATGCTATGAAAACTACTGAAAATATAAATTCGGTATTTAAAGAAGCTTATATAAATATTAGAACAGTTAAATATTAATTTATAAAATTGAAGACTGATGTTTTTTCATTGGACAGTAAATCTAGGAGTGGACTAACAAAATCTAAAATTTCCAATTTATGAGTGTAAAATTATAAAGATAATTAGTTTTTGCAGGAAGTATATACAATCATGTACAAACTATTGGAATAATATTGTTTTGAAAAATCTACTTGTGTTTAAAGTTTAACATTGAAAAGTTAAACATGCATCAACTTAATATGTTGAGATATCGTAAATTTTTCTATGCCAATTCAACCAACTCTGAAATGATATAAACTGTTTTTAGTAAATATTCTGTATAATTTCTATAGTATGAAACTGTAACTCTCAGTAAACGAATTATGCATGACCTATCAAACAATAAATAATTTTTGTGAAAAAAAAAAAAAAAACTCGGTGCCTTTAACAGAAATCGTTTGTAGAATAACTAAAATACTTTCTAAAGTCTTTTACACAATATTCCATTGCAACTTTCATGAACTTTAAATTTCAATTCGAGTTTCGTCATTCAGAATTCTCACTTTCATGAACTTACTTGGATGAGCGCTTCTGGTTGCAAATGTTTCAAAAATTCGGCTTGTTGGTAGTTAATGGAAGATGCTTGCTGCTGTTGCTGCTGCAACCTCAGTTCAGCTTGCATCGCAGCAATCGATTCAGGAGTGCAAGATGCTCGAGCTTGGACCCAGGATGCTGCAAGGATGAAGCTTCCAAGGACCACGGACATCGTTACCAAAGTAACGGCCGCAATTCTTGCGATTTGAACCGCCGTACTCTTTGGCCTTATGTAAGCCTGCAAATAAATCAGTAAAATGTTAATAAAGATCTGAACTGTAAATAACACTATCTTTGCTTCGTAAAAACAAGCGAATTCAAACCAAACGCGAAATATTTGCAGCGACAGCGAATTTTTCGTGGCATTCTCTTCGCATCAAAATCAATTTGTACGTCTGATTTCCTAATTCGCTACGAATTCCCTGTGGCTGCAAATGTTTCGCGGTCGGTCTGAGGGATCCGTACAATCAGATATAGGGGTATCCAAAAGTACCTTTAGGATGTTGAATGGGAATATCTGTCAAACGCCATGTTTGTTAGTAAAATAGAGGTGAAAAAAATAAAAATTGAAACGAGAACGAACGAAGATAATAGAAATAAAAAAACAGATTAGAAAAGGGTGAAGCAGAAAGGGAAAGAAAAAAAGTGAGGGTAGGTGTTCTAATAGTCTATTTTGGATAACTCTTTACAAAGATATAACGTATTTTATAGTTAAAATTAAATCTGAAGTAAAAGATGATGTATATAGGAAATTTTAAAAAATGTTGGTTTTTCAGAAATTTTCTGATTCCATTTTAGATTCAATTGTGAATTTCCATAAGTTTTTGTATTGTATATTCATAATATTGGCATAAAAGAAACGGTAAAATATAATATCCATAATTTATTTAAAAAAACAACGAAAAACAAGTTTATGTAATATTCATTACCTCATCAATGGAAAATATAGTATAATATTTCAACACTGTAATTACCATATATCTCGACTGTTACTTTATGATATAAGGAACTATACAAAGTATTCACCTTGAATTACAAAACACTGCATTCTTTTTCCTACTTCAATCGTCAACCAACAAATTTTCATTAACAACCACCAGGAAAAAAGCGAAAGGATTTAGTCGATATTTTCAAATAATTAAATTCAGTTACAAAAGTACACAAAAATCTATCAAAAATAGACATAGTTTTTTGTACCGTCTTTAATATTTATACTAAAGTATTTACTATAACATGTAACATATTTAAATTAATTTTCATAATTATTTATAGTACAGAAAATGTATGCGTTAACTTTTTAGAATAGCCTTTCATTCTTTACTGGTAAAAATGTACAATAATTAGTGTTACAAGAAAGATTTTCACGGAAATTGGAATACGTTGAAATTGAATAACGTTTCACAAGGTAGTAGCAATTATTATTTTGCAAAATCGTACTTCATTGTTACTTTATACTCGTTATTCTTGCTCCGATCTTAATTATAAAATAAAAACCAAATGTAACAGTGTATCCCAGTAACAGCTGCAATGCGAAACAGTTTGAATCAATAAGTGTGCTTCTTGCAATCAGAATCTAATTACTCGAGATTTTCTATCGCTATTCTTGTCGTTCCTATTTTATGTTAATCAAACGTATGTATACACTAGGCAATTATATCGCGTTTAGTGTGATCAGTCACAGATGAAGAAAGGAATAGTTAAACTTGACTTCCGCGATGATCTCACTAAGTTAAAATACGTATACGGATAGCATAAATTTAACTATATTCCCATCAAGGTTTTTTAATCGCCTGATGCTCACCAACCTCCTACTCCTTTGTCTGTTTTCTAATATACTTTCAGAGATTTTCTATTTCGAAATAACTCGTATCATTATGCATGTACTTATTTGAAACTATACTTTCGATTGTTTAAAGATAATAGTTTATGTTGTTTACATTAAAATATATTCCTATTAAACTGCATAATTTATAAATTCAACAATAATTTACAATTTTTGTAGTAAAAACTAATATAACCCATAAGATTTAAATCACAGTTTTATTACGAATTCGAAGAAGTGAAAAATTGGAATAAAAAAAGGAGGAGTTTTATTTTCCAGAGCATATTATGTTTAACGGCATTGCCGTCTTTATCACCTTTTACGTTATTCGTTTGACAATAAACAAAATGAATGATGTAAGTGATATAATTTACATCAAATCATTCTTGTTGAATGAGAGCGTAATTCAATTCCTGCATACTTTTATCTCATTCAAAAGGTATTTGCTTGTCTGACGTAATAAATGATACTAAAGGTGTCAGAATCGTGGAATAATATCTCAGTAACTGAATAACTCAATTTTATGGACCATTCTATTTGTAAAAATAAAAAATTAGTAGTCTTACAGTTATAAAAATATTTTACTTTTTTCAATTTATTTTAATCTCTTATTTATATTCAAATTATTTTAATCTCTTTATGTAGTTGAATAACAATTTTCAATAGGTATCACTGAATCTATAACATGAATAATTAAACATTTTGTTGGTAGACAGCAATTTAATATTACAGTTAATTATAATAGCGTTAAAGTAACACTGATTTCTCTATCTATTTAATTTTAATTATCCTTTATAATTTATTCTTATTTTATATTTTTAAACGGTGTTCCTTCATAGAAGATATTAGAGTAATGTCGTTTTTCCTTAATAAGCTTTGTTGTAAATTTCCAAATACATATGCACTAATCATTAAGCTGCGGAGTTTACGAAAATTCATATCTTTATAGGTAAACCTAAAAAGTTAGAACTTATTAGACTTAAATAGAAACTTATTTCACACTTCAAATATAAGAACGCGTATCTTACTTTGTCCATTTTGGATATTTTCAGAGGTCGTCGATATTTTGTACCTTTTTGGCCACCTGAATTTGCCATAAATGCACAAAAAAATCCGCAATCTATCAATCACTCAAATAATTCTCATCGTCTTTGGCAACCGTTTGCCAATTGTACCTCGTTTTTGATAAAAATATCTGGATTTCCCACTGAAAATCATTGTCGATCCAGTTATCGCGTCTTAGAAATTAGAAAATCTATACGACGCTGCAGAAATTGGAACAGGAGGCTACTTTTGATAAGTACCGGAAATAAAATGAAAGGAAAAAAGGATAAATAAGAGAAAGTAAAGAAAAACTGTATCAAGTAAAACAGCACTTTAACTTTTTTTGTTAAAAGACTTGAACTAACTACTTTTTACATTTCTAATAGTTAGTTTAAAAGGATACGAATACATTATGTGAGAAAAACCTCGCATGAAGTTACCTTAAAAAATGAAAAAGGTATTCGTCACAAAAGAACAATATCACTTTCCGGTACCCCCAATTTAATATAAAATAACTCAAAAATTAACAATTATACTATTAGATGCAAGAAAAGCCTGAGTGACGAAATTAAATTTCGACGAAGGTGTTTCTGAACATTTTACAATTCAATATTTCTTATACGAAGTGAAGCTGTTTTAAAACTCTCAAGGATATTTAAAAACTGAATATTTCTGTTTCGCATCTACATTAGTATAACATGAATTACGTGATAAATGAGTTAGTAACTTTAATTTCAATTATAGCCAGCTCAGGACCTTTTTACATAACATACAAAAATACAGTGAAAGATGATGATTATTAGTATTTGTTTCATTATTTATGATACTTATATAATATTGGAAGAAATATAATTCTGCTTTAAATCATTCCGCATTTTCGATTATCTTGTTGGAACTGATCTTCAAACCAATCTATCACTTTTTTTAATTGTACAGACTTTTAACATCTTGCGGTCTTCCTAATTTTATACATTATTTTCATACAATTAAAATGTGCCATGTTCTCTATTAAAGATGTGCTGTTTCACCATTGCTTCATCAATGTTAAAGATAATGCAATAAAATTTAGAAAATACGTTTAAAAAAGTATACGATATTTGTTTATACAGTTTGCGCAAAAAGGACCTCAGTGGTCTGAAGTCGTTCTTACATTCAACAGTACAATCGTTTAAATAAAAGTTCCAACTAAAGCTCATGGATCTTTCCATTCCAAAAAACGACGAGAATTCGCGGTAAACTTGACGCGTTTCTGCAAACACGACAGATGCATGCAAGCAGTTAAACATGAGCAAGGATCATTATAGGATAATGTAGTCGATGCAAAGTGTCTGCACGCAGAATGCAATCGCATGAATGTATGGAACTTCATGCTGGCTAACCAACCGAGTCGAGGTCTTTTGTCGTTTCACGCTCTCCTTTCGCGTAGTCTCGCACAATTCCCACTTCATGGAATGAAGCTAATCACGGGAAAAAGTGAAAAATGCAATTGAAGAATCTCATCGCTTTCCTGATACGCGTCTCTTTGCTATAATACAAAAAGTACCGCCGTCCAACGGAACCTATTTAAAAGTCCATAGATTTTACGGCAGTCAATTTTGCAATAGTTTACCCATTTGTAATTTGTCGCTATTAATTTTACAGTGGCACGTTCAAAATAGAACGGCTTGATCAAAAAGTTTGTGGAATTTTTTAATTTCTCGCGATAGAAACGTACGTTTGAAAAATGGTCATTTTGTGATATCGTAACATTTGTCCTTCACGCCTGTCTAAATTTTTAGCCGTGCTGGACGCGTAGTTTAGATTTGACAGCTAATTAAGTAAGCGATGTTTCAGTGTGTTCAGCAATTTTCTAAATTGCTCCACGATAATGCAACAGCTGACACGTCGTTACTTACTCGAGAATTTTTGTCCAAAAATTACACCATAATGATACCGCAATAAGTCTACCAATAAGTAATCCATTATTTTTAACCTAATAAGTTGATTCCATCAAACGAACTAATTTCCTCCGAAGTAAGTATTTATAGCTGCTCTAAAAAATGCAGCAAATTATATTAAATTTATGACAGAGTAGGAATTTAATTTTGTTACGAATAAATGCTGAACGAAAGAAGTGAATTATTTATTGGTATACCTAATAATTGTACGAAACGAGTCTTTATATTTTTATTTTCGTCTAGATTTTGTTTCGTAGAATTACACTTTAAAATTTCTCTCGGAGATGACTGACCATCTTGTACATATGTCCTCAAAAATTAGACAATCATTTATAAAAAGAATACGTAGTATGCTATTTTCCTGCAGCACAGTACTATTTTTATTGTACCATTCGTATCTATCGTATCTTATAATGAGTTACACAAAGTGTTTGAATATTTGTACGTATTAGGTGTACCAATGAATAATTCACGTTTTGCTGATTTGCCATCTTCGTTGCTACAATATCGGTTGACTTTCAGGTTAAAATCCATCAGCTTACATTTTTAACGAAGCCACAAGTGGCCGCCAACAAACAAAAAAGGGGATGGCATTATATTCTAAATATAAACTATAGTTTTTACTTTTTTCCTATCAAAGGAATAGTGGATTATTCATTGGAACGCCTACTCTATTATTTTCATGTTAATAAAAACTGCCCTATGCATGAAGAACGCGTTTAGTTTTAAGAGTATCCCGTAACGAAAGAGTTAGTTCTCTATTTAATTTTCGTCTCGATTGATATTTCTCCACGGTGAATCCATGAACGCAGATCTGCGATCTTTCCCTTGGCAGTAGACCGTGAAAATTATGCCAACAACGGCGCATTTCATTGACTCAACATCTAGCAGCTGTACCAAATCGCTTAGATCGGTGTAAAGATGAGCGAATAAGACGAGATGCATCGTTGTTAGCCATGAGGCGGAAATAACTCCGACAAAGTAAGTCTGGACTCTCAATAACTGTACCTTGACACTATTATTTTGCGTCTCGAACTCGTTCCGCTGCTTGGGAACCTTGTGAATCGGAAAAATTTGTCGCTTCTACGAGAGCTGATCTGCAATCTCGTTTCAGATCCTTCGATTCAACGTGTTCTACACTATATATTACCACGCGTGCCATTGATATTATCCTGACATCAATTATAGCAATCGATACTGGTTCGAATAATTAATTGGTAGTGATTTTGTCTATGTAGATACATGAATCGGTGTCGTGTTCCCGGATCATTAACGTAATAAGTAAACGTAATCTCGTAAATCGCGTGAGTTGTCAAGGCAGATGCGATGTCTCGATTGCATGAATAATCGAACATCCATCCTTGAAAGGAATATTGGCTATAGGAATCATTAATAACGGGATATTTCATGCTGTATTAAAAAAATAAAACGTTATTAACATTTTTGAGAGGTATTTTATCCGCACAATTCTGGTTACGCTATTTCAACATCACCTGTAGTTCGTCAGAATAATCAGGAAGAATCTCGTGCGGTTAACGATAAAATGACTAGTACCAGTTACCGTAAAGATAAATCACCGTGCAGATCGTCCATCAACATGCCAACAAATTTACATGGAGCACCGATTAACTACAAGTTCCTGCCGTTCAACGCCGCGTCAATTTACGTTACTTCGCTCTAACCTAGCCACATGTACGACTGATTATTTCTCTGTAAATCTTTATAAATACTAGCCCTGACTAAAAGTTTTCGATGAAATATAATAATAGGAAACCAACTATAAATACTATGGTTTCCGAGGTATTAAGTGCCATTGCATAAACATACGCGTTAACAGTGAATTTATAAACCATATGAATCAAAATTAATGGATGAAAAGAAAGTGTAAAAGTAAGAAGAAGCTTCGAAAAGTAATAAAATTATCGCGAGAAAAAATTCTACTTATAAATTGCGAAAATTTCGTAGTAATAATGCAACAAAGCGTAAAAGTTATTAAATTATACTTGGCCGTAATAAATGATTAAATACATTAGTTATCATAAGTGACCGTAAAATAATAGGTAATGTAAATATTAAGTAGTGCTGCTTATTTTTACAGATTTATGTTACAGAGTTATTATTCATCCTTTGATGATAAACATTTTTAAAATTCTTCGTATTTTCCTTTCTCATTCATTTCGTGTTAAATCTCCTTAACTTTCTCATGTGTTCTTTTCTATTTAGAAAATAAAATCGTGTACTTCGTAACCTTAGTGTTTTTAGTTAGCTACGTGTTACTCTTTTTGACCAAAAACTTTTTACCAATGATAGTCGCGTATCGAGAAAAGTTCCTTACGAAATTTCTATGAATGACACGCAGCTGTATGGGGATTAACTAGAGGTTGAAACAACTCCATTCACGATTAACGGAAGCAAAACTTCGCAAACGTTAGAAAAGCGTGTAAAAAAAATGGCTTACAATTATGAAAGGCGAGTTTAACATTTTCCCATGGGAAGAAAGTCTGGTTTGAGACGCCTAGCCCGCGATTGCGTACGCTGCTTTAATTGGTAAATTAATTGAAAAGGGCAAACGCTTGTGACACAGACTGTACTTGTACGTATTCGTAATGACCTCGATGTGGATGGACGACTCTAAGGTGAGAGGCCTCGAAGAGATAGTAGGCCATCCGAGGCTGCCTTTATGCTGCTCGATCTGCCAGACAAAAGTAAACAGGCACTGTTGCCAAGCACTCCAGAGACCAAAAGATTATTATACATACGTGCTACATGACAAAATTGTTAAACGTGCCTAACTTTTTGGACTCACATATTATCCTCTGACTCACTGTTCCCTCTACCAGCGCACACTATCACTGAAAAGTCTCGGATCGCTTACTATTCTTAAGAAATCTCTTAAATCCCCACTCAACCCCTTCGTGATTAATATTCCATCTGAATACTGAGAAATGAAACGCAATTTAGCATAGATTTGCGAACTGCATAATCAGTGGGTTGTAACAACGAATCCTTTAAAGAAGAGATAAGTCGACCGCGAAAGAGTTGAGATGCGTAGTTAGGATTTCTAGTTGCTTTGAAATGACTGTTTAATAAGTAGACTGCGGATTTGTACGCATTTGTAGGAAATTTAAATATACAAAGGGCTGCAAAGCGCATTTAATATGCAGAAAGATACACAATATTTAAAGTAAAAATTATTGCAATTTTAAGAGAAGAAGAATCCTTCACTTGAGTCCCACTCTTTTAATTTTGTTAATAAAAATATGAATTTGCATAAAGATTCGCAAATTAAGAGTAAGATTTCGATATGCCGTTTTGCCTTTATAATTATTTGATAAATACTGCGGGTCCCAAAGTTGTTGGGTACCAGAATATACCAGAATCTACTGTAAATTCTAGTCTATGACCTTCAACCATATAAAGAATCGCATCCGGATTCAATTTCTACTGTAAGAAAATATTTTAAATTTGAAACATTTACACATTTTAGAACAAACTTTAGAAGAATAAAGATAATGTGAAAATTCATAAAATATAAAATTACACTTGAGAAAGATTCCTAGAAGACGATTTATAAAGGATCATTGATTGCATGAACAAAATTACTCTTAAAATTAATTTAATATTATTTTATTTATATTAACGTCACAAATTCCAGATAAAAATCATCCAGATAAAAAAATAGTTAAATAATTCGCGTTTTATTTCGTAATACTATTTAATTAAATACCTATAAAAAAAAAGTAACGGATTTTTGAGCTATAATGTACGCACGCCTACTGAGCGCTCTTAGTATTCTCGAATACCATAACAGTGATGATTGAATGACGCACAATACTTGCAAAGTCGAAGAACAAATCAACTTTTTAAAGTTACACGTCTAAAAATGGCTCAATCTTAAACCCTAGAAATCAATCAACATGGAATAATAAGTAAAGCGAATTAATTAGAATCGCTAATAGTTATTGAACTTTTAAAACTTATTAAATATTATTGCAATGTTTTTATTCATAGAACCATCACGATCATTAAGTCACTAAAACTAAAAGGTAAAGTGATAGGTAAATAATGAAAATGGTCAGATAAGTAAAGTAATGGAATATTCAAGCAAAAAACATTGAATATTCTTCGAGACATCGAGGTTTGAAGGTAAGTCCGATGACTCAGTTGGCGTAAGTGTACGGGACTTTGATTGTAACTCGTAGAGATCCCCGTTGCAACTAATTAAAATGGAGGAAGAGTATTAGAATCGCTTCTGTCGTTCTTCCGCGATACAAACGCTTCGTGTCTTGATACGAAGATTAAGACTACTTGGAAATTCCGTGACACTTAAGCTAATTATTTTTTACATACCAGGCACTAATTGCAATTCACAAAAATCTATTAATGTACTTTTTCTCGTTCCATGGTTTTTAATAGATTTAATAAGTATTCAAATTACAGAGGAAACATTAATTATATCGTTACTATTACTGCTTTCATTACAAGTACGTATTCTTATAAAACTTTTAATATTATTATAGAATACTTTAGAAATTTACAGAGGACAATTAAGATTGCGGAAGTATGTTAGAAATACCTTCTGTTCTTCCGCGAAACGGGTTGTTGAAGTTAGATTTTGACTTATGTAAGAGGCGTCTTAGTGGTTAATTCACGCAAAGGTGCAAAGCTGAAAGCAAACAGGTATATATCATGCTGGAACTTCTTACAATAATGTTACTTGTTTCTCTAGATAAAAATTCAGACATACCTGAGAGATGTTACGCTAAAAAATGTACTAATAAAAAATGTATTTTACAAAAGCTATTGGCGCACTCCTATATTTATTTTGATACTTACTTCATTGAAATTACATTTTATTTCGATTAAACTTTCCATGATTTAATAGCAGCGAACACATAGGATTATAATAATTTGCTGTGGCAGGAATTACATTCGAAAACCGTTTAAAAAGTGTTTCATTGAAACATATGAGTATTCGCAAATAGTTGTTGTAACCACTGTATAATTAATGATAATTAACGAATTTAGAAGAAATGTGGAAATCCAGTAAAATAAAATTATTGAACTAAAAAGCGTAGAATGAATATTCGTATTGGCATTGCAAGTGAATATTCGCTGAGTTAATATGGTAAAATTTCTAGAAAAAAAAAAGAACACTGATGAAAGAAGAAGTATATGCTATGTGCAATGTAAAAGATCATGTTACATAATATTGCAGGAAATTCAAGTTTCAATTACTTGCTATTCAAATAATAGCAGGATGGCCATATTATGAAATGATTACTATCTACGCCTCGTGGGCTCCCAACTCTGACTCGCAGTCAACTGCAAACCAAGCATTAAAGTCTCCAGACATACTTGATACGCATAGTACTGTGGCATCATTTCGAATCAGATTTTTTATTATCCCAACTATGTTATATGTAGAAACACTAATTCAGTGCCTTTATAAGCAATATTCAAATGTTATTTGAATTCAACGATCAAAATTGCCACCATTATACTTTATAACTTTAGACCATACTTTTACTGTCATCAATATTATAAAATATGTGGCTTATAGCATTTAAAACATGAATAATACAAATTCCTAGTTAACTTTTGATGTTTACACCGAGAAAGTAGATCCACGTGTTCTTAAAAAAAAAAAAAAGATTGTAATTTACGTGCTAATTCTAGCGAATAAAGTGACAAGTATATAAATAGAATCTTAATCGATTCTAGGAAATTTAAGTGGAGATTTCTTAGAATTGGTAATTGTCACGATGAAAGGATACTGGTGCATCCATGAGCGATATGCAAAGTTGATACTTGTGAATTCCGTTCAGCCTGAATAATACGATTCGAGTCACGGTTCGATAGAAAAAGAAACGCAGTTTAAATCGCTACAGGTGAAATCTGTCGGTCGTACAAATGTTTCCAATGGTCGGTATTTATTTCACGATGAAAACAGTACAGTTGGCACTGATTGGTACGTTCCTCGCTGCCGTTTTAAAATTTTGTAATTACATAAATTGTGAGCGGAAGCAAAAACTCGAGGGTTTGTCGTGAAACATAAAAAGACGTTTAAAAAACACCAATTTGACTGGAAATTTCTGATGACTCATTTCGAATGTTGTAATCAACTGTTTCTTTTTCTCGGGACCATTTTAAATACCAATCACACCATTAAACACATTTTGGGCACTGCAATTTTCTATACGGTTTTTTAAACAAATAAAACAGAAAGACCATATATGCTGTTTTTTTTTGTTTTACTACTTCAAGGCCAAGTATTCGTGAGGTAACCAATTTGAAAGAAATATTGACGTCATCGCGGACACGCGTTTTTGAAGAATGGAAATTTTGCGCGTCAAATTCGTAGATAACGTCTGAGAATAAAGAAACAAAAGGCTATTTAAACAGTAACCATGGAAGTTTCTAATAGCGGCGAGCGGTCGCGTTCACGAGCGGTAGAAAGTTTCCGGTTTTAATGAAATAAACGAATGAAAAAAAGCGTGGCCGACGTTGAAAATGAAACCGCGTCGTGCATGATTTTCCAGGACGCGTCGCGTCACGCTCACGAAATACGAAAGTTCAATTGACCGAAGATATAAAATAACATGCTTCAAATGAATTGCCCTATTACACTTTTCAATTTCAAAAGCAATAAAATAATTACCGATTATAAAATCGCAATACATTTAAATGAAAATAAATAATACTTAATTATATTATATTGTTGGATGCAAAAACAACTTCAGAGCACTCAGGTTCTTTTTGAGAAAAATGTATAAATGAATTACCCATACTTTTTTAAATATGCCTTCCAAATTCCATTGCATTATCTTTGAAATCGATGAAGCTATGGTGGAACGGCATATTTCAAATGTACCAAAATGATGTGTAAAATTAAGAAAACTACAAAATATTAAAAGTCTGTACGATATTTTGGAAAAGAAGAAGAAATATGTTGGTTTAAAAAGCAGTTCAAACAGGATAATGAAGATATCATCGAAGATACGAAATGATTTAAAGTGGAATCATATGTTTTCCAATATTATACACATCTTCAAATGTTATATAAATATCATAAGCAATGAAACAGAAATGAATAAACATCACCTTTTACTATATTTTTGTATTTTATGTAAGAGGAGCCTGAGATGGCCATAATTAAAATAAAAGTAGTACTAACTCATTTATTAAGTAATTCATGTTACATTAATAAAGATGCAAAGTAGAAACATTAAACTTTTAAATATCTTTCAGAGTTTTAAGACAATTTTACCACGAATGAGAAATGTATAGCGTGAATAACTGTAAAGTGTTCAGCAAGGCTTGTTCCAAAATTCAATTTCATCACTCATACCTTTCTTGCACCCAACAATACAATTGTAATAAATTTACCCAAATAAAATATTTTAATAATCTATTTTATACGGTTACAGTGGATTCATATTTGTGCATGTCCGTGCAAACTTGCGTTTCGACAAATATGTTTGATTTGTCTTATCAGAGAAGAGCAACAAGCGTGAAAATATTCGTCGAAACATAGTTCGTACGAACACGCATCCATTGTAATCGCAAGCCAACTCTTTCTTAATTTGGTAAAGCATTTCTTGTTATGCAAAGAAGATTCCCACAGTGGTTCATTTTCCTGCAACAAAGGCTAACTGTTTTCCCGAACTCTCGTTGAGAAATTACTCGTCAATGACGGTGCATTTATTTACATGAAACGGATGCACATATGAACAACGGACTTCCACGGTAAACATAAATTACAAGTCCTGTCATTTACGTCGGCTAAGTATTATCCATTTCTCCGGGATTTCCTCGTACAACTGTTTTTTTCGAATGGGTAATTAAATTTCAAATTATCCTCTTTTGCTACCGTTAAGTATGTGTTACATCTAATATAATTGAAAGTTCTGTTCGTATGCAAGTAACGTACCTCACAACTTCATATGTTACGTCTCGCTAAAGAGACTTGAAAATAGAGGAAAATTTTAGTATTTCACACTTGAGTTGCGTTTATCATGTTTGTAAATAAACTACAGACGCTTATGCAAGTATGCTAAACAGATGTATGTATGTAAAAAGTAATTGAAATATTTTTCCTAAACATCGTTTATGACAAGTAGATTGAGGATTTTTATGCAAATTCGTATGTTTATAAATAAGTTTAAAGAAATAGGACCTAAACTGGGAGTTACTTCACCTTTTAAGTATCATATTTTCTATGATACTTTAGATACTTTGTACAATTTTGGGAATCATATGCTTCCTGCACTTTCTTGTACCTTTAAATTTCCAATAACTGCATAAAAATCCGCAGTCTAATAATAAGGATAAGTGACGGTCAGCCAGTAAATTTCTATTTAAGTCCCATTTCTTCATTTTTCTTCTAGAAAAATATGAACCTACGTAAAAGTCTGCAAGTCTACTTATAACCGAGTCTTTTGTTAAATTTTCCTAACATTGAAAAAGTACAAAAATTATAAACGATATTTCAAAATAATTCAAATCAGATATTAATGAGCATAATAAAAGATGGCCAATCAAGCTTGAAATGATTAATATATACCATCTCATCGACACTTTTATTTTACACCCATACTTCTAACAATTATTGCAATAGTTACTGACAGAGAAAGTGCGCCATTAATTAGCCGACATATTCTTTCACCTGTACCAGTTATTTCATTTCGTGGAAAAGATCGATCTCGTCTCTGAAACACGTTTCGAGACCTTGTATCCTTATCTAGTTACAAAGAGTATCATGCTCACGGAAATTACAAGATGTAAAACGCGACTAGATTGCTTTTCCCTATACGCTGACCCGACTTTTTCCGTTTCTGCCCCGTGACTTTTGATCGATCAAGCAAATAAACAAGTATATGCGCACGTGTATGGTAGCGTGTGTTTCGAGCAATTAAACTTGTCCAGAAACTTTCACGGAAGTGCGTCGCTGCACGGATTTCCGCGCTCTTTTATGAAGCCGGGCACAACGTGCACGATTCGAAATGTATCAAAGGCAAAACAATTTTTGTCGTGGCATAATTTATCGTTTCCGGTGCTGCATGACGAAATATCTTGATTTACCTGTTCTATCCTGTAATTTATAAAACCCAGCTGATAAGCAGAACTAATTCCCATAATCGACCTCTTAACGTTTACGTGCTGCAAATTGTTTTACGTTGATACTTGGCATATCTTTTCTGTCGCCCCGAAGAGACTATTTACCGCATCAGAAATTAATTTAAGCAACGTTCATTGAAAATATACTGTGATTAAGGAAATTATTAATATAACATCAATAGAGTGTAATTCAATCAGTTTGGTTTGTCATTTTCTGTTTTAATGACAATTTGTTTGCACTGCATTAGGAGTATACAAATTAATTCGGTAGCATTTTTCACAAAATTCAATGCTTATTTACAGAAGTCAAGTTCAATTTTAATATTCAGCAGAATTTTTCTTATTTTGAATAACTTTTTACCTATTTGATAGGTAAGTCATAAATTTCCCCTGTGAAAATAAATAACAAATAATGAAAGAATCGGCAAAAAAAAATAGCTGCACTGAATTAATTTGTATACCTATTATTTATAAATTTAATGATATTAATTGGTAACCGTATACAATTTCGTTTTATTACACTTTTATCTATTTTATTTTTAAATCCTGCAGTATAATTGTCAACAAATTTCTGCCAGATAAATCTTGAAATAGAAAGGCAGCGTTTGCATATGTTACAATTGCTAAGTTACTTCAATTACCCACAGTTACTATTAAAATTAGTATCAGAAAAAGACCTTCACACTTATTTATCCCATGCGGAAATAATATTACGAATTTATTCTTAGATCCGCGTCCTTGCACACATTTTTACAACTTCGTTGCGACAATTCTTCTTTGACCGACCTCGCCATTCACACAATCGTACAACTAACTCTAATATATTCAACTGTGCCAACAGGTTACGACTTTTATTACCGATTACTATTGAACGTGCTCCAAGCAACCTGTGTGTTTAATCGATTCGAAACATATAGAGTACATACATTATTTTATTGAAATTCTATCTCTACTTTTGCGCAAGCTCATTTTATTCTACTAATTGTGGTTAGCACGGCGGCGGTAAGTGTATCAACCGCGAAGTCTTGTCCAAAGATCGGAATATATAAAGTAACACTGGCAAGAATTGCATTATATAACGCAGCCACTCTACTGTGTTAAGAAAACTGTGCGAGGAAAAATGGAAATTGCTAGCTACACGTGATTCTAGAATGGATAATTTCTTTGTTAGAATTTTCTCACTTGTTACCGCCAATTATTCGTACTGTACTTTTATCTACTTAAAGTGTTTAAAGTACCTCTTTCTCACACAATTTAAGTAATATGCGAAACGTAAATATTCTTTTATCGATATCAGCCGTAAAATGTTTCGCTGTTGCGATTAAGCATTTGGAAAAATAAATTGTTAATTATAGTCCTCGCATCGGCATAGGATCACCGCTGCCAATGCGATTCTTATCGATGCTCAAACAGTATCATGTTCCAGAGTCACGTACCATGTCGAATTGTTTTTAAACTGTAAATTCTACCTGATATGCCTATTTTTGAAAAAGGAGACTGCATTTTGTGGCATTCGTTCAAACAGTAATCGAATACTTAACATTAAAACTACCAACGACTAAAGTATACCTATTTGTACCAAAGAAGTAAAAATGATAAATATGTGAAAAAAATATACGTTGCAAGTGAAATAAATCTTTATTTATATTTTGTACAGAAAATCATGGAATATCCTCAAAAATGCATCGCCGCAAGTTTATACGATTATTTATGATAAATTGCTAATCGATCAATTGACCGACTTGGTAGTTTTACTGTTAATTTTGCGTTACAAATAGAAAATCTACTCTCGATATAGTCACTCTAAACGATAACATAATCTACAAAAGTATTTACAATAGAACTCTTCCAAAATCGTCAATCTAAATAAATTATACCCTTAGATATATGCGGAATATTTTAGCCAGACAATCTCAATCCACTGTCTACTCTCTGTTACTCAAAATCGAAAAAAATTCTTTAACTTGTCGAGATTCCATAAAAGCAGGCATTTTTTCAACTTATTTCTTAAATTACAAATAAAACACCTAAACTTCCAGATTACAATTTAACAATCTACAAAGTCGCAACAGAATCTTTCAAAAGTTTACATATTCAACAAATCTGAAACCTAAGTAGCTACACAATTACGTTTCTTCGTATTCTAAACCAAAGTTAAATCCGAATATCCTTATTCCAAACGATAATTTAACAATTTATAAAGTTATTTGCAAGAGAGTCCTCCAAAATCCTCAAACTAGTTAAACTTTGATTTTAATCAACCAGTATCTGCTATTTGAAACTAAAAAAAACGCTTTTGCCCAACGAAGATCCACAAAGGTAAAGATTTTCTCGATTTGCCGCTCGCATTGTGAATAGAAAATCTAATTTACCAATATTCTGACTCCAACTAATAGTTTAATAGACTATAAAACCATTTACAATAGAATCCCTAAAATATCTTCAATAATAATGTAAACTGAAATTTTATCGGGCATAAAACAACGACCAGATAACCTCAATCTACTAGCTACTACACGGTAACGAAGAAATTATTTTGGTTAGCAAGATTCTACGAAAAGAGGGACTTCCTATTAAACGATTCTAACGGGAGTTTCTCAGCTAAAGATATGTGAAGGCTTACCGGTGGCGGTTCGGTGGAGGAATAAACCTCGCTGGGCGCGTAATTGCTATGAGGCGGATGAGGCATCTTTTCCGACACAACAGCCACAGTGGCCAAGGAATCCGGCTGGTCCTTTTCCATCTTCCCTGGTAGCTTTTTACCCTAAGCACTGACTGACAGACTCTGACTACAACTGGTACCCTTGCTGTTATGTACCTCGAAAAATCCTCTCTCTTTTTCTCGATCGACGAGAACACTCGATGTCGATCGCTCGGCGAATCGACGAGCAGTGAGCGGCCGGCACCGTCTGACACCGCTAGCTTAGGGTTACCCCCACCAGCCTTTGAAGCTGCTGAACCTTCTGGTACACCTTTCTGATGGGTATGTCTTCTGGTACCAAGGTGTACCTCAGCGTGTTCTCGTTGTCAGACTTTCTAAACAGCACACACAGTGTACTCGTACATCCGTGGGCGAGACCGAAATGAGTATACTTGTGTGACTGTGTGTGCACAGGTGAATGCTTATGTGAATGCATCCGTGTAAATGTGTCCGTGCAAATGTACCTGTGTAAATGCGCTTGTGTAGACGTATCCCACCGCTGTTCTCGCACCGATGGGATTTCCATGTGGGGATCAACGTTCGAACCGAAGTTTTGCAATGTTTTTCTTCCATTCCTTTCCCCCACCTCCCTCCTCTTGTGTTCCTCCACCCCCACCTTTCACCTCGTCCGTATTCCATTTTTTCCCTGCTTTGGCAAAATTGCATCAACGTGGCGGACGGATGGACGAGCCCTGAATCGCAGACGGGACTGTTTTTGAATGTGGAACTCTCACTGGTTGGACTTTTAAAGGACATATGGTTATTTAGCGCATGTGCGTGTATACGAGTTGCATGCGAAGCTCGTCTCACCGGCAAGAGCAACGTAATTGGAAAGGCGCCGGCGGTTTTCGGGAGAGGCGATTATACATTTTCTCTTTAGCGACATGTAAATGGTTAAATAGTATTACAAATATATGTATGCTTCGAGGGATTTTTATTTTAATTATTTATTTACATTATTTGTATGTAATTATTTGTAGAGTAAACAACTTTTCAATGCAAGCGATTGCAATTAATTAAACGTCTGTGGAATGTTTGTGAAATTTTATTGCACGCTTTGTGGCAAATATAATAGACTTAATCGTCTTTGTTCAAATCGAAACGTGTACTGCAAACCTTGTTAATTTTTTCACAATTTCCTTTTCTCCGTTTACACGCCCTGTTGAATTTGTTTTGCATCTCTTGTAAACTCTCTTTTTATTAACATTATACTTTTTCTATCGTTTGTATCCTTTACACTATTACAGTCAGTCACAAAAGTCTAAATACGCATTTTAAATTTCAAATATTTACAGATTTGAGGATATATTTTGGAGTAATAAATATTCATGAAGATTTGTAAAATATAAAGTCACAAGTATTATTTATTATTATTATTATTTTATTTAATCCCTGCCTATACGGCTTAGGATGACTTCTTGTTTACAATGCTTACATACGTTTTCTTATTTCTATTTCTATTTCTATAATTTATTCCTACTTCATCCTTAGTTATTAATATTTACATCTTATTAACTACTTTATGTACTTTATATGCTCTTGTAATTCTGTACTCTATATTGCTTTTCCTTTGGTATTGTTTTGTGTTTCTGCTTCTTCTTTATTTTCCTTGTTTTTTTCGTTCCCTTCCCCTCTCCCCTCTCTGACCGCTTCCTTTCAACATGCACATTTTCCTCTTCTTCGATTTTCCTTTTCCTTTCCCGCTGAATCTTCTTCATCACCTCCAGCCCGTCTCCTGCCCCTCTCAAAACTTCTTCCACTCTCATATTTCCTCTCGTGGCCTCGCATTTTTCAATCACATGCCATATTGTCTCTTCTTCCTCTTTGCATATTCTACACTTTCTCTCTTCCTCTTCTCTCCAGTATTGCCTTCCTCTGGTTTCATTGCCACATCTAAATCTTGCTATCATGCTCCTTTCTTTCATTTTCATTCTCTGTTTTAGATATTCCGACCTTTCTTTTATTGCAAGTTCTTTGTAGTATGCGTTGTACTTTGACTCTTCTATCTTCCTTCCCCTGCTTTCCCCTTCCACTTCATCTATTCTTTCCTTTACTCTCCTTGCAATTTTCTGTACCTCTCCCTCTTCCTCCCCCCTGATCATTTCCATCCAGTCCTTGCCGATTCCCAATCTTCTCCTCACTTCTCCTCTTCTTTCTTCCCACCCTCTTTGCCTTTTCTCTCCCCTCAGCCTTTCCATCTCCCTTATGCATTCTCTCACCAATTTCTTGCTTGAGTTTCTCGCAGTTTCTTCATATTTAACCGCTCTCCTTACTGCTTTTGTTCGTATTTCTTCCTCCTGTATCTCCTCCCTCAAGATATAATTAGGTGTCACTTTCTCCAACCCTAGGATCCACTTTATGTATGTATCTTCTCTTAACCGTGTCTAATCTTCCTTCATCATTCCAACCCCAGATCTCTGACCCGTACAATGCCACGCTCTCCACTAAGGCCACAAAGATCTTTAGCCTTCCTTCGAATGTTTCCTTAAATAATCTTTCTCCAATGTGCCATGTTCTTTTCATCGCTACTGCCGATTTCCTTATCCTTTCCTGTATGTGTTTCTCTGCTTTTCCATTCTTTTCCATTATATATCCCAGATCTCTTTTACTTCCTCCTTTACTTCCTCCAATTCCTTCTCTCCCCATCTCCATTCCCTCCTTCCCACTCCTTTTCCTCTGCCCCTTTCGAAGACTAGTATCTTCGATTTTTCTGTGTTTATTGTCAACCCTTTCCTGTCTATGTACTTTCTGAGTCTTCCTAGCATCCCCTTCAGCCCCACTTCTGACGTCGCTACTAGCACGATATCATCCGCGTATATTATTGTCCATATCTTTTCTCTTCCTATCACCACTCCTCCCAAGTCACAAGTAAAGAAGATTTATAGAAGACGTTTCATAAAGGAAATGTCATTGATTACATGTATAAAATTGCTTCTAAAAGTACATAAATTATGGTCTTACTTATGCTGAACAAATTATAGGACGCTGCAGATGTCTCACAGGATCTAACAAAGTGAAAATACAGTTAGAACAATAAGTTTTGTATACTTTAATTCAGATACCTGGATTTTCATGAAATCGTATTTTTGGTTCATGTATACATGTTTTATTGTAAATAAATAGGAAAACTATTACTATTATTTGAAAATTTATCAAGTTTTAATTAATAAATAAAGTGCCATTCTTAAAATCATCGAAATTTCTGTACTTTTTCAGATATTCGGAATTTAGAGGTGTATGTAAACTTTTGTGACTGACTTGCTATATTTTTGTATATAGTATTTGCTTATTCTCTACATCAATAATTCCCAAACTATGAATCGCGATCCACTGATGGGCCGTATGAAATATTAAAAAATAAAAGTAACAAAATTACTAGGAATAAAACACGTGTAAGATGTTTATAAAGCATGAAAGAGGTAAACAAAATACCACGATCAATTATGTAAAAGAATACTTGCATATCTGTGTTGTATCAATCCTAAGACTGTGTACTTTTTGATAATGTTCTGTAAACCTATGTTATCGCCTTTGACAGAGGTATAACATCGAGCATGCTAGAATTTGAATATTTATTTTACTGAATACTATTATCTATATCTATATAGGATAAACTACCCAATTATTGACATTTTAAGATACTATCACAAATGAAAGACGTATACAAAAAAAATGCCCATTGTTGACATTGATTTCCTTAATTTTGTTGCAGTGCTTACTAATTATTGACACTTGAATTGGAAGAAGATAAAACAAAGATAACGCAAAACTTTTATTTCCGTGCTGAGTATCATTGTAATGAACATACCTTTGGACACAATTACCTTAGCAAAATTCAAACAAAATGGAGTTTCAAAGAGCCTTTATAACACGTAACACAAACTGAATAATTATTTAATGGTTTACACTATACTAAGAAAAAGGAATATTGTCAATAACAGATACACAATAACAAATCAATGTCAATAATTAGAAGACTGTCAAGATTAGGGTGGCTTACCCTATATATATATGCATATATATATACATATATAATGTATAATATACGCAGTATTACATACAGTTTTATATGTATAATGTATTCTTAATGTATAAAATAAATATTTTTACTGATATTCCAAACTTGGAAAAATTCAAGTTCCAAGTTTTACCTACTTTAAAAAAGATAAACTGATTCATTCTATACACACTGATATTTTCTTTCGATGTATGTATATATCGTCTTCACAGCAAATATTTCACTATATTACACAAGTAGAGTGTGTAACAAGTCATCTAGTTATTTTCTGTATTAACCCGAAGACTTTGAAAGATTGACTTTGAAATGGAAATATTCTTTGCAGTGCACCCAATCTTTGATACGATCAAAATTACTTTTGAAATATTTTTTCTGCTGTTAAAGACATAAACGATAATTCATTGACTTGCTTTAGGTGCGAACGGCCTGTATGAACATACTCATATCTTTGCGTAAAACAAATTATTCCACTAAAATTCTTAACTAAAGGAAGTTGAGATTCTTTAATTTATTTCATCTACAAAAACTAAAATAGAAAACAATTATATTTTTCTACAATTGAGTAAAACTTTGTTTAGAAAAATTTCTACTTCGTTTTTATACAGAATGTGTAAAGATATAAAGAACAACTGTTGAATCATTATTTAATGCGAAGCAACGAAAGAAATTATGTAAAGAACCTTATTCGAATCATCGCTGTTCATTCATTGCTTGGCGAATCGTAACGCATCGCGTGCACCTTGCATCAGTTTATATTTTCTTCTCTGAGGAACACGAAAAGGCTATGCTGGCATGGTAGAGTTTAAGAAATACTAATTCCATGAATAACAATCCTACATGACTCCCCAATATTTCTAATACCCAAAAAAATTGAAGAAAAAGGAAATTTGCATAATACGTCAGCTGTAAATGAATAACTTAACTTTCTTGTACCAGTTACCATTTACTCTGCCATTATACAGCTAACTAATTAATACTGAATAGCAAAACGATTAATTATCTACTTTAATTATACCGAATTATCTGAATATCTCATTCGAGCCTGTTTTCCATATATTGAGGAAAATTTTGCGTATTAATTTATCCTTTAATTAAAACCTTATTTAGCAGTAAAAGGCAAGTAAATTTCGATTTGTTTAGGGGAAATTAATATACAGGGACTTATGGAATAACCTGTTTAATATAACTCGTTTACGAATTAAACTACTAACGATTAAAAGAAAGAAGAGAAAATCATTTACAAAGAGATTTCTTCCACGTCAAGTACGATATAATGAACGGGAGCACATCGTAGAAGCTACGTTACCTGTGGACAGGAAGTGACCGGCCAGAAGAACTGAGGAAGTTCATATTACAGTGTTCGTTAATGGTAGAAGAGTACTACGTGTGCGTGACAGTGAACAGAATAGAGGACCATCGAGAGAAATGATAGAAGGAAGCGCTGAAAGTCTTTTGTTTATCGACATCCATTTAATACACGAGTAACAGACGAGTACTTTCGAAATTTCACGTCGCTAACTCATTCAGAAGCGTTTGTAATTTAGCGGCTCCATATCTAGGCGAGGAAGCATATTTTAGCTCCTATACCTCCGATCTAATATTATGCTAATTTTTAACACCTCTTCCTGTTTGCCGTATACGATTTACGATGCGATTATGTGTGAACTTCTAGACCTTTTTATGATGCATTTTTTGGGCTACATATTAGGTGTACCAATGAGTAAACCACTTCTTTGGTCAAATTCAGCATTTATTTTTAGCAGAATAAAATATTTATTCTGTCCAAAAATTTCTACTGGAAAAAAAGCTTGATTATTCGATAAATTAAACGTATTAACCTGTTCTTATATCTGGATGGTATATTTGAAATAGCAACTATATTTATTAGAAAAATGGTGCAATATTTATTGGTACGCCTAATAGTTTATACTTATATTTGAGTGTCTTATTGATATTTGATTGATGCATATAAAGTTACAAATCGCGGATAGTATAAAAGTTCGTTGATTTAAACAATAAATAGATAAATTAGTAAGAAAAATGCTTCCTCATTAAAAAGCATGTATACAAATTAATGGAAATTATTTTCATTGAGTAGAACCATTGAAACGCAGAAAGCGTTTTCATTCAACTTCCCTGCCGGAAATGACTATTTTATATACACCAAACTAATATCGTCTTACCTGTAGCAAAATCATGTACGTGCGAATTTTCACTCCTTGAATAAGAACGTGAGAGAAAGCAGAAGGGTGTAGTAAAAAAACTATGTTATAATGAGACTTAAGTCTGAAGTGAAAGCTAATATTCGTAAGAAAATTTAAAAAACTTTATTTTTCAAAGTTATCTGCTTACATTTTACGTTCGAAGGATATATCCGAATTACCATAGTTTGTCGATTCATACATTCGTGATATTGACATAAAAGCGTTTATATAAATTATAATAGAACATAGTACAATAATTGTTCACATTTCACATAACTTTATCTACAGATGTACAGAAATTTAGTATTACCATTAAATGGTGTGCACACAAATAAAAATATTGAAAACAAATTAATTGTCATCGAGTCAAGCCGAGTATATTTCATGGAATTATTTTTATTTATCCCACTATGTACCATCATTTTTTACCTGGTTGAAAATTCAATATTTTCCTTTCTCATTAAAGTATTTTTATTTGTCTACTAATTTAATGTTCGCTTGCAACACTCAACGGAAAAAATTCACACTTTAATAGACAGTTATTTTTTAAGTGGTTTCACGCTGCTAGATCGCTAACATATATATGAAACTTCTGCGTCGCGTTGTAAGTAGACTAAAATACCCGCGTAACATGAATTTGAAACGCAAGCCTGGCGATATCTATGAACAAGACTAATTCCGCTACACGTTGCGTGTCGAGTTAGAGATAAATACCAGCGACACACAATATTAAATTGAATTATCATCTAACGTCAAAATTATATATGTATGTACGTCAAAACGACACGTGGGAAGATAAATGTTACAAATGTAATTAACACAAAACATTATATTTCTTTTTAGGTCGATACAAAAATTCTTCTATTAGTTAATACGCTACGAGATAGTATTAGAAATACAAAAATGTCATTTTTATCTATAAGAATTTTTCTATAATATTTGTTACAGTGATACTGTTCTGTAATCTCTGTAGAACAGGTCAGACACTGTCGAAAATAATATTGTGATTTAGGAACGAATTTAACAAATGTTTTGCATATTTTTACATATTACGTGACTTCTGTGCTTTTTTTGCTCATTTAAATTTTCCATGAATACATGTTAATCTGCAGTTTAGCTATAAAACATGCTGATACTACTTTTAGCATCTTTATGTTAATTTCCATGGATTTACGTTTATCTTTATTGAATTACTGTTATTAAAAATAATATTCCTATGTGATTAACAATCCCTTTGACAACTTCTTTTAACGTAATATCTGTAAGAAATCTGGGCTTACGCATATATACATATGTATTACAGATTTCAGGCAACGTTCATAAAGATATATTTATTTTGCAATTGCATGCGACGTCCAAAACAAAGAGTAAATTTTTCTCGGCTCTTTCTCCACTTTGAAGATCGTTAATCATCCAACACACGAAAATTTACGTGCTCCTCGTTAGCATCGTTTTCACGTAAATGGTAGTTATGCAGATCATCTGTACACTGTGGACGACAAACGAAATGCATCGTACTTACTTTAGATTCTTTTTTTACCGTCCCGTTTACCTTCTTTTACCAAGTGAAAACGCTGCAGAAGATTTCACACAGTCACATATCGTTAACGCGAATAATGTATTGTAACCTTTTTTTAGAAATTCCGTTGATAGCTCTTAATTTTTTTGGGTTACTTGTAAAGTAATAATTAAACTGCAAATTTTCATGCAAATTCATATTTTTGTTAACAATATTGAAGAAATGAAATCTGAGTGGGGAATCGTTTCACCTTGCAAACAAAATAATATGCATTTTACTTTGAATATCTTGTAAATGTTTACAAATTATGTGTGATCCCCGACTTTCTGTGTATTGAAATTTCCCATAAATGCATAAAAGTCCGCAGTCTAGCAATAATAAATTCCAACATTATTCTCTTATTTATTCGCATTGTGTCACTGAAAGAAGTTGTTAAAGTATGAAAGTAGAGGTTCTGCTTGTCACTCCATTTCCCATTACGCAATTGTCAATAAAAAGATGCTTACTTAGCACTTTCAATTTCTCGTTAGAAACAACTACTACAGATTTCGTACTACCCTTTATGTTCCTTTCTTACGGAAATATCTTAGGCCAGTATAGATTTAATCTATAGCGAATAACAGAAGTTTATAAACAGTTCGATATAACTCGTTTCAATTCGTTATACAAATTTCCTAATGTAAGTATAGAAAGTGAAGCAGATAATCGAGTTGTTTAAGTGTCCATTAACATTCACAAACACTTAAGTACCTTCACTCGCAGCAATGTTCACACGCCGTTTAAAGCGAAATTCGCCAAACATGAAAATCCTGATTTTAATTAGTGTCCATGCGCATGTGGAACATAATGGACTGTATGTGGAGCAATTCTTTTGTCGATAGGAAATCTCCTTGAGAGGTTGAAATCAACTCCTTAAAGACTCACCATATGTGTATTTTCATTTTTTAGATGCAACTTTGCCTGGAACTTTTTTTGCGATAGATTGATAGAGTACTAAAAACTCAACATTTTCTGTACGAACAGTTTTGCTCTATCTGGAATCATTATGAAGCTATTTTTAAAAAACCGAAAAGCAAATGGCGCTATACTGTTTGATTTCACAACTGATTTCGTCATTCGTAGTGTTCGCAACATTTATTTTGTTTGTATCTTTGAACATCTGTTTAAACGGTTAATAATAAACGTGACATTATGTTACATACGGAGACAATTTGTCGTCTTTAACGTAATTAATCATTCTTTTTCGTTTCTAGAAAAAACTGAAACCAATACGAAAACATTTATGATGATAGTCATCGCGAGAAAGAGAGGAAGCTACAAAGAAATGAAAAAAAAACATCTATTTAGTATTTGCACGATGCAACAGCTTGAAAGTGGCCATTGAATTACGATGATTTAATTCTGTATCTGTCCACGGAAACAAAATTACGTGTGTACATTCTCCAATTGTTCGAATTCGTTGAACGCAAGCGAACGATCTCGATAGAAGTACATACACTGTAATTGAATCTTGCACGCTTTTACGGCGATGAAAATAAATCTAATTCCTGCATTCTTCGGTTTAGGAGAATGACAAAATTATGTAACTGTAGTTTACGGTAAATGAGTCTTTGGCTGCAATGTACAATATTATTCCTCCCTGTTGTCTGCGTCCAGCCTGTCGATATTGAAAATAATTGTTGAAAAACGCCGAAACGCATCGAACCTTGACAATCTTTACACTTTCTTCTTTCTTTCACTTAAGACGGTAATGGACGAGATATTTGTGTTTCGCGAAGTACCTTCTGGCGCTAATAAATCATGCTATATCGCACATTAAACTTATCTAGCTGATAATTAAAATTAGTTTAAATTGTTATCTGACTATTATAATGAATTTTAATTCTGTATCTCATTCTGGAAATAGCTGGTGTAAGTTTGAAGGATTAAAAAGTTGTTCGAGTTCATTCAGTTGCTTTCACGGTAGTACTGAAAGTACGATAGCACTCAATGACAGATAATTAAAGATGTATTTATTCTATGTACATTCGAATTCATTTTATTAGGTGTACCAGTTAATTCAGATCCTTTATCTTTACACTCTCGGTGTCTTTATCAATCGGAAATCGGTAATTTTCTACTTTTCCAGTGACCAATGTACTTCATAAATATGAAAATGCTAAAAATGTCGAATATTAAAACTGTATTTGATTTTTCTTTAATAAATATTAAACCTTATGAAATTCTTATGAAATATTAAATCTTATCAACTAAATTCTAAGTTTAATTAACCCCTTCACTATTACTGATGACTAAACTGTGAATCTTTATGCAAATTCAGATATTTACAAGTAAAATTAAAGGAAAGATGTCTAAATAGGGTATCGTTTCACTTCCTAAATACTATAATTTGTATTTTACTTTCAGTATTTTCTGTATATCTTAACACCACTTGCATTCTGTATCTCTTTACATATTTAAATTTTCTATAAACACATAAACACCCCCATTTTATTGATGATTATCATCACCCACTGCTCAATCACGAAATATGACTAATTATATTTATGAAAATTCGCAATATTTCAGTATTTTAAATATATAAGAGCATTAAATGCTCGTTTGTAATACGCAGTATGCAACTACAACCAAAATTTTATAATAAAAAGACTACACTTTTTTCAATAAAAGAATTTAAACAATTGAGGGGCTCAGTGAAAAACAGGCATATGCCATACGTACTTACATCAATTTCGGTTTTTTTTCTTTGCTTTAAAAGTTCGTTTATATAGTCTTTAATTCGTTCCATAACTTATTATTATTAAATCATACATGAGTCATTGAATGTAATTATATAAAAATTTTGTAACTTTAGCAAACGATTAACTATTTAGTAGAAGAGGGGAACATGCCATTCGATCTCCTTAAATACTCATAGTTTTTCTACAATGTTCGTAATAAATACAGAAAATAATGCTGCCCCCAATCTTGGACAATGTGTAGTGGCTATCAAGTATCCTGATGGACGTAAAATAAAATCCGTAAAACTTAGAGACTTGCAAATTTTAATGCAATTTACCCCTCCTGTGTATATTCCATTTTATCGTAAATCACGATGTAATGGCAGTGAAACGAAACAAAAGCATGAAAATATGAGTAGAGAAAATGTAATAATAATATTAATTTTGCAGCTAAAATTTAATAGCACTTGTCATTTGCTGTCTAATTCGCTTAAAATGAATGTGATTCCGTATCGTATTTTCTATGAAAATGAAATCTTCTGTAATGTGCTCTCCTCTAAAATTGTAGAATATATGCATTTGTTATATAGCTGTTGTCATAGTGAAAGGTTTAAACACAGCACTGGTACAGTAAATCATTATCCGTATAAAATGCAAATCGAAACTATTTATTTACATTCAAATAGAACGGAAACGAAAACTCTCTAGTATTATTTCTTCGGTACCTTCAAGACGATCAAGCGCAGTTTCTTACAAAAAGTATATACTTCTTATTTCAGAAATACTTAGTGATACATTTCTCGAAAGTAGCAATATATTCCCCTTTGTGTCTACAAGCGTTTATTTTTAACAAGAATAAATAAAAGCTCCAGCATCCACGCGCATATATACTATCGTATTATCAAACGAAGCCTGGAGGAATATTTATTAAAAAAGCATCGTGCTTTCACTTCATTTCCTATCCAATCAGAACCAGTCAAACTGTTTAGGATCGAGAAGACGAACAAGAATTGTAAATGCTCGAACGAACTGCGACGAGCTACTCGTGGAGAAAGTGGGAAATGTAAGTACACCCGCGAGTAATCGCACGACTATCGTAAATCCTGGCCTAGTCTCATACGATTCCTGGTAATTCGAAGGAAGAATACATTCACGAAATATCAATGCAATGCGTACTCCCGAAAAGAAGAAAGATCATCGTTCGATTCATTATAATATAATCGGTACCAAAGTGTAAACACTATACATTCACTGTTTGACCCGATTCCGATTGATTCTTATATGTACATGTGAACGAGACTTTCACCGGCTAAACTATCGAGCGAAAATATAAAGATGATACTTATATTCTATGGGAAACGCGCTTTTGCTCTACTAATGTGAAATTATTTAAAAAATTCATGGAATTCGATTTTCAAAAAGTATGACTAATCGTTTTGTGATAATTGCCAACTTCGACTAATATAATAGAGTGCGAATAATTAAGCCGCTCATTTGCTAAATCGATTAACTCCACAAAACGAAAAGTAAAGAAATTGATGAAGCAAATATATTGTACATACATTCGTTTCTTAAAATTCCTTTTAAAATTTTGTTTGAAATGAACACTGTAGAATGTATTATGACAGGCGTAGATCTTATCTAACGACATATAAAATACATGAAGTACTATATCATTGGAATAAATATTATTACTTCTATGAATTGTTTATTATTCCATGACCAAAAGAATTTTCCACATTTTGTGGTGTTAAGATCAATTCATAACGGAATTTATGTTAAATATAAACAGTTAATTTTTAAACGAAACACAACGGAGTAAAGAAGCATCAAAACTTCCTTCAACAAACTCTCAAAGAATAGAATCCGTATTTGATTCCAGTAAAAAATTATAAACGATTGAAATCTGTAGGTAACTATGTATTTTAACAGCTGATAATATGCATAATTATTTAGCAACATTTAAACGTAACAAAATAGACAAGTTGATAAAAATTTAAAATGAAAAATTAGAATGTTATTGATAAACTTTAGTATAATTTCGGTGTTTAAATTCCTTGTAGATACCTGCGATCTGCTAGAATTTCATTTCCCCCAATTGAACAACAATAATAAACTTTCGCTGTCAAAGTGACTGACGGTTTTATTAAGACCATCTATTTTTCACAGTATATGCATATACAGCATGTATAGATTTGAAATATTTATTAGTCTATTGCCTGATTAATTCATCATATAAGTAAGTACATAGACACGTTTCATTATAACGCGTATTCACGCCTTATTCGTTGTATATTTACATGTGAATACGTTCATGCGAACCGTTAACAATTACACTATATTGAATAATCAATTAGTTCATTTCTCATTCTTGCATAATGTAGTGCTTTAAGCGACCTTTCAACGTAAACTAAATCATATTTTACTTCGAAACACTGAGCTAGATAGCTTTCCTAGCTAGAACTAACTTATTTGCACCTAAAAATGTACGCATCAGATGGAAAGTATTATTGATTTTCTACTTTAGCCTAATTCTTCTAATTACAAATTCTATTATTTGACGTCCTGCTCAACGATTAATTCGATGAAGTAGAACTAATAAGGAATATGTCACGTTTGTACAAACACTGAATTTACAGTTGCAATCATTGTGATTATTTCACTAGCATAATAACAAACGGACACGTGCAATGGTATTAAACTGTTACTAAAATGATTATAAAGATAGGTCTGTTAGCAGAGACTATTGATTAAATTCCAAAAGAAAAATAATTCATTTAAAATATATGAAAAAATATTAAACAATTCTGAATTAGTGTAGAACCAGACATTTCATTTTACAAAACTGTTTGTTTTAACAAAAACATAATAATTTAATAGAAATAATTCTCTTTATGCAATGACCAATCATTTAAACGGTTCATAAAATTGGTAACTTAGGAATTTAATCAAAATTCAAATTTTGTCAATTAGATCACGTAATTATAAAGTCGTCAAAATAATTTCCATTATTTTCTGCAACTTTGAAGATATTGTATTTATGTCTTCAAAGAGGAAGAATGTATTTAGATTTAATGTAATTATTAGAAACTGAGAAATCTAGAGATGCGAAAATAATATTTCACCTAAAGAAATGATTGATTTATAATTTCTTATGAAAATAAATTGGAATCATAAACGTGCATATTCTAAAATCTTCCATGGAAATACTGTTCTTGCAGCATCAAGCTAGAATTATAAATTTAGAATTATTATTACAAATGCAAAAATAAAAAAATATCGAATTAATTTATGCACTTATCAAATTGAAGAATCGATTTTAAGATTGATTATACTTTCATCGATCGTCGGCTTATATTTACTATCAATGTTATCTTATTATCCATAATCCTTGTAATTTCTTTTAAAACTATCGCTATCCCTCATTATTTGCTCGCAAAAGCTGCTTAAATCTATTATTATTAGTGTATAATGGTTACTCTCTACATCCTAAAATCCATCGTTAAACTGTGGATTTTTATGCAGATTCGTATTTTTATTAACGAAATTTGAAAAATGGAATCTATGTAAGAGGCTGTTTCTCGCCCTTCAAGTAAAATAATATGTATTTGACTTTGGATATCTTGTAAAATTTTCCGTATTACACGCGTTCTCGATTTTTTTCCATAACTAAATTTGCACTAAAACCGCAATCTATCCGTTACGTTTATTTTGCACTTCAAAATCCGAATTCAAAGAGACAGATTCATAGAGATCCACATAAAAGAATATTTCACCTCAATTCCTACATCAATGTTAAATACTTTTTAATGGGGACGATAGTGCAATTAAGTACATGGAAATCCAACGGTTTTAATGGCAAAGTAGCTGCTCTTGTAATTATAGAGGCGCATAATAGTTGCTATCGGTAATAAGTAGGCATATATGCCTGCAGTTTTATTGAAGAATCGATTATTATCATCATCGGTTTATGATACCCAAGCAAAATATCAAATTTTCAACTTTTCTAATAAAAGTATGGCGTGACGACTGGGTAACCTGCTTTTACTATAATATGCAAAAAACTTTTCTATTAGTTGCAATCCATACCGATTGCATTAATGCCGCATTGCTTTATAGTTCGATTCACTAGAAAACGAAGCTACGCTCTATTAAACTCAATTGTCGGCTGGTTTTTCTTAATGTAAAAAATATTGTGCAGTATAGCATGCTACAACGAAAGATGTTACAACGAAGGAATGCTGCAGCAAACAGCTTTTATCATCGAAATTAAAATGTTACAACGAATAAGTATGTTACAGTGAACACGGGAAAATACAATCGATTGCACGTTTATTGGGTTGTTCGGACAGTTCGTAGCATTTGCGAAATTGTCGACATTAAATTTTTTTGCATATTGTGAGATCGAGGAAACGTTAATTTTTACGAACATTTGTGAAATATCAAAACTCTTAATTAGGATAAACGCAATGTTTGGGTGCTACACCTTAATTGCAACAATTAAAGAGGAACATCTGAAATTACTCAAAAGATTAGGCGACGTTTTTTTAACAAGACATTCCTTAGCCTCGCGTATCAATAAAATGATGGGAAAAATGATTAAACCCTACTTACAATTAGAATAAGTATTCTAAGTCTAGAAATCAAATTTTTGTACTGCAAAGATACTATTGTCAGCTACTGTAGCGTTTAGTGAATTTAGTGAGATTATTTAAGTAAATTGAAAAACATTGCATACTGTATATTGATTCGTAAAAATGGGGAAAACATAAGACACCCAGTATAGAAAAGCATTTCGTATTAATGCAGAGCGAACTACTTCGCAAAGAAGTAGATTCATGGAAAAAATATATTTTCACCGTGCGGGTGGGGAATGTACACCGATGCATAAAGCGCATATAATCGTACACGATTAGAATCTTTTGATCTTCTCCGTGTATAATGTATCGTAAGTGGATGCTTGTGTCACTGCCGTGAATACTCGCTTTCTCTGACAGTAGCGTATCTATGATTTCTTAAAAGGGATTCAACATTTTCAATACACTGATGTACATACGTTAGATCTTAAAACTAGGGATGGGACATTTGAAATTTCGAAACTCATCGAAGCATAAAGAGTTTTAAGATTCGAGAAACTCTCAAAACTTTGTACCACTTTTATGATTCGAAACTTCCGAAACCTAGGTAAATAATTATTTGCATAAATAACGGGGGAATGTTATCATGATACAAACTTATTTAGTTAACAATCCAATTGAGTCTGTCTTTACATTTTAGATGCATTTCTATTGAAACGTTTTCTCATCGGTTCATTGCAATCGTAAGAAAAAATAAAACGTACAGAAATTAATAGCATGCCACAAAGTCTCTCCGTTTATTCGTTGATTTAAATTATAAGTAAATTTAAGTTTCATTTCGTTGAATTCAATAAATGATTTGATTTTCTAAAAGCGATTTATTATGATTTTAATTCCTTGCAAAATGGACACTCCTTAGAAACAAAACGAAGAAAGTAACTATATATTTGGTGTTTCGAAGGCTTCGAGTTTCGAGAGTCTCGAGGATTTTGAACGTTCACAAAGTTTCAGATTCGTGTTTCGCTAATCAAACAGATACGTTTCGACACACTTGTATCTAAAACTCAAACTTAATGAACAAAAAATAATATATACTGCTGCTCAAACATTTAGAGAACCCTTTGCTATTTAAATAAAATATTCAAGGTATCGTTTATACGCATGCAGTTATTTTACCAGAAATATTCCACTTATATGTATACTAAAATAACATTATAGAAGAATTATATGCTTTAGAAACAGTGACTAATTTACGCCATCCTACGGCATATAAAAACAAATAATGTTTGGGTACATTTTTCATAAGTAATTACTAAATGAAGAAACCAAATTTTGTAGGAAAACATAAATGTAACTTCCAATTTTATTTCTAACTATTAACATTATTATACATATAACATATTATTCACGTTATATTATATTATATTATACATTATAACACATTACTCTCAAAACCTCTTCGGCTAAAACATTGATTACTGATCTTCACCCCAACGAGAATCTCAACATCCAAAGGAAACAATTTTAATTAATTAATGAATAAAAATCTATTATCTTCATCGAATTAAAACACAATGCTATTACAAATAGCTTTCAAAAAATGTATAGCAAATTTGAATGCGCACGCAGTCTTCCGCATCCAGTTTGTCGCTCAAAGATTTGCTCTATACACTTTAGGTAAAATTAACGGTATTTAACTATGATATATCCAAGTGGAATTATCCAGATTCGTTAAACGGTTTATTAATTATTAATTATTTTGTGTCCCTCGACACCGAGCAATTATGGTTAGATTATGTAAGAACATTTCCATAATTTTTGGTCCAGTAAAGTAAAGTCTAACCCAATTCGTGTTCTTGAGAATTTCTTGCAACTATAAATATCCTAATTTATACATTTATTATTCGTACCACAGACGAGGACTCTAGCTTTGAATTTCCGCGGAATAAAAGGTATCTATTTTATCGACTGACTAGCAATTTTTATCATCTCGGAGGATTGAATCGTTCGCAGTTGTGATTTCACCACTCGAAATCATAAGTGGCATGAAAAGCTGTGGGATTTTTTCGGGTTCAGTTTTTCAGAACGTACAACCATTGACTAAGAACACGATAGACCACTCATCAAATGCTTTTGTTTGTTACACGGGTTTGCAGCTCATGAGACCACAGAGTAACTACAGAGCCGAAACTCCGCCCCTTTTGTGTCGTCGGTTTTTTTTTGCGCATGCGCCACTTATGGTGTGCGCCATAAAGGGAGCTGCACAATTATGGTGTACGTCATGCAGGGAACTGCAAAAATTATGGAGTGCACTATGAAGGAAACCGCAAAATACCGCGCATGCGATTGAGTATTTGTGTAATTATTATTATTAATTATATTATTATTACTTGTATATGTATTAATAACGTTAAATGTATACATATATATATACATAATAACATACATAACTAACAATAAATAACAAATACATGGTTTACTCCCTGAAGCTACAATTGCTATCAACTACTACGTCTATTTTAATATAAAATATAAAATATTGTAACTACTGTAATGCTGTTAAACTTTAAATAAATATAAGATAATATTATAATTGTATATCGTTTTACCTTAATATTTATAAAAGTACAAACATAACTGTCTTCTATTTTTTATCGAATTATTATTTATAATGTTGTTTAGCAAAAAATTACTAGAAAAAAATTATTTGTTCAAATATTATGTTCAAATATTGCCGCGCTTTTCGCTGTTTCTCCAATGCATTTCCATCCTTTTCTACTATATAATCAATAGAAGGAGATAAAGATACATCCAGTCAGAAATGGGGCAACTCTTTCGGTATAGTGTGCGGAACAACGAGGACACGAACGTCAAAGGTACTGACAGTAACCTTCGCCTTTCTAGTTACTCTGTGATGAGACCCATTACCATTTTCGTGTCACGTCCAACGTTAACGGCTAAGCACGAAATAAATGTGCAGCGCTGCAAGTAATAAGAATTAAAACTATAATATCAATAACAATTTAAATATGGTCGGATATACAGTTTTATATATAATTTGGAACATTTTCAATATCGGCTAATTAAAAAATCATTAACAAATTAATCTCATGGTGTATCTTGTATACTCTTTAAATTATTTTAATATTACGCTGTTACACATGGCATGAACATGTGACACGAAGTCCCATAAGATGATAGGTCAATCCTGTACCTCGTCTGTGGTCAATGATATCATCAATAAATGTATAAATTGTTATACTTATGGTTGCAATAAATTCACTAGAGCAAAGTATCAATAAAAGTCAAATGATTAGAAACCAAGATCTAAGCATTCTTCTAATCGTATCGAGATCGAACACTTGACGCGTCACACGAACTTCCTTATATTTCGCGAACCGATGCAAATATCCGAATGAAACCTTGGATTATTATTCACTGTACTCCGCACTTTCGTTTTCGGTCGGTTTCGTTCGAGTCGCGCGATTAGATTCCGAGATCTAAGCATTTTTCTAATCGTATCGAGATCGAAGTCTTGCTTCGTCACACGAATTTCGTGATATTTTCCGAACCGATGCACGTATCCAAATGAAACTAACTGATTATTGACCGCGGCACTGCGGGCTTTCATTTTAGGCTGATAATTAACTACTGCAGCCCGTACTTTCATTTTAGACCGGCGCAAACGAACTATTAGAAGCTGAACACTTTTCCTTTCCTATTCTTAGGTTAGCATTAACGGTTAGTCACTTCCCGCGTAAAAATTGCGAATGCGCAGTCTTGTGCAATTTCGTGCGCGCGCAATTTAGTTTCACGTTTGATTAGTAACACGATTGTACTGGACGTAGAAAAGATTATTGTCGTTCATTGAACGAAATATTTTAAAAAAGCTACGTTACTCTATCATTTATCCTAAATCTAATTCTATTACTAACTCCTTCCATACCTCAGTTGTATTTCGAAATTAGCGGAGAAATATGGAAATCAAAATTATTTTCCTATACATTTGACTTGCGGCATTTTCCCGCGCTTGTACGTCTAAATATTCTAACGCATTAAAAAATTACATTTCGATGCCTGTACACGTAATGCCACGTAAATGTGCAAAGCGAAAAATGAATACGTTCGGCAGTATAATGTATCTCTATATCGAAAGCTAACACCGTGCTACTGCAAATGTCTTTTATTTACACGAAATATATAACGTATTGTATTCATTGTTACAACAAATTCCTGAGAGCGCAAAAGTATAATAAAGATATAAAAATTAATAAATCCTGTCGTATTATACTAGAAAAATAGTGATAAATTGAGAAATGTCTCTTCTCACGATTGATCCGAAGAAGGGGAGTCACGTGACCCCCTTTGCCAATATAAGCAGCAAAAGAACGGCGCGCGTGCTCCCGAAGGGATTGGTTCGGATTTGTCCGTCACAGATTCAAATTTTAGCTAGATGATCAGAAATGACTAACGGGGCTAGCGCTAGACCCTCACCCCCACCCCACAAAATAATTAATAATTAATGTACCGTTTAACGAATCAGGATAATTCCACTTGGATATACCATAGTTAAAAACCATTAATTTTACCTAAAGTGTATAGAGTAAATCTTAGAGCGACAACTTGACGTGGTAGACTGCGTACGTATTCAAAGTTGAAATACATTTTTTTAAAAGCTACTTGTAATAGCACTATGTTTTAATCCCTTCAGAGACTTTACTCTCTTAGAGACTCCTTGAATTTTAGTTTAGTTAAAAATCGTTTAGAATGTAAACTACAACTATAAACACACAGGATATGAAAACCGAAAATTAATCATAATTTTATTTATAGGAAAATAGTATTTAAATGGACAGTAACATGCAACATTTTGTTTGATGTATATATTTGAATACATACATGTGTGTGTGATAAAGTATACTGCTATTAAACTAACCCGCATGCGCCAAAAATAATGACATCAAGCAATAACTCAAAGTCGTGTAATACGGCATCAGCTGTCACTTGTAAGTGACTTTAATGCGTTATTTTGTAACTTAAAAGGTGACATTAAAAGATGATGTCCGAAAGAGATTATGCACCACTTAGTGCTGCTTGCGTACGTTCTCTTAATGACAAAATTTATGAGAAACGAAAAGCAGCTGCTTTGGAAATAGAAAAGTAAGGTTATACATTTTGTTTACTCGTGTTTCTATTCTTATTTACCTGTTATACTCTTTATTGTTGCTATTTATTATTTGTATTTGATTTTAGAATGGTAAAAGAATTTGCCGCACATAACAATACTGTTCAAATTAAACGATTATTAAAGGTGTTAGGTCAAGATCTTGCAACATCACAAAACCCACATACGCGAAAAGGTGGTTTAATAGGTTTAGCAGCAATGGCAGTGGGACTGGGAAAGGATACGGGTCAATATATAGAAGACTTAATTCATCCTATTCTAGCTTGTTTCTGTGATTCTGATTTACGTGTAAGATACTATGCTTGTGAAAGCTTATACAATGTAGTAAAAGTAGCAAGAGGCGCTGTATTGCCACAGTTCACAGATATTTTTGCAGCGCTTAGTAAATTGGCATGTGATTCAGAACAAAGTGTAAAAAATGCTACTGAGTTACTTGACAGATTAATGAAGGTAATTGGAGATTTTAAAATGTAAAGCATATAGGCTAATATAAAGATAATTATTGTAAATATCATTCCAGGATATCGTAACAGAGAGTGGTTTATTCGATTTAGTTGGTTTTATGCCTTTGTTACGAGAACGCATTTATACCAAAAATCCGTTTGGTAGACAGTTTGTAATAGCATGGGTATCTGTGTTAGATGCTGTTCCTAACATGGATTTTATTGTATTTCTACCTGAAATTCTTGATGGTTTATTTAGAATACTAGAAGATCCAATACCAGAAATTAAGAAAGTTACAGATACTGTTTTGGGTGAATTTTTAAGGAGCATAAAGGCTAATCCTGGAAGAGTAGATTTTCCTGGAATGATAAATATTTTAATTACACACGCACAAAGCACAGATGAATTATTACAGTTAACAGCAATTACATGGATCAAGGAATTTGTGCATTTATCAGGTCCTCTTATGCTTCCTTACATGTCTGGAATTCTTGTAGCAGTATTACCTTGTTTAGCATATGATGGAGATACTCGAAAAAATATTAAGGAAACTGCAACACAAGTAAACGTGAATTTAATGAAATTGATAACTATGGAAAATACACAAGTTGTAAATAATATTACTGGCAATGATGCTCAAACCCAAAAAGGTAAAATTGTATTTCCTTAAAGTCGTTTAAAAAATTGTAGAATACTTAAAAGATAATAATAATGAAAAAATTGATTTTTTTTAGATTCTAGTCAAAATTGTTCCTTAGCTGAAAGTTTAGATCTATCTAGTGTTGTTGAAGTGCTAACAAAGCACTTAATGTACATGTCAGTCCAAACAAAAGTTGCTGTTTTAAAATGGATTCATCATTTGTTCACGAACATTCCACATAAGATGTTTAATCATATTGAAAATTTATTTCCCATTCTAATGAAATCTTTAAGTGACAATTCAGACGAAGTAGTGCAACAGACATTAGTTGTAATGGCTGAAATAATTAGTTCAAAGTCACCTGAAGCAGCTATTATAGATTCAAATGCACAAATGCAAAATAAATACTTCACAAAATTTATTGTAAATCTTTTAAGACTATTTTCAACAGACAGACATTTGCTAGAAGAAAGAGGAGCATTCATTATTAGAGAATTATGCGTTTTATTAAGTGCTGAAGATATTTATAAAACATTAGCAAAAATATTGTTGGAGGAACCAAATTTAAGTTTTGCATGTACAATGATACAAACTTTAAATGTCATATTATTAACAAGTTCAGAACTATTTGATTTACGAAATAAACTTAAAGACTTAGATTCATTAGTAAGTATTTCTTATATTCTTCATATGCTTATTTATTGTTTGAAATTATGTATATTATTGTAGGAAAGTTGTGAATTGTTCAAATGTTTGTATGTTTCCTGGTGTCACAATCCTGTTGCAACTGTAGCATTATGTCTTTTATCGCAACATTATGGGCATGCTTGCAACATTATCCGCTCATTGTATCCTTTACTAAAATATATACTTAGTATGTCTTCTTTTTTACATTAATTTTTTCTATTCTAATGATTATTTAACTTAAAACTAACATAGTGAAAATATAGAAGTGACTGTCGAATTTCTCACTGAAATAGACAAATTAGTACAGTTGATTGAGTCTCCAATATTTACTTGTAAGTATAATGATTGTTACTACGTTTATTCATGCGTACAGAAAAATAATGTATTTTAGATTTGAGACTACAACTTCTAGAAAGAGAAGAAAATGATGCTTTAGTTTACGCGCTTTATGGTTTACTCATGATTCTCCCTCAAAGTGAAGCCTATGCAACATTACAAAGACGTTTAGCAGCAATTCCACCAACAACAAAATCGATACCAAAAACAGTATCGAATCCAAAGCCATTTAAAGATACATTTGATTTTTCTGAATTACTGAAACATTTCCATACTATTCAAGAGCAACATAGAGAACAAAAGCGTAAACTGCGATTAACAAATTTAACGGAAAAGAATACAAATCACACAGATATGTAAATAACATTTTTATGGTTTAAAATTTTAGATAATTATAAATAGTAATTTATGCAAAAGTAAATTGGTATATATACATACCTGCAAACTTTTTTATCATATGAACGTACCTACCAAAAGAAACCTTACCTACACATATACCGTGTTTTTTTATTACAAAATTATTAATAATTACAAGATTAATTACTAAAACAAATTACAACAAATTATTTTTCCATAACATTTAATATATACAACTTTACAATTTATATTTATTGGCTTTGTATATACAAATACATTTACATTTATAAAAATGGTAAATACATTAAATATATTGCTATTCACAATGCATTGAAATTCATACTTTCTTTGCAAAAGATGAGAGAAATAAACATACTTTTTATATATAATACTTTTTATTATTTGAACATAATATGATTAACCCATTTAGACCTATCGTCTCACATGTGGCATAGTACGTTTATAGGCGAGTGTTTTATTTTCAGTGTTTGTGATGTTTTTGTAAGAATTTTTTTTACATTAAAGTATGGTGTACCTATCTAAAGTTCCACAAATTTCTGACAAAAATAATTTCAAGTCTAAATAGGTTAAAACTGTAATCTTAAAACGCATCAAACATATTACTAAAAAATGTACTCCATAACAGAAACTTTAACAGTAGTTTTTTCCTATATTTACTAAACGTATTGCCACATATTTACATATACTGTCAATTTTCATGTCGTAAAAAAGATTACACAAATTAAGTGGAGTTTTGCTAGAGTGATGTATATTCTGAATCATCTGCATCCTCCAGACTATTAAGTATTGATGAACGATAAATTTGATCTATAAGTAGATCATTTCGTTCTAGTATGACGCAAATATTTTCCCATATTTTTGTACTTTCTTGAGCGGGTAAATTAGTTTTTTCAATAGATCTTAATTTTCCTGGGAATCTGCCTATCAAGTGTAAAAAGTTCTCGTAACGTTCTTTGCTTTCTTGAGATAAACAATACGAATATGCTTTTAATGCATGTTCGTAATTATCCACGTCTTTGTCTAAAATTTGAGTTTGTAAAAACACCGTTTGTGCCTTTTTATACCAATCAGCCACACATTCGGAGCGACCTATGATACAAGGTATACAATATGTTTCCAGAAGAGATTTTATTTTTTGACCTGTTGATGTAACCTGAGAATAAATGATGAAAGAATAAAAATAAATATTGTTTATCGTATTGTGTTACTCTTTTGTGTACATATTGCAGTTGTACAGAGTATACCTTTATTCGTTCTAGAACGTGAAATTGTTCATCGTTGTATGAGAGACTGCGAGTAGCCCTGTCTCTTAATAAATGCTGCCAGCCATCTCGTAAACGATCAACTAAAGTTGCTGCTGTTTGGCTTGATTTATTAACCCATGGACACCACAATCCTCTAACAATATTGTCCCATACACCGCGTAAATTGCCCTCCTTTACATATCTATATTCAAAATGATACAAACATTGTTACTTAAGTAATTTCATACATTATTTTCGTTAGTTGTGGAGAAACGATAATAAGTAGGAGTGTACAGGATCCCGGTCGGAACGAGATTCCTGATATATTTTCAGGGTTGTCGATACTTCCAAGAATTTTGAGGTGCCACTTTGGTATTCGGTTTGTTAATTCTTCAGCAACAACCTCCATCAATGAATTTATCAATCTTTTCTAAATGCATAAACCTCTTAAATTCACATAACAAGAACGAGAATCTGCTCCGTCGCTGAGGGGTTAAATACTTTCATGATTTTTTTAGATGAGGGAGAATTCGAAAATATAAAATCGGGACGAGATGAGAATTTTTTTCCCGAATCTTTTCGTGATCCTGAATAGTATCAGGATTTCCAGATATTGTTAGAACCCCGCACATCCCTAATAATAAGAGATAATCACCTCTGGTGAAGCTGTACTATTGCAGGAGATAGTTCAGTGAAAAGCTCTTTGCTTTTCAAATCCAATTCTTTCTTCCAGCTTTTTATCTCTAAAGTATTTTGACTTCCAGATAATCTAGAAACTTGTCGGACAAGATTTTCACTTCTTTCTACTGCTATAGCTGTATCTTCTATAGCTTTTGTAAACTCTTCAGAATGTTTACACTTTTCTAACAGTTTTGTAAGTTCTGTAGAGACAAGTCCACTAAATGCTTCTATTGCACCTTGGGATAATTTACAATATAATACTAGTTTATCAATTCGCCTTTTGCAAACATAGCCAACTGAACAAACCGCTTTTGCTTGAATAGCATCATTTTCAACAGATATCAAATTTGCAAATACTGGGAATTTAGGTAATTCTGAATCTACAGATAAATCAACGTTATTGTTTTCTTTAGAAAACAGCATTAATGGCTTGTCCTCAGATGTATTTGGATAGCCCTTTCCAAGAGTAGATTCTTCAACAAAGTTTGTTAAGAATACATCTCCAAAAAGAAGTATCTGAGCATGCGGTGCAATATCAGTTTGATCTTGTATGTGTATTTGAAGTGCAGTCAAGTTTTCTTCAGGATGTAAGAAAACTTTTATCAGGCTGCCTTTGTGTATATTAAATATGTGTATACGTTTTCTGCAAAGCATATCTGTCACTTCTGAGAAAAATCGCTCGAAACTCCATATTTTTTCGGGATCAACTTCTAACAAGCCAGCCAATAGGGGAGTTACAATTTTTTTTAAACCAGTACTCAGTTGACAGTTTTGTGGCAAATCCCTGTTCCATTTGATTGGTCCATTCTCTGAAGTTTGTATACCTGATATTACACCAGAGGTTTTTTTTGTAATAATATAAAACATTGTTTCTTTATTCCTGCGACCACCAAATGGTCTAAATGGTAAATTCCCTGTCGCTACATGGTACAGTGTTACACCTATAGACCACAGATCTACAGTTGCTCCAAATGTTTTGCCAACAGGCTTACGTAAAACTGCTCGTTCATATATATCTGGATGTAAATATTCTTCTGTGCCATATAGAGATACAAACTGTTGATCTTCTTGTAATTCTCTGGCAGCACCAAAGTCAGTAAGCTTATAAATCGTATCACCGTCGACAGCGATGAATTTCATTATATTACCTAGGAATTAAACAATGATTCATGACTTTAAAAAAAATATACTAGATATATTACCTTGAAACTTATGATGTATTTATATGTTTATATTAGAAGATTTCTTACCTGGTTTTAAATCTCTATGTACTAAATTATTATCACGCAAATGTTTCATTCCAGCAGTTAAATGCTCTAAGACTAACAAAAATTCACTTTCAGCTAGTCCATAAGCATTTTCTGGATCGTCTAGGATATTAAATAGACTGCCACCAGTGCAGAGTTCCATAACAATCACCGTACCACGACTATCTTCCTCCTCTTCGATTGCTAATAATTGGACAATATTTTTATGATTTACTTTTTTAAGAACCTCGAATTCTCGCATTTGTACATCGTGTGAACGCATATGACTCAGCTGATTGAACGCCTTGACCGCGACGGGTTCCCCATTGTTTTTATTCACCCCTTGAAAAACTGCACCAGTTGCACCTTTACCAAGGACACTAGTCGTGCACCAGACAAAATTCGTTGATCCTCGTAAAAAGGACATTTTTACACCTTTCAGAGTCCATACAAGACTTGTAGTTTTCGAAATTTGATAACCGATTTAACCTTCTTTATGAGTGGCAAATTTCAAAAACACTGTTCCAGTACATGTTTGTATATGTTATATATCTTGAAACTTTCTACTGTTTAAGGTTAATCTGAATCATTTCATAATACGTTACATGAAAATTTATGCGAACAATTAATACCTCTGTTCTCTACATCACTAACGCGTAACGCATAACGCACACTTGTCAGTGTTTAGCAATGTTTAGTCGGCTTTCGAATAAACTATAGTTTATAATGATTACGTGCAGGAGCGTAACACTGTTTCAAAGGCCCTAGTACACTCATAAAAGTCAACGTACCCATTTTAAATTTCAAATTTTCACGTATTTTAGCGCATCTTTTAAAATAATAAAAATGATGCGAAAATTTGTAAAATATAAAATTAGAAGTGGGAAAGATTGTTAGGTGAAGTTTCGCAAAGTGATCATTATTGATTATACATGAATACAGTTGCTCCTAAAAGCGTAAAAAACGTTATATTGCTTATACTAAACAAATTATAGCACGTCACAGATGCATTAGGAAATCTAATAATGTATAAATATAGTTATAACAGTAAGTCTTGTAGATCTTCGTGAAATTGTGTCGAAACTCTTGTATATTTTTCAAGATATTTGAGATTCAAAGGTGTATGTAAACTTACGACTGACTGTACTTTATATATTTTAATCGTAATGTAGTAATAATGTATTCTATTAATAATACTATTGTAGCAATTTACAGTATAATAAAGATAAAATTTTTTAACACCTGAAATGCATGAAAAGTGTTATTATCCTTTATAGCCCAAAGACCTAAGAAATAGACCTAAGTCTTTCAAGGAGAGACAGTTGAATCGGCTTATTTTTTATTACATACTCTGAAAATACATATCAAAAGTATGGTCCCACTATATTAAAAACGAAATTATAAAAGTGACAAAGTTATTTACGCCATTTAATCGATTCTAAATGTAATTATGCACTATGGTTACGTAATATATAGTAGGATTTAAAGATAATTGGCAGGAAGAATCGTTAGAATGCATTTTTTACGGTTTAATTCATTTCATCAAAATAACAATGTACATAACTAAATATTTAACGAAAGTATGTGGGTGGGAACATTTATAGATATAATTGAAAATATGTATAAATAAAAAATATAACTAAAACTAGAATTTGTAATTTCCTTTGTTTTAACAATGTCTTTTTCTTCTTCTGATCGTAATAACCATTTTTTAAGATGCAAGATATATGACAAGTGTAATACATTTTCAAATAACCGAATCCTTGCGTGCAATATTGACAATCCAAATTTCAACGATTCTTCATTTATTTCTTTATGCTCTATTTTAATCAATTGACAAATGTAACATCTCATTGTAGATGTGATGTGTAAGAAAGCATTGCACACATTAGTATCTATCATAGTAAATAACATCGAAAATCCAATGTCGTTTAGATTCTTGCGTGTCTATCTTATTTTGAATATAGTTAACTTTCTCATTGACAATATCAGCAGATACTTTAACAAATCTTATCCTAATAGGGTGGTAAGAAAAATATAAAAGTCACATTGGATAAAAGCTTTATGGTGTAGTGTAAGGATGTTCCTCTCTATTAAAAAAAAATATAATATTATATCTTCATTAGTTCACCAAAAGAAAATGACTATAATGATTATGATAATGATTATAGATCACAAATACATGTGTCAAATCTTAATAAAGCGGCATCGTGTTCTAATACGTATAAATGAAACGTTTAACCCTTCTCCTTACAGATTCAGGGAGTTAATAAGAGGGATCGAACGTATATCGTGCTTTCAGTCTGCGTACAGCCTACAGCTACGCGTACCAATGCGTTTTGAAACGTCCTTTGTATCTTTTTTATACGGGAAACGATATTTAGTATTTTATCGACAAATAAATTAAGTTGAAATAGTTCATTAAGCATGTTCGCGGATATAGTTTACCGAAAGTAACTGTTAAGGATAGTGTAATTATTTAGGATGTATATGATGGACAAATTTATGTTTTTGGTGCTCCTTGGTTGTTCAGTGACATTTTTACACCACTGCGAAGGAGACAAGATTAAAAATTGGTAACTATTACAGTTGACCAGATTCATTGATGATAAAAACTAAATTATTAACAAGGAAAACTTCGAAACAGATGTATGAGATATCGATAACTTAACGCGGTAAAAGCGCCGTTTCAAAGTACTGATTAACGATGTAAATGCTTCGTGTAAAAAAAACAGACAAATGTTCTTATCAATATAGAAATAAATATATTTCCAATTCTCAATATACGGTTCAATAAGTAATCGCAAGTTCGGCTCGCAAAAAAGATATTTCTTAGTTTTAATTTGTGTAAGGATTTGCCTATTGCAATACTACGTTATCAGATATACGGATGCTTTACGGAACGAGATGAACAGCGAAATTCGAAACATGCTATGGTACAATTGCACTGTTGTGCTCTGTTTTTAGGGGGTATCTGTTCACGGCTCCGAAAAGACTGTTAGCTGGCGAAATCGAAAGCGGATGTCTGTCTTTACACAATTTAGAGCTGCCGGCTCATGTTCTTCTCGAACTACTGACTCTGTCAGGAGAAGAAGTATTGGCTAATACTAGTACCGTTTTAAAGACAGGTAAATACATACATAACTTAACAACATTTTCCGTGGAATTGTTACATTGTTAACGTTACTATTCATTTGTACCATAGATTTATTCTAATTATATTAATAAAATTTAATTATTGTAACAGTAATTTTTCAGTTTTCCATAACTGAATTTAACCTTTGACATTAAATCGTTAAACGATGAACTTTTATTATTTCGATAAGAGACTTTACCAGCGAAACTTTTTATAAGATATATCTCTATGAATTGAAATTTATGATTCACCCGTACCGCTTTTAATTTTATTGCGTGAAACTGTTTGTATAACAATACATGTAACGCTTATATCAATAATAATTATTCTAAATTTAACGTGAAACAGTTCTTTTACAAATGTTTCAAACACCTTACTTAGGAAGAAATATTTTTAAGTAACATGTAACCATTGTATATGTTTAGTAATTGTTTAGTTGCACCAGAAATTTGTTAATTCACACCAGTGAAGTAATCAAATTAGAATTGGTATACTTTGAATAGTTCTTTTTCTATCGTTTTTGTTTTCCAATATCCTCCCCCAGCCTCCTTATCAGCCTTTTTGTCCCGTGTCGGGCTCTTTAAATAAATCGTAAATTGAAATTGCCGTTGCTTCCTGTGGGGGAATTGAATTGGCCGACTCCCTCTCTGGAAAGGAAATAAGCAATCGCTGGAATACATGGGAAACCCATTGATATTGCTATACACAGGGTGAACAACGAACATTGGCCGGTTAGCTCGATCAAGACCTAACTTTGGTGAACAAATATACCCGATCTACCAACAACTCTCAAGATAATGTTAAACTGAATTCAATTGCCTTGATAAATTCATTAAAAAATATTAGATTGGCTGAAAATTCTTGTGATTTTTTTGTAGCATGACGTCAGCATTGCGATGCATAAGCTAACTTTTCAATAACTTTACAAACACGTAAAGTAAAATTGGAAAATGGACATTTTAAAGAAAGGTCGCAATGTTTGACTGTAACAATAATGTTTATTATGATCTTGAAATGGAAGAAAGTAAGATATATTTTCGACGCAGTATATTGTACTACTACTGCGAACGTAAATGTGCAGCGCAACTGAAGAAAGAATAGAGTGAATGATAAAATGTATTACTATTGACAAATTTTCACCTTCTGGATTGTTAGTTGAATTTTTTAATTGAAAAAAATTGGAAAATCTGAAAGCTCATAGAATTCGCTTGGAGGAGTTTTTCGTTGAAAGAAAATTAAAATTCTTAAAGGATTGAATGATAAGACTGACTAATATGGCAATAGGTTGTTAAAAAAATCAGTGACGCATTATTTAATAAAGTTTCGTGTTTATGTCTGTTTAAAATGCAATACAACTTTTTGACCAATCCAATATTTTCTGGACGTTGGTAATTAATTAATAACAAGGGTTATAGCATTTATACAAAGATTGCTCAATAATAATATTTTTATTAATAATAATATTAGCGCACTTATTAATGACATTCCAAATCTAAGAAGGCGAAAGAAGAACGATTTATTTTTATTATCGTTTAAAAGAGATGAATATGAAACATTTCCAAATGTAATTAATGTTTATAAACATCTAGTACGGATACTGTCGGAAGAACAAGTAGTTAAATCGACGTGTGGTGAGACAGAATTCTTGGTAAAGCAATAAAGCAATGAATATATAACGCAAAGATCATTACTCCTAACAATAAGTCGCATACTGATATGAAATAATAACGATATCATTGTATTGGTTTATTTATACTACATCCTTCACATTAATGTGGAGAATGAATAGTGTGTATCAATTTACAGATAATAGGGTAAACGTTGATAATATGGAACACCTGATTTTAAAAACTTGCTAAAAATACAGAAATTTATCTTTTTTAATAAAACTAACGCGATTGGAAGTGGTTCAATATTATAGTGAAAAAATTAACAGAAGTGAATTTCAGCAGTACGAAAAAGTGATATCTAATATGGAATACCTAGAAAATTTATAAAGAAAACTAACAGAACTTTATGTTTATATTAAAAAATTTAATAATTGTTTAAACAGAGGATAGAAGTGAACAGACCTCCATATTTTTCGATACAGTTTACCTCCACTAAAATATTTAATTATTTGACTCGCCTTTCAGAAATTTTTGTACACCGCAAAAGAGAAAAACGTTTCGTTTTGCGTAACGGATATTCTGCTACCTCTTAATTGTCATTATGTTCCGTTATTGTATGTATAAGGAACTGGTACACACGGTTGCCGCTAAAATTCGTTATTTAATTATAGAGATTTTAGAAAGTTCCATTTTTCGTCCTGTACCTTATCACCTATGCTTATCCTATTAACTTTTAAAATTCTTCCTTTCAGCGTTATCTACGAATTACATTGATTACTATATTTGCATGTTTCTTGTTTCTAGGTATAGAGACATGTCTGCAATTAGCAGTACCTTTGACCGAACACAACTACGGAATACTCCGGTTGAAAATCAAATTCGACAAACTTCCGCATTACGTAGTGGAATCAGAAAAAAAAGTCGACATCGAGAAAGATACTTCGCTTGCCTTCGTGGAAACTGATAAATCGATTTACAAGCCCGGTCAAGATGTTAACATTCGAATACTTATGCTTAAGCATGATTTAAAACCTTGGAAGAAACCGGTATGAAGTTGGGTTCATTCAAATTATTATCAGTCCGGCTTTATTTAAATTTAAAGCAGCGGTGCCAAGCACGCGGCCTGCAAGACTCTAAAATGCGGCCTTCGATTTTATTAAAATAATAAAATGGTATTTAAAGAAAATGTGACATACACTTTTGAAACATTGCAAGTTATAAAGGTATATTGTAAAGAATATTGTTTTATCGTCACCGTTTCATTTGCTAAAATTGTTTTGGGAAACCTTCGTTTGAGGCCTGTAGACTCCCGAAAACTGCTTTTACTACCCCGTGTTCATATGTGAGTTTGACATCACTGTTTTAAAGGTTTTAGCAGAGTAAGGTTCCTCTAAAATCACTAAACATCAATTGAAATACAATAATCTATTCGTGCTATGTGAAATTTCTGTTGTTCACAGATACCGCAAGTATGGATTGAAAATTCATCGGGAATAAAGGTAGCGCAATGGACAAATGTGAGCACGGAAAATGGGATGGTTCAATTGGCGTTTCCATTGTCTCCAGAACCGGGCTCGGTAAAATTAAAACATTATTTCTATTGAGAAGAAAGTGAAAGATAAATTAGAAAGATCCGAGTAGGTGTTTCAGAACAAAAGTAAGAATAGGGCAAGAACATATACAGTCAATTTTGATTACGATGCATGAAGTTTACAAACTCGAGTGTTTCAAAGTAATGAATAATAAAGCAGTGCAGAATGTCCATCAGATATGAATTAGGAACATCGTAATGATTAATACAGATGACGATATTGATATTAAAGATCATGTGATAAATCTAGAAACGCATCGATCTCTTAAAATTATTTAGAACTCAGAGGGTTAAATAATAAAAGAAGGATAAAGTAATCGTTTTACATGAACTTTCATACAAATTTTGTACGATAATATAATGTGAAGTATGTGTTGATTTGTGTAACAGGGAACTTGGTGGATAAACGTAAAGAAGAGTAAATTTTCGTCCCGTATTCACACTACTTCGTTTGAAGTAGGGAAATACGTTCTACCAAAATTTCAAATAACGATCAATTCACCACAGTATATTCTTGCGACTGCGGAGAACATAACTTGGAACATCTGTGTCAAGTATCATTGTCGTATCTTTATAATCGACTTTCAAATATCTTGAATATTATTCGAACGCGATGTTATTATAATATATAACAACGTCGTTCTATGTCGAAATGAAATAACGAATTACATTACAGATATAGCTACGGTAAACCTGTAAAAGGTACCCTATTGTTGAAATTAACTCCACGAACACCAAGTTGGACAAGAAAGCCTAATCTTCCGACAATACGCTACGAAATGGAAGTACGCAATGCAGTTTTACTATCGTACTTGTCTCGATCATTGAGGACCCGAAAAAACAACATTTTAAGAGTGAAATAAACGTTTTAGCTTGATAAACCAGATGGTTGTACCGACTTTGTCCTTACCGGAACGGTTCTTGGATTGGCACATTGGAAAAAGGATCCGAATAATATTGTCCTCGTAGCGGAATTTACAGAAGCCGGAACTGGCGTAGTAGAAACTACGTTTAGTCGGACAGTAGTAATGCACCAGGCTTTGAAGTTAGAATACGAGCGTTATTCACCTAAATACTTCAAATTGGGATTACCTTATCATGGAAAAGTGAACTTTCACTTCATATTTGCTAGCAAAGTGCCAACTTCTAAATAGTTATGTTAGTCATTAAATTTATATTTTTGCATAACAGTTACGAGTTTTACAACACGACGATACACCTGCTCCGAACGAAAAAATAGAAGTGTGTCTGAAATTAAGCGGAAAAATCGACTGGAAGACTGATACCGTGGAATGTCGTAAATTTATATCGTCCATTGATGGTTTCGTGGATTTTGTCGTACCACCGCAACATAAAAATGTTGTTTTGTTAACTTTTGTCGCTACTGCTGTTGATCATCGGACTACATATTCATCAGAGCAAAGTTGGAGAGTAAGCGATATTAATAATATCTTGACTGAAAATTCTACCAACAAGATTGTTGAAGATCGAAAAATTTGAGTTAAGAATTTTACAAACGATTTCTTTTAGGTTCTCATGAATCAACCTATGGCACGTATCATCGTGAATCCTTGGTATTCTCCGTCCGATAGTTACATAACGGTAGCTCGAGGAAATCAACCAATCGTATGTGGCGAAAAATACTCTTTCAACGTTATGTACACGATACCACCAAACATGGATGAAACCATTTCTTTCCACTATTCGATTAATTCCAAAGGGAGCATCTTAATATATGGGCACGTGAAGCATAAGCCCAGTCGAGACACAGTATTGAATTACTCTGAATTTCGTAATTTACTAGGTACCATTAAATCGTCAGCCAACAAGACCGATGATGATCCTGTGGTACACAGGTAAATGTTCCAAATCCATTCGTTTAACGCATTTACTGCGGACAGCAACGAGGGAATTTTCAAAAGAAACGGCATATGTAGTGAGTCACAAAGTTATTAGCACACGTACAATATTATCAGTTATGTGAAAAGTAAGAAGATAATAAAATAAGTTGTTGGACTTTTTATTAAAAAAAAAAAAAAAAAATGTGTTTCAATTTTCACAGAGATAAGATTAAACATTTGTTATTGATAAAGTCAATCCATGAAATTTTAAAAGATTGGTGGAAGGATATAAAAATATTGAAGATTATTTCAGAAAAATAATAAAATCGATGCCAAAGGGACTTGAATTAATATAATTAGGTAGAAAGAATACCCTAATAAATATTAGTTATGTCAAAATTATTAAGCTTTAAAAAATGTGCCAATAACTTCACGACTAAAATCGATGGGAAAAATGATTACACTTTGTTCTTTAATGGCTGTAAATCATAATTGTGTTGTTCTGTTTAATAGTTTTATTAGCTCAAAGTCTGAATTATATATTTGCAAATAAGAAATACATATAGAAAGTTACTATTTCTCATATTTCTATTAAATCTTTGCCTGTGCTAATAACTTTGTGACTAAACGTGCAACAATATTCTTTTTTTGGATATTCACCTTTGCTGAACCTTTCCCTAAATCATTTATAATTTTACTAATGTACGGAACGAAATTAAATATTAATAATGGATCACGAAATGAATGAAAATGCTAAATTACGTCACCCGCTGCGAATGTGTTAACAGCTTTTGTAGCATTTATATTTCTAGTTTATATTGTACTTTTATTCTTATTGAAATTCATTTAATTAGGTTCCCTTTAAGCGTTAAAGTTACACCAAGCATGGCCCCAGTCTCGGAATTATTGCTTTATTACGTACGATCGGACAGTGAAGTTGTTGCAACCATCTATACGATCGAAGTTAGCCATTGTTTTGAGAATAAAGTAAAAACCGCATGGCACACTGATGTTCAAACACCAGGATCTGCCACTCAGTATCACATCGAAGCTGCTCCTTGGTCTCTTTGTGGAATCACTGCCGTGGATAAATCAACCTTGTTCTTGGGTAAATCGAAATCCAATCTGATCAACGCCACGCAAACATTCGATGAGCTGAGAAGATTTCATCCAACTCAAAAACTCTATTCTCCCCACCGGAGTAATTGTAAATGTATGCTTTTAAGCCATATTTCTAAATTTCCTGTTCCTTCGAGGTCACATAACTGAATATAAACCTTGGATTACACAGTAACAGGAGCAGAAGGAATGAATGAAGAAATCGAACACTTTCCAGCAGAATGGGGGAGATTAAAGAGGCACATAATAACGTATGACAGGCACATTAAATATGTGGACACTATGCAAGCATTTTACGTAAGAAATTCTTGTGTAAACGTTAATTGCTTTTTTGATATATTTGGTTACTCGGAAAATTCGTAGCGAACACTTCAAGACAATTATGTACAATTATTATATTGTTGAGTAATTTTACATGTAATATTTGTTTTTTTAATAATTTTTTGACTATCAGGAAGTATCATGATCCAGTGAATCTGCATTTTTCAGCAAAATAAATTCTTGTAAGTAATTCTTTCAAGCTTGTAGAGTATTCTATTTCTAGTCATTAATACAATTTCATTACAGTAAATGATACAGCGAATCTAACAATTTTTACTGGCTCCTTATAGAAACATAAGGCCTGGCTTTGTCTAATCAAAAAATCGTTGTCTTTCCTTTTGATCTACCTGGACCGTTGTTTTTTTAAATCTTGCACTTAAGTGTTCCGACCGAGCAATAGTTGTGAGCAATTAGGAATATTATTATTCAGCAAGAGTTCATAAACAATAGCTCTTTCCTAATTCTGCCAATTACACAACAAAATTTAATGTTATCAAAAACGCTACGAACTCTCCGAACAACCTAATGTATATATAATATGTAATCCGATCCCCATTTTTCGTAGGATTTTGGAGTGATTGTAATGAGCGATTTGGTGTTAGAAACCCGACCATGTCCACGATCTTTCAAAGTAGACTCAAGAAGCTCAAGTACTTTTATGATGATAAACTTTATGGATAGGAGCTCGGCAGATTATGCACCTGGTAAATATTTACCGATTTTATATTCTGACTGATAAATCATCATTTTTTTCAAATTCTTTTTCCTTGTCCTTTATTCATTATTTTTTTTATGGGAACTGATTGGAATAATTTTTTTTTTTTTTTAAATTAGGAGTGATTACGGGTTCCGGGAAAAAATTCTCATCTCGCCTCGATTTTATATTTTCGGATTCTCCCCAGTCTCAAAAAATCATGAAAGTATTCAATAAAATGAAAACTAAAATAGCCTTCGGACTTTCGAAGTTCTCGGTAGTATCGAGAATTTTTAAAAATGTCAGGAATGCCAGATAATTTTTGGGAATCCCGAAACTTTTGGGATCCCGCCCCGATCCCAAGAAAAATTCCCATCTCGACCAGAATCCTGCTCACCCCTGCTTAAAATGTTCTATGAATCTCAATTAGCAACTTAAATCACTTTTTGTTTCAAGATCATTTTCTTTACGTTGAAAAAAAATTATTATCAATACCATAAGAATTTCGTTTTTTCTGTAAGTGTTAAATATGAAATACTAAAATTTATTTAATTTTCCAATAATAGATTTTGCAGTTGCTGCTGCCGCTATGGATCCTGGAGTAGGATACGTCGACCAATATATACTTCAAGCAGCCACGCTTAGATCATACTTTCCAGAAACGTGGTTGTGGGAATTAGTACCTACTGGGTACGATTGAATTGTTTTTTTAAACGCCTATTAAATATCTCAACATTTTTCTTAGCTTCGGTATAGCCGGTATACCATCACCTTTTAATAGAGCATAAATTCACATGAAACAGTTTACGTGCGACGTAAGAAAGTTTTCATTCAGAATACTTATTATTTATGAAGTTATTTATTCTCTATAAATAATTTAGTACTCTTTTTAGTTTTATTAATTAATATTTCGATTGTTTGCCCTACATTTTCATTCACTGAACTAATTTTTTCGTTGTATCCGGACCAATTGAATTCCACTTTATTAACATATAACGTATCTTTGAACTATTCCTTATTCTTAATATTACATTTTCTTATTCTTCCTCCTATTTTATCGTTCAAGCGTTCAACTGGATTCATATCTGTTGATTGAAAGATGAATATTTGTGTAAGATTTAATTTTTGACAATACTTTCATTAATATACTTAAATAGACATATTGATCGATCGTTATATCAAGAAACTGAATTTCCAACTGCAATAGTACTTATTCCTCCTCAAACTAACAATAAGATACCTTCTCCTCTATATCTCACTGTGTACTACGGCTAATACAGTTATGATTTCTAAACATTCATTTTTTTCTGCCATACCATTATTCTTCCATCAAATTAAAAAATATTGACTCTCGGATTCATCACTGACCGCAAAATGGAACAATTTATTAACATGATGTTTTGCAAGTGCATAGAAATCTTTTCGATGCAGTGCATGTAACTAATAACTGTATATTGAACTATTTTTCATAGAAAAGAAGGTAAAGTAACAATAGAACGTAAACTTCCACACACGATCACCGATTGGGTAGGTTACACAACGTGTATTTCGCCGGTTCACGGTCTGGGGATAGCACCACCGACTACCATAACAGCATTTCAACAGTTCTTCCTCGATTATAGTTTACCGTATAGCATAAAACACGGAGAAATGATGCACTTAAAGGTCTCCCTTTTCAACTACATGAATCACAGTTTACCTGTAAGTATTTCAATTAAAAGGAAACACAGTAAGCCTTCATACAACACGAAACTTCACAATACAATTTATAATTCATTTTAACATATGTCTATTCGCTGTGGATTAATAATTATTCTATATTTATAATATTTATTCTACACGTTAATGAAAGGAAACGCGTTATAAATGATTTAAAGAAAGGTTCAGTGAAGATGAAAATCCAAAAGAGAATATTGCAGCAATTTTAATGTAATAGTCATTCGATTGAAGAGATGCATGCCGTCTATTTTGAAGATTCCTTCGTCGTAGTCCGCAGCGAATGCTTTAAACGTACTGCATAATTTATTTCACTTACCAATACGCAGGTGAAGATCAAGCTAGAAGAAGTAGCAGGAATTGATTTACATTTAACCCATCCTACTGCCTCATTCTGTGTAAAACCACAAGGCACTATAGTTCATGAATACATTCTCAGGCCACGAGTGATTGGAGAAGTTAACATAACTGTAGCCGCTTTTATAGACATTGATTATTCAGAACCATGCGGACTGGAGACTTTGATATTCGCACGGTAATTAGAAGTAAATAAATAGCCTTTACGATTAATAATGATTAGACTGCGGATGTTTATATAAATTAATATTTCGGGAAATACAAGTAAAAAAGTGGAACTTAAATGGAATTTTGTTTCACCCTTTAAATATTATAACATGTACATACTTTACTTTAGATCTCTTATGTTTTCTGCACGTTTTTGTACAGTTCAATATCTCGTAAATGTATAAAAATCCGCAATCTAGTAATAATAATACGAGGTGTGTCTAATAAGTAATGAAACTGGTTTTATCCTCCTCCTGATAGCAATGCTAGAACTCTTCTATTGAAACTGTTTTCAGTTAGTCGTTACAATCATTTGAATGTTGATTACGCTTCCAAAATGACGGCCCTTGAGGTGATTTTTTTTATTTTTTCGATAGAGAAACATGTCGTATGATCTCAAATCTGGGGAGTATGGAAGTTGCAGAACACAAGTACACGCTTGATCGCATAAGAGCTGCTCTATTGGGCATATTTCCTACTGTTTCATTTTCGTAATTCTTCTAAAGCTAGGTACCGAATCGCCCATATTGTTTCAATTAAAATGAAACTTCTACTAGAGATAGAATAGGGCCATATGTACGTCTGAAGTAGCAAAGCGACATTCGTATAATGTTGCCAGGTACCGAGAACAGCAATCAATCTCATTACTTTTTAGACACACCATGTAAAACTTTTGTGATAAAAAATACAGTGGAGTATCCTATAACGAATGATCATACAACGAACGCAGCAAGATACAATTGGCGGCTTGTGGCGATTGTTCAATTTTGCCTTTTTTCTGATTGTTCTTTGTTGAATCTGCCACTGAAGAGATCTCTAGAAGGAGTAAAAACGATCACTTCTCTTCTTCTCCTTCTTCGTAACTATGTTATAAATTTACGTACGTGTGCAATGCATAAAATTTAAATATAATAAACTAAATTTGTAATACGTATACTTGTAAGTTCTCATATCTTTTTTACATACACATGTATTTTGTATCGAGAACGTATGGACTATCCTTAAATATCTACACACTTATATATGTTCGAATGCACACGCATATATATATGTATTGGTATCCTATAACGAACAGAATTTTTGAACGAATTAATTCATTATAGGCTATCCCACTGTAGTACGAAATAGATTGTTATATTAAAGAATAATAGCGTATCTAACAATGTTTAAAAAAATTATCTTTCAACTGTATTTAAGGGACACAATCGTGAAACCGATCTTAATTTTACCAGAAGGTTTTCCCGTGGTAGAAACGAAATCAGCATTTATTTGCCCAATGGACTTCAGCGACGATTCTATGTCTACATGGGAATTGATGTTACCGGAGGACATAGTACCGGCTAGCGGGAGAGCGTACTTAAATTTGATAGGAGATATCTTAGGCTCTGTGTTCGAAAATTTGGACAACCTTGTACAATTACCACGGGGTTGTGGTGAACAGAACATGGTTCTCTTAGTCCCAAATATTCACGTAATTAAATATTTGGATGCGCTTGGAATCAACAATCCTGCGCTGCGGGCGGAAGCGATTAGAAATATAGAAATAGGTATTGACTGTTAGATCATGAATACATTTGAACTAAAATATTTCGTTATCGTTCAACTGAATGGCATTAATTATTGTTATCGCATATTTTAAACTTAGGATATCAGAATGAGCTGAATTACAAACTCGGCGATGGCTCTTATGTTCCATTGAAACACATGTCAAGCTCCATATGGTTGACTGCATTTGTATTAAAGTCATTCGCTTATGCTCGGGATTTGATCCCTATCCGTGAGGATGATCTGCTCCTAAGTGCTAAGTGGATCAAGAACGAACAATTGGAGAACGGTTGCTTCCGCGTAACAGGCTATATTTTCCACAAACAGATGAAGGTTTACTAAATTTCGACTAATATAGTCAGTCGTAAAAGTCTACACACATATCTAAATTTCAAATATTTAAGAGAATACAAGAGTTTCGATCATTTTGAGGACATTAATTTAGTTATTAATTAGAATTGATCAGAACACTATCCAAAAGTGGTGATGTTGTTTCCCTTTTTTTTCGCAACAAAATATTCACCGTAGTTTAAACCGAAAACACGATTTCATGATAGTCTACGTACGTGTATTACAGTATACAAAACTGATTGTTATAACTATATTTATGTTTTCTTATATCTTCTGATGCATCTCTGACCTTCTATAGTTTCTCAAACATAAATTAAATTACATTCTGAACATTTTTAGGAATAATTGTATTCATGGCAACCAATGATGCTCCCTTTGTGAAACCTCTTCTAGGAACATTATTCGTTTGTAATTTAATATTTTATGAACTTTTGCCCTACTTTAAATATTCTAAAATATGTTCTAAAATATATTAATGTTAAGAATGTAAAATATCTATGTAGACTTCTGCAACTGACCGTATAAATTCTCCGTTACTTGAATATTTTAATAGATTAGAATATATTTTATTTTAGGGCGGCCTTGATGAATATGCAGGTTCCTCAACAGCATTAACGGCATACATTCTAATTGCTCTGATCGAATCCGGTTTTCCTTTGACGGCATCTCTTACTAAGAATGCCCTAAATTGCCTAGAGCAGGGGATAGCTAGTGGCGACAATGGGTCATACGCTACGATTCTTACAACGTATGCATTAGCATTAATAGACCACCCGAAGGCCAATTCTAGTATGAAATCGCTAATGAATATTGCTTCGCGGCATCATGTACGAATACACGCAAATATAATACAACTTCTTAGGAAAGTAGAAAATATAAGAATTAATCGACCTTTAAAGTTAAAATTTGAATTTTTTGTTCTTTAAATTGAATGAATCAATAACTATTTTTATCCGATAAAAAAGCTTGTAACGTTCTTTTTAAAATAATTCATAGACAACTACAGTTTTATATCTCCCCAATTTCTGATGCGAAATGTTTTCACATTATAGAATTTAATCTGGTGGGAAGATAAAACTAAGCCTTCGATCGGTCTAAGCATTGAAATGACTGCATATGTGATACTCACCTTAGTGAAATTAGGTGGAAACGAAAATATGGTTGAAGCTATGAAGGCTGTTCGCTGGCTATCGAAGCAAAGAAACACCGAAGGTGGATTTACGTCCACCCAGGATACGATCGTTGGGCTGGAAGCCCTTACGAAGTATGCTCTGGTTGTAAACCATAGTCACACCGATTTGTCTCTTCTTGTCACAGCCAAAGACGTGGATTATGTCTACAAGTTACACAATGATAATCGTATGGTTCTCACGCAAATTCGTTTACCTTCTCTACCAACCACAGTAGAAATTTTTGTTGAAGGTGAAGGCTGCGTTTTGGTACAGGTAAATCATCTTTATTATTCTTAAAGAATATATGCAGACTTTGTCGTTACGTACTATTCAGAATTAATAACAATTTCGTTTTCATTACGAATTATATACAGGGTGTTCTGTACTTCGTGGTACAAATTGGATCACGTAAATTCTTTAGCTCAAAATAAGACCAAAATCAAGAATAATGATATTGCATGGGGTGCTTCGTTTTCGAGAAAATTTAATTTAAATACCAGTACGTGTGAACCTACTTAATAACCGATGATGCGGATTTCATAATAGGTCACTTCTGCGGTTGATTACAAAATGATATCGGTATACTATTCGTTAATGTATTGCACCATGTCGTGTGATTGATAGAAATTGCCAATTCGAGTAGAAAACTATGATACGACTCGGAAAAGATATTATTTTGATTCTAAATGAATTTTGAAATTGTATCATATACGAAAACGGTCTGTACTGAAATCCATAGCATCGGTAATAAATTAGGTACGCGAATTCAATTTTTTCGAAAACGAAGCCACCCACGCGACTTTTTCATTCTTGATTTTCGTCTCATTTCGAGCCATAGAATCTCCCTGATCCAATTTGCACCATGAATTTCAAAACACCCTGTATTCATTGAGTTTCAATTCTAGAGTAATCTTAAGTACAACGTAAAGCGCGCTGCCGGCTCAGATGCTTTTGATCTTTCGATTGGAGTTCGTCCCGTTTCCTACGAAAACGAATGCTCGATACAAGAAATTACAATCTGTGCCCGATATAAAATGGAAGACGAAGAGAGCAACATGGCTTTGCTTGAAATTGAAATGATAAGTAGCTACGTGCCTGATCGAGGAAGCTTGAACGCGTTATTAGAATTATCTTCAAGTAAATTTATTATTTTTTCTGTTCAAAGTGAAAGTAATAAGTAAACTGCGAATTTTTATATATTTATGGAAAATTTAACTACGGTACTTAGGAGAAAGTTACAGAATGCGCGTAATATACATACAAAAATGTATAAAATATTTAAAATAAAGCTAATATTATTGTATCTAAGGATGCAGTAATAATCTCTATTAATCGTATTTTCGAAAGTATGAATTTGCATAAAAATCTGCAGTCTACTAACAAGAATAGTATGAATAGTACAGTATGAGTTGAAACTCATGCATAAATTACAGAAGTGAAACGTTTCGAGGAAGATCAAAATGTGGTGACTATTTATTTTGATAAACTGACAGGACAAAAGACCTGTATATCGTTCAAAATAATAAGGGAATACATTGTTGATCGTTTGGAACCAGCGAATGTAAAACTTTACGATTATTATCAACAAGAATTTACCGTATCCACCGTAAGTTCTTCAGTTTTTTAGAATTCTGAAACCTCTATTCAATCTATAGATACAATTAGGGAAACAAACACGATATGTACCAATGATCTCAATAACGAATGCTTTCAGAATTACGAAATCGCTTCAATTTGTAGCAGCGCGGAACCAGTTGCTGAAGAAGTAACACCAAATCTGCCAGCTGACGCAAATCATAATGAAAAGTTTAACTTACAACACTCTAAGTTAGAGACTACAAAGTTCATGATTTCCCCCGTTGTCGTTGGTCACTCGCTAGAATCTTTCGACGGAATAGAGGGGCCGATTTCAGTTTACGTGAAACAGGATAAGTATGATTACAAAACAGAACCCACTATCACTACCAACGGTCTACCTAAGTTGACGACGAAATTTGAAACAGAAGAGCAAACTGCACCAACTGTGGTAACAGAGGATGAAGAATCTTTAGTGGTACAGTTAAATCTTTCTAAATAGTTCTAAAGGACTTATAGTCACTCACATTAATAGCACAATACGTATGGAATTTCTTACAGGTGGAGCCGGACATTGAAATAAATAACACTACGACAATCACCGAAACGAATATTCCGTGTAAGCGAATGTATTTTACAATCTACAACAGTTACACGTACAATTATTGTTTTCCTTTCACGTTACATGTTACTTTTAGCGCCAACGGGAACGAAACAATCTTGCCCTGTATGCATGGACAAGTTACCGTCAGATATTAGCAACGTTTATTGCTCAGCAGTTAGCGTGACTAAAGTAGCAATTAGACGATTGCGCAAGGCGAGACTTTTATTGGACTTACATGCAACCCGAGAAATTCAACGTCGTCGTGCTAAAATTGAATTCACTTTAAGCCCGAATTGCTCCTGTTCGCCGTTAGATAATCGTACGTAACATTCCATCGTACTATGATAGAATACACATCGATAAGTTAAACCACTATACCTTGATACACATAATACGGATACTGTTTTACAATGTGTTCAGTATACAAAAATATTTTCTTGCAGCTGGAAGTTTTGCGTTAATCATAAACAAGGATAATGACTTTCTTGCAAACAGAGATCACAAGCACACGTTGAATAGTTCGTTTCATATATACGGTTTACCATTGGTAAGCGGTATACCATGCAAATTAGCGGAGGCACGAGCCACCTGTTTTAACGAAGAAAACATTCAATGTACGAATGAAAATGCCCCGACTTATGTTTGAATTCAATAGATTCATCTTAATGTTTAATGCGCAAAACATTTAAAATTGAATGTGTAAATTTCGATTGCAAGGATGTAACACCATTTTTTCGCTAACTTCGCGCAGGGTATATACATAATTTCTTCTTTTTTTTATCTACAAGTATGTCAATCAGTTACATATGTAAGTAATCATAGAATAAGTTAAAAGTAGCTTACGCGAAAACATAAATGTTCATCATCGTCACAATTATAATAGTTACCAGGAAATAATAGTTTTCTATTTACCAGATTAAATGAACTGTAAATAAAGTTTTCAATAACATAATAAATTGATTATCTTACTCTTTCGTATATATATATAGGGTGAACCTGACAACTTGATCATCTCAAATAACTTTTGCATTATTTGTTACAAAGACAAGTGTTTAAAATAAAAGTTGCATAGTATCAAGGTTGGGGGGAGGCGGGCACATAGTACCGTAACCAATATTCTGTTACTATGTTTTTCTATTGAGATATTTTTTCTGCAGCAAGTAATGTACAAGCTGTTTGAGATGAACAAGTTGCGAGATTCACTCTGTGTATACATATATATATATATGTATATCTATATGCATTTATAATAAGTATATACAGGGTGCCTTATTTTAATCTCCCAGGGCAGATATCTCGAAAAATACGAAAGATATGAAAAATGGTTTAAGCAGAATCTTGTGATGGCCTTAAAAGCCTACAAAAGTCAATTTGAAAATTTTAAATTAAAACATATATTTTTTACCTCAAAATTAACGAGTCGCCGGCATTAACGTTATCCGATGACACAAAGGCGGAGTTACGATTTCTTCTGTGATGTTGGCAAACACTTGAATTATTTCGAAACACTTTGATCTAGTACGCGTTAGTTATACGAATTCCGAAAGCTAAGCAAGTTGTTACTGTGATCCTTATAAATTTCTGTTAAATAGTGACAATCCATTTACTTTTGGTCATTGAAATTTTAGATTTTTTTATATGAAGCTATTTGAAGAATAGTGTCTATCAAGTTGAGTTAACGACACTCTAAAAAGTGAAACGTGCATATTATTGAAGCGTATCAAGACCAGAAAGATAGCTAGCCGTAGGTGGCTTCAGTTAAGTTATCAACCCTTTCGATATGGCTCTATTCTTCGCCACTATGCTTCTGCTATACGGAACAACAATGACGCAAACGTTACTTCACCGAAGAAAAAGCGTAACAATTAAATTTTGCCGTGTAAACTAAAAAAAAATTAGGTCTCTATTTGAAAATTGTTTCTGTTTGAGTAAATAAAACCACCCCCATTTTTTAAGGAAAGTATTAAATAAGAGAGAGACTGTTTTCGAAAATGAATAACCTTGTGCATTGAAATAAACGGTCGAAAATTTGAACATGTAATTAATTGAGGTGCTTACAAATACTGTGCACTTACATAATAGGCTCTCTTCAGGGTCATTACGACGTACAAAGTCCGATCGCGCGTTCTGTTCACGATGTACATCGGATAATGCTTATGCGGCGACACGTCAACTTTTAAAGTTTATATCTCGGAAATGGCTTATGCAAAAAATATATTTGGGTAGTAATTTGAAAACGTTTTGATGTCAGCTACAATAATATAAAATAAATATATGCAGTGGACTCGCGCTTAACTGGCTTCTATGTGACCGAATCTTTGGCCGGTTAATCCGAAAATATATACCAATTACTTATCATTCATCCGTTGTTAATGAAAAAAATTATTGTTTACACGTACATATTATAAAAAATAGATATAATTTATATAATATAGTTATATTAAATAATGCACGCCACTTTTTTTATCTCAAAAATATTTTTATCTCAAGAAAAATGTGGTCGGTTAAAGTTGGATCGGATAACCGGGAGTCTACTGTATAAGTTCTAATTTAAAAATTCCAAATTGACTTCTATAGGCTTTTCCAAGATCATTGCAAGTTCAAACAAATAACAGCATAATTTATCACCCTCAAAACCATACATCTTTTGTCTGATACATTTTTTCATATCTTTCGTATTTTCCAAGATGTCTGCCCTGGGAAATTAAAATGGAACACCCTCTGTATATTAACAAGTGAACACACAAGAAAGCGAATATCGGTTTTTGTTACACTTTTATTTATTATCTTTGTTCTGATCTGCTACTGAAATAATTATTACAAATTAACAATCACCTCTCGAACTTTTACTACATTAAATATTATTTTATTACAGTGGATTTTACGGTTATTTATTTCATTGTTACGGCTCTTTTTATTTATTATCATACTAAGAGTGTTTGTCATTTAATGCTGATTAAATTTAAACATAGTTCTCTCTTCTAACAGAATTACGAAGCATATTCATCGTAATGTTCGTCATTGCTTACTTTTCCATTTTTTTAATTGTTTATATTATGTACCGCGAACATTTATTTTTCAGCATTAAATATCAAATTGTATTATCACTGGAAGTGTGTCAACTATTTATCCACGTTTGTATAACAGTAAAATGCTTGCTCTAAATAAATAAAAGACTATTTGCATTTTTCGCTAGAGAAACTACTCATCACGACCTCGCTTCACTAAAGTAAAATACAAAAACTAATCCGCATCAGGAATGAAAGGAACGTTTGTTGAATGTCTATAAATTGGCAGTAGCGTTTCCAGTTCAGTCGGCTTCGTTTCAAAAATTTTAATTTAAAATGTCCGTTAAAATGCGGACATTTTGTATACACGCGTGTAAATATTCGTTTTACAAAGGTACACCACCGTTAGTTATCCGTATGAATAAATAATACGGTACATGTAGTAAATATTATAGAATTCTATTCGCAAATGGTTAACGTAAAGAGAGAAAGAGAGAGAAAAAAACTAGACTGATATGGTTAATAATACTTTGTTACATTAGGATCATAATTTGCATCAGTTTGTTAAATATGTATCGAAGGTGTACATTGGCCAAAAATGTCGTCGTATTACCACACTAATAATTTTTCCGCCGATCTGAGATACACATATACGTTCATTTTTAATATTTACCGATATTGGAACAGCATTGCCCAGGCAGAACACAAGTACTGGGACGAAATGTTGGCCCAATATTTACGGGAACATTAGTCGAACTTGTTCTTGGTAGTAAATGCTCGAGCAAATAGTAAATGCACATATCTCAATAACTCTTCTAACATCGTGGGTACCGATATTATAAAACAGTATCGTACAATACTTATTCTAATATCAGAAAACACAGTGATACAAAACTTCTGATATGTAATATCAATAAGTATGAATACGTTTCTATATTGAAAAATAAAACTAGGTCAATCTGTAAATTAAACAATACTATCTAGAAAAGACTACACTAAATTAATACAAAATCTTTTAAATGCAATAAAATCGACTTACGAATTGCTCTGGGAAAAAAAATATTAACATAGTAATACTGTAGTCTGGAAAATACAATATTATTATATACTGATATTGAATAAAAGTTAAAGATACAGATTTGTATGGAATAATCGGGCCAATGTAAAAACTAATTCTAAAATTAAGTTCCACCTGGGCAGTAATACTCATATACATTTACGTTCAATTTTGTCATACCAAATAGTATTATATTGGTTGACAGATGCTACTATTTAGAACCTGTGCTTACAAAGAACACGATACTCAGTAGAAAATAAAAGTAATGTGAAATAAAAATGACAGTTGTGCTTGTGCGCTTCATACACAAAAATGAAAGACAGGTAATACATGTAAAATTAATGACTACATGTAAAATAATGATATATTAAGAACGAGCTCTATATTAAATTATATATGCCGACTTTGTATCTTTTCTTTAAATTGAAATATAAAGCATTATATGATTATTAAAATATTATTAAATCAGTCAGCTTTCCCGTAGTACTGGCAAGCATCAGGCATTAGTATCAAATATCAACTCAAGTCAAAGAGTTGAAATAATATATAAATATACTACTTTAGTTTATAAATATATTATTTAAATCTTATTGATTTTAATTATCAAGTACGTGTATGATATAATAAGATAATGCTTCCTAACTGAACAATTAAGACAAGTCATTTTATCTTCGCACCGAATTAATATATATATATATATAATATATATTATGTTATAACACGCATTAAAATATATATTAAGAATGGATTTAATATAGAGCTTGTCTTTTCTATATAATTATAATAAAACTAATCATGGTATTAACGGATCCACGTAAAGAATTTACTTCACTTTTTCAAATTGACATTAGTGCACCGAAGTACAAAGAAGTCAATCTAATGGATTATCAATTATTGAATGTACGTTCGTAAAGGTACATATATACGATCACCGTGTGACAAGCGCAATTGTATTTGGTGATGTAAACAAATTATTGTTCAAACTCGATAATGCGTGTTGCGATCATTGTAACAATCGCAAATGCAATTCAGATGCATCAGGGATAGCAGAGGAACTTGAACGAACATCAATATTATAATACTCAATAAATTTTAGGTGCCGAACGATCGTTAATGGGACCACTGGTTTTTCTTAAAGAGGTACCTTTTCGTATCTGATCCATGAGAGAATCTCTGACCTGCAAAGGATCTATAATAGGTACACGATTACCCATTATGCGTCTCACACTTGCTGATCTGCTCGTTGTATTATTGCCTTGTAAGTTTTGTTGTTGCTGTGCCAGCTTAGCGTTTAAAGTTTCAAGAAAACCAGACGACGTCTTAGAATTTTTACTGATTTGTTGTTCGATAGAATGTTTTCTGGCAGATTTAGGGCTATTACTTGTATTATTACCACTTGTGGCGTTACTACCAGTACTGCTAATGAGTTTAGCACTGAGAACTGCCATAAAGCTTTGACCAACTCCTCCTGGACCCTGCCCCTGAATATTTACACCTGTATTAACACTAGTTATTTGCGTCGTATTCGAGCCACGTTCTTGAGAACCTGAACGAATAACTGCGCATGAACGTTCGACAGAAGATCGAGTTACTTGCAATACGGTATTATGTGGCATTGTAGCAGATGTGTTGTTATGTGATTGTGCTTGCCCTGTAGCCTTTCGTAAAAGAGAAGGGCTAGCAGGTGTATGACGCAACTCTGTAAGGGTCCTTACTGTTTCTGACACGGAGATAGATCTGTAATACGAAATATATATATTGCATTAAATTATTATTTTCATTGCTATTCAAACATTTCACACAAATAGAAAGAAAAAATAATTGCTTCCTACCTCTGAGGAGTAGGACTGGCTGTAGGTGAAGAACCTTCTAACAAAAATGCTGGTGGTGGAGGAAGGTTTTCAGTTTCGTCACAAGTATTATCAGCGCGTTCATCATTAGAACCTGATGATGGACTACTAAATGTGGCAGTTATAATAGTAGATGTTCGTCTTGTCGGCGGAGGTGGTTTATTTGCTTGTTGCATTGAGCCTCTGCGAACTGTTAAAGTAGATGCTGCACCAGGTACATTCCAAGTATTCTCATTTTGATTATGAAGCGAATGAGAATGGGGTATGGTAGTCTGACTTCCATATCCACTACTAGATTCAACGCTAGATTCTGATGTTTGACTTCCACCGTCTTTTTCCGTAATTTCAGTCTGTAACCGTGTTTATGTAAAAACTTGTATTCGCTGAATCTCATGATACTGTGTGTGACGATAAATACCTTGTCAGTTCCTGGCGCTGACAGTGACGCAGGAGGTGGTGGTAAAGGTAACTGCATCTCCTGAGCACGAGTTGCAGCCAAATTTGCTAATTCGTGCATGTTCACATACATTGGTTGTTGAAGTTGATGAGTTGCTAATTCTGCATTATACGATAATATTATATACTATCTCCTAAACATTAACATAATTAATAAAGAGTAATATAGACCTTTTGCTAAATGCGCTGGAAGTGGTAATTTAGGTTTTCCTCGAGGACTTCCAGGAGGCTCATTTTTCACTGGAACTGATGGTCGTTCTAAACTGGAACATCTGTTCGGTATAGGAGGGCGATTATTACCATTATTTCTACGCAATTGTACTCTCGACGCTTGTTGATTGGAGGAAGAACATGAAGAGGAAGAAGAAACTGGAGATGCAGGTTGACTATGACAACAGCCACTATTATCTGGAGCTTGGAATGTGTAGACACTGAGTGCTGGTCTTTGATGTCCTTTCTCATAAGCTACAAAGATAAGTGGCAATACATTACAAATAATTAATTATATCATTTTGTAAATACAGATTATAAATAACTAGAGGTATGCAAGGCTTCGAAAATGCCGAGTTGAGGCGAGTTGAGAATTTTTTCGGGATTGAGGCGAGATCTCAATAGTACGTCCCCAATCGAGAATATCAAGATTCTCGAGAATTTCGAGATACTAGAAAATGTTTGTAACATCTCGATTTTTCTTATTCTTCTTACGAGGTTTATTATACGTAGTGTAACTAAATCTGATATCCTCCAAAGCATTTTATGAAATATTCTTATAGCTAGAACATAAAATATAGAATACATTTACTCTCATTTTGAGGACATAAAGCATAAATCGAAAATAATGCACAAAATGAATGATAGCTAATCCAAAATGCTCAGATTTTCCACAAATTTTTGAGAATCTCGATCTTTTCAAGAATCCCGATATTTGTAAGATTCTCGAACATTTTGAAGAACATCAACATTCTCAACTAACCAGGTACTTTTTTCTCGTTTCATCTTGATTTGTGTTGTCGTCTCGTCTGGTTCCAATATCGAAATCTCGATATTTTCGAGGCCTTGCACACCTCTAATAGTAACTAACTTACCCGAAGAAATTGTATGCGGACGTTCGTTGATAGTGTTCTGATTTTGCCTGTCGTATTGAACTGATGTTTCCTGCAAGTCAGGCCAAGTAGCAGTAGTTACAGGTCTTGTTGTAGTACAACCAGTATTTTGATTAGTTTGAGAAGACACATTTGATACCTACGACAACACAATTTAACTTCAACAACATAACAAAAGCATTCATCTAAGGAGATGCAATGCTCTATTCAGTGTCGCAAATAAAAAAGTAAAACGTGAAGTGCTAGCAGGCAACTAATTCCTAGCAACTTTACCTGATGTTCGGAAATTGGTTGTGTATATAACGTGTCCTGAGAAGTGAAGCCAGAGTCACGGGAACTACCGTTTGCCAAGTGGCGTAGTGTCATCATACCGCTGATGCTGGAGGGCCTGACACCGGCAGACTACAACGAGTATAACATCGACTACCACATACACTAAGCTGATGTCAAGTGGCATTCATGCTATGAACTACAAGCAACTACTTGCTTGGAATACGTCTATAGTGCATAAACAATGAAACTAATATGCCATGCATTGTAAAAAGCTGACATCCTTAGTACAATGATTAAGCAAAAAGAAAAAATATTTAATATTGATATTGTTTGTTTTGCTATTAAAATTTTTACCTGAGAAAGTGATCTGTGCCAAGGATGTCCAGATGGGCTCGGATGACTTTTACAAGAACCACTGCTACTACTTGTTAAAGAACTGATTGAACACATTGAACTCTTTCTTGATCCAAGTGACAAAGAAGGACTTGAAGGAGGAGTAGCAAGTGACCATTGTGTCACATCACAACCTTTTATGTCTGTTATTACTTGTTCTGATGCTGGAGGCAAATGATGTGGAGAGGCTGCATGTCGTTGCAATTGATCAGAAACTTCTTGAAGGTGTGTCAGCTCCATTAACATTGCAATTTCTTCATCCTATTTTTTTACATATATTATTAACAGTGTTATTTAAAACTAAATTGTTTAATTGTTCAACAATTATAATTTACTAACAAGTACTGGTTTCAAAAATCTGGCAAGCAGACAATATCTGCCTCTTTCTTCGAGTAAAGCCGCGCGAACGGCCTTCCTTTCTGTTTCTTCTAAACTTAAGCGTTTTTCTTGGACAACAGCAGCTGAAGATTCTAGCATTCGAGTTAGTTCAATATCTCCTGATGATGTTCTATGTCCTTGCGATTGTCCTTGTAAATGTTGGCCTTTACGTGCCTTTTTCTTTTGCAAGCGTAATGTATCAGTTGATCGTTTCCTTAATTCTGTTTTTGCTTTTTTATATTCTAAAATTAACAAAATTTCACAAATATTATAGCATATTTAATTATACTTTCAAAAATTTTATTATTATATCATTAATTACGTTACCAACCTTTGGCATGTTCCTTATCTAAATTGATTAAAGACTTTTTCCAATCTTCTAATTTTTCTTGCAGGGGTAACACCAAACAATCCATAATAGCACTGATGCAAAAATGTTTAAATAAAGAGTATTCAGGACCATAAACAGATATTACAAATTACTGGAGTGTAATAAAAAATAATTACCTGGTGAATGATTTCATACGTGTTTCTACTGCTTTATGTCTAAGACATATCCGCGTCAAAGCAGTTCCAATTTCCTTTGTTGCACCTTGATTATAAATGATTTTTTAATTTTACATTTATTTTTATAAATAATAAAATAATATTAAGCAAAGTACAACTTTATTAGGGACTGGAAACTAGTATTTAGAAACTCTCCATAAATTATTTTCAATTAAAGAAAATTTATTTCCAGCAAATATTGATATATGCTTATTTATAATGAATATAAGAAACAATGCATAAAGTAATTTACCTCTTGCATTGGTTGCTGCATCAGCAATTTTTTGAAAGGTTTCAAGATATGCAGAAATAGCTAAAATAGCAGCCCTAAAATATATGAAAATAAAAATACAATTAGAGGTATTACATTATTGTAATATTTATAGTTAAAATACAAATCTATAACAACTTTTATTTTTGCCTTTTAGGTGCTTTATTTTATACAATTAGAATGCAAATCAAATCATAAGTATACTAGTAACACATGTACAAAATTAACATGTAATTATTACCTTAAACATGAATGTAACTTGGTTGCTTTCGAAATCAAATCTTCCCATAATGGTGCTCCATTCTAGAATCAAATGTTTATAATTTTTCACATTTTGTAACAATAATTAACATGTAATGTTTATGTATCACACAAATGTGACTGTAAGTGATTTTGAAATTTTTATCTTTTGGGCTTAACTTCTATGATATCATAAAAATAGAATGCATTAAATGTTGTAATGCAATCGTGTACGCCTACCTATCTTTTGTGATTAGATAATTTTATAGCTAGGAGACTACCTTGACTAGAAAACTAAACGGTTGTATAACTTTGATAAATTGTAACTTTAGTAGCAACTCAGATGAAATGTAAAAGAAAGTTTGAAAAAAATTTATACAAAAAATTTGTTTAATAAATTACACTAACAATTTACTGTCATATAAATTATTATGAGTTATTATATCATTATTTAATACTAAGTTATATTTCTTATTTATTATTTTATTCCGGCAAAGAAATATATTGCCATGCAAAAATTGAAAAATATTTCGTTATGGTATGGTAAAACTAGAACAAGTGTAAATTAGCTTTCGTCCTCGTTTTATCACATTAAGTATCTCAATGGTTTCGGAGAATGGTTTTCAGAATCAGGACAATGGAACTATACTTTAGAAAACATTATGAAAATGTGACGTGGAGAATATATGTATTATTTTTCCAATCATAATGATTTCATAATATTTACGAAATATGTGTATTAAGGACACTGCATCGACAACGCGCCTTCGCCTGCATCGTTATTTGTGCAAAGATAAAAAAGCGTACAAAGAACAATGAACAGGAAAAAAACGCGGTCGTGTAGTAAAATAAATATGAAATATTAACACCGTGGATATTACTTACCTTCATGTCAGTTATAATCTGCTGAAAGAGGCCACCCAAAGCACTGCACTCTCTCTCAATTGTTGCATCCATCTTTGACTGTCCGAAACTTTTTCCTTACTTGGCCCCAATAAAGTTTTTCCACATTAGAATCGTAGAATAGTTCACTTCTTCCCATCCATGTAGAAATATACAGAATTCTCGTACGAATATCGGCGATTCGTACGATTCGCCATTTTCGTAACAAGAAACAAGTTTGAGGTAACACACAGGGAAATACAACCAAGTGTATCTACTGCCTACACTAGTATCCTATATATGTATGTCACGACTGATCTCGAATGAATTGTGATTCGGAAATCGAACAATCACTGTCTAATTTTCACAGATATTTAAGGTGATTCCGAAATCATAACATCGATTAGTTTTGTTAAGAGAGATTGTAAACACTAGTGACGAGTTTCTCAACTCAGAATGCACTCATTGTGACGAGCAAGTATGGCTTGCGTCTGCGTTGATTCTGTTTTCGTTGCGATACCTGAATATCGCTGCCCCCTACGGCGACCCCGTTCCAGAACTTCAAATTGAGGATTCGGGGTACTTATATCTAATCGTTACTTAGGGTAACGGCTCTCTACCCCTTAGACAATCACTTCCGGAGTGTCAACTATTGAAAGAGGACATCCTGCATCATTGCTCGCTTACTCTGATTGGTTATTCAGCACGATTATGGGGAAATGTTTGCCATATACAGATTCCTATCTGCTATTATTATTCCTAGATCAAGAGAATAAAAAATTTTAATTTAAAAGAAAATATACGCGAAACGTGCGCCAAACAAGAAGAAATTCAAAACAAACGAAAACCATGAACACTTATATGATGCTTGTATTAAAACAAACCTATTCATTTTATGACATATTGAAATATTTTACAGTATCAAGTAGAATGATTTCAAATATTTTTGAACTCATTACAGCCACTGGATTTATTATAGTCGTTTCTTATATACTTTACCGGATTCATGGTAATAATTTTGAAATTTAAAATTTCTATATCTTTAATCGTTGACTACGATATTTTAATAGAAATTTTATTAGTTAAAAAATTATTGATGCATAATTGCTTGTTTGTTTTTATTTATTTTTACTTCAATTGCAGATAATCGATGTAAAAGATTCATAAACGAATCGAAATATGGCTCAGTAGAGTTACAAAAGTTTAAGGATTATAATCGTTTATTTATCCGACATCGAAGCATAATCAGTCATAAAGAAATGTTAAATGATTTGGAATATGCGGCTGATGTACATCAATTTATTATTAAATGTCATTTTACGATATAAGAATTTTATATGAAAGATATTTTGAACCATTGCTTATACAATATTTTTATACGACATACTTATAAAGCATATATATATGTATATTTCCCTTTAGAATTGCTACCAAAAGTGCTATGCATTAAAATGCATTGACATAATAGTTCAATGTCCACAACTAATAAATGTAAAATCTCTACCCTATGGCTTAACACCTTTTCACCGTATTTGTTTCCAAGGCCATGAAACTTTAATAGACTTTATGTTAGCAAAAGGTACACATACACTAATAATATTTGTTTGATTACATTATTGTAATACAACTAAATATTCTTATATATGCTTTTTAAACTTGCATAGGTGCTGATCCTTTCCTTACCACACTAAAAGGAGAAAATGCTTTGTGCCTAGCCATTTATTATTTTCTTAATAGACCAACCGAAACTAATTTTTCTTGTCTAAATATACTTGAACAAACTGGTCAGTTATTATAATTTTATTAACAGATATAATTCTCCATTTATATTACTAATAGAGCTGCAAAATAAATAATAATAATATTTTATTTTCACAGGATGTAGATTTGGTTTTAAAGATAAATGGTATCATAGTTTATTAAATATGGCATTTAGTGTTAACCATACTAAATTAATAGAATGGTTAATTTTACATTATAATGATTTCTCACCTAAAGCATTACGATCTTCTTCTACACCACCAATAATATGAAAAGATTATAGACTCAACTAACTTGTAACATATATATTGTAATATTTTATTATATATCCTACTTAAAATATTATATAAATTAATAGGTAGTTAATGTAAATTAAAACTATAACAATAATTATAGCTCATAAAGAAATAAACATATTAAATTACAAATCAAATATGCAATACAGTCACTTTGATTAATATTTTGTGGAATCAGTGAACTAATTTTTTTTCTAATCTTTCCTTCTGTATTATTTTTAATATATTTAAAAATGGAACGAGTAGAATGTTTAATTTTACAGCTAAAATTAGAGCAGTAATACTAATAGTTTTCGTTAGAAACACACGCAATTGTTTCATTTACAGCAAGAATGGTGTGTTGACAAATACATGAAGGCTATGTACAGTGCAGAGATGACTTGTTGGCGAGCGTCCGACAAGCTGAACAGCACAGGGGCAAGGGGAGCTGGTCGCTCACTCCGCCCATTAGCTAGTAGAAAATCTTTCTTCCAGATTCTTAGATGCTACATGCATAGTAGTAGGTCCTTCACATTCGCTAAGGATTCGCGAGTGCGGTCCCTCTCAGGTATCTTCTTGAACATTTTCCCACATCCTCGCGAGAAAAAAAAATTAGGTTTACGCCAATGTGATTCAGTTGTAGTTCCAAGTCGTACTATCTCACTCTACCTCCACGTGTTTTGTTTCGCGTTCTTTGTCACGCAGTGGACTTGCAGTCGTGACCGATACAACCAATGACGATAATACGTGTGACTGAAGGTGTCGCTAATATGCGACAGCCAATCGGATTGCCTCGTCAACAAGTCACTCTGCACTACATAAGACACATTTTTGCTGATAAGAGAAATAGTGGTTATTTAAATTTGCAATATGTATTACATAATTTCATGTTTAATCGAGATGCAAAATTATTAATGGGTGTAATACATAACATACGTCACTTCTTAACGAAAGCACACGAAAGTATCATTAAAAAATAAGGTTAAGTTGGAAGAAATATTATTGCACAATGGCAAATACTGGATTATTAGTACTAACAAATCCTACAAAGGTGATGAAGTTGTTACCGATTATTAAGAAGCATGTATTAAAGACTTTGTACATTCAGTATTTTCCGGAAAAGAGCAGTTTTCTTTCTGGCAATCATGTGACCAGAAATTCTCAATGGGGATTAACTCGTTATTCTCAAACTGTTTCTAATATTTATACTGATATATCTACTGTATCCGCTCGGCTTGATGTTCGCGTATTACTTACAAGTATAAAAAATCCTAATATCTCGATAATAAATACTAAAAAGCCTGTGGAAATAGTTATTTTTGATCAAATTTGTAGTAGTAAAGAAGCTGATGCATTCATACAAGATTATCTAGCTAATACTTCAATGGGCTGTAATTTTGTTACTTTTAATGATGATGAGAAATTAGAAAAAGCAGACAGCATACTATCTTGTATTGATGAAGAAAAGACTTATAAAAATGTAGTACTTGGTGGTACATTTGATCGAATGCATAATGGTCATAAAATATTCTTAAGTGAAGCTGTATTAAGATGCACAGAGAGACTTACAGTGGGTGTAACAGATACAAATATGTTGTCTGGTAAGGGTTTATAAATTGTTAGAAACATAATTTGTATATTATTAATGAATTATTATAGGATATTATTATAATTTTAGCATTCAATTATGAGTGTGTTGATTAATTTGCCTGATTTTATTTGTAGGAAAATTATTATGGGAATTGATAGAACCCTGCTCTACAAGAATTTTAAATTTAAAAGACTTCTTAGAAGATATAGATCCAACTTTAACATTTGATGTTGTGCTTATACATGATATGTATGGTCCCACTAAACATGATCCAACATTTGAAATGATAGTAGTTAGTGAAGAAACTAAACGTGGTGGAGATAAAGTGAATGAACTGCGTGAAAAAAATAATTTAAATAAATTAGATATACATGTTGTGAAATTAATAAATAATGAAAATCGTCAAAAGCATGAAGAAAGTAAAATAAGTTCTAGTAATCAAAGAATACGACTATTGGGTACAAAATTGCGAGCTCCTGTATGTACCACATTAAATTTCGTTATACAAAAGTCTTGATTTTATTATTTGTTTTTAGAGAGTAGGAGATAAACCTTTGAAGCCTTATATTATTGGTTTAACTGGTGGTATAGCAAGTGGGAAATCATCAGTAGCCAATAAATTACAGAAATTGGGTGCAGCACTTGTTAATTGTGATAAAATAGCACATGATTTATATTTACCTGGTAAAAGGTGTTTTGATACCATAGTTGAACATTTTGGTTCTACAATTCTGAAACCTGATGGATTTATTGATAGAAAAGCACTAGGAAATATAGTATTTAATGATAAAGTAAACTTTTATTCTTTTATATCATTAACAATATTTAATGTTATTATCATTGGATTTATATTTAAAAATATAAATTTAATTTTAGACACAATTAAATAAACTAAATAAACTTGTTTGGCCAATAATCTTAGAAGAAGCAAAGAAACAAATAAATGATTTTTATGCAAAAGGATTTGAGGTAATTATTATGGAAGCTGCTGTTTTAATCCAAGCTAAATGGCAACATAAATGCCATGAAATTTGGACGTGTATTATACCACAAGAAGAGGTGAACACGAAATTAATGAATTAAAAGTATACAATTTTATGTGAGAATATCTTTTTGATCAAATGTTAAACTTGCAGGCTATAAGACGGGTAATGGAGAGGAACGGATTAACTGAAGTTGAAGCAAAATCAAGGATTCAAGTTCAGCCAAGTAATGTAGAGCAAATTAATGAAGCTAATGTTGTAATATGTAGTTTGTGGAGTCATGATATTACTGAGGAACAAGTACAAAAAGCATGGAGTGAGTCAATGGTATTTTTAGGTAATCATGAGAAAAGTTAGAAGTTATTTTATTAGCATCAAATTATAAATCTACTTTTTTAATTTTGTAAACATTTTATACAAGAAGGTTATTCTTAATATGCGAATTCTCATTCTTAGCAAATCGTATATTAGTATAAATTATATTTTAGTAAATTTGCAACATTTATTTATGGTTAATATAGATGAAGTTAGTATTTAGAAACAAAAATTTGGGGAAAAGACACAAAATTATTTAAGTATATTAATAATATACAATGCAATATATTTATTATTGTATAATAGTTGTATAATTTTATATATGATACATGATGTTTACATGTAAATTTATTATAAAATGCAAATATGTAATTATAATACATGCAATGTGAACATACTTAATATACATTCATTTCTACAGTAAAACATTAATGTCAAAAAATCTAAAAATATATTAAAAAAATGTTATTAATGTTTATTATGCCATAAGATGCTAAATAATATTATTTTGTGAACAATATACTATGATTTGAAATATTTTTGTCTTCTTAACTTGTATAATTGTGTATTTTGTTGAGTATTGTACTTATAAATGATGAAAAATCAGCTTTTAACTTATCACCACCACTTTCTATATTGCATTTTACATGAGAAACGTTTGCAAACGTTGAAGCTGTTAATGTATTATAATTATTATTATAATTGGTATATATAGGGAAAACTGGGGCAAAATGAAATTGTAAAATAAAATGAAATATTGTTTTTAGTATCATATGTACTACATACAGCTAACTACCATATAATAAATATTATATAGTAGCGATTATTCTAGTATGTACATTACAAAAGAAGATCATTATTTTTGGATTATTTGTTAGTGAAGTAAATTGTTTAGAATTGTTTTTGTTAGTAGTATGTATAATTATTATTTTTAAAGACAGGTAAACAATGTCCTATTTGTATAAATGTTATTTTTACAAATTATCATTTATAATATATGAAAGTATATTAAATTGGTTTTGTTTTAATATATTAACAATTATTTTAACCTATAAATTGCGTATTAAATTCATGTATTTTTATTTCAATAAACTAAGGGACAAAGTAGAAGTGGAAAATTGAAATATTTTTCATTATTTTATAATATTTAATATACAATATTTATATAATATTGTTCTCTATTTTTATTCATGATAGAATAGAATATACAATAAATAATAGGTATTTGCCGCGTACAAGTGGTAGGATATCTTTCATAAACTCGTACTGAATAAAAATACTTAATTTCCCCCAACATATTTATTTTGTGACTTATTTTTCACTTTATCTTGCTAGTGAGATAAAATGAAAAAATCATAGAGATTTAAAATAAATATTCTCCAAGTTTCAAAAGCATTAGAGCTTTTGTATTATAAATTTTAGAAGATAAAAGTATATAATCTAATATAGTAAAAAATAAGCTTATTTTACTTTGACCCAGTTTGCCCCTCTTTCTCTCTATACATATAGATTTAATACTCACAAATAATTTTTGATATTTCTGGATTTTTCTTCTCTGGATCATAACAGAAAATTACACATCTATCCGGACCTAATTTTGTTTGGTCTATAAAATAATCATACAGTTGTTGAACTTCTTTCAAACTTTCATTTGATTGTTCACTGTACACGAATATAACTCCATGCACATCTTTCCTTATAGCTGGCCAACAATTTTTAAATCTAAAATATTTTCATATGTTATATATTTTTGATACTATTTTTTCACTAAATAAAATATTCTTACATACTTATGGTCTCCACTACAATCCCATAATTCGATATCTTTAGTAATATACTTGTTATTTACATTTATATTTTCTACTTCAAATTCTAATATTCGAAGACCTTGAGTTGGATGATAATCGTAAGGTATTTCTGTAGCATCAGCAAGAAAATTAGATATAGTTGTTTTACCACACTAAAAAAGATTTTTTAAATAATTTAAATTTCAGAATTAATTCAATTTATATGTATATGTATAGGATGTAGTAGGGTGCTTGGTGCAACCGAAAAAGGGGTGATTCTACATGTGAAAGTAAACCAAAAATAAGGAATATAATTTTTTTATAAGAAGCTTCATTTTCAAGAAAATTGAATTTAGAAATTCGTCTAATACATCAACCTCAACTTTAAGATGGTACATTATAATGGTCTATAAGATCACCGCATCTTAATCCATTGTATTTACATTTATAGGACGGCACTTTCAAGAATTACTTCAGCAATTGAAATGTATAACAAAAAAATTATTAATAAATCAATACTTGTAATAACTTTTGTATCGCATATTTTCCATGGGTATATGAAGTTCGCAGATATTTAAATACATGCGTATACTACATGTATATTTAAATTTAATTTTCTCGAAAACTAAATTCCTTATAAAACAAGCATGTTATTCTTTAGTTTCGGTTTATTCTCACAAGCAGAATTATCCTTTTCCCGGTTGTACTACGCGTCCTGCCATGCTCGGTATATACATATTAATTACATCTTTTAATTAACACTAATTCTACGAACAGTAAACAAAATAAACGACGCAATAATTTTTTTTGTGATAAATATAACACATTCTTAAATATTACCCTAACAGGTCCTACAACTATTATTTTCAGTGGTTGCATGTCTTATGCGTACTTTAGCTTCACAGGGGTGTGCCACTATAAATTCGAATGTTTGGAAAATTGTTGTCATAACAACATATCTATGTGCTGTATACTGTATAAAGTAGCTTTCTTAATCCTAAACTAAATACTTGTATCAACAAGAACATGAAAGTACATGTTTAATTTAAAATAAAAGATAATCGGTATCTTGATGTATGGTAGTTATTAATGAGTACAACATGTATTTGTACATCTCAATTTATTATGGTACACTAACATTTCATTTTGAATATGATATAATGTCAAAGATTGGATACAAAATAAGGGATTATGTATGTATGTTCATTACATATACATATGTATACAAGGTAATTTCGTTGTTAGTCCACAAAGGCAGTGCAGCTCCTCTGTCATTAGTGATTACCAGTTCATTTACCCTCTTGAACTTTCATTTTCATTTTTTGTATGTATGCACACACAGCTGCTTCCACGGTAACCGTGCCGCCAACATTTATAGCGGCATTGCCTTTACAGCCCTTAACGAAATAATGACCCTGTATAATACATACATATATATATATACACGTATATATATATATATATATGTGTATATACATATACATATACATATACGTGTCAAATTGTTCAAAGTGAAATGAATAAAAATTGTCATAATATTACACTTTATATATTACAAAAGTGACGTCTATATATTCTTTTTAAACTATTGGTTGATCAGGAGTTGCTGGGATTTCGTCTGGATAACTCAAACCATATAAAGCAAGGAGTGCAGATTTTGCTGCTATCTTCTTAGCATCTTTTTTGTTCTTTGCTGTAATGTATTTATACATTTTTAGTTCTCATATATCCTCGATTTTCAATATTCTATAGAAATTAATCTGCATACAAAGTAACAATGCAAATTGTGTATTACATTACCTGTTCCTGTGTATTCAACATCATCAATGTCAACAGCAAGAGTGAACATTGTATTAGGGGGATTACCAACACGATTAAGTTCAGCATATGTTAAACCTGGTCTCATTTGATTTAATAACATTACAGGATGTATGTTTGTTGCATTGGGTGGAAGTTCTTTCTGAACTGGAGCTTTCTGGGTATGAGCAACTTCTCTTTTAGTTCCTTTAACGGGAGATGGTATTCCCGGTTTTGGAACTGGAACTGATGTTCCTTGATTATGCCATTCAAGGAAAAGTTTATATAATGCGAAGCTTGCTAAAGAACTCCATGGAATTTCGTCACTTTCATCGACATTAGTATCCATTGGTGTTACGCCTTCTTCATTATTATCATCTTTTGATGCATTAGTTCCCTCTGTTGCTTGATTTGCTTGCCCCTCTGATTCGGCATCCATACGCGCTTTCATAGAAGCTGCAGTCATTTTTTCAAGCAACAAAGCCTTCAATGCGTTTTCAGCAGCATTCTGACGTGCAAGTGGCTTGGATAATCCTTGTCCAACGTAAGTTTTACCATCAAGCTGTTTTCGTTTTATTTTTATTTTAAAAGAAATTATTTCAAAACGTTAGTATTTAATATTCAAAGCATATAAACATAAACATAGTAAACTATTCTGTATACCTCTGCATGAACAAGATACAAGGAATTTGGCATGGGTCCTTGAGTTTCAGGAAATGTAAATTGCACCCCTGGTTTCATTTCATTTAATACCATAATTGCATTCTTTGGCTGCAACGTTTTTCTTAGGCGTTGATTCAAGCGAAGTCGTTTCAGTCTTTTATTTACCCTAACTAAACGTATAAATTTGATTTAACTCATGCGACAATAAAATAATTCAGTAATTATATTTCATATTTATATCAGTATATCGACAATGTTCACAATGGTTATTAGTATGCTATAGCTCAACAGTAATTTACTTGAGCAAATAACACGAATTCTAATCTTCAAATTTGCGCAGTGAATTGTCATCATTAAATCAATAATAATTGCGCTCTATAACTGTTTATTAGAATTTAAAATTGTTTATGTAATGTACGTTTACATAACCCTTTTTTTTTTAATATACTTACATCCAGGTGCCTTACGCCTCCATCTTGGATGTTGTTCTTGCATTTCAACATCTGTACTCTCGGATGCTTGAATTTCACTCTTTATTTCAGTTATAATATTATTGATCGGTGGAGCAGGATTAGAATTAGTTGTTATAGGAGCAGTCGTAGTAGGAACTAATGGCTGAGAAGACGAAACAGGATTGCTCTGAACAGCTGTTGCATTTTGTTGCTGAGCATGGGAAGGTTGCTTTAAAATTGGTTTCAATCGTTGAGCTTGGGGTTGGGGTTGAGGTTGAGGTTGAGGCTGAGGCTGGGTTTGAGATTGGGGCTGGGTTTGAGATTGGGGCTGCGATTGAGATTGAAGTTGAGGAGAGCTTGTAATAGGCTGTTGAGATTTTGCTTGTGGTAGATTTCTTGCTGCTGCTTGCTGTGCCTGAGGTTGCTGCTGCTGTTGTGGTATTGATTTAAATGGCTGCGAACTCTGAGCACTTCCTGGTTTGTAATTACTTTGTTGATTTGAAGAGGTCTGGGATCCTTGAAAGCCTCCTTGTTGATTGTACTGCAAAACATAGGGTGGGTCGCCGCTACACAAGGAACCTCTACGGTTGTGCTATCCCACCAAGGTCTAGCATCGCATATGCATTTGAAAGCAGTCTAATGCTACCCCCATAATTCATACCAGCCAAATTATTTTTGTGGCCAATATTTCCTTAAGTATAACTGAACTGAGTTTACATATCATGAGGAGTAGACAATAACACACAAGTATAAGGAAAAGTTTCAATTCTAAATAAAAGTTTCATGGTTATATGTTTTATAATTAATATTATGCAGTATATTATGTGTAATAAGAAATTGTCTTTGTTTATAAAAATAAATATCTGAGCTAATGTTAAGTTAAAATTTTGCAAACAAAGATTTACAATATTTAAGAATCGTTTCACAATTCTTAAATTTTGAAATTAAAATAATATTTACATATGTTAGCAAAAATTAAAACAGTTTGTATAATTTTTATAATTTTACATTTTACGGTCTGTATATAAGTATAGCTACTAAAAAATGACAGCAACCACCCATGTTTACATTACTTAAACATCAGTTCAGCATGTTATCAAAAATATGGCCCATGGCAGGCTATACTATGTGGGTAACTGACGAACTAGCCCCTGGCTGAATAGACCTCCTCGGTATTGTTGTATAGCTACTAGTTCCTGCATTGCAGGGGAGGGGAAAGTAGGGACCACTAATTAGTACATGCAAGTGGATAAAATATTGGAAACAGCAAATGGAATAACTACACACTTTAACTGTAATGAATTTGAAGTATTTCTAATAACTCTTTTTGTATTAATATGATATAAAATAAAAATATATTTTATAAATGTTGTCAATGATTATGAAGCATAATGATTATCAATATATGCGAGGAGATATTTAAAAAATAATTAGATTTAGGATAAAAAAAGATTATGAAAAAACTGTTTGCAATTATAAAAAAATATTTTTAAATTGAAAAATATTTAAAACCGTTAAAGCATGATTTATTTGAATTAACTAACATTAGGTTTAATGTATACATCCTATTTTATTTTTATTCTGTTATCTGTTCTTTGATATTAATTTCAAATGCTATAGCTTGTTAATATTTATTTTATACAAGCAAACTGGCACAAGTAAAGTAATATGTATACAAAATAATTAATGATTTTAATTAAAATTGACACTAATAATTAAATCATCTTATTCCTATCTAAAAACTTATTCAATTGCAAAGTATTAAATATATGAATTCTGTACATGGATATATTTTGGAAGCCAAAAGAAATATGTGATTAATAGTACCTAAGTATAGTGTATATACATATGTTTATATGTATGAAACATTTTGTAATAGATTTCTGGTATACATACCCAAATGATATTATTGCATTATTAAAAAATAATATTTAATATATTTTGGTATACCTACCAGAATGTTACTAGAAAATGCTTCTATCATTTGCATCAGTGCATCAAAAATTTATATGTATATATTTATGTATGTGTTCTATAATATGCAAAAGTATTACTCATATAATGCTTTCTGAAAAGTACTAATATAAGTTATTTCAATGTATTTTATATTTTATGAATCTTTGAAATGTTTACATAATGCAAATTAATATATAAATCAAACACAATTAAAAAAGTATAAAACAATTTTAAATCCTACATTTAAATCTTTCAAGAGCAAATCTTTTTCTAGCAATCATATTTATCAATTAATACTGGTTATTTATATAAAATAATTATATTGTTTATTTTTAAATGAAAATAATTTCATATTTTGTAGTATGTAAATTTTTGAATTACCTAAAATAATTTTATAAACTGATACATTAAAACTAATATGTGATTATTATTTAATATGATTTTGTCTAAATATATATATACCTATTTGACTAAATTATATAGAACTACAGTTTACAAAATATGCCATTTTTTATACTTTTACATTAAAGTTAAAGTTATACAGTGAAATTACTATCAAAATAGCAAACTTACAGTGTTTTGACCTTGATATCCTACATTTGGAATGTTTGGATTTCGTGCTGTAAATGGAATTAGAGAAATTATTAATATTAATTATTAGAATAAACAATAATAAGATCCAAAGACAACAGACATGTTTACAGTTGTATAACAAGTATTTACAGTTTGAAAATTATTAAAATTTAAATTTGCAAATTAAACAATGCAATACCCAATTTTGTATTAAAAAAAAATGAGGAAAAATTGTAAAATTGATTTATGGCAGTATTTTTATAATGTTTTAATAAAGGGATTTTCATATTTCACATTATCAAAAATGTAATATGAAACTATATGAAAAATATGCCTTGTAGGACGCCATTCTTTATAAACCAGTATATAGATATTGATTTTTTACTACTAGCTATTTGTACATCTCCGATTATTAAGAATAATGAGCATATATGAATATATCGGTTATATTAAAGTAACTTAGTCTGTAGTTTCTTTAAAATTACTTCAAATAACTTACCATTGGCATAGCTTGGGCTTGGTCTATTTCTTGAATACATGTTGAGATTTGACGGAATTAAATTATTTGGAATATAAGTAATTTTAGAATATAATTGTACGGGAAAATACTTTTTTACATTACATTCAACTTTAGAATGTAGATTATTATTAATTTGCGTGAAACATATATAATATTTAAGTACTTTTATACAGTGCTCACAAAAATGGGAAACAAGTTTCCGTTTCGTTACACCGAAGTAGGAAATGACGTTGTTTACTGTTGTCGGAAATGGAAAGTCAGCCATATTGATGATCAGGCGCATGCTCAAATAATAGCTCCAGCTCATAAGTTCAATTAAAATTATCGATTTTATGAAATATATTTATATTTGTTAGAGTTTTATCAAAACTATGTAACAAAAAATTTAATTATTTGTTATCCCAAAAAATGAATATCAAAATAAACATTTATTATAAATCTAAGCAATTATTATATTGATGTTTGAATGTTAGTATTAAACAAACTAAAAAATAATTAGCATAGTATTAGAAATATATTAAAAATGTTATTCTAATTTTGTATTAAAATTCTTTGTCAAGACTGCTATGGCGAATGTAAAATATAAGCAATTTTTGCTTGACTGAATTACTAAAATTAATCGTGTATAAAGAATAACTATCAATCTTTTAATTACTTATATAAACAATTTAGTTCGTATAAATTTACATATGAATAAAAGCACCTAAAATTCATAAGTTTAGAATTTAAGAAAAATATACATATATACATTACTTATTTAATAATAATGGTCATAACATATTTTACAAGATTTAATTTTTTGCTATCCAAATAAAATTGTGTTACAATATAATGCAAACTTAAAGTAATCCTTCCATCTCTTGCATAAACTGCATGTATGCATCATCTTTAGTTTTAGGTTGAGTAGTTCGCACTGGTTGTGTTTCTGGTATCCTCTCTGATAGTCTTAATAGAGTACTTGGTTTTTTCTTGTCATCTCTTTTAACACGAAGAGAGGTAGGCAAAAATCTTGTAACATCAGCTGCAAGATTTCTAATTTGTGGTTTTGCTTCAATAGTTGTGGTACTCTTTCCATCTTTATCTTTTCGATTAATTAATTGTGGTGCAGCAGAAAGAACATTAGGCGTCTTAGGTTGTGATCCTGTTCCAGCCTGTGTCTGCATTTGCGGATTTCCTATGTTGCTCATATTCGATAGATTTGGCATTTGCATTTGGGGAGGAGGCATTCTAGGCATACTTGGTGGACCAGGTCTCAACATTCTTGGCATTCCTGGTGGTGGACCTAAATATAATATTTTATTAATTTTTATGTTTACTGATATATGTCGTTTTCTTATGTACATATAATGTATAATATTCTTACCAGGAGGTAATCTAAGTCCAATACGAGGTGGTGGTGGTGGAGGCATTCTTAAATGTAGTGGAGGAGGTGGAGGTCTGTACATTAAAGGAGGAGGTGGTAGTCCCATAGGAGGCATTGAGTGAGGTTGTGTGTGTTGGGAATGAGAGTGTGATGTGTGTTGATTATGGTTTGACAAATGATCTGATGCCCCTGGAGGTTCCAGATCTTCTTCCTCTGTTTTATTAGTACCAGACTTATTATTAGATTTTGAATTAGATTCATTTTCGGCTTCGAGCAGCGATAATCGAGCATTTAAATCTTGAGCTCGTTCAGTTTCTCGTTTTTTATGAACAACTTCCATTTCACGCATAAATTGATCAATATCTTGTCCCGCCATAGCTAACATTTTCTGTTGTAAAGTAGTTGGTTTCACTTTAGCTATGTCCCTTTCCTTTTCTTTTTCTTTGTCTGTATCCTTATCTTTATTGTCTGATTCTTGCTTGCCATCTTCTTTATCATCCGCGAATCGAATTGTTCTCGATTTTGGTATTGATTCTTTACTCTGTGCATGATTGTATGATTACTTAATAACGTATATTACCTATTAAGTGATTTTGAATAAATTGAAATGTTTACCTTGTCAGGCATGTCTTCATCATCGCTTGATAGATCAGGAGGAGGAAAAGGTGGTACACCAGGTGGTTCTTTATTAGGTGCTAAGGTTGGTATAGAGGGGGATACTGCATATGCACTTGTTTTCTTTAATATACTAGGTGGTATAGGTATATTCATAAGAGGATGGTGTTGCGGTATATAATGTGGGTGAGGAGGATACATGTGAGCTGGTGGTTGTGGCATATCTGGCAAAGGTATTTGAGATGTTAAAGAACCTAAAAAAACATAATTTACATGAAGCAAGTGAAATTTTATACTGATATTATAAATATGAACATATACCTGAGTACATTCGTGATATGTCATTACCAGCCGATGGTAATGGAATTTCATCGACTTGTACTTGTTGAGCATGTCTTACAGCTTCAAAATATGAAACTAAATCTATTCTTCTACGTTCATATTGTATTAACTGCTCTTTTAACTCAGTCCATTTTTCTTGATCATCTTTTGCCTATGAACAGGAAAAACAAAAACTTCTGCACACATAATATTTTATAAAATATTAGTTATCAATATTAATTTAATCTTACCAACAATTTTTGAAGGAAATTTATAAGCATTGTATAAGAAGTACTTACATACATTTTTAAGACACGATCTAAGGTCTCCTTTAGCTTTTTCCTTTTATCTTTCAAAACCTTCTCATTAAGAGGTGGTGGCTGCATAACATTGTACTCTAAAATTATATACATACATATATTATAATCTAATACTAATCATTTTGTAAATATTAAATATTATACCAACCCATTTGGTCTATTTTTTCCATTTCTTCAATAATCTGAGCGGGATCTTTGCCCTTTAAAACTGCAGCACGTACTAGTTGTCTCTGTTTTTTGTTTTTTTTTAATTCCTTTTTACGTGCTTCTTTGCCTACAATAATAAAACGTTAAGTTATAATAAATAGTAAATTTATAACTTTTAAATAAAACAAATTGTTTGGTTATGTTATTTACTAACGTGCTTGATCAGTGGGATTCATATATTTCCCACTTTTAGTGGTATTTATCGAACGACGACCCATGTTTTCTCACTTAAAAAAATTACTTAAAACGTAATTTTATTTTGTATTTTCACAATTTTTACATTAAATTAATCATCATTTACATTGATTGTAACCAGGGCCCCCAAACTCTATTCTTGTGAACTTGAAGCCGATTTTAATTCTCCCCCCCGTCTACTTGGAGCGCTAGCGGCGCACCTATACATGTATACATTGTATCACCGACACTGACCAAGGTAAGAAATCGTGACGTCACGTTCCCACCATTCACCCGTCAACTCGCAAATTTTATTGAACTTGGTTTGGAGAAGCGTGCATTGGAATTTAATTGAATTTAATCTTGGCGTGTTATCTTGGCGTTTTCTTGCGAAAAGGTGCAACAACAAGAGCAAGAGATGAGAATGAAGTAAGTAATACTCATTATTTTAATAAAAAGACCAAGAATTAAAAAGAATTGTACATGTTCATGTTTTATTTGTTGCAAGATGAAAAACCATTGCAGAGTGCAGGTATGGCTTTACAGACTGCTGACTATTATTATTCAGTAGTATACTGAATCATTTAAAAGACATTTTTACCAATGATTCTTTACAATTACAGAAGGTGCTGTCCAAAGGAGAGATTACCATGCTGCAGCCTGGAAAGGCCACAGAAGTACTCAAGAGTCTTTTAGGAAATTGAAGTTAATATTGTTTGACGGTGTGAGGTGTAAGCAATGTTCAGCAAGAGATAGTTTCTGATACTGTTCATCTTCAGACCCCTGATAAAGCTAGCTGGAATGCTGGCGAAACATTCAGAATTATCTCCTGTTGGGTACGGTTTATACTCCAAAGCTTAAAACAATAATAACTATAATGGACCAGGCCATAAAATGATGTATTTTATTTATTTAAGTTTATTAACGATAAATATTATTTCATAAACTTGGTGTATTTTATATATGTATATAATATTTAATATATGTTACACAAATATTTATTTTGAATTGAAACTGTAAAATATTATTCCAATATATTTAATTAATTTGTTAATAGTGTTTTTCTTTTTCCCACAACATATTTTTATTATAAAATAATTTTTACTTGTAAGTATAAATACTATACAGCACATATATAGGACCATGTTCTTGTGTGCATATTTCACCGACGTTATGTGTATGCATTGGTGGCGCCGCTAGCGCTCCAAGTAGACGGGGGGGAGAACTATATTTGGTTCTGGGCGAAATACGGTAGTTTGGGGGCCCTGATTGTAACTATAGATTCACCATTAATACTGAATGTATAGTAGGGCGTATGAAGAGACATACTGCAGACTGAATTCACAGTTTGTCCAATTTGCCAAAGTTGATTGGAGAAAAATTAAATTGACAACAAATAAGAAAGTACACCTACAAATAGTTAAGGATAATTTATATAAAACGTGAAACGTAAAAGCTTAATGTGGATCACAAGTTCGTTATTACAAACAAAAACCGGCTCGCCTATAAGTTTACGTATTTGTAAGAAGCTACAAAGTTTTTGTTAATTACAAAAATAGTTTATTCTGGTATAGTATTACATTGATAAAAATTACAAGTTTAGTTAATATTTAGTATATTTATTGTATAACCGGTTGAATATTGACAAAGGTCAGTGTTGAAATATTATATTTATGCATTTCACATTAATACATAAAATAGTTGCAGTAAAGTATATATAGTGATTTATTATAACTGATCATTTGAGTAAACAAAAAGTTTAGTATACTCATATATTAAAGAATAACCGCAATTTAATTTAAAAAAATTAATATTATGTTATTAAACATGTTTAATTTTAGTAAAAAGATTGGATTTCAAATGGTATTTTTATAATTATGTTTTAGGAAAGAATAACAAAGAATGGCCCATATTATTGCACATGACATAAATAAAAAACCACGGACAAATGATATTAAAATACAAGAAGATATTGCATTCTATCAAATGGGCTTTTCTCAAAGTATTTTGAATGGACTATCTGCCTGTGGTTTTCTTAGACCTTCACCTATACAGTTGAAAGCAATTCCATTAGGAAGATGTGGTTTTGGTATATATCATTTTCTGTTTATTTTATATTTGATAAAATATAGATATTTGGTGTTCTGCAATTTAAATTATGAATTTATATATTAATTGTAGACTTGATAATGCGTGCTAAATCTGGGACTGGCAAAACCTTAGTATTTTGTATAATATCGCTTGAAATGATTGACATAGAAGTAACATCTGTACAAGTATTAATAGTAGCACCTACTAGAGAAATTGCTGTCCAAATTGCACAGGTTTTTTCATCTGTAGGCAGTGAAATAAATGGTAACTTGTTTTTTAAAATTTCACCAAATTTGTTTGACTAATAAATGATTGAAATTTTAGGATAAAATTATTCTATTTCTTCAGGTTTGAAAGTTGAAGTATTTATAGGAGGAACAGCTATAGAAGGAGATAAAAAAAAATTAAATAACTGTCACATAGCTGTTGGTGCTCCAGGTAGAATCAAACATTTAATTGATAAAGGATTTCTAAAAGTTGAAAATGTTAGATTGTTTGTTCTTGATGAAGCAGACAAATTAATGGAAGTCAGTTTTCAGAAGGATATTAAGTCAGTATAGCAATGAAATTTATATTAAAACTATTAAACGTATATGAACTATTATTTATAATGTATAAACATTTTTAGCTATATCTTCTCAAAATTACCACTAAGTAAACAAGTTATAGCATCAAGTGCTACTTATCCTGGAGATTTAGAAACATTTCTACAAACATACATGTGTTCCCCAGTACTAGCATCTCCAGATAATGATGAACCAATACTTGCTGGTCTTAAACAGTTTGTAATAGTAGTTCCATCTCATCCAAATGCTATGAAACAGGTTTGATTTAACTTTTATCATTTATATAATCATATTTACTGTATAACTCCAGTAAGTTGAAACCTGGGATGATACATGGGCAAGAGAGATGTGTACCTGTGTATCTTGGTATGTTTCCTTCCCTTCTTTGCTTCATATCATTTTGACTAATAAGGACAATACGTGTGACTTATCTTTATAATTATGTCAAAGAAGACAGTCCTGTAAAGCAATCAGACTTGTAGTTCCTCCAGGTTTTAACTTACCAGTGTCACATGGTATATATTAGGTCATTCCATAAGTAATGTTGTTTTTTCACTTAATTTTAAGTGCAGTATATTAATACTTACATTTGTTTTTAATGATCAATTTATTGAACATTTCTATATATTTTTTCCGCTTTTTGAAGAAATTTATTAAAACACGATTATAACATTTTAGGTTCAAATAAAAGTTGATGAATTAATAAAAATATTTAATAAAGTTCCATTTAAACAAAGTTTAGTTTTTTCAAATTACCAATCAAGGTAAGTATGTTTATCATTTTTTTATTTACACTGTTTTAAGTAATCATGTGCCACATCTATAGCTAAAATAAACTTTTTTATAGAGTTCAGTCAGTGTGTAACAAGATTAACTCCTTGGGTTTTACAGCAACTTTTATTGCTGGAAATCAAGATATGAATAAGAGACTTGAAGCAATCAATAAATTAAAAACTTTCAAATGTAGAATAATGCTAACAACAGATTTAACTGCAAGAGGTATAGATGCAAATAATGTGAATCTAGTTATAAATCTTGATGTACCTTTAGATGCAGCAACATATTTACATAGAATAGGAAGAGCTGGACGTTATGGATCTTATGGAATTTCCATAACAATAATTGCAGAAAATGAGATAGAAACATTCAGCCAATTATTGACTTCTGTAGGAGGTTCAAATTTTTATGTATTGAAACTTCCTTCAAATTATCCAACTGACATTTGGACTACACCCAGTACTGAATTTGAAAAATTTGTTGCAAAATTTAACCCTAATGCTAATGTGGAGTTACAGGATAATATAATGTCAGAAGTCAATGAGACAATAGATGATGTAAATAAGGAAGATGTAAATAACACGAAACATTCTAATAAGGAAACGTCGACGAATAATAATATAATTAAACACATTAATAGCTTTCATAGTGATTCTTTTCATTTAAAAAATATACCTAATTTACAAAATAAAGTAATAGCTAAACCTGTAGTTGTAAAAAAGACTAATATAATAGACGAATCTCAGGATATTAAAAAAGATGCAAAGAAAACTACGACTGTAGTGTCATATAGTTTAGCTAAACCAAAAGTTATACACTCGTTTACATTAGATTTTTCAGAAGACAATCTTTCTGTCTGGCAGAAAAATAATCAAAATGTTGTATTCACGGTTGATTTAACAGATGTTCATGACGATAATTTATCTGAATCTGATATCGCTACAATTATTGAATATACTCAGCTTAACTTTCACAGTGAAAGTGCAGAAGATTCCGTGTGTGGTAATAACGTAATTACTGATTTATTTTCGGAAAATACAACTTCTAAGAATACTACGTTTGACGAAATAGAAAAACAAAGTTCAACACAGGAAATTCAGTGTGTGGAGAATAGTGATACGATTTCGGATGTTACAATAATGTCAGACAAAATTCAAAATAACACAGATACTTCTGTCTTAAATGAATTAAATTCTTATCTTTCAGAATACATAAATTCAAACATATTTAATGTTGACTTAGATTCAAATGACAAAGAAGTAGCATTAAAACAAGCAATCATTTGGAAACAGAAACTTGATTATGAAATTAAATTGTTAAATCATTCACTGGAATTCATGAAAGAAAATTTAAAAGAATCCATTGAAAAATTGGTACATCAAGAACAGATTGAAATGCGCAAAATATTTTTTAAAGTACAAAAACAAGCATTGTTGTGCGTTTATCCGGAAATACGAAATGACGATGAAATAGATGATACCTACTCATATTTCACAGGTTCCGGAGAGGGAAATATATTAGAAATGTACAAAGAAATAGAAGATTTCAAAAGTTTTCATAGAAAATCTGAAAAAAAGTTTGATGCATACTTTCCATACCCTATTAAAGAAGATTCGTATATGCCAAATCTTATGATTTCTAAAACAGATAGAGAAAATTATCTTAATGCGTTACGGTATTTACACTCAAACTGTTTTCCTAATGAAAAATTATTGCAGATCATAGATTCTGCTGCGTTTATTGATGAAACTACGAAACTTAACATGATAAACGAGGTAAACAATCTCCAAAGCAGTTTTCTTACTGAACTGTTAACAATACAAAGAGAATTGTTGAATAAAGAATTAGATAAAGACAAATGTGTAGAACAGGAAGCTGAATCATTAAAATATGTTGATAATACTAGTCAGAATAAAAGTATTGATAATTCAAAAGATGATAGCATATCTGATAAATTTGTTAATACACCAATTGTGGACGATACTATTGAAAAAGAAAATGTAACTGCAACTGAAGATAAGTGGGATAAAATGAGTTATAATTACAGTTCTAATAGTTCTAGTAATTCAATATCAACTGAATCAGCCCTGGATGATTCTACTAAGATACAAGAATTTACACATCATGAAAGTTATAAGTTACAGAGTAGTATATCGAGTACTTTTTCCAGTGAAAATGATGATGACATTAAAGAACATAAATCCAATGGAAAGGAATATGGAAAGAATAAAGTTCGTAAGTGTAAGAAACTTCAGAAACAAAGAATTAGTATTACAGAGAAAGAACAACTTTCTGATAAAATTATAATAGAACAGTCAAATAATATTCCATATAATGAAGTTGATGGACCATCAAATAATACATATATGTATAAAAAACGATCTAAGCCTCAGAAACAACAAGATTCATTATTAAGATCTACGACAAATTGTTTAAATTCGCCTTCAATAAAAACAAATTCATGTGCAAAAAACAGTCAAAGGGTTCAACGTGTATTTCATTCTCAAGAATCGTGTATGGATAATGAATCACAAAGTTCTGATTTTGTTTCGAAATTTTACGAAAACCAGAAGTACAATTCAAATAGCTTTATTTCCAAGTCTTTAACAAAAAATATATCTGAAAGGTATTTAAATGATAAAACTACAAATGATGTAATTGATATTTACAATACTGCCCACTTTCATCAACAGAAACAAGAACAGTGTGTAGATACACAGTACTACTATAACTACATGTTTAATATTCCTTACACTACTCATATGGAAGACAATGCATATTATTCTAATTATTCTTTGAATCCTACTTTTCACAATACAAATAATTTGTATTCTTCATCAAACAGTATCAATGAAATGGAAATCGATCAATTTTTATCATCATTAAGAGCTGAAACAGATCGGCTACATTTGGAACTTTATAATTCAGAAATGCTTCATAGTTCAATGAGAAATGAAGATTAATGATGATACAATTAATATAATTTAAGCAGTTGCAATTTGAAGTAAAAACTGTGGAACAATTCTTTCGATACTATTGAATGTTAAGTAATGGAACATATGATTAGTCAATGGTAAATTTTGAATTAAACATGTATTGTATAAAAGATCAGTAGAGCCCTATAATAATGTGAACTATGTATGTAACATTTTAATATTGTAAACATGATATAATTACACTGTTCAACAGTTATTTGTTAATTATTGCGCATTTATTGATAACAGGATATTAATCTCAATTTTTATAGAAATTGTAAGAGCTTTTGTATAAAAATTATTATTTATAAAAATATAGTTAAAATTAATTCAAGAAACATATTTTGTATGCTGCATATAGCTATACTATTTTGTAATAAAAATTTGTACATTTGGTATGTGCATATAAAAGTGTAAATACTTCTTTTACTCAATGCAAATTTCTTTATAAATGAATTGAAATATTATTTAATGAATTTTACGATTTTTATTGGAAACAATTATTATTACATAATTAATAATATTTTGCTTCTCTTAGGAAATATCAAATATTCTTTTATTACTGATTTCAAATTTTAAAAAAAAATGTTGACAAGGTAAACGTGTACGTTATATCGCCGAACTGTAAACTATACAATATTCATATCTGATATAAGAAGTGTTAAACGATTTTATTTATTCGAATGTTATGTGCCGGTTTGTGAGTTAGGGGGATCAGGTTTCTAAGGCACTTCTTTGAGGGGAACGAGAAGAAAAAAAAAACCACCTTACGAAACTCGTCTCGTGAGAATTTGGGGTACGCGCTTGTTGTGTCCGCCCTTTATTCGCAAAATAATCGTTTGAGCAGCCCGCCTAGTATACTTCAGTCGGTTACCACGTGCTTTCGCGTGAAGGAGTCCCTTAATCGCGTTCGCGAGTGTCGTATGGTGTTAATTACTGAATCTATCATTTGTTCTTTGTAGATCGCGGTCGTTCGTTTGTATACGTTTAGTGCGCGGTAAAAAGTATGTCGTTCTCTCGGAAATATTTCAAAAGAGTTCCAATTTATGTGGCAGAGGGCCACGATGAGGTAAGTATTCGAATTGCGTATCGTCTCCCGAGTTTGTTTACATCGCAACTTGCTCTGTCGTAATTTCCTCGTTAGTACGCTAGGGGCGCTGTAAACTTCTTGCTAACCAATCACGAATTGGTCACGTGATTAAAGGCGTTAAAAATGAAATCGAACGACGTATATTTGAATTGCGATAAAAACGCAAATTTTGTATGAAATTTTGCATTGTTTTATCAGGTTCTACCGTTCATTTATCGGTGTTTGGGATCGAAACATCTTCCGTTCGAAGGAAACGTGTTCGTGCATTTAGATTCGCATCCGGACATGCTTATACCGAAAACGATGCTGGCGGACACCGTGTGGGACAAAAATCAGTTGTTTAGGTATACCAAATTTCTTACACGCACTCGCAAGCTACTATCATCATTGTTTTTATATTACTTATGTTTGTTTGTTATTTCTACAATATAAATATTTAACATTTATGTTCACTGAAAACATAAAGATGTATAATATCTTTACTTATGAAGTATTGCTGGTACCAAGCAATATTAGTACTTGTAACCAGCCATTATAGTATCACTATAAAGAAGGTTATTGTGTAAAAAATGGCCATTTTGATTAGTAACTAATTTTTTTGTTAAATATGCTTTACTAATAGTTCACAATAAGTTATCTATTTCTCTGTATTATTATTGTCTCATACTTTCAATGGATACGAGAATATTTCAAGGTCAACCTCTTTATAATGGGATGTTGGCCGAAAGAAGTTGCTCGCTTTCCATATACAGTTATTAGACTGCGGATTGTTATCCATTCATAGGCAATTTGAATTCGCAGAAAAAGCACAGAATGCATGCGACATGCAAAAATATATAAAATATTTAAAATTAAGTAAATATTATTGCATTTCAGGGATGGAACAGCCCCCTACTTAGGTTTCATTTCTTGAATTTTGGTAATTAAAATATGAATTTGCATAAAGATCCGTAGCCTAGTTAATAGAAACGACAAATACCATTTAAATTATTAAATTATCGTTCGTTACGTTTAATTATTTTGTAAAAATTAACTCGTACAATCGTTCTTGTAATTGTTGTACTCCTTAAAGTATTTTTTGTTGAAAAATTTGCATAATTTTTCCGGTATTAAGTTGCATGTTCTTAATAGTGAAATTAGCATCGAGAATTGGATATTACCTGCTGCGTACGCCGGTCACTTTAAACACCTGATCTGGGTCAAACCACCGTGGGCAAATCAGATGGCCGATGGCGTGACAACCTTCTTCATCGGCAAGCATAAGGACAACGGATCAATAAGGTAAGTCTTGATTGCATTATTTTACGTTCATCGCGTGTCACACTTAACGATGCCGATGAATGTCCCATAAAAAGGTTCGAAGCTTCGTCATGCTTGCACGAACATACAAATGCAAATAATGCACAATTATTGTATATCGTGTTTTTCTTGATATTTGTTTTAAAAAATTAAAATTTCGGGATTATTTACACTTACCGGAGTAAGCACAACTTTCCATATTTTAATTTATGTAAATTTATGGTTTCGTTTATCCCGTTATTAAGTTAAAGTGTTTATAGCAGAGTTTAATTATAATATTTCCGATATTTTGGAGTTACGCATTTGAAATTTGAAAATTTGAGAGACTGGAGATTTCAAAATTTGGAGTCTTGAGTATTCGGAAACATTGAAATTTGAAAATTCGGGAATTAAAAAATTCAGGAATTTTGAAAATGTAAAAAGGGGAAAGAAAGTGTGCAAACTTTTTGAAAAAGGGGATTATGAAACTTTCTGATAGTCATACAATTATTGTACAACATACTACACGTAAAATTATTTACTAAAATATTAATGTGTACATATTACCTTTGAACGTTTATAAACTATCTCTACGAACTTTCCGAACAACCTAATACATTACCCGCGTATTAGACTCAATTGGTACATTTGTCTCCTAATATTTACTTCTAAATATTACATATAAACAAGTATGTACTGTGTATGTGTTGTTACGTAAAAACGAAATCCAAATTTTTTATTAGAATTTATTTATTCACGATTCTTCATACATTTTGTTATTAAATGGCAATTATTGGGTCTCTACTCTGTGCATTTTATATTACCTACTTAAAGAAATAAGATTTAGATTCTGAGGAATTTATAAGCAATTCTGATATATAAATTTAATGATAATATCTGTAATCGAATAACGATGTGATGAAGCTTCTGAATGATGCATATACAAAGCGAAAGGAGAATAAGAAACATGAAATCGTCAGGTCGTATGACGTGAAATTTGCATTTTACAACGTGTAAAGTAAGAATAACGGTGGGTCGGTGACGAACTGTAAATTATGTTTCTGAAGGGCATACGGACTCGACGCCCTTTTTTAATTATAAAGTGCGCACGACACTTGTATAGAATATACAGAGCAATTCATACGCAGATAAAGTAACAGATAACGCGTTCGCGATGCGTTCGTCGTTTGGACCGAGAATTATTTTTCACTTCGTGAGATCAAGCGAGGGTTAAGTGTCTGCTCCCGTGCCGATTAGCATACACGAACATGCCACTTCGTGTACATACATTTAGGATAGCTGTAGCATAATGTTACATGTGTCCTCTCGTACTGAGACAAGCATCAGAAAATTGTCGGCAGGTGGTACCAACATTGGTACCAAGCGTTGCATCTTACAGTCGCCGTTGCGTGATCTCAATTTATGTGATAACTTGTTCTTCAACAATAGAACAGTATAATTAATCAAAACGTCATCATTAACATTGCGATGTAATTACTATGGAAACATAATTTGTTTCTGGTGGTAGGAAACAATGTTTGGAAGTAACAGTGCATGAATTTCTTTCATATCAAGGCATAGTTGAGCAGTTGAAGTGATGAACAAAGAAATGATGTACATATGTAAGTGCTAAAAGAGTCAATTTTCAGTACAAACCCGACAAAACGGGAGAAACATTAAAATAATTACTAAATTGAGTAGTTTATATCTTTTTATTAGTTTAACAGTTGCGATATTTGCCATTCTATTTAGATCTTTTATCACTGCAAAAATGATTTCTAATTTCTTGGCACCTATGTCATTTACTATTTGAATTCCATAGTTATAGAACAAGCAGTACCAACGTTGTGTTGCATATTTTATTATTTGCATGAGTTCATGCAGGAGTTGGAGTAAATTTTATGTACTTTACTGGATTTATGTTAGTTTATTGAATTATGGGATGATGGGAATAAAAGGTTTCACTTTTCTGACATTGATTTTTTGTTAATGTTAAGAGATTTCAATCGGATCTAAAAGGTTTTTAATGTTTAATTTTATTTCCAAATTAATAACGTTCCTTTTCGTCAGTACATGAACGTACATTTTTAAATCCGTTACACTACTAATTTTCAATTTAAGTATATGCCAACAAAGTTAAATTTATATGTATTCGAAAATTCGTTTAAAATTGAGCACAGAGCGACACAACTAAGGGAATGACTGCAATTTTTTTTAAATCTTTCTGAAATATCAGTTGGGTGCAGTTATTGATAGTGATGTTAAGATCAACAGAATATATACTAAAAGATTTTGTATGATAATCAAATTATGTATATTATGATCGTTTTATTTTGGAGTAATTTTTTAATCCAAAATCAAGAATAATTGGTGTTTTGGCGTTATTTTATCATTTCTTCTTCTTCAGTTGTCGTACAGATATACTACGCCAATAATGTTGCAATGTTCTCCAAATATTCAAATTAGAACTTATGTCTGTGATAAAAATCGTGCGAAAATATTAGGTGAAATAGGTTGAACCATAAGATTTGTGCAAGATTCGTGAAGTATATGTATATACATATATATGTATTGGTTTTATTGTTCTATCATTGTTCTCTGTGTGAGCGTCATTCAATGATATGAATGATTGCCCCACTGTTATGAATACGAAGTCTAATGCAGATATTTAAACTCGACGGATTACGTTACATCTATAAAGATGTAACATCGTATTTTATAACTTGATCACGGTACAATTATACGCTAACCATAATATGATACGTTCAATTAATCGGAGAATTTCGTTTATAAATAACTGCGACTAACATGGCCATCTAAATCAATGGCAACATGCTGTCAGCTCCCACGTAGTAGGTATACATATTCTGATTTAAATCCTGACAGCTGACCTTTCACGAATATTAAGCTTAGAAGGAAATTGTGAAATACGCGTAAACTTTAGTAGATAGAGCTTCAGTACTTTCACTGTTTTTTTATTCGAATTTTAAGTTTAGTTTGTTTAATTAACATCTCTCTCACTAATTTAATTACGTTATTTGAAGGCCATATTGTCAATTTTTAATTATTTGTACTCAATTTAAATTCATCTTTCAACAAATTTTATATGATCTTCGAAATTATGTCTGTTTCATTTGGTTAATAATAATATGTTTTTTTTGTAATCATATCGCATACAGAGTGATACAACGTAGAATGTAGTAAATTAAAATTGCTTTGAGCAGTACGAATTAAGTTTTTAATGAAAACAATCGTACAATTGGATGCTATTAATATTACTAAATATATTGCAACGGGTTTCATATTGATAGGTTTGTTAGTTTTTTAAAAGAATTCATAGCAAGTGTTTTTTGAATGATTATTGTTCTATCGTGCAGTGTTCTTTCAGAAACTCATAGCTTCGTTAATTATTGGGATTTCAAAAAATACTTTTACAATAATGTTTGAAATTTTTGGAGAATATAGGTAACCTAAAAAAAAATTATTTTTTTCACCTTCCAAACCAGAGCTTTCTATTAACACTAGTGACAGAATTGATACCGTATTGATATTATCGATACCAGTCTATAAATTTTATGCACATATATATACTTCTTTCATTATTTGAATATATGATTCTCGAAGCCTAATTCTGAAGACAACTATTAATCTTTTAGTAAGCTATTAAATGAGTAGCAACAATTTTATGAAGTATCAAACGGATATCAATACCTTCATGTAGTATCGAACTGGTATCGGTACCTTCATGAGGTACCACACGGGTATTGATTCAGTATAGCATCGGTTAGGTATCGTTTCATAAGTATCAAGATCGAAAATTGATACCGAGTACCTAAAATATCAATACTTTTCAATACTTGCCATTAAGTATTTTGGTATTGAATTATTTGAATATCGCCAATAATATCGTTATTATTCCGATCACTAGTTAACACAATCAAGTCTTCAAATAAGTTTATCTCTCGAAATTTTTCTCCAAAACTCAAATAATTGTAATCAGATAATTTTTGCATAAACCCCTACACCATTTCACCGTGACAATAAGTATTAACTTCGATCAGCCTTACTGAAGACCGCGAACATTTACGCCGCCGAAAGAAGGTGACAAACGTGCATCGTGATGAAAAGTTGTCACACTCGGTTAATCTACGACGTAAATGGTAAAACTTGGGTGACAAGATACAAGGGTGTGGAGCAGGGCAAGAAGAGACGGGAAGAGATAAAAAGGAAAAAGGCAGGTAAAGTAGCAAAGGGAAGCCGACACGGCGATAGCGGTGCATCGCAACGATATCTGCCAAGAAACTGGTGGTCGTGATGTAGCGCTCCTCCAGGACTGGAGTTATGTTTCTCGAATTACCGTGGATACACGTATGTATGGCCGCGTACCGTGAGTGAAGCATGCGAATTATGCCGTTGTCAAGACTTATCCGTGAGCTCGTGCGTTTCCATTACTTCCTTATCCGATGAATACTTCGATCACGTCGATTCCATTGCTGCATGGCCATCTGGAATCTCAGATATCTAGATTGGCGAAGATGTTCGCTTTGATTGGAAAGTTTCAGTGTTGTAAGGTATATTCGATAGATCAGAGAATTGTTATTATAGTTATTATACGCAATGAACCTTTTGGTACATGCAAAGGAATAAGGAGCAGAGAATGGGATTAATTAGGTTAACGATTTAGGGAATTAAATATAATTAAACCGATCATAAAAATTGGAATGGTAGGGATTTGTGGATAGTTGAAATGAACTATTTCTGTATTTTTAAACCATTCTTTGTGGACTTCTGTCACCATAGTCATATAATTTCCTAGAGATATTTGCATACATAGGGTGTTCCAGATCTAAATCGACTTTTATCAACATGCTTGGAAAGTCATTTTGAGCAAAAAATATTATACGCACCATGTGTCGGCTCGTCTTCATCTTCGAGATATGAAAGAGAAAGTAGGTAGTATAAACCATAAGTAATCAGATCCGTTCAAGCTACTAACTTTCAATGATAATCATTTAGTTGAAACAATGTTTTACATTGATTTATACTGGTTTAGGCTAATTTAAACAAATTGTACACCTCTTGGCTCTGCGAACAAAAGTAAGCTTGTTTTCACTATCCGCATCCATTGAATATTAGCAAGATCATTATCAATGGTAAAAACAGACTTTCTGGTTTTTGCTGTTAATTTATCACGTGTATCAGGTTTTCCATTTCAGTACTCCCTCAATTTCATGCTACCCAATCTAACAAAATCTGAGTAAATGTATAGTTCAATTAGTATGAAAATGCCATTCTAACATGGCAACTATCGGTATTTCTATTAATATATCTCAAAAGCGAAGCCGAATCGACCCATGCTATATATATAACATTTTTTGCTTAGAATTATCTCCCAAATATATTAGCAAAGTTTGTCGATTTAGATATGGAACACCCTGTGTATACTTCCAAGTGAATTAACAAATTCTATTAGAACTACAACTAAGAGAACACTTCCAATTAAAAATTTGTAATATATAGAATAATACTTAACGGAAATATGCAGTAATTGGTATATAAATAAGGAAAATCAATATACAATATTTAACATTATTTATATCTATATAGAAAGTATCTATAATGGTATAGTCAGTAGAATTTAAAAATATGTATCATATTTTCCTATTTATATGATTCAATACTGTTGATTTACAAATTTTCAGCGAATTTAACTTATTGTTAAGAGTGAGAGTTAAACACGATTGTTTTGTACTATAAAATAACACGATCTCACCGCTCATTGCTATAAACGCACAAAATGTCTATCAGCATCCTGGATCATTAAGTGTGCATGTACCCGTTAAAGTGAATTACCACGGGGACAAAAATTTTACCAGTTATTAGTAATTGCCCCGCCGTATCATCAAGATAATGTGGGTAGAATATCCACTTGATAAGATCTAAAATACGATGCCATCGATCGCTTTTCGTCGAAGTTATACATACGTAATCGCGTGTACCCACGCGCAGGTGTCGATCGAGAGCAGATCGATTTACATTGGCGGCCTGCAGGATACACGACTTTCGTTATTCCGGGTTTTTTTTATTAGTTCTCTTGTTTTTTTAAGTTTAATGCTACTGAAACCCAAACCATTGATCCTTCTTTGCTGGTGAATCGCCACAAAAGAAATGGGGACTACTATGGCGAGTAGTTGGATGAATAGATATGTTTTTATTGAATCGTACGCACTGAATTGAACGTACGCAGTCTTTTCTCTTTTAAAGGCAATATGTGAATTTTTAATGGAACGCAAGAGTTCGGACTTACTGTTAGAATCAAATGCTGTTGCGCGAAGCTGATTATCGGATTCGCTAATTCGCCGCGGGTTTAATGAGTTTGAAATATAGCTATGGTTTCGAACTGTTTTCTGTTAGCCTTGGATATTTATTCCTCTTTCGAAATTTTTGCATGAAGTTTGAAGTATACATTAGAGTAGTCTATTATTGGGCGTTTCGCAGAGTAACATTTTTGCGGATAGGGTTTTCTTCTTAAAAATTTCGTCAAAAACAAAACTCCCTGTATATCGTTTATCAAGATATGAGATTTGAAGTACATTTGCTTCTTTAATTGCACAGGATAATAATTATTTGACTATCTTTGTACCTACGCTTTCACGCGAGTAAAATAGTTTCGACCTTCACGCGTTTTCGTTTTCCATCCGCCTTGATTTGCCTATGGTGACTCTTTTTTTCGTTTTATCGTCAAGAAAAGGCTCAAGAAGCTTGCTTGTGGGGGATCGCGACAATGGACAATGGTGCAATAATCTACAATAGAGATCCGCTTGGAGATTCCATGCCGAATGAATAGGGCCTCTAGGACAATCATCTCGTAAACTCGGTTTCCTTGCACGCCCTTCCCCTATCGTCCGCGTGTGTTCCTCAGTGTTCCGTATTTCATGTTTCGTGGTTCTACGGACGCAAGAATCTGAATCACCTACTTATGCGAAGCTAAGTTCTAACTAAGGAAGTTCCCTTCTTGTGTTCCACGGAACACAACGTGACCTACGCTACCTTGTATCTGGTTAAGGTGGTTCGATCACCCAGGTGAGCTTCCCCTTCCGTTCTTACTGCTACCTATGGTAAAAACTGTTCAGCATCCGGCGAGCAAATTACACGATTTGCAAAACATACAAGTTTAATTTAACGCGTTCAGGCTATTACGCGTAATTGTTTTCTTCGATCGTACGCGTTACAACACGTGAAATTTTTCACGAAGAAACGCTATCAAGAATCGCAACGGCAAAGATTCCTGACTGTCTTAAGATAACGATACCTCTCAGAATGCGGGGAACGTGATTTGCACGAAAACACTTACGTAATTGGGCCCTTTCTGTTCTTTACGTTCGGTATACTACATTCAACAGAAACTCTACGTTCTACTCTAAAGCATTCCTTGAATTTCTGGAAAAACAGCGCCGATGTCACGGAATACGGGATCAGCGTAATGTGTACCCATACCGAGAGTACATTCGAGTAAATACCTGCCGCGGTTGAGAGACTCGACTCCTTGTCCCGGTTCTTTGAATACCGGTATGGTAGAAGCACGTTGAGATTTTCACCCGGTGTCTTAATCGCATAACTTGTTCTCGGTAATGCAAGCGCGGCTTATATTTCCTGCTTTTTTCCCCGGGAACGTTTATCACCGCATTAGGAACGCGGGACGGAGAAAAGTTCACGGGTTGTAGAGCACAAATTGTTCCACGCTTCGCTGTTTGAACGGCTCTCTTTGTCGCACCCCACGACACCCTACCCACCTTGTATTATTTACAGTTTAAGTTCGCTACGCGGATAATTGTTGGCGGAAACGTTCAAATTCATGCGTGAAATTAGTTCTAATTAAATTTCCAGGGCATGGTTATTTCTTTAGCCTGTTGCTCGAATATTCATTGCACAGAGTGCGATGCATGCGGGTTTTTGCAGGACGCGTTTAAGAATTCTCGTATGCAATTTCAACTTTTCTTCCTTCAACATTTAATCTGAAAATTGTTCTCATTAACTAAAACGATAGTTTGAAGAAGGAAAAACTTTTTCTTTGGGAACCTAAAAAAACAACTATATAACTTAGTTATTTTTCAATTTATCAAAACGAAATTGTTACTGGTACATTGAGAACTCTATTCTGAAACATTTTTAATATCTATACAATTACAGTGTTCGCTTTTATGTAATAGAAATAAAATGGTTAAAATTAATTTCCAAATATTCATTACAGATCGTTAGTTAAGATCTATGAACTCTGTAATCATATACCTGGATCAAAGTATTTCAAGTTCTTAATTCCTCCAAATTTTCATCGCACCCTTTATTCATTAATTTCATCGCTCTACTTAAGCCCCGTGAATTAAATTCCATTATGTAGCTCTTTTGAAAAGAACGACATACATACATAGCAGCTGGCTAATTGAAATCCCTTTCGCCGATTCTCTTTTGTACGCGCAGCCAGTTGTGATCTTATCCAATTTTTACGTCCGTGGTCGTTGCGAAAGCGAACGTCGAACATTTTTACAGCTGACGCGAGAAGCTATCGGTTTCAACGAAGGTCGCGTGCAATTAACATAAACGCTTCGTGCAACCTGAAGGCGTGACGTCGCAGATTCGAGTCGATAACGCATCGTGACTGCATCAGGCTGCATCTGCACGTGCATCGCGTGTGCCGCGCGTTGAATTTGTTCCGTGAGGTCGCGGGATTCCTAGGTGAACGTTAGAAGAGAGACTAGTGTCGTCCAATTGGTAGCCTTGATTTCTGTGGCATCCAATGGTCGACGATGGTACACTTTCCAGGAAGAGGTGGCTCAACTGCCGCCTCCAGAGTAGGAGGATAGAGGTTGATAGTGGGAGAGATTGCAGTTGATGGTGAATGCAATCGTCAGCCATCAAGACTTCTTTTCTCCGATTGCCATTCCAAGCTTTGTCTATCGGCACTGACTACTTACCTGAAAGGCGGGATTGATGGTTGAGATAATTCTTCATCGCGTGATAGATTCTCTGTTGTTTTTCATAATGTCTGAATGTAGGTTTGCGTGTTATGATTACATGTTAAATACGTAGCTACAGTGGCTCACACTGAAAATCGTCCATCACCTTTACTTTTCAAACACGTTCATTGCTGCTATAAGACCGTTATAGGATTTTATCAGGCGCTACGTAGGAAATTATACACATTGGTTGTCGCAAATGATTTACTCAGCTGAGAATAGACAAGAACATTGTAACATTTTACTTTAAACGTACAGCATGACCTATTGAATACAATCAATTTTACGGGACACAGAAGAAGAAAGTATTAAGGGTAGAGTGAATGATCTATCTTACTAATGTCAAATTTGACAACTTTAGGTACTTTTTTCTCAAAGACCATAAGAGTTGTAATCATATATTTCTGTAACCTTCTTGTACATATTTGTATGTTAGAATTTAAAAATATTGCTTGAAACCGAAGATACAATTTCATCAACAAACCCCGTACATCGAATTCGTGTACTTACTTACAAGGGCCGTATGGTTAAAATTTAGTTTTAGTATCTTCTACGGTTTTTAACGAAACGGTACTTAAGCTTACCCAATTTAACATTGGTAGGGTGCTTAAGTGGTTCCGTCTACCCTCAAAGAAACCCATAACCAAACAAAATTTCGAATTTCATGTGTCATTTGTACCATTAGATACATGAAACTTGTATATATCTGGTTACTTGATTATTATAAAAAATTGTTATCAGTACTTTAATCTTCTATATACAGTTAGCGCCTGTACCAAAAATTTCACTTCAGCTTTCTCCTATTATTCCAAGCTATTAATCTAGACATCGTTAGAAATTTCGTTCTTCCTGTCTTCTGTGATGTAACGCGTTGTCAGGTTGAAAGGAAATTATCGCTCATTTACGGATAGAAATGAATACAGTACGGATTCAATCAGCACACGATCGCGTTGTATTATCCGCTCTCCTATCGCGTTCCAATTATTTCCCATAGCGGCTGCCTATCTGATTCCATCGAACGGTCGATCTATCATCATTAATGCTGGCGTAGAAGTGAATGAAAGCATATACGAGTATATTTTGAGAAATGGAAGGGCAATAGGTTAGGGCGATAGTAACACCTATACTCTATAGTATATCAGGGGCGGCGTAATCAGCGTAAAGAAATAAAAGGGTGTTGCTTGAAAGAGTATTGGAGGTGATGGCAGGTCAGGGCCGGGAAGGTAGCATAGGAACACGTCTCAAGTCGCAGGAGCGTGGGCGCCAGTTGGCATATCACGATCGTCGTCAGGTTGCTCTACACATATCGCCGGTTCTTGGTGAAAAGAACAAAAGGGGCCGCCACCGACCTGGACCAATCGCGAGCGTGTTCTCGGCACGATTCGACCCCAAGGAATTAGTAGCATCGACCTCGCCAGGAATCGTTTCCTAGGGATCTTGATCCTCTTACTACCCCCTTTCTTGCTTGTTGCTTCTTCCCTGGCGATTGATTCGTCGTGCTTGCCTCCTAATTGATCGTTAGCCGTGTAACACCAGCGGTACGCTGCTTCGAAATGGTCTCGATCGGTTCACAGTGTATGGTCCTCGAACGAGGGCCAGGATCGATCTGCGCGAGAGATCTTCGAGCGTTTCTTGGTGGTCGCGTGTAAACTCGTGGTTAATTGCGATTTCACGATATGATTGAGGGGGGACAGATTTTATCGTAACACGCGTATATGCAGGCTAACGAATAAATCTTCTATCGAAACTCTTTGATAGATTCAAATTACGTCAGTGGATGCGATACTTGAGCGTTTGCAATTGAAGGATTCATAACGAAAGCTACTCTTGTCAGTTTTTGTTTTTATCCTGAATGCAACGAAAATATCCTATCATTTTTAACCTTTTTTTAATAGATTCCAATTTTTTGGAGTTAAATATTGATAAAAACTACGGGTGTTGTTTGTAAGTATTATAAAAGGACTATTTTTGGTTGAATGATGAAGTTGTAGATCTTATGATTAAAGTTGCCAGCTTTCACAAGGGTTGTTTCTGTTGTGAAGCTCCAAATTAATTTTACAAATAGCATATGAATGAATAGAGTGATAGATTAGCATAGTATACAAAATATTCTGCCTAAGTTGTGATAATACAAAAATATTCCGTATTTAATTTAAATGGTACCAAAGGCAAATATATTAGAAGGAACATTTTAGTTTCACAGACAACATTTTTAGAACATTCAAGTTTTTACATAATATGGGAGATAATTCCGTAGTAGGTAGTATATTTTGGTAGGACATCCTGTATGAGCTCATTGGATATGCAAAATAGCATTTCATTACACTTCTTGGTCTCGTTTGGTCGGAATTTAGCGGATACGCTTAGGACACGCTTAGACTGTATCATTGCGAGATCACGGTTGAAAAACTTGACTGGAAAAAACTTCGGCGCGGCAACTTGAATGACAATTAGAGCAGGATCGGATGGAATTTAGGCCGCTGGGTCTGATCAGGCACGCACGCTTAGCCGGAAGCCTATTAAGCTGGAATTTCATAATGGGGGAGTGCCTGTTGACTATAGTTTCGATGAATTATGCAACTTTTGCTCGTTACGGCGAACAATCGAGTCTCCTTCCAACATGTATCCAAATTAATTATTCATCTCCGTGTAACCACAATTAAAACAAATTCTTATCTACTGTTTAGTATTTAGATTGTCGCATAGTAAACATTCGAACTAAAAAAGAAATCATTTTTTTGAAGTAAAGATTTTGATAAGTATAACTAAGTTTAAAATAAGAATATTTAACCAATGTAAAAATTGTTTGAGTCAACATATATATTGTAGTCATCGTCATTCAAGAAGTCAGATTCCAATAAAGTTCGAACCACAAGAAGGGGGAAAAAGAAGAAAGAAGAGTATGGTTTTCACCATCACTTCAAAAGAACCAAATAAATTGGATTATCGAAAGTGTTTTTGTAAGGTATAACGAGGAAGCAAGTAACAATTTTTCGCGTATTCAATTATACGTATGTGTGCAACGAGCAGGAAGTAGCGTATGCTTGCATTTCGAAATGTAACAAATAATTATGCATAATTGGCGTTGTGCATATGAGAAAAGGGTTGGTTGGTGCCTGATTCCTTTAAGTCCAGAGCAGATGTTAGTTAAGTGGGGTGCTGTATGCGGTGCACGAAACTTTCGTAAATGTAATTCCAAGAAATTACAGATACGTTTAATACGAACAATAATGCATAAGGCCGCGTTGCCATGAGCATTGCGCGACTGGTCTCGCGTTTCCTCCCCCAATTACATTTGATTCTCGGTATTACATACGTTCGCATGACTCGTTTTTAGATTCTTCGACAGAGATACGTGTATTGCCGGGAGGTCCGATCTGGATGATGATGATGATGATTATGGTGATGATGATGAAGATGATGATGATGGAGATGGTGATGGAAATTACGATCGTGACGGACGGTAAATACGTGCATCTGTCCCTGAATCCCGAAGCGTAGTGTGTAGAATTAAGTTGTGTTTACGGTGTGAATGATATCTTGGCAACTATAAGGGATACTGTATCTCGAAAAAAGTGTCTACACGAAATAAGCAGCTGTTGTAATTACAGTTACGGAAAGGGTATAATTGCAATGAGAAATACTACGTATAGCACGTTACGTTGCCGACGATATATGACTTACGCAATTTTTCATCTGCACGTATGCATGTACATATGTGTCCCTCCTTTAATTTTTCAAATTGGAATTTCAAAGTTAGAAAGTGGTAATGTCCTGGGAAGCAATTCCGCTATTTGTCATAGCTTGTCTCGCATAACAAATGAGGTATATCAAATGTAAAGAATGATTCATGCAACTAGGACAAATCGTATTAGCAATTAGAAAGAAACGTTAGTGGAAAAGGATGAATGGTCCAAAGGCTACATTTGTAGGATCACATTTTTTCGCAATAGCAATGATATATGTGTGTTCTAGAGATGCATCACTTTTCCAAGTGAAAACGCATATATTTTACCAAACGTTTTTCGTTAAGAAGTGTTAAAATGGTAAAAAAGTGATTGACTTATGGGACATTTGTAATAAATATCTTTATTAGAAAGCATGCTTAACCAGAGCGTTGTAATGTATGGCACGAAACAGGTGAAACATATTATCCGTTTATATATTTTTCATTTGCATGGATTAACGAAGCAAGACCATTTCGTAGCGAATAATTTTAAAAACGAGCATCGGTCTACACCATTTGATTAGTTTTCAAGGTAATAAGATCGCATACTTTAAGGCATCGCCTCGTGCTATCGTTTGCCATTTAATTTATAGAGAAGGTTTAAATAAAAGCAGCAAATTCCGTGGTTTATCGTCCTGTCTCGATTCTCCGTATCAGTCGCGCATATTCAAAACCAAGCTACATGCAATTGAAATATGAAGACAGCTGAATGAACTCTTTCATTTTTCTACTGCATTTACTGTCAATAGAGTCGCGTTAGTATTATGGCAGATCGAAATCACACAGAGAGCCGTATTCATGTGTATTGCTCGGTCGGCCGCGTGTTTCAGACCTCTGAATGATTGCGGGTAATGCCCGACCGATTCCATACTCGATCCCGATTAAAAATAAAAGCAATAATCAAGCCTCGTGGCTTGTCTGGACACTGGTGCGATTCGTTGAATGCCCGCTCGAGAATGTCACGTTACAACGAGTTTACTATCTGACTTGGAGCGAGGTCGCCTTGTCAGAAGCAGCCTTGCAAGGCTGATACCACGTCAACCTGGTACCTACGCGGAGAGAATGGTTATTTTAGCTCGCTTCTAGAAAAATCACTTCCCACTAGAGCACGCGAAACACAGAGGAGAGAAAATGCATGGTATTCGGATTGCGGCTGTGCACACGTTCGAGAGAGGGCCGAACAACCCCGCATTTTTACGTTTCTTCGGTAAGTTCGTAGCATGGAGCAACGTATAGACGGTTCCCGTTCACGCTCATGCGGTTACCAATAGTCACGATCGGTCCATATTTAAATACCAGACGGCCGTATTAGGCCTGGACTCTATTATTTCATCAACCAGATGCGTAATAAAACTTGCTGTCAAGTAGCAACAGCTTGGAACTGGAATGCACCGTTGTGCAATGCCGTTGTTCCTTTCGGAGCATCGTAAATCTGAAAGCCAGACCAGCTGCTCAGATCTGGTATTAGAAGTAATCGCTTGGATTTTCTACATGACACCGTACAAACTGTTCATTATCAAACTTATCTGTCATTACACAATTGTGTTTCGACTTTGCTGTGTAATAGTAGGAAAAACCTGTACAAAATTGCTAGTTATAGCTTCTTGCTTTATGAAACAAACTGTGTAATCAAAATTGTATTATATTTATTAAATACTTTCGTAATCAATATAAAGTTACAAAAATATAACTAAAAATCCAAACATACCCTATTGAGCAAACCGTGTACAGTACACTGTACTTACCTATAATTTAAATTCACGTGTAATGAATTCAAAACGTTTGCACTAATTACACTCATAGTAGGTTCTTCGTGTTTTCAGAATACTTGCCTGGTAGCTTCTCTCTTATAATTAACGGTACTTTACATATACTTTTAAATAAAAATTAAACAATAGTTTATATAGAGGCATACCTACATGTCGATTTTACTTTTTACGATTTTTCTTTGTATATGTTCAAAATGGGATGTAAAGCAACAGAAACTGCTGGAAATATCAATTATATATTTGATAAAGATACAATCACGGAAAGTATAGTGCAACATTGACTCCAACAATTTTATGATGATAAAGGTAAATGTAAGTAAAACAGTAGTCACCAATTATTTAAGAGAAATTTAGGAAGTAAAGAAGCCGTAAAAACTGCAATTTATTTCCGAACAACCTAATAGTAAAATTAGGCACGGTATACGATTTTGTACAGGCCTGTCCTATTAATTAGACTTCTTTTTTTAAACATGCTGCTCGAACGCGGCCACGTTCATATTTTCCTCGTGTTCGTGATATTTACACGGGGATCGATGTTTTCACCGGATCTAAAAGGGGTTTTCTGCAACGAGTCGCGTTGTTCTCCGGTGACGAAATTATACGGCGGATTATCTGGTCGTCTCGTTGTCGGCACGGCACTGAAAGCGAACGCACGGCGGTTTTTGATCTTACCGCGACGATTTGTACCCGCGATCCACGTAAGAAGAACGTGCCCCGTTCTCTGGCTTGGCGAAGGGGAGCCTCTTCTCCTCCTATCTCTCTTTCCACTTCTTTTTCTCTGTTCCACGAGAAGAGAGAAGAGTCCCTGGGTAAGATCCGCTGCCGTCTCTCAACCGTTGACAAATAGTCGTCGTGGTCTTTTCCACGTATAGAGCGTACTCGGCCTTCCTTCTGGCGCGCGGTTGTACGCGGCTTCAGCTCCCGTCCCGCCATGGGCCTTCGCGATTTCTTTTTCACCCTTGTGCGTTTCACCATGCGCATAATTGCCGGTGGGTGTCTCGCGTGAAATGCAGCTGCGCGCATGCACATTCAGACGTCCGTCAAGACACCGGGGACGTTCGTGCGTAGGCAGCCGATGCTACGACGACGGGGATAAGATCGGCCCCGAGGCCCGGTGATCGTACATGTTTTTTTTTACTTTTTTCTCTCTTTTTTTTTGTTAGTTTCGTTTTCTCGATCTCCGATCGGATCGCAGGAAAAAAGATACCGGCCGAATTGTAAATTCATAATTTCCTCGAGTATCGCGTTACACGTTAACTCCTGCGGTAATCAGTCCAGGCACTGGAATTTCGTAAGGTTGTCGCTTTGAATTATTCCCGCTTCGTGTATCATCATTGTGTGTCGCACTGTATTTCATCGTTATCTCTTCCTTTTCATTCAAAGAGGCTTCTGCGGATTACAATCAGTTATACGGGGTTAAATGAAGGATCTTTATGATAAACGCGTTTGTAGACATTAGTTTAACGGTCTCGATCGTATCAGTTGTATTTAACTTATTCGATGTGCGGCTTACTTAAGAAGTTTTGGAGAGATGGTTATTGTTACTGGTTGCTCAACTTAAAACTACGCTGTGAAACTAAGTGAAATAACAATATAATATGCTTAATTATGATTCCAGTCATTTTTCAGTTTTAATGCAACAGTTTTTTATATTTTGTAAAATTGTATAAATGTTAAACAGTTACTATTTTGTTATCAAATACGATTTTGTATCTACTTTTTAATTGTTGTAATGTATTTACGATTTAGTTGGCGGTGTACTTTAGGTTGATCATTTCGTACACAAAACTGTGTGAAAAATAAAATTGATATTGGTTCAATTCAATTTTCCGCAATGAGGTGGAAAATAGGGTGAAAATGTATTTATAGTTTTAAACATTTTTGCTATTATATTAATATTCAAATTTTCACATTGAAATTAGATTCATCTGCCGATGAATTTCATAAATTTTAAAATTATTTTTGCTTCATTTGTTCAACAGTTGGTTTAATGATTTTTCTCGAAATAGAAAAAGAACAAAAATGCCATACAGAGGCACTGATCTTTCTAGTATTAATCAAGACTTCAAAATTGACTGACTGCTATTGATGCTTTTTCAATAAAACTCTGACCTCAAATGGATTAATCCGTTGCGAATGGATACTTCGCCGTCATGTAACCCTTTCAATGCATCTACTCCTCTTTTTAGTTTCGCTGTTAAGAGCTCAGTCGTTCTTACTACCTCTTGTCCATTAACGTTGACTACTGAGATGAGCGAGAAGCGAGAGCACGTCGTTGATAGAGTAAAGCTTCCATAATTCACTAGTCTCTGTCCAAGCATTTGACTTTGGCACGTGTGTAGTCAATAGTGGTGGTGGTATTTGCCGGCTCGACTATGCGGTAAATTCTGGCTGACTTTGGATGATGTATGGTCGTCCTCTCATTGCGAATGTATTAGACTATGCTGTAAATCTCGAATTCTTTTTGGCGGTGTATGTGAAATGGGAAAATCGCGATATATAAGCAAAGGGAATGGTGTCGGGAATGAGATGCATGCGAGAAAACAGTTAGGAGAAACAGAAATGAGAATTACAGAGCAAAAGAGAAAGGGAAAAGGAAAGGATAAGAGTTCAACATAAAAATCTACGTGGAAATTTGGCATGATGGATCGTTGTCTTATTCGGTGCTTTTCGGTGTTGTACACGAATGCCGTAATTCCAGAGCCACATAATTTCCCGCTACATTACGAGCTTGTGAGCCGGTCTGCAAAGATGCGAGATTCATAACACTATTGCTAGAGTGGCATCCTTTTTTTCTCTTTTCCCATTGAGGGTGCGCAATGTACTTTCATACGGTTCTTCGAAATCTTTGCAGAAGTTTAGAGCGAATCCATTAGTGGATGACAGTACGCGAAATGAACCGTGCTGAGAGGTAACGCTATTAAGGGGTACGAGAAGATTTATATTTTTGAGACTGGTACAGTTTTCTTGTCGGGCAAGATGATGATTTACTGAAAAGGGTGAAATCGCTTTAACGAGTTCTGTATTGCTACTTTACGTATCATTTAGTCTTTTGCTTTTCGGTTGACACGCATGGATCATTATTTTGTGGTATTTTTAAAAATAATAATAATGTTTTCTTTTTATAAGCTTACGTACCCTCGTTCTTGTAACAATAATTATACCTTATTGTGAAATGGACAGACAAATAGCGTAGACTTACGGTAGCCAGTAGTCTTGACGCGAGGTATTTTCACTAATCTTTTACCATAGGATTTATTCTGACTTGTATCCTCTGCGCATACACACTCGTTTAAGTGTGAAATTGATTATGAAGAATGTACGTACATAATTTATCTATCCCTTTGCAAGTGTTAGATTATACGTTTATGGGGAGTAAGTCTATAAACTCTAAACTTGTATTCCGGTCATCAGTCGGTATTATTAGGTACCTATTTCTAGCGTTGACGAGTAATACGCAGAGGCAATTGTCGCATTGCTTACTTTGTAAGGCGACTTTGAATTAACCTTTCCGGAACAGAGTGGCGCACGGGAACTATTCAATAAATCGTACTTGATACATTGTTGCATAGGATTTCATTAGGTACAAATAAACTGGTCCACGGTATATGTTCCTATGGAAGCAAGGAAATTTTGGCATAGGTATAATACATTTTAAAAACAAATGGAACAATTTTAATTTTTGGCTGTTCTAAAAAATATTGTGCATTTAAGAAGTTCAAATTATTGGAATGTAATCAATTATCTTAATTTATTATTATATTGGCTTATCCTAAAAATCCTTGGTTCTTTTTTTAAATATTCATCATAAAATCGTATAACACTCCTGAAATTTGAATGAAAAGAATTAATACTATTATTTTGAATGTTCAATGTTCGATTACTATGCTTGTAAACAATGTTCACTTTATGTGCATGATTTTATGTGTCATGTACATATATAATTCTATAATACCGTATATTAATTAGTATATTTATCGTTTAAACTATTAAGCTCTATGCTATCCCTGCCCAAGATGGGTCATATTTACGGCTGCACCTTTGAAAAGATTAAAATCATAGCAATGTGCAGCAATTCGCCCGACTGAGAAAACATTGTTGTAATCGTCGGTTTATTGATAATTTATATGTTTGTCTCGTTACGTAGTCTTAGCCGGCTAATACCCGGTTAAATATACACTTCAAACGAGGGACGATAATTCTTCATCAAACATGAGTGCGAAATTATCTGGGTCCTGTTTCAACTGCGTGCAGATTTGGATGCTAATATTTCCCAGATGTCACGGCGCTCATACATATATCGTTTCCTAGAAACGAGATGCGCGACTCTGGCTGGCATTCCTCGACTCTTGCAGCGAAAGGTTGTTCCCTGAGTTATTGCCGGCGCATCGATCCGAGTTTTCACTTTAAACTTCACCGGCTACGCGGTTACGGATACCCGCGCCATTCCGTTTGCTCGCGATCGCCGTCCTGGTTGTTTATTATGCGTTTGTCTTACTTACGCACCGGCTGCGATTTATTACTCGGGTACACCTAAGTTTTCTGTGAACTACCCCGGGACTCCTAGCTCGTAAATGCTGTCGAGCTCGCCAGCTTTTAGGTACGAACGTATTTGGAGTCGCTGGCAGGTTGCAAGAAGAGAAAATTGCTCATTGTTCCAGATTTGATCTTTTCTTGCTACTTTTAAGCGACCGTCGCTGCTTTCAACGACCAAATACGTCTGACCATGGATGGATGAGTTAGATTACTCTTCATGAGAACTCCCTTTTGGTAATCTCTTCGCTCTTTTTTTGCATAGCGTTTTTTTAGTCCTTCTTGGAATCAAGACATAGAGTAGAAAGTTTAAATTTATTATTTTAGTTGTTGTTGTTGTTGTTGTATTTACACTTTGGGAAATTGAGTTTGTATATATTTATGTGAATGCGGAGTTTGGTGTACAAAGTAACGTAATTTTGCACGCAACTCTGTTAATGCATTTTACATGGGACATTACGGTTACAATTTTAAATGACTCTAACGTAGAAAATAGAAGACTGTACGTTTAACAGTTTCGTTACGGTGAAGTTGGTCGTCAGTGTGCCAAAGATATACAAAACAATTCCACTGCGAGTCTATAGTGTAACACCAATTATTTTGCAAATAATTTATTTTTTAAGCAATTATAATTTAGCAAATACTAAACTAACTATTAACCTAGGAATATCAAAGTATGTATATTACTATACGTAGTCAGATGTTTTTAACTAATACGAAATTTCGATGGATGACTATAGTTACCTGTAGCATCGATAGTGTTAATGATTGGAGAAGCATCAGTAATAGCACAGACGAGGTACAGAATAGACTGATCATCTTATGGGACTTCGTGTCACATACTCTGAAATACCGATAACCTAAAAATTCAGAATTCTCGGAAGAATATCTTTCGTTTTATTATCTGACAAAGAATGTAAAAACTTCTAAAGTATTTTAATATACAAAATGTAAGAGCAAACGCAAAAGTTATATATTTTAGACAGTCGATAAGGTAAAAATGGAAACGGATTTGGGGCTCGTGAGCGGGTGACAAAGGAAAGCATTGGATAAGTGGTCTATCCTGTTCTTAGTCAATGGTAATAGAAAATATTGTTCTCAGTTTCTAACTTTATGAATGTCAATCTTAAAAATGAAACACGTCAAATTTCGCCAGAGAACGCAATGTTAAACCTTAACTCCTACACTGGTGTTCTGAAGTACTTCGGGCGATATGTTATGCTGTCATACCATATACAAACATTATAATTTTGTTCTCAAGTAGAATGATGCAATGTATTTCAATAATCGTCTATTAAGTTGCGCTCTATAATTTTCCAATGAAATGTGTCGATAACAGTTGTTGCTTGGAAATTAAAAAGAAAAAAAATTCCAGGATATGTAGAGTATCTGCATTTCATGTTAAACTAAATTGTTTAGCAAATTATAATTTGAGGTCTTACATGTAATGGGTTAAGAGGAAGTTATCAATTGGATCCACATTAATTTTGAACATATCGTATAATATCAGAAGATGGGTTGTTCGCCGCTTATCATTTACAACAAAGTGTCATGTTCGATCGCCTCATTAAGCGTATATTCAATTACGCCAGGAAATCGCGAAACGACGATTATCTGATCGGACGGTATCGATACGAGATTCCATTAAATTTTAATTTTCAGTGCCGGATCCGGTCGAACAACGTTGATTATCCAATCTGCTGATCAAACGATCCGCTTCGATCGGTTTCCACGTTGAAACGACGTCAAGATTTGTAGATCGCATATTTACTATGAAAGGAAAGAACGGAAACCGCGAGTATCGCGCTTCTTCGCTTTGTTCACTTCTATTCGATTAGTTTTCGTAACCTAGTGCTCTTGCGATAGCTTATTGTAATTAAAGACTAATTACCGCCGTTATTTAATAAAGTTAGAATCTTTTCTCGGGATCCACCTCACGCTGGATCAACTCTAAAGCGCTCTGGTTAGCGTTAATTAGTCGCGCTCGTCTCGACCTTCGGTGTACCTTGTTAATTATCGTTTAAACGATCTTCCGGATCTATTCAGCCTTCCTGGCTTTCTTCAAAGCATCTTAAAGAGCCGGAGGAGACAAGATCGTAGCCGACGGGAGTCACTAGGACATATTTATTTTACCTGGTGTCGGTTGGTTTCTTTTCTCCCATGGTAACGCATCGAAGCGTAACTCTGTTTCTATTTTCGTGGCATAGCCACGGGTTTAACACTGGTGTTAATCGACAGTGCTGGCAATTAACTGTTGATGTATCACCTTTGCCGTTGAATGCGAGAATCGATCAGCTTGAGTTGTAACGAGTTCTCCGAAAGAGGTTTCGCAGGTGCGTGAGAGGCGGCCGATCAGAACACCGCTATTGTCGTTTATAGTTTATACGGTCGCCGGCAGGATTTGCGCAATTCGCAACAATTAAGCAATTATCGAGCGGTTCACACGGGAACGTCTTGCACTTTTTTTATTCTCCAGGGTATTTGTGAAAACGTTTACGAAAGCGTTTCACATTGGAATGTTTTGCACACATTTAAAAATTAGGAGGCTGTCTTTGTTTGATCTTTTTGATAGACTTCCAATTTCTTTCTCATTTAGTTTTGTTGAAAGTTAGCGTTGACATTCTTGTATCAAGTTATCTAATAAGTAACGTTGTTTTTTTTTAGCAATTATTAATGGCAATGTCATGTTTACACATATTATGTGTATGTAAATGTGAAAAGAATAAGCGTCTGTGTAACCTAATTACATGCCCACATGAATTCAACTAAGAGATTATAGTAAATGCAGTTAACAGCGTATAGTAAATATGTTAGAAGTTAGAAAATGTCAACCATGCTATTGAGAAAGATTCCATAAGATTGACTTCTTTCAAAGTGAAGTAGAAGTAAATTCAAGTATAGAAAAGATGTGAGAAGGACAAAACGCTGGCAACATTAAAACAAACTGGCAAAGTAATATCTATTGTATTATTTTAATGCATCGAAGATATTTAAATTGTGGAATGACGTAATATTATTGAAATTGATGCAGGCATTGGTATTGTTTGTTTGTATGAAACTAAATATCGTAGTCAACAGAAAACCGTGGAAGTAATATTTGGACCGCTTATTTTGAAAGTTTATTTCCTTGTGTTTTGAGATATTAAATGGTTGGCCTCTGCTAAAATATCCTGATAGGGCTTACGTAGCTTGTGGGCATATTTATGAGGTCAAATAGACTTACACCATTTTCAAAATAAATGTTTAAGTCATTCTATTCGTAAGCGAAATTGAAAAATACACGCAAAAATTCTAATACACAAATATAAATTGTTGATAAATAAATAGTTCACATAATAAAATATATAAATTTGCTGCTTATTTTGTCTCCATTTTGTCGAAAAATTAACTTACACCCCTTTCAAAATAAACGTTCCATTTAAAAAATATCAAGCCTTTGAATAGCTATTTCATCTACTTTACGAATTTTATTTTTTACTTAGTTACGTGGAATAGAATCAGTAAGAATACTAAAGCTTTTGATTTTATACCATCATAAAATAAACATTTGGAATGTTGATGGTAACAGAAATAGCCAGAATATCCTGTAGTACGAGCAGTATTTAATCTGTCTTACATAAACTTCAACATTCGTCTCCTCCGCGAATCTAACCGAACCACGTCTTCTAACCGAGTTCGAACACATCCGGTTGCATAGAGCTCTTAGCTTATTATTCTTCCTTCTTCGAAGAGCGGCATGGTTGTGTGCAATTTAGAGAGAAAATGTAGAAGAGTTCGCCTAGTCAGGCGAATACGTGGGCGAATGTATACCGAAGATGGCCTGAAGAAGTGAATCGGCGGGGCCTAGGCAAACAATTCAACTTATCTCATGAATCAACGTTTGATTCTTGGGAACGAGTTGTTCATCGCGCAGCCATTGGCTGTGCCTTCGGTAGCCGAGTTATTCGAAAAAACAGAAACGTTACTTGAGAAAGTAAACGACCGCGTAGTTAGCGAGTGGGTGCTAAACCATCTGTGACACGAGTATTCGATTAACCTCGTGAACCCTGTCTGGAGATGGGAAAACGGCGAATATCTTCTTTGTATTTGGATTTCGCTTTCTAGCTACCATTTTGGGGAGATTCTGATTATTCGAAGCGCGAACTGTATAGTATTCATATTTTCGGATATGATGCGGAAGATATTAAAGGCAAATAGAATGAAGATATCGATAGTCTTAATAACTGAGAAAATAAGAGAAAAATGTGAAGTAAAAGGGAAAGGAGAGTTATCTACATCTCTACTTTTTAACCGTTTCCCATCGCTAAAATTGTGATCCGATATGAATAATTTTTTCCAATTTCGTGTCTATTAATATAAAAGTACGATCGCAAAATAATGAGAAAGGAGTTTTCCTCTTTTGGAGAATCATTTTCAGTTGCCATTGAATTTTAAGTGTACATAAAAATTCGAGTTTGAGTAAAATGTTGCTAAATATTACATAAATCTATCGTGTAAATCTTATAGCAAAGCATAATTTATATTCACGTTTTTCTAGAAACTATTAAGTTGATGCATAAGAAATATTCCTTTTCAAAGAAAGGCTATAAACGCAAGTAGATTTTTCAAAACAATATGTACTTAATTCAAGTAATTTGTACAGAATTCTGTATACTTTTTTCAACGGATAATTAATTTCATTATTATATGCTCATAAGAATCGCATCTCTAAATACGAAAATTGTTAGTAGTTTTCATAGTGTATTTTACAAGTTTAGACTTCTACAAGGAATTATATAAATATTTCAGTTATTCACCTTGACCAATATCAAGGATCTCATAATTATATTATAATTGTTCTTCGTATTCTACAAACGTAGATTACAGAAACTGTTTTCTTCCTCAGTTTAATTTATTACAATTAGCGATTGGGCAAAATTAAAAGAACAGAATTCACTGATTAATGCCAAACATCATAGAAACGATATTTCATGTGCATCGACCTAATATAACGGGAAAATTAATAAAGTAACATAGTACGCACTTTTTCTGGAAAAATACCTAAAAACTATTGAAAAAGGGGGCCAACCAGCCTTCTTACCGGTTGTTTTATAATCTAAAATATTGAAATATATGTGTAATTGTTCAATACGATGTACTAGATTATAAACTTTTAATTTGTTTATGTCACAGGCTAAATAGAAGCGATACTTAGATTTCTGTGGATATTAGAGGGTTAAATACAAAGGAGAATGCTGGAAAAGCATTAGGTACAGATTGATTGTCATTCTTTTCTATGAACGAGTGTTCAGAAGAATGTGATCTAATAATGATTTTCGATTTCACGGATTTTCATATGTTCTTAATCCTGTGTGGTAATGCAACGTCTGTCAATCGTTTCCGCAAAGCCGCCAAGGTTCTCTGGCGGGTAAAAACTGAGGCAATTCCTTTTAAATGTAACGCAGTCGCTTAGTAACGGATGTAGTAGTTCTTCCCTAACGTACGCTCTTGTCATTAGTGTGTTTTCAATGAAAATTAGAAGCGACTCAATCTGTATTCGAATCTTCCGCTAAAGGGACAGAGTCGGCACTACTTTAAATGAAGCGACAAGAAAAACTTTACCATCTGTCGCAGTTGAGGAACAAAAAGAATAGTTGCTCCTTTGACTGTCATCGACTTTTTCCCCTTCGAAGAGTGCCTGTTTTTCCCTGTCGGGTCCTACTATGCCCTGTCAAACCATATTCGATTGCGAACGAGTTCGTCTCGTTTCTTCGTCGCATTAGCCTTTTCCGCGGTCTCCAGTTCGCGGTTTTTCCGTCACGATGGAATCGCACGGAACCTGCCGCTGATTATACAAACGAGCCAGTGACCACTGGTTCCCCCAGTCTGCCATTCGAATCGGATGTTGACGAATCGGCTCTCGCCTTTTGCAGAACATCTGGTATTTATCGGCGTGTTATCGAGCACGCGGCTGTTCCGAGCAATTAATTAACGAAAAATCACGTTAATCGATCGACGTGCGAAAGCTGTCGACTTGCTTCTCCTATACGTATAATTTGATCAGTCGAAACCCCCTTGACATCGTTATGATGTCCGTACAACTATGTTGCGTGCACAGATAAGACATTAAGGTGCCACAAGTAGAGATTCTTCTGTCAGCGGTACGACATGTAATATACAGGGTGTTTCAAAGTTGAACGATTAATCGTGACTGTATATTTTATATGTGGACTCTCTTTTATAGTGTCGGTGTTATTTATACGATTGAACAATTTTTCATAAGTAAATGTCTAATCAGGTCTCCACGCTTAATTCTCCTATTGCCGTGAACGTCTCCTTAGACCGATGTTATTTTTTTATTTTCAACTCTAAGAGAATTATATTGTTTGTTTCCTTCTGTATTTTCGCTAGAAGAATTTTCGCTAAAGCTATTATTAACACGATAGCTGGTTTAATATGGTTGCTATAATTCTCTAATGAAGCGTTACTGGATTTCTTTCATTTCACGTACTTACAACTTTCACGATCCTTTTAGCTTTGCTTTAGTTTTAATACATTTCTACATTGTTTTGAAATTGCAGAGAATTTAGTATAATCTCATTCAGAAATCTACCAAAACGATAGAAAAAGGGAGCAAAATGACTAACATCAAAATTCTCACATCGCGAGCGAGTACAATTCTTCGATTTCAATGTTTCCGTGTTTCGTTCTTCTTCTTGTGTTTCATTTCTTTCAAAGAAAGAAAGAGAAATAGAAGGAAGAGGAGGAACCTTGTGTGTGTGTTTTTTTATCGATGCACCTCGCAAATAACGAAGCCCCACTATAATTGGTATTCCTCCGCGGTGCCTCGGTGTTTGCAGGTTTCGAACAAAAGGTGTGATGAAAAAAATATCATAACGACGATCGGTTCTTCTTTTTCGCGTCTCGAGACCGATAGTTGCCACCTGTCGGAGGTTCTCGCCGTTGGTTCTGTCCGAGACACGAACAGGCAGAAAACATTGCGATAAAAGCGCCGCGCCAAATACGGCCGAGTCGTCCTGGACATAAAGCTTGTTTTGAGGAATCATTAGAGGTGAAATAAAATGCGGTACGCTCCCTGTGCTACCGTGTCCGGTTCGAACAGGCACGTATATAGCCTTATGGCATCGGTACCTTCCACGGCTGTCGAGGGACAAACGTGTCCCTTGTCGGCACAGACATGACGTAAATACGACATCTGGCCCATGGCGATTTACAATTTCATCCAACTTATCGGCAAATTAATTACCAATTTTCACTGGTTGCGTTAGAATATAAGATGGTATCTGCAGTGGGTATAATTCGATTTTACCTATTAGGTCAGTGCATATAAGTTTTCCGAAGTTTGAGATTAACGAATGGATACTATTCTTTCAATTTTGTAGAATCGTTAATTGTAACGAACCGCGTTAAAGATGAAGGAATTAGCTGTAATTTAAATATGCATGTATTATAATAAGTTTGCGGGAACTTTGGCATCATAAATAGTCGGAATGTTTAAGCATTCCATCATGCAAGTGTAAATTTTGGCAAATATAGCACTAGAACTATTGAAACTGGAATTTGAACAAAATTATATGAATAGAGGGATAGTTCAATATTGGCTTACAAGATTTAAGATTAATAATTTTTTACTGGGCAGAAAATCAAGAGGAAGATCGGAGAATCCTGAAATTGGTGATTTTTATAAACATATAATAACAAAACTAGTTAATTTCTAGGAAAGAAATATATAGAATTATGTACAAATGATTTAAACTAGATATATGTACGTATGTAACTGGAGCCTTTTAAAGGATCTACTTATTTTTAGCATTTCCTACTTTGAAAAGACGATATTTCATATGTACCACAGACGAGGTATAGAATTGACCATGATAGACGATAATCTAAAAAACCAGAGTCTTTGGAACGATATTTTCCGTATTATTATCTGACAAGGAATGTAAATACTTCTAAAGTATTTTAATATGCAAAATGTAAAAGAAAACACAACAGCTATAGATTTTATGCAATCTAAAAGGTAAAAATGAAAATGGTAATAGGGTTCTAGAGCCTCAGGAATTCGGGCCACAAAAATACATTGCATGATCGGTTTATTCTCAGTTTTATTCTTCGGTTTTTATTGATCGGTTATTCTCAGTTTATACTCAGCCTGTGATATTAGTAACAATTTTCTTTGCCTTTGTAAGGTAACGCTTTTCCTAATTCTTTTTTAATTCCATGTCTCTTAAAATGCAAGCTTTCGATTGGTAGTGTAAATGGTCCCATTTTTCAAGCAACGTTTATCAATGTTTTGCTTCGTATTCACATTGTTGTCATAACTTAAATATGATACAATTTATTACTCGAGTTTACATGCGGTATACAAAATTGATCTCAAAAAAATATACAATTGTCTATTCTTTATCAACTTTTATATACAATATAGCAGATGACACTAATTAGATATAATTAGATAACACGAGTATCGGCCGGCGAACTGGTCGAATTCGAGCGTGAGTAACGGTTGTCACGATTGTTATCGATCGCGATATAGTTGGGGTAAAACAGGTCACACGTGCATAACATCGGCGATCGTCGTCAAGATCGTTAACGGTTCGAACGAGCGAGTTTTGTCAACTGCTTCTTACCGTATATGAGCACGTAACGTGCCTTGAAACATGTAAACATACAATTAATGTAAATCACGTTTTTCCAAAGTCCGACCTTGATGCAGTGTTTATCATATGTATTTCGGTGTATAGTAAATTAAAATCTTTCTAGTCATGAAATTCATGTTTAACCGTTTAGCGCTACCTTTAGATGTACTTAATTTTCATGTGTACGGTTTTTTCATTTGTACTTCCTTCATTTTTTATTGAAATCAAGAGGTTTAAAAAATCTTGTATCGTTAATTATGATCTTTTGACGTGTACTCCTAATTTCAGTAATTTGTTGATTTACTTTTACGTTAATAGTAGTAAGAATTTACCGGCCAATTTTTGATGATTTTAATAACATTTTAAATATTTTTAGAAAGCTTGTAAAATGGTAGAGTTTTAGAGACAAAAATCTGTAGTTGTGACGTTGATAAATATCCCTGAATTTGTTCATATTTTTTAAAGTCTGCAACAGCAAAGAAATTAAATATAAACAATTCGGTTTGCACACAATACGTTGAAAAATATTAGGTCGTCGCATAATTTCTGTTGTATTCTTTCTTAATATTTTCACCATTTCGTAATAGTCGCTAAATTAATTCAAGCAGAACTTGCGTTGAATTCCGTCTTTATTATTGGGTATTGTGTTTATAATTTTGCATGTCTTTTAAATATTACCCGAAAATACGACAGTTTGTCTACAGAAAGTTAATACACAAAAATGTCAATAATTTCCTAATGAAAGAAGGTCTAAAAATCCATCTCGACGATTAAACGTGTATCGTTCTTTATGTTTAATCTTAGAAAGTACTGCGCAGATAGCAATGCATCAGTGTAGCACGTAACACGAATAAAACAGCTCACCAAAAAAAGGTGGTTGAATATAAAAGGTAGATGGAGTGGATTATTGGCATTCACACCTGCGCCGTGTTTTTTTCCAACGATTCCGTCAAAGGGTGCGAAGAGGAATTGCTCACGTGGTAAAGAATCGATGCGCAATCGTTGTTTTCCGAACAGCGACGTAAAACGAAGCTCATTGTTTCGCAGTGTCGTTCGCGGCAACGAAAAATCATTTGATCGTACCATAAAATCACGTTGGCATTTATTGCCGCCCGTCTTGCCCTCGCCGTGCACAGTCCATTTGTAAAACAAATGCGAACTCGTTCCTGGGCTCGTTGCCGCCTAAGGTTGCCGCTCGTTGTCCCTCGTATGTCCCTTTCACAATCGGCAACCCGCAAAAATAGGAAGGATATATACGGTTTACGATCATCTACAAATCGTGTGGCCATCGGAAGAAACCCTTTCTTCCTCTTCTTCTTCTTCTCCTTCTTCTTTGACTGTGACCTTTGGTGGAGAAACTATTCTGCATGCATGAAGACATCACGTAAACGCCATTTTGGTGCGTCGTTCTTTAGTCAGAGTTATCGTATCGAATATCGTAATATTATAATTACGAATTATCGTAATATTAATAAGTTTGTAGATTTTTTTTTAATAACATCACGTTTATTGGAAGATAACAGATCTGTGGAAGTGGGTATATTAGGAAATTTATTTTTTTACAGGGGGTGGCAAAGTTTAATCTTTTATTTTTTTGCGATTAGAAAAGACTTGGGGGTGTAACTTTTCAATCTTACATTCCACTCTTGAATTATTTTGGTGCAATTAATCCTTTCATTGCTATCGAAGCCAATAGATGCTCAAGAAATTCGCTCGTAGCGCGTTATTGATTTCTGCCGATTAATTTGATAATTAAAAATACTATTGGCGTATTATAACACTTTGTATCAGTGTATCATAGTCATATCAGTGTATGACAGTGTATCATTCTCATATAGCGAATCACGATTAATTATAAAGAGTATCTAAATGTTTATACATATGCAACTTCGTAGTGAAACTTTTTGATAAAACAAATAACAGTTTTCTATAAAATATTGTTATTCCAGTATAAGGTTAGACCTATCCCAGATTTCAATTGCAAAGGATTGAAATTATCTTCGAAAATGCTGATGCGCGAGTAGCTTAATTACACTTGACAAGTAACAAATCCACCAATCCAGTAGAACAACAATAGCATGTCCTTTTCTAACGATTTCCAAATGTCACGGGAGTCTTGATACTTCGAGTAAGTACTCCATTTGTAGAACAATCACGTACCAAATAAGGGATGTAAACTCAAACTCCAATTTGTATAACAATCTCCAATTAGTCGATTCTTCTTTGCTCCTTTGCAATTGAATGATCATGCAAAAATGGGTGTTAAAGCAGCGATCTTTGATCTGGGAAGGTGTTCGTGTCAACGATCGTGATTGAGTTCGAGAGAACGAAAGTTCAGGCGAACGTGTTCATTTGCGGCTCCCCGTGTGTTAACACGGATTTTCACGATCTACATTATTCAAAATCACAAGTAGACCCCTTTTTTCCTTCGTTTAACGCTGGGTACCGACCGACTCGGTACTAGTTCCCAGCACGAGACGGCCATTTATTATCGGAGACAAAGGTTACGCTCGCGGGCCGACAATGCTTGTAAGTGCGCGCTTCCAATGGCCGTCGAAGACAATGCCTGAAGTCGGCTTAATGTCAAAAGGGCGAGCGATGCATAATTTATTAAGTCGGTCCTCATTTCGCGCCGTAGCTTCTGCGAAAGTTCTTATTTCTTTTTGGTCCAACCAGACCATCTCTTATGAAAAGTTAATATTGCTTGTTCTATCATTCGTACAACTCTGTGTCTTCGAGTTAATCCATTCAATTCTGAATAGTTGTTGCAAGATTGATGCGTTTTTGAACTTATTTTTAATGAATATATCTTTTCGTCACGGAGGACGTATATAGGTGCATGCTTTTAAAATTTCGGCAATCATTTTCTAGAAGCTCACGTACAGCTTTTCTGTAACACAGTATCAATTTTATTATTATGATTCATACGCGTTGAACCGTAATTAATTATACAGGAAACTTTCATTTTTATGCACCATAATATTTTCATACCAATAACAGAAACATTCTTGATGTACATTACCAAGCTTTTCATTTTGAGGGTATCGTATCAAAAGAGTTAATAGTAATATTTTCACCTCTGCGATACTCCAGATTGTAGACTTCTATGCTTTACATGGCATTAAATAGATCGTAATGTGGTACTTTGCCAAAACCAATGAAAATGCATTTTGATATAACACTACTTGTGTTTACATATTGGCATATACCTTCGTGAAGGTTTTTACAGACGTTTGCATATTCTTTTTAATTGTCTATAATCGCCTCACTAGTACCAATATCTATAAAAGTAGATTCTAAATGTATAGTTGCTGAATTTCGATAAAAGTCAACAAATATATTAATTAACGATACGAATCATCGAACCTGATAATCAACTGGTTATGGAGTTAATGACCTACAAGGGGAATGAGACAAAATTGGCATGGAACAAATTTGGGTGGAAATCAGTTAATGTCGCGTGTGTTGTTAAGCCAGACGAAAGGATACCGAAACGAACGTCGCAAAAGTTGAAGCAAGCCGGAGCCGCAAATTAATTAAGGTGGTCACAATTAACAGTAATGAAAGGGAATGTTTCAACTACCTCGTTTTTAAGAATCCGGCTTCTGCCGGGCACGTTCTTTAATCGCAATTAACCGACTGCGAAAGTAATTAAGACCGAGGACCGTCGCCACTGAGTGTAGAAATGAAGAAAAGGTTTGGTCGTGACAAAAAAAAGGGAAAAAAGTGAATAAGACGGCCGTCCGCAGGAACCCTGTAATTAAGGTGTCTTAATTGGACGCTTTCGCTTGCCAATTATCCTCGTGATTCCCTCGAGGAATAGCGTGCCTGTTAACTCTATCACTGAATGTGGGTCATCTCGGGTTCGATGAATAACCAATGAATAGCCTATGTATTATGCAGATGATAATAATAATCGATAGGCGCGAGGTTCTTGGTTTTGGTCAAGCAAATCGTTTGTTGTGACAATGAAATATGCATTAAATGTGTACCGACCAAATCTTAGTTTTTTTTTTTAATGAACACTTTGTCGGTACTACTGTAGCCAACCTAATGTACTACAGCGGGTTAAGGGATATATGTGGCGGTGATGTGTGCAATTTTAACAATTGTTTTGTTAACAGAAATATAGTTTATTTGTTTTCTATAACGTTGGATATACAACTCGTGGTGGATGATAGCTGGCTGATTATCTTTTTACGACTGTTTTCTGATGGAGAGGTGCGTGGTATTTAAGGACAGTTTTTTGATGGTGGGGTAGTGTATAGAAAAATGACCTGCATCGGCGGTGCATGCTTTGGAAAGAGTCGCAAGTCAACTCACGCCTTATGAATACAGCCGATGACAGGCTTAGGGATATTGTGTACATTTTATGATTCGGGCGACGCAACGGCACGGTGGAACATTGACCATCGTTGAAGGTACCGAAATGCCCAAGCTCTTTATATGGTCTGGGGATATTGCGACTAATAAACTCATCGATCATACGGATCTAGTAAACATGATTGTAAAAGCGTTTATGACACATTTTTAGAATATTATTGTTTTATTGATGGTTTGTTAGAATTATTGGAAAAGAAAAAGTAGGACTGAACTGCTGGTATATCCGTGGGTTCTATGAGTTTACTTTCACATTACAATGCAAATTGTCCTTCTTTGTTCGGTGAGACTGAACAAAATGAAAGAAAAATGATATAGGATGTAGTTACTGTGCAGATTACACATTGTTAATCTGTGAGAATATTTATGTGTATTAGGTTTACCACTGAATAGTTCGCTACTCTTTTAGTATGAAAAAGTTGAAAACTATAGTTCATACTAGGAAACTATTAGCACTACCTTTTTTGTTTATTGACGGTAACTTATGGTTATATTCAGAAGAGGATCTGATCGATTTTAACCTGAAAAATGAACACTACAGCAACAAAAATGGCAAATCAGGAAAAAGTGGATTATCAATTGGTATAGCTAATATACGTACAGTAACTTTTCGAGTTACGATCATCTCGAGTTAAGACCATTCGCACTTACGACGAAAGAATTTCATATAAAAATTTGAAAAATGTATCAATTTTTTATAGTTTTCGTCAAATATATATCATATACATATATAATATGTATATTATATGTAGTTAACAATTAAAAATCAGAACGAAAAGCTATTAATTTTGGTGTACATGTGTCTATTATAATTATATTATTTATTTTTGTATGAAATTCGACTTACGACCATTTCGACTTACGTGTGAAGTTGCGCAACCGAACCACGTCGTAAGTCGAGAAGTGACTGTATTTGGATATTTAAGTAGTCCAGATCTACAATTCTTTCAGTAGTATAGCCCTGTATATGCGGGGCTGATCTCGAATATAACTGTATAAAGATTTCAAATTCAGATTTCTTTAGTCAAATAATTAGCATTTAATGTTAAACAAAATGAATTTATTATCATTATTATGATTAATAAAGATGACGATATTTGTATTAAAAAAACATACGTAGGTACGGATGATTTGTAAAATAAATTTTCGAGTCGTGTCGGTGTTCGAAAACTACTTAGCATTGATAAGATTAATGATATGTATGAATTTAAATTCTTTGTTGTTATATTTGTTACTACTTCTGACTTTCGAGAGATTTATACAAGTTGGAATTCCAAGTTGATGTCATCGCATCGAACATTCTTGGTAAGTGTTCCAGATAGGTTGAGAGAGCAATTTTACGCCATGACAGTGGTTATGTGACATTTTACATTTACGTGGTAGATAGCAAAGACGTACAATAAAATGTGGGTGGTTCGTGCGACTGGCGGTATTTACCAAGCGCGTTATAACTGTCAGATAAATTTATCCTACCTGCAATTACATCACCGAAGATACACGTTCTGGCCATCCCTGCACTCATAAAACACGCCTGCTAATCGTTATATTCGCTCTTTTCGGGACGCGTTCCGCCTTAATTGCAAGGGGTGGCTGCCAATTTGCTGTAGGTGCGCGAAAGCAGCTGAATCTTTCGCACTTCACTGCTAAACGCTTCCGTACTTTCTGCCTGCGCATTGTGCGTTTCGAACATTACATCTGGTTAATTGTTCTTTGCATTCTTGCGACATCCATTAAACATTTTTCGCCTACAAGTTGAGAACAAAAGAAATTTCAATAAGAAAAAACTTCGTCTCTTTTGCTTTAGGCTGTTATACATTTGGGAGTCTTAAATTTGACATTCACAAATTTTTCTTTAATCCACGGACCAAAGTAACCAAATTTTGCGGTATAAATTCATAATTTCAGGACATTATATCATATCCCTTTCGATTTTAATGGTGTACCATAAAAATGCAGAAAGTTAAGAAAAAGATAAGGGAGAAACAGACATTGTTAATAGTAATAGTGTGCAATTATATAAAAGAATACAGCTCGTGACACTCGCGGACTTGAGCGTTAAGGTATTAAATTATGAGCAGTTTCAATTTTATTCTCTCCCCATTCACGTATGCGTATGTGTTCGGTGTCGATAGCTTTGCCTCGACCAGCTCCTCCTACGAATTTTTATGAACCGGATAGCATTTATCATGAAGTGTATCTCATCCTGGGAGGATTCTCTGCTCCTGCATTCTATCACCTGCATCTGCTTCTTCTCGATGATGAATAAAAAGAGGGCGGAAGTCCTCGAGGAAGCGATATTTTTGGTGAATCAAGTGCCGTCATCGCGATTACCTTACAGGTCGTACAACCTCTTGGCAGAAAGAAGAAAAACAAAATGCATGTGGAGAGTTGCGTAAAATGAAAAACGAGAATTCGCACGCCTAAACGTTCTGCTCCCTAATTAAACGATAAACGATGGCACTGGGCAACCGGAAATACCCGTGGATCCGGTGGCAGAGGAGGCAGAGCCCAGATAAATCCTCCAGTCTACCAAGATTTGCATTCTTTTATTACGCCGGACACGCCAGACAAAGCATAAACGTCGTATCGACTAGCAGACTTCGTTACACGTCAGAGTTATGGCTTCCTTCCTCAAAATCTTCGCCTCTTTTTTGTCAATGATGTTATCGTTCTAGTTGTATCTCATTTGCCTCTTTAATGCGTGCCCGATCGCTTTTGTCTTTTCTTTCGTACTATTATTCAATGGATAGAATCCTTTTCCTTCCTATATTTTTTTTTAACTTACAGGCTTGTTTTGAAAATTATGACTTCTCTAGATTTAGCTTTCTCTCCTCTCTTTTTCCCTTACATTCACGTTTCGTTAGTCGTGTTCTTAATTGCATCTTCCCTTGCATTTCACTTCCATAAACGAATCTCCGGATGGTCCTTTGCAAGCGATACCTACTTGGATTCATTATTGACTATAAAATACGAGATTAGTTGCTGCGCTAGTCATTTTGCTTTCGGTGCTTGAAACAGCAGGACACCTTTGTTGTGCTCTATTCGTTGTTTACACGAACCACGCTGAAGATATCGAATCAGACGAATATGAGCATACGTATGCGTATATTATACGCGCTGTTCCAGTTCGACGATCGGTGGCCTGGCCTCTCATCGTGCGATCACACTGTTCATCCTATGATCCAGGTCGAGTATGTCCTTCGGGTGGTGCACCTGCCTTTTAGGATCTTATTTCATGTTATCAGATCGCCTTGGTACAGCGACAATAATTAACTGCTAATACATCGAATGGAGGTGTGTTCGATAGATGGACATTGTAGATAGATCAACAATATTTTTCGATATGATCTAGAAAAGAAATGAGAGTCGTTAAATATTTTATAATAATGTTCGCTTCGGGCGCGGTCTATATATTTTCTTTCCAAATTACGTATTCTTCCAATTATTATCTGTCAGTGTAATTAACCGGAGTCAAAGAAAAAGACGAAAAGGACCGAAAGTTCCTCTGGAGCGTAAGCATCGCAGAAGGCTTAAGCATTTACGAGCGGCGAACAGAGCGAGTGTCGATCTTCATAGATCGTGGCAAGGTAGATGATAAGAAGAAGGGCAAGAGGGCGTTGAAGGAAACGGCAATTTATCGAGGAGAGCCGGTGGCTCTAATATACCTTAATAGTTATCCTATCGGCTGATTGGGGTACTTCACGGTTGCTAGCGCAACCCTAAATGCCCTGGCCGTAGCCGCGGACCTCGGCAACTTACAGTCGGCGGATGCGTACTATTAGAGGCCCGGCGCACCGTTTTACTGCGCAGTAAATGCAGGTATAAGGCGCGACTTTTAAATTCACTTACACCGCGCCGCGGCGCGGAATTAAAACACGAACTTTATTGCACCCGACCGGTTACAGGTTCTCTCTGTCTCGCTTTGCATCTCCGGCCGTTTAGCCTGCGGCCGAAAGCGGAGAGTCGTTTGGATGGTAGCCGGCAAGCTAACGGTGAAAAAAGACAAAGAGTGCAGCTTCTGTACTTCTGGGGGATGATTTGCGTTGCGGGGACACAGGATGGATGTTCAGTCGCCGGCAAATAAACCGCAATAATGGACAGATTGTAACCGTTTTGTTGGTAAGACGTAATTTATCGCTGTGCCTGCAAGGTACAGGATTATCGATCTGTATCTTTTTTAATCCGCAGGTTAATTTACGATTTAGGATTTTACGAAGGGAGAATTATGAAAAAAATGGTGGACTGCTAACGCTAACCATACCACGCCCAGTCAAATGACCAATTTGAAAATATTTGATTTAAAATTCTGCATTCATTTTATCTCCTTCGTTCATTTAACTTTATGACAATTCTTTTATTGTCTGATTAACCAGTTTCTCACACTTTGTTCTTCTTTTTGCTTCTTTTCTCACTCATTATGATCTATTGAATAAATACATGTATAATGCCGTTACGGTTAGTGTTAACAAATTGGTCTTCCAAATTAAGTGATCGCGCACCTTAGATGTAGAAGATTTCAATGAATACAACATGTTTGAAAATGAAAACATTTCATCTTGATTAGTAACATAGATAAAGTGTAATATCTCGTTGTAGCAGAGAACAAAATGAAAAACAATTAAATTAATCAAAGGCATGATTGAGTTACGTAGGCTCGAACACAGTACGAGGGTTAATCTGAGAATCAGCGTGATATAAGTTAATCGTTGTATCATTTTAAAATGATTGAAATGGGATCTCGTCAAGAAGTGTCACTTGTTATACCACAATCTAATATTAATTTTCAATGAATGTAAACGAAGTTGCGCTTTAACCATTCTTCGGTTTCCCAAATTTAGTTCACAATTTACCTTTCTTTTTCATTTTATTACCAAGTTAATAAGCGTAAACTAAACGCATAGCAGTGTTCAAAATTTAGTAAGACAGCACAGAATTGAATAAATTTTCAAATAATTATACCAACACTCATTGAAACGTGCTGAATTTGAATTTGAACGTGGTCTCTGCGACTCCCATAATCCGAAGAAAAGGTTGATTTTGTATTGAAAAGAAAAATGGTAACTGTTATGGATACCGTTCATTCTAACTATTCGTCCATTGTCGCAGCAATGCGAGTTAGAATGGAAAGATCTCTTTTTACGTCGCAAGAGTACATTTAATCACGAAACTGTCTCTTTGAGAGAAAGGACAATATGGTCTTATGTTACCAATTATCGTTCACCGCGAATGTTCAGAGGCGTATTTAGCGAGGGAAGGGGCCCATTCAATGTGCTCGCCGTTCAACATAATACGCGGGAATTATGAAGAACGAGAAGAAAATGGTAACAGCTTATTTAAATACAGCTTTATCGCGGTCCTAGCCGATCGTAAATTTTAAGATTCCATATTCTTCCGGTTTCGCAAGCGGCGCAAAATGAATTTATGAATACGCGTGGGCAATACATTACGGCCACGTCTAATAAATATCAAGCCTCTTCATTTACCTGTCCGAGCAATATACTCTGGCAAGATACCGGCCGACGATCGGTCTTAGAACAATGGCGTGAACGTAGAGCCGCGTGTTACGCAAACACCGGGGCAAATTTCGCAATTCGTATTACTCTCGCAGCCGCAGATTTGTGGGTGGAGTTGAGCCACGTCGAGATGTGTTGTACGCTTCATGAGAAAATGGCAGATCCGTATCGCGACCGCGGAACAGTCAGAGACCGGAGCAGTTTCGTTTCTTACTTACGAGACACGGTTTTACCAGGTCGTACAAAACGTCGCAACGCAGCCCTCGTACGAAATAACACGCCGCTCCTGACTTCTCCTCGCCCACGGCACTTATTTTTCAGTGTTAACATCAATCTACCATTCGCTTCGTAATGTCTGCTACGTGGGCGATACCATTCGCGTGTACTATAGATTGTGTCGGTGATTCTCTGTTGATTTTGGTGTCGTTGCTCTGGAAAAATTAGTAAAATGAAGGATTACGTGAGTACATATTGTATACAAGACTTAGAGTTGTAAATGATATTGGATAATAATTAGGGTTAACGAGATTTTTATTAATTCGCACCTTTCATGAATTCGTGTTCTCCATGTTGTACTTGGGTTTGATTTGTTGTAATAGTATTATTACTAACTTTAGTTTTCAGTTTCTAGTTGTTCAAATAATGATCAAAATATATTTTGATCATCGATTTCGTTACACACAGGGTGATCTACAGGGCACTCACAGATTTCGATTGTTTATAATTGGGATTAGATACGCACTTCAGCTTTGGGAATTAGGTAGAAAAAGCTTTGATGTCTGCTTTAATGAGTTGTGTTTTGTTTAGATTGTAAACGTGCCGCAATATCCGATTGAAGTAAAGTTTTTTAGCGAGTGTGGTATGGGAAATGCACTACCCAATAACATATTAATCGGTTAAGTTTTAATTGCCGATAGATTAGCGATAATGAACAAGTTTTTGTGAAATTCTTTTTTACACTTTCTCAATTTTTATTCGTTTCTGTTTTTGTAGTCGGTAATTTTATAAATTCTCTCATAGCTAAAGATCGTGGCCACTTTGTAAAGCTGCTAATGAAGTTGCAGTTTTGCTAATGCTAATTAATTTCCATGGTTTCTTTGTATTAAAAAAAATAAGGTACAGTTATTTCTTTTCGTTTTTCAGTTATTAATTCTGTTTATCTGTCAGTATGCCGCAAGCTACCCTATAAATAACGTATTAATCGGGATAATCCAAGATATTAAGCTACGAAGGTACGATTTAGGAAACAGGATCAGGTTATTATTAGTATCGATTTAATTTTTAGTGTATACAAAAATTGTAATAAACATCTAATAATAAACACAGTGCAAGTGTAAATTAATGTATTTAGAATATTATGCAGTAAGCCCACTTTTGGGAAAATTCAAGGATACAGAATAAAATTACATTTTTAATTTATAATCAGCTAAAGTAAACCGGTGACAATTTGCATCTAGCATACTTGATTTCTCCAAATATTTGTAATCCGCACAAACTCGGACTTTAATATTTCTACCAGTATATCTCGTTTGTGTTTATTAACTGCAAAGAAATTAATGAATGTGCAACTTATGAGACCAGTATAGCATAGACAACTCCTCTCTATTTGATAGCCCCGGAATTTAGGGTTGTGAAATTATTTTTCCAAGCACTGCACCAACTCAATCATCTTAAATCAAACTTAATATCCCGTGTAAAGATTCACGAGCTATTCATTTCTAAAAGAAATTAAAAAAGAAACCATATCCAACTGAGATCAACGTATGTGCAAATAGCGTATAAAAGTAAACGAGGTTGTATTTTTGCATTCCATCTTCGTCGATCGTTTTCCTGTTTTCTTAAACCTACGATGTCACATTCCAAAATATTTTTCCTGTTTGTATTCCTCCTAGGTGGTCTGCAAGGCAAATTACCCTCAATGAAGTATTCTAATTTATCATGAATAAAGCACTTAAATGTAGAAATGCATGTGTTTAGAGAACCAATGAAAGCGAATTCATAAACTATAATAATGCTTTATTAAAGGAAAGAAAAATTATATCGAATATAAGAAGTGTTCACTCGAAGATAACATATGTAAATTCTTAATTTTTATTGTAGGAAAATTTTGCAATATACTAGAATCGGAACGTTCATATATTGAACAACAAAAATAAACATCTACAATGTAGACCAATAACAAATCGTATCTATTAACATTCGTTCCATGGAACTTCTTGCGAATTTTAATAATTTCGCGGAATCCTTATAATAAGCTCTCAGAACACTAGTGTTCCAAGGAACCTCTGTTAATCCTTTGTCTAAGGCAGACTTTGCTACACACCGCGCGTGACGTACGGCAACCGGTGCTGTAAACGACGAAATTTTTCGTTAATATGCATATTTTTAAAAAGTATATGAAATTCGTCAACACATCTTGAGTCAGGACTTGCTTAGGTCTGATGGAAACGAGGAGATTTGCAATAATTATAATAAGATTTGCTGAGTGTCCATTGGCGCTAACCATTAGTTTCCATAAATGTGAAACGAGTGTCTAAAGGCTCCAACCGTTTGTAATGAACAATCTGAGATAAGCGTCTATAGGTGCCAACAGTATTCAAAGGGTTAAGGACCACATGTCACAGATGAGGTACAGAATAGACCTATCATCCATTGTATTTTTCTGTCATATGATTCGTGGGTCTCGAGACTTCCTTATAATTTTCATTTTTGAAGAAGGAAACTGTTGCGTTTTCTTTTACATTTTGTATATTAAAATACTTTAGAAGTGTTTATATTCTTTGTCAGATAATAAAACGAAAGATGTTCTTTCGAAAACTCTGATTTTTTAGGTGATCGGTATTTCAGACCGTGTGACACGAAGTCCCATAAGATGATAGATCTATCCTGTACCTCGTCTGTGCCCATGTATTCCTTCATAAACATAAAACTAGGATCGTTTCTCAAAGACATAACGAGTCCTAAACATTTCATCCATTGTGCCATTAAGTTTGGCATTAAAACGTTTCCCCATAACTCAGTTTGTCTAACGACAAAGGCTCTCTCGAAAGAGCTACTAAAACCCCATGGTCCACAGCGTTTTTATTAATCCCTTTGAGGGGTCTTCCCAACTGCACCACCCAAGTTTTTCTCTACTCTCTTTTACTGGTGAACAGTTGCTTTCGAAAGTCCAGTATATCTGTCGTAATCAATATGCGTCCTGTCTGTGAAAATCAATTGAACGTTATGGGTCTACCTGCCGAGTGGAAGCGTCAGGATAAGTATCGGGGCTTAATTCGGTTCCATTTGTCGGTAGACGGAGATCTTCATTGACGATGGACGATTCGATGATACTCGTGCGGTAAGGAAGGGTGTAACAAGGTCGTAACGACAGCGGAAACAACAGGAAGTCGTATAGAAGAGTGTTCTCTGTCGAATGGTGGCAATAAGCCCGCGAAATCCACGGCGTAGGCAGATAAGCGTTACGCTTATTTTACTATGGAGATAACGCGGTCCGCAAGTACCACAAGTGGGTTTAATGCGAAGAGCTTTATTATACATGCGACGATTTTTACCATGGACTTGCTATACGGATAATGACGTTCAATTATCAAAATGACTGACAGCATATGGACGATAATTGTACGGCTTTCAATATTCGCGAAGAAAATCAGCGTTAAGCCGTGTTCAGGGAAATTATGCAGAAGGATACACGGGTTTCTGTTAAACATAAATTGGTAAGACTTGCTTGAGTTATATTTAACCCTTTCGCTACGTCAGATTCTTCTCGAAGAGTATGAAGAAATTTTAAGAATACTGATTTGCATTGCGTTTAATTCATATTCTTCTTACGATTCTTTCGTATTATTCGAGTGGCGAAAGATTGCAAAAGCTTTAAAACGTCAATAGCGTTGAATAGTCGCGGTGAATCGATAAATGGCGTCAACAACGCGCGCTAGATACGATTTTTTTTTGGCGCCTACAGACGCCAGTAGCAGTAAAAGGGTTATGTAGGTATTTTAAAGAAATTCTAAGATCATGATATTAACATCGAATCTTTATGGCCCGATTTCTCCCATTTATGTAATAAATTTGAGGTAGCTTGAGATGAAGCAATATTGTAAGAAAGTTTTTTTCGGAAATTATTCCAAAATTTTGCCTGCAGCTAAGAGATCGTCTTCTAAAAATCATCGTATTTAATGGTCCAACTTCAGAATATACTGGATCAATCAGGATAAACTTATTTGGAGAGTAATTACTTGCATTACTTGTCCGCGTTGTAATATAGCCTTAGTTCATTACATGATATTATTGCGAGGCATGTTTACGATAAATTTAGTAGCTAATTTCAAGTTAACCGATACGGTCGAAAACTACAGTGTATATGGATTATGGTTTGATTAAGTAAAAGGCAGAGGTAAAATAAGTTCTGGATTACATGCTGAGCCCGGCCGATCAATTTTTTCTGAAAGCGCGCTCCCAGTTCTTTCTCGATCGTGTAATCATCCCGAGGGTGCATAATCAATAACCAATACTATGGCCAGCAAAATGATTTCAACCTTTCAGCTTGGAACCCGCAATGATCGATAAATCCGCCCACGCAATGAAAAAGCGCCCTCGTGCGCTTCCATGATTTTGCTGACGTGTGCTTTCCATACGAAAGTTTTTCATTGTGCACGACGATGCTGCGCGTCTGTGAATGCATCACCATATCCATCAGGATGGCTTGCTATCGGTCGCTCGTCACGTTTTATTGCAGCCTGCCGGTAGCCAATGTAGAACATTGATTTGCAAACTCGCCTCGAGATGGGCACACCTATAGTTGCCACATATGTGTACACCATGCTACAAAATTCTGGGTAGTTCATTTATCTTGATCAGCACGAGTAACTTTTACGTAAAATGCTATAAAGAATGTTGAGGCTCGAAGTTGTTCGGTCGTGCCGCGTACCTAATGGCTTGTCCAGGTTTTTTACGAGATCTGTCAGTTACCCGTCGATATTTTTCATGAAATATCACTTAGCTGTAATTCTTTAAGTGAGTTTTACGGTTAACCTTTGAGGTCGGCTTACTGTCGTTTTATTCCGTAGTAGTTTATGAGATTTGGCGATTTGCTGCAGAGAAAGCGACTCTTTTGTTTTAAATGGTAACTCGTAAGATTGTAATTATGTGTAACTTCTTTTGTCATAGAGTTTTTGGAACTTTGAAATTTGTTAGAATCTTGCAGAACCAGAAGAGGTTCTTTCATTTCAAAGAAGAATTATTTTATTTACTGTATTTTGGAGTTATTTTGTTAGAAAACAATAAGAAATGATAAATATGATTTTTTTTGGATCAATTGAATTTTGTTTTAAAATAAAGCTTACATTTTATTAATGGAAAAATTCAGTAATTAATAAATAGAAATGTAAATTTACCAAAGTATTCAAAAATATATATAATATACGTAATAATATATAATTTATTGTCAGTAATAATACCCGTGCTGGGTTGTAAATTACTGCTCTTGCAATTGAACTGGTAGAAAAATTCAACTGTAATTATGATCTATAATAATCCAAACCAAATAGATGTTAGGAATTGTATATATAGCGTCAATTAATAGCAAAAGATTCATATTTTCGATTATCAGAGTATATTTCTTTGATTACCAAAGAAAAATAACGAAGCTACAAGTACTATTATGATTTAGGCTATACAGAAGACATTTCTTCGGAAAAGTTTGTAAATGTTTAAGTAAATCGGTTCATAGATTTTAGAATCATTTATAATAATGATAGATCTTTAGGCATGAGCTTGAGAAATACGAGTTTAAAATTGCAACACTTCTACTTGTATGCATTTTTTTTATAGCTACATAACTTACACAATGTTGCGAATTGGGAAAAAATATTTTACAGGCTTATTCCAGTTGTTCGTAACTACTCCCTTACACGGTGACCTGAGAGTAGATTACTTTGATTAGGTCACATGATCGTATGTAATCAAGTATCAGATAAAATGACGATTCGGAGGGGATATTTTTCTGCAAAACTAAGACCGATACGAATTTCTCGATGTCGAAACGGTCTCCTATGAATTCTACTTGTGTGGTAAGTCGAGATCGTGCGCACACAGAGTACGAATTAGCTATTTGCTACGGTATCGCGTTCCTTCGTCACTTTAACCTCCTTATTCTTTTACCTGCGAGGCATACACAAGTTCTTGCCCCAGAAATCACAGTACGTTAGTCCTGCCAGGTTTATATTATCGAAATTGCTAGTGAATGTTTTACTGAAATCAGATACTGACAATTTTATACCTTACAAATGTCTGTATGACACAATACTTTGTAGTGAGCGTTGATAATTGCGAACAAAACAGAACAAGTTATGGTACGAGAAAAAGTACTGAATCTGAGTAAGACGTAGTAAAAATAGAATAAATTATTCGAGATAAGGGAGAGAGAGAGAGAGAGAGAGAGCGAGAGAGAGAGAGAGAGAAAGCGAGCTTTAACCCTCGTCCTACGATTAGTTTATTACTCGAGTATGCTAGTATTAGCTGATCACTGATTTCATATCATGTCATGTACAAATCATCTGAATATTACAGGCAATATTTGTTTCGTAACCGTAATCCAGTTTTGTAACACAAAGCCAAACTTAGAGCTCAAGTTAGATTTCATCCTTAATATTGTGCGTTTTTATTGAATGTCTGCCATAATTCGTAGGACAAGTATAATTCGTTATAATAGAGTAAGGGGTTAAGAGATGTTGAAAAACTGATTTTACAATATTTACTTTATAGAGACGACAAAATTTTGTTACGTTTATCGTAATTTCGGTTATTTTCTTATTTCAAATATGATTCTTTAATATTCCCTCTTGGTAGATTATTCGAATAAAATGTTACTCGAAAAATTTATTCCAAAGATTTATTTGCAATGTTGTTTGAGTAAAAGTTGATCCGAAAACTTTATTCGAATAATGCCCAACTCCGATTCCTATGGTACTTAAATCTACTGGTTTTAATTGAATCGTCAAACTTCCACTAAAGTAGAAGATACTTTAGTTTACCCCTGCAAGTTCTACTCCAAATTCTTCTCTTCTTCTCAAGCATTAAGTAGAAATTTAAAAACTAACACCAAGTTCCTTGTTCCTGGTTGTTTTAATCACGACCATCATCGGCGACTACCGCTATGAGTTTTCTTAATTGTCCGTATCGGTCTCGGGAAACGTTCAGCATAGCAGAAACAGGTGATGCTTGAAAGCTGGTCGAACGAGGTCCGGTGCAGGTCTTCAATGCGTAAGACTCCTACGCACGATTCCAGCAGTACATTATCCCTGGGACTCTTTCCGTGTGACGAAGAATAGGTAGCACAAAGAATAAGAAGTGGACGTGGCAGGGCCGCGGAATAAAGGAGGAAGCGCAGAGGGTAGCTCGAGCAAAAGGAAGTGGCACGGAACAAAGAACAAAAGTGGGCGAATTCCCGCTCGCTCAAGATAAAGAGGAGGACCTGGAAGGTGGGACGGAGAATAAAGAGAAGCAGAAGAAGAAGAAGAAGAAGAAGACGAAGAAGAAGAAGAAGAAGAAGAAGGCCGATGCTCGCCTTGGTTCCGGAGATATTCGCCGACTAATTGAATTTACGAGCTTGCCGAGCAACCGACGTGGGTCGTGCCGGTCTTTGGACCAGATTCAGTGTCGGTACACCGCCATTAGTGGCCGCTCCGGCTGATTCCTCCAGTATTCCACGACGATAATCGTAAGTTCCGCGATCATACGGCAAACAGCCGAAAACTTCGTCTCTTCGCGTATACGTGACCGTGATATTTGATACGATACCAGGTGTTCGCCATTGGTGCCATTATGCTCCTGTTCTTGTATTTCTCTGTGCTTCTGCTGGCGAACTAGTCGCCATATCGATCTGCGTTCATGTTTGCGACCGAGCATGGGGATCATATAATATATATGTGCAAGATTTCGCTAGAATCGAGTGGTAGCATCAAAACGAATTCAGTTTCATTTCGTTTTCTATGCAGGTTGCTTAGGTGATTTCGTTGTCCGTTGTTGACTGTGGTTCTAATATACGGTATTATAAAGTGAAATATGATGTTTGGCTTACTTTCTTGGTGATTCTATACGCGATATTATTTTGGTGTGTTTATTACGCGTGTCTCGTTCTAATTAGTTAAGTTGCTTCAGTTCAAATTGGTTAAATTCATATACGATGACTTAACATTATGTATTTCGCCGGCGTGAACTTGTTATTCTGTAGCCTTGAAATATTCCTTCAAACTTTTACTCTCATTAGTCTAGTTACTTGAATTGAAGTGATTCGAAATCAATCGGTTTGATTAACGGGAACGAGACAGAAAAGTAGAACAGGTAAATTGTGAGTATTGACTACTTCTTATCTGGATTTTGTGAATTATTCGGGACTTCGATTTGGAATTCAGGCTTATGTGCTTCGTTGTTGTGGTCCGCATGAATTTTTTTCCGAGTCTGTACCTTCTTTACGATACGTAACTTGGTCGGTCCCCGGTCGCTGAGCAGATCGGTTCAATGGAAAGGAACTGGTCCCTGTTTGTTCGTGAACTCGCACCGACAACCGGTATAACTAACCTCCCTTAACGGCCAACGTGTGAGAGAGCAAAGTCGAAGAAAAAAGGTGCTATAGGCCACTAGCACTCGCTTCCACACCTGAGCGTCCCTAATCTATTTCTGCAGAAATATTTCTTTTATCTACAAAGTGATTCGACGAAAAATTAATTCATCGTCGAGAACCATCGCAGAATAAGGGTTCTAATGTGGAACAGTGGCAAATATATTTTTAGAACGATACTGAAATCTTAGATAAATTACATAGTGGTTAAATATTTACTTAAAATTTGATATAGTTGGAACATTCGTATTCATAATAATTACATGGCTACATGTTTGAGATGCGAAAGTAGAACGCGGTTAGTATTAAATGCCACTTATAGAATATCGGTTCATTCATAAAAATTCTCAAACATTTCCAAAAGTTAAAATATCTTTCCTGTGTGGTTTTTAAATAGTTCGAAGATGAAGGACATCAGTCATACGTAAATGCTACGATACAGTGGTGTGTCGCTGCTTCTTGAAACCGCTGTAAATCAAAAAATGTTTAAAATCCTCCCAGAGATTTTCTTATCAGTGATTCATAAGAGATTCAAAGATTGTTCTCTGTTTATTCCACCATCAAATCTTCTAAAATCATGTGATCCCAATGGAAATAAGAACGAATGTATTGCAGCGATGATTAAAAGGAACACATCTCGAAGTCGTTGCTTTCATCTTAGTGATTTCGTAAAAAATTCAGCGGGCCGCAACGCGGCGTGGCCCCTTTTAAGGGAAAAGCGTTTCATCCATTTTTTCTGCGAGCAGCCCCACCCCGTTGCTCCCCACTTTCAGAAAGATGCCCAGATTGTGTCCGACTCGTTCTTAACGAGCGTGTACAAACAAAATTGCTGTTCCGGTAATGGCTACGGTTTCGCTGTGGTTGCCGTGCGGCGCGGTTTCGAGGATGGTTGTGCGCCGTGCACGAGACTGTAAAAGGTAAAGGAAGAAGAAAGTGGTGAAAGCTCGCACTGCGCGGAGGCGTTTGTCGAATAAATGCCGACGCTTTTAGCACTTTTCTCCGAGCGACTCAAAGCATCTGTATCTCTCTTTTCCCCTCTCTCTTTCTCTTTCTCTCTCTCCTCTTTTATCTTTCTATCTTTTTATTTTTCTCCTTTTTTCACCTTTCGTTTTTTCGTTCTCCTGTGGGTCTCTTTTTAACCGCGCGACTCTTGGAATCGCAACGTGATGCGGTTTCGGGCACGGTGTATACACTTTTTCCTACCCCTCCTCCCCTTTTTCCCCTTTTTCTCTTTTTGTCAAGCTTTCCCAACGTTAAAACGACGGTGCGACTTGCCCGCGTGCTTGTCACAAAAACGTATCCACGGTTGTTAAACGCTTGTGTTAACGTTAATAATGATAATGGACTCGCGAGATTAAGAGAGCGCCAGCTCCCGGTTAGAGGAGGGGGCGAAACAAAAGAAAGAAAAAGAAAAGAGAATAGGGAAGAGAAAGAGACCGGACGAGAAACCGACGACGTACTTACAAGCCCCCTCGTGTGTTTCCAGCGGTGTTGCATAATTAGAGAAAACGTCATTACGGCACCAATTACTGGAGCTTTTGGCCTACCACGAAAATTAATTAACGCTTCGTGAATACGAGAACCAGAAAGCTTGTTACGCTCTTCGTAAAGTTTTTGTAGATGCGTGGATGAATTCGTGTGGACGTGTCTTTATGTGTGAAAAGTGTCTATTTCTGTGTACGTATGCGTTTGCGTGTGCGCAAGGGGGAGAGGTACACTGAGATAGCTTGATTTTTGTACGAGGTGTTCGGGCAGAATTTCTGTCAATCCTCTACCTGTCTTCTACCTTGTCATTGATCGTTTCCATCAGAGTTACAAAGAAACCTTGAAGAGAAAAGGAATTTTCTGTAGCAAACAAGTTAAGTTTCAAGTTTTCTACAAGAATTCGATATACATAATCGAGTCAAAGGATTTCGGTTGACTGCAAAGGTCCCTTTGTATTGTAAAGCATCGAACTTCTGTTACTCGTTTAATGGCTAACTGTGAATTTATAAGCACGCGAATAATAGTGGTAGTCTATCAGACGCGAGTTTCAAGGCGTACGACAGATGCACTATTCAAGATTTCAAGAGATCTCGAGTATTCAAAGCTCTTTATAAAGAAGAGGTTTCAGAGGTAACGATCCCTTTATAGGTGCATAGCGGATTTTCAAAGGAAGTTTGACCAGATATCGACGCGCTATAAAGGAAAGAAAGAAAGGCAGAAGTACCATTTAAAAGTGCTTAATAGAGGTAAATACATATCGGGAAATTGCCGTATGATCTGCAATGGTCAGCAATTACGGTGGCAAACTCCTTTTGGTGTAAACGTTCTAAATGTTTACACATCCGTAGTATAAGAATGTCGATTTTCTTTAATCTTACAATCATATATGCATACATATTAGGGCGTCCCAAAAATTGCTCCAACACTTCGTTTTTATATATAAGTTCTAAGAGGAAGTAAAATCTGCCAATTTTTTGTATATATCAAGTTTGCCAAAAAGTCTTGTTGGCTTTTTGCAATATGGCATTAGTATTGCGATAACACAAGTTAATACGCTAGTAAGTTCGCAGAAACAAGTGAGATGCGACAGTAGACATTTCGGAGTACCATTTTCATGGAAAGTCATTTCCCTTCGGCTTGTACCACCAGTTTGGAAACACTTTTTAGTTTGTCTTTAAAATATGACAAAGCTTTTTGCCTAATCCCATAAATTGAATTTTGAGAGTTCACAAGTGCCATTGTTGACGATTCCTCTCGCGAGATATAGCCTTCACAACAATGGCGTAAATTATTCGCGTATAAAGTTCTGGCAAGTGATTTGGCGCGCGAGACATGTTCACGATGTACGAACGCAAAGGATCCAGACGTGCCAAGGATTGTGATGATATCAACACGAGTTGGCGCCAACCTTCAGCTACGACACATTGCTTCCTGTAGGCTGTTGATACATGAATCATACAAGGCAGGACGTATCTGGCGACACTCCTCATAATAATTATAATTACGATGAATCTCTTCTTAATTATGGTTTAATGACTTCTGTCGTTCGAACGTCGAGGTTCCATGAAAATGTTTCGCATGATTTTTCGCCATTTTCACGACCAAATTGCCGGATACGCGATCATCTGATCCGTGACCCCGTGAATCGGATCGGAGCATCCCGTTTACGTGTCGGCTCGCGTGTCGAAATCACGTTCCGCTTTCGTTGCCTTTTTTCTTACCTTTTTTTCAGACATGGAGCGTTTTAAATGGAGATGATATCAGGATTTTTAATTGCGAGCTTTGTAGCCGACCAGATGACTTTTCGTACACGAACTGCTACATTTTATTAAAGGATCGAATAAATTTAAGTTAGAAAGTTTAACGTCTGCCTTTTAATGTGTAGGGGAGTTTATGAATTTTCGCCCGTTTATCTTGCGTACAAATTTTTAATTTTGGAAGGATTACCATAAAACGGAAGACGCGTACTTCAATAATCTCGCTATGTCTTTTCGTTAAAATTATGAAGATGCGGGATCACGATCGAGTTGTAAACATTTTAAGGACCACGCCTAAGAGAGAAAAAAGTGTAGCTTTTCTTTTCAATAGGATCTAGTTTCTTGTAAATTATTAAGCATCTTTTAATTTCAAATAAAGCTAAATCATAAATGAGAGACACGATTGAGATCGAAACCGTCCATAGTAATGTTCAAAACGGAGAAAGTTGAACTTCCTTCGAACAGAATTTCTCCTACAATATTGTTATGTAATTTCTAGAAAGACAGACATTTACAGCTTACAATAATCGTATAGTTTGTCTGCCTTTTTGTTCGCTATTTTCTTATTGGATCGCAGTTTCACGGCTTTTCTGCGTGCAGCATTTGTCGTGTAACCCGAAGAATATCCCGTCGGAACTTGGGAATAATTGGATCGGTACAATTAGAGAATGCACCCTTTCCTGAGCCTCTTCCTACACTTTTTCTGGATTCTGTTGGTTCTTTGTCTCATTGGTTCTGTCAGCATCGACGGAAAGGGACACTTTTGCCCTCTCCCCCTAATGGAATCGGATGCTTCTTGTTCCGAATGTGCTGGCTCAGCAATGTCAATAAAATTTAACAAGCTTCCCATTTACCATTTGCGGAATCTTCAGCGCGCGCTTCGCGTTTTCTTTCCTTCTTTCCTTTCTCCACTCAAAGGATAATCACTTTTATTGTCCCGTCTCCGTACCCTTCCACCTCTGTTACAAGCTACTTCCTGTTTCTCTCTTTCTTTTCGATTCATATTTGGCATCGTAGACGAAGATACTGTTATTTTAGAAATTCTTCGTTAGATATTATCACGGAAGAAGAGAGAACCGTGGTAAACTGAATGCCCTTCTTAAATGATGTTTCCGTCAACAGTTGTTGGTTGTTGGTTGCATTGTGTGTTATATGAGGAGCAATAGCCGAAGTACACCGCCACATTTCATCTGTTGGTTATACATTCAACAGTTTTTCAGTTCTCGTAAGTTCAGCGAAAATTAATTATCTTCGTATTTAATTTTCGCATCTTTCCCCTGCTTCCGCGCCTACTTGCTTGCGACGCTAAGTATGCGACCAAGGGGCACCAGCTGTACTTACCGGAGGTAATTAATCTGTCTGTTTTTAGTAAGCAACGATGCAATTATCTCGTAGCAATCGTATCGCCGTTGTGTTTCCATTTTTGTGGGAAATATAGCAAAGAACAAAGAGAATCTTTAAAAACCTCTTGAACAATGAGTTCGTACTAATATTATGGCGAAATTGGAAGGAAGATAAAATCTTCCTCAAAAAGGTTACAAGGTTTCTTCTTTCGACTACTGGAATAGATTGTTATGCATTCTTAAAGAAAAATACATGCATTCTCAGCTCCTTTTTATCTTCAGTAATTTTTTATATAATTCCTCACTGATATTTTAACCGATTTGTGCAGATACTTAAACATTCGTATACAAATGATTTACAAAAATATTTATCGTAACGGTTCGGCAATGTTTCATTCCATCCTCTTTAGCGATTAATTTATTTAAGTATTGAGCATATAGTTAATAGAAATTGCTATCTGAAATCACTAGCTATTTATTGTTTTAATAGAGGAATATCTTATACGAACTACATTGTACATATTCGATGAGGCTCGTTGAATGAATACATTGCGATATTTTTGAAAATATGGTGAGTAACTACGCCTCCGATAATCGCCAGTACATAATTCTTTTTGTTCTAAATGATTATTAACGGGTTGTATACTAATTTTAAAATGAAATTAGGGCCCGTACATCGTATAGATGCCGTCTTTGAGGGGTTAATACTCTCTACTCTTTAAATTGTCTTTCCGTCGCCAATTCTCTATTCTACCGGTATCTTGAGAACTCCTATCATTTTCAACACAATGGGACCACATCCCAACGTCCAATTTAGATTCGCTGCGTAGACGCTAAAGATGTGTCGTGTTGTCAACGCGTGTTTACACGTATACCACCTGCATACTTCCTACCAGTTCGCTCCTCTCGTGTCGAAAGAAACGCGAGAAAACGCTCGTGTGTGTCGATTCGCGGATCACTAATTGCGGATCCACGCACCAAACCAGTTTCTCTGTTGCTTAAGGAACAACTTATTAGGCTATCGACGTTTCTTCCACCCAATTATTAACCCATCAAAAGAAACCTGCTCCAAGAAACGGAGGATAGCGACGATTTACTTTTCCACCTTTGTTCCATTTGATTTCATCGATTTTTTTTATCGTTTCCGGAGAAGTCGCCACTGGAACGAATTGATTTGATCTTTTCTTGTCGCCCTACAAAAAATGTGGTTTGTGCCTTGTCGCGTCTATTTGTGGTGAATTGTTTTGCAGGATCAGCAAATGAATTTATGATGGCAGTTGGAACGGTTCGAAACGTTCGCAAATTTTACGGTGCCGGTTTTAAATAACTGACTGAACTCTGTTTCTATGCAATATAGTATAAATTTCTTTTTCTTCTATTTTTTTCTGGTGGCAGAAAATGTAATGTTTTCGATGTGAGGTTTGATAATTACGAAGTATTTCAATTTTTACGCTTTCGAGCAATTTTATTATTTTATATCTTTGATTGCCTTATGTATTAAAAATAAAATTACTTCAATTATACAACAACTGTAATTATCTATAATACAAATTTGTACATGTTTTGAAGTATGTATTCAGTTAAACAAGCCAAAAGATCGGATGTTACTCAAGTTCCAATATAGCAAAATGAAATTAGTTTAAAAAGACAATCGAGTTATATAAATTCGAACATAACAGGGGTTAACACTTCAAACACTAATAGAATTCGTTAATTTGTTTTCAAAAATACTCCATTATAAGGACACAAATATTCAATATTTGTTGAAATAGTCCTGCCTGAATTTGTAGCCATATTCAGAAACATCTGAAGTCTGAATGTTGTAAAATACACGATCGAACCGAAAAGCAAAATTAATCGTAAAATTAAGCAAGCACAATTATGATACTTTTTTGTCAATTTTGAATAAAAAATCCGCACAGGAAAGAATCTTTCATTTAGATTGGAAAGGTACAGGCATTCCCTGTGCTACCAATCAACACTTTCGCGTTCTTCGTCTGAGCCACGTAGCCGGAGTAGCAGTATTATGCATTGACCGTATAAAAACCATTAATACGTTTATTCACGCACAACGTGTACACATTTACCACGGGTACCACAATTCTCACTTGGTATTTTGATGAACCACAGAGATATTCCGGGGCATTTTTCCGCACGCCGTTCTTGCTTCGCCATGCCCGGTGTATTGATCGGAATAGACACATTAATCATTCGCGTCCCTCAAAGAAACCAATCAGCGGCGCTTGTTGCGCGTGGTTTCAATTAAACATGGTAAATTGCAGCGTGCTTCATTTACAATTAACCGTGCTTCTTAAGGTCGGTTGCCGGCGACTGAGTTACACATACGCAATCAACGTTCATAATCACGGTGCACAGTTGCCGTATCCCCTTAATGAGCTTTACGTACTGTTACTCCATCAACTTCTCATCGTAATTGTAAATGGGTCCTTAATTTTCTCGAACCGTATTCCTCCTACCGTCGCCGCCGCTATAGCTTTAGCCACCGTGTGTGTACCTTTGCTTGTTACTCTGTGTTAACAAGAATTTTTTCGTTAGAACCACGCCACGTAGCAAGTGGTTTTTCGCGCGCACTCTGGTCGTTAACGTCTGACTATTGACGCCGCTATTCCCTGCCATGCATGCATTAATTCGTTATACGCCGTCGGTTACTTCGACATCATTAAAGCTAATCAATATATACTTAATCTATATTATCGGACCCACGATTGACTTCCTGTTTTAAATCTTCGCAATCGAACGCCGCAGCGATGATATTTCAAATTTCGTCTTCTAAGGCTAATCTCGTATTATGGGTACAGGATCATTTTCAATTTTTATAGAATTTCTTTATTGTATAGCGCGATTAATATACGCGATTGTGACTATTAACCATTTACACCACGATAACGGATTAGACTCGTTTGATGAATTACGGTGTAGATTGGACAAAAATGGATGCTACTGACGGTGAAATTTAATTTCAACTCTAATTTTAGCTTTCTGTTATAATATTAGATGTTACTAAATAAGAATTGTTCATAATGTTCAAATAATTGGTGCGTGACGTGATATGAAAGCAATGATTAGCTGACGCTAGTATACGAAGGTAACAAAATAATCGTAGCACTAGGGGTTAATGTAAATTTGCTTCGACTAATTTGTAGAGTCACTCGGAACATGCGCTACACAATTTATAATCATTTGGACGTTTGACGTAATCTGATCGAAAGGTTTGTTTTCCTTATACTGCAAACGTCCCTAAATAAAGTCTAGCTTAATTAATATTATTGACATATAGAACCAAGGTGCATTGTATGTTAAAATTCTGAAAATGAAAAATGTAATGATCATTTCCTTCGATCTCCTGTGTCTCTTAAATTAGTTGAGATACTGATATAAAAATTTAAAGACATAGTGAAGAGGCTTCGATTATAATATGTTAATATAATGTATTTCTATGTTTTCTACACTATTTACGGTTTTAGTTACCAAATTTATATTATTATATTATTATTACTGTTGTTATTATTATATTAGTTTTTCTTTATTATAATTCATGCGACGGTTTACCACGAATTGGACTTACGATAGCCTTAATTTTCACTAAATAAAAAAGGATTTATAGATAACGGTTATTAACTATTACGATGCAAGATACTTTGCAGAACATTGAGTTTATGCACCAATGTCTTACACAATGCAGTGCGATTTTCTTGGACAAGATTTTGACTGCTGTGGCCGGTCGTTAAAGTGTTAATACAACTTAAACGATAGGTACAATTTGGCCAACTCTTCTTCCCTTAACGATGGGTTGCGCATGCCAACCGCAAAGGGTTAATATTTCAACAATTTAACCGTTCCTGTTTTCGCGTTTCACTTTTTTCGATGAATTTCTTTACTCTTCAATTAGAATTGAGGGAGCACACCGTTAGAAGAAACAGGAAAGCACGATCGGTAACCGCAGAGAGGAAACGTTTACGGGGACAAAGAAATATTGAAATGCAATGGCAATGTTGCGAATCGGCAACCGTTAGCGCACAATGCCCGATCTAACTCGGTTCCCCTTTCCTAAGCGTATCCAATAAAGGTATTATTTCCTTTTTTATCCGCGGCATGTTCCATTAAGCTGGAAACTTTCTTTCTTACCGCATCGATAAGGAGGCAGAACGCATCGGAGGCTCGGATACTGGGCACGTAAGTAGCCGGAGTACTCATCGGCACGTACGTGAGCGTATGTTGGCACGTACGTGCCGTTAAGAAACTTCCTTTCCCGGATTGCTGACCTGCTGTCACGTGCAAACCATCCGGCCAACATTGTTGCATTCTCGTTGCATTCTTTCGACGAGTCTTTCGCCGAATCCGCGGCTCCTCGAACGCTTCGTCGAAGAATATTCTCAGCCGCGGGAGAGAAATCGGTACGTGTTCGTGATTTTATCGGGTCAGCCAGAGGAAAAAGTTCGGAGTAGAAGAATTCCCCGTCTCGGTGTGGCATGAGCAGATATGCCGGCCAGATGCGAGGCCGCGAAATTTGCCGATCGTTTGCCATCACGATCCCGATTCTCCTCCTCCTGCATCGTCCCATTATTTTCTCCTCCCCCTTCTAAATGTTGCGAAATATTCCGAATTGTCTTGCTATCGATCGTGGAAAACGGTTTCGCGTAAATATTTTGTTCGCGTGCCTGATAAGTAAGTACCTATTAAATATATCTGGTAGAGCGCGATTCGCTGTTCGATTTTATAGGTACTTACGCTGGAATTGTGTGTTCGGATAAGGTAAGGAAATTTTATTGTTTTACTGATTTTATCTCACCGGTTATATGCGCAGGAAATGAATTGGTTATTTGAGGAATGGCATTCGTCGTTTTTTTTTTATTTTCCTGCTAAATTAATTTGATGTCGAATTGATAGTCAATTTAAAGCGTATCGGTGTTAGATATTTTACGGCGGTATACAGGAGGAATGTCGGGATATTGGGAATATATTTCACTGGGAAGAGGTTGGAATTACTTTTTCAAACAAAACTGCTCGTATTTTTGTAAGATAATCCATGGGAAACCAAGCAAATACAGAACCATATTCTAATTAATACTTCGTTAAATAAATGAAATACCACTTACAGCAGCCGCACAAACGTGTGCATAACATACATGAATATTCAATAATAATAAAAGTCGGTCTTTATATTCCTGGTTCAAAGCCTATTGACTTTGTTGATTAACGTTTTCTTCGGACAAAAAAGTTTCTTACATGTCTTCGTGCTTAAAGTATACTATTAAAGTCAGTCATTTTTCAATACTTTTGCACGTCACTGCGCGTATACCTTTGTCAAACCCTTTATCTCTGCTGACACAACCAAAGTGCGTATGTTCAACTACTTTTTTATTAAATCATTGTAGTTACAATAGCTAGTGACGTAAGAGATTACCAAAAGTTCTTAAGAAACGAACACACATTTAGCATTGTAATAAAAGCTTTGAGTAAAAAGCTTCTTAACATTCTCTTAAAATCTGAGTCAATATGAACGTGAAAAAGTTAAATCGCTACAAAATAACGTACTTTTGAAGAAGTTTAAAAAATCAACACAATGGTGTCTCACTTTAACTTTTTTATTACGGCACCTTAATTTTTATCAACCTAAGAATATTACGAGTGCAAATAGTTAGATATTTGGTATTATCAATTACAATAGAATGTATAATACAATACAATATGTAATAATATATACCTAATAATAGGAATACTATGGTGTAAAAAACAGTATAATAGTATTTTAACAAATGATTGTGTCTGTATGCATGTATAAGTACGTTTTTCGTAGTGAAACGGAGTAGACCCCTTGCATTACAATGCTCAGCTCTTTGCCTAAAATAAAAATTTGTCCATCTTAATCGGAGATAACCTGTCTTAACCAAATATTGACACATTCTTCAAGTATTAACCCTTTGTACTCCGTTGGCTCCTTTACTGGGACATTCGTAATATTTTTTATAACTCTGTCTGCTCCGCTAGAAAGTCATATGTACTGTGTATCTGTACTTAACATTTGCTACTTCAGCTATCTTGAGCACAAATTATTCTTTGGTTCTTTTTCCAACGATAAAAAGCAGGAAAATGAGAAAACTACTGCAAAAGTTTGAAAGTCATTGAAAGTAAAGAAGAATTTGATTTTTAATTATATAAGCTTCACTGCAGAAGTGTGCTCGAATTGTTGGTACGTAGTATTAAAAAAATGTTCGTAGCGCGAATGGTTAATCGCTACTAGTACGTAAAAGTTACCATCTGAAAGCATCAATTTTCAAATATCTTTAGAATCAATGACTGAGTATAGCCGATTAAGCCAAGAACTAAGCCTTTCTGGAGCAATGACTAATTTCGGATGCTGTAACGCGGCATTAAATCAGTCAACGCGACAGAGAGACAAAGTGCAATTAATTAGATCGTCGTATCATTAAATTACACGTTGCGGCAATGCCGATCACCGTATGTCAGTGCTGTGGCCGTATCTCCATATTTCAAAATGGCCAGATAGGCTCTCGGATGGAACGGTATTACCACGGCACCTATCGACGTCTAAAGTGCGCCCTCTCATTATAAGGTAGCTCCACTTATCTCGATGACGCAGCTCTCTTTTTTAATCGAGCACTAACCGATCGATCAACCCGCGCAACTCATGCCAGAACACCTTGCGACTCTAGGTAGCCGGTCATCGACGCCTCGCCATCGCTCCAGCAATTGGTTTAATCAGCGCCGTAGATTAATGACTTCGGCAGGTCAGTCGCAGGCCCTTTTTCCCGGGCAAAATTACTGATTTACGATTACATTTATTACACCAATTTTTTACGCATAATGGTTAATTCCCCGTGGATAACGAGCTCATGGAATTTTTACGATACGAAATTCCACGGTGGACTGAAATTGGACACTAACGGGACATTCGTTAAAGTGTAACTAAATGAAGTTTTTCAAATTCCATTTTGCACCCGCTCATTGTAGATAATATTCTCCGTTAAAAATTGTTAACATTAGGTTTACGGACGTTACGTGCATAATTTGGCAGGCTTCCGGAAAAATACGAATATTGCATATAAGTATTCGAAATTAGAAGAGTGAGGATGAAAAGCATCAATTAGAATACATATTCATACCATTGTATTAATTGAAGTTAACATAAAGTGCTGAAAAATAATATTTATGGTCTCTATAATTTTAGGTATGAAATCTGAGCGGCGCCAACGTGACGAGTTCCGTAAACCTAGTGTTAATATAGCTTTTAATGAAAGTCTAAGGTTTGGAATAAATTACGGGCATGTAATTATGTTCATTCTTTAATAAAATAATAATACGCTTCTATTCCACATATACATATGATACAATGTATGTTTCGTTGAGCTATCAAATCATAGTTTCATTGCTAGAAGCAAAGACAAAATCGGAATTCAAATCTTGCTTTTCTCTAGTCCTAATTTTTCAAACTCTCACAGTTCGCGTAATTTTCTTCAATCATACCATCCATTAACTCCAACTATGTACAATATTTGCAGTTGCAACTCTTCAAAACTTCTAGCAAATCGTGGCTGGTGGGATTAGGAATAAAGAAAAGATTGAAATTCGAATTTTTAGTTTGCCTATTCCTCAATTGCTGATCTAGAATAATTCAAATAATTTCCTTTAGTTAGATCAACTTTAACCTTCAACCTTAGTTTAGACCAACTGTCGAGGCTCCAATAACGTGCAATATCACTTTCCGAAAGTCTGCAAAGTTGTAGGAAATCTCAACCGTCGGGGCACGCGTCGGCTTTCATCGAAACAAGGAAACGTTATCGTTTTCATAATTTCTCGCATTGGCAAAGACTTCCTACATTCCGTGAACACCGTTTCTGCAGCTGTGGACCACACAGAGGCCACGATAATAATTCCTGTATTGGATAATAGGTTGATTTAGCAAAAGGACCTGCCACCCAAGCAACGCCGCTACAATAGCGTAATAGATAAAGCGATACAAAATGATAACGCGGGACAGGCCGCAATAATTTAGCCTCCCCCTTATAGTAGCGTAACTGCGTACCGTTTATTACTATCGTCTCGTTTATCTTTGGCGAAGCAGAAAGAGCAAAAGAGATAGAGAAGAAGTCTGGACTTATCGTTTCTGAAACGTGGCTACTACCAAATGGAAAAGATCCTATCTGTCTTTCAGCCAGGCCAACTCTTTTCCTCTGTGGAAGCGGGTTCTGGCTGGTTTGCAATTGAATCCTTCGCACGAGAAATCTTTTATCCGGTGCGAATTTATGCGCGATTACGTTTATTGTTGCGTTTCCAGCCGGCAGCAAACGGGCCGCGCACGTATTTACGTCAACTGGATTTTTCCACCGTGCCAGGCGATAACGTATTTAAAGGCTGTTTGTATTTTAATCCATCGGTATTTCTATCTCGCGTTGATCGGCCGCCTGTACACGCGTATATTTCACCATGCAACTCGCGGAGTAACGTTCAAATGGAATTTCGATGTTCTCTCAGTGTTTATGTTCGTAAACAGCCATCTGTAAGCCTTCTGTTAGACGTAGACGTCGTTGTTCGTCAGGAATCAATGATCAAATGAAAATGTCCTGCTGGCAATTTAATTGCCTATCTTGAGGCTTTTCATTATGCTTGATTCACGTTTCGCTATTATTATCTTTGCTGGTGTGAACGTGACAAAACTTTGGAAACGGCAGGTTCAATAAATTGATTGTAGTTATTAGGGGGTGTAAATCGGAAAGCTTTTATTCTTGAAAAAAAGGAAAAGTTGATAATTTGTGATTATTGTCTGGCGTACAATGGCGGGTCCATGAGTTAACGATAATATATGTTTCATGGTTGTATAATTAATTTATTTCAAGATCGTGGTGATATTTCGTTGGTGATGTAATGATTAGCTTTTGTTGATTGATTACATTCGTGAATGGTATACTTGTGATGTTTCTTAGGCCTAAAATACGTGCGGCCGTCGGCAACAATTCTTCGCATTTAAAAATCATTCTTATCAGAAAACCATCAGAATATAATATCGTACTCTAATTCACAGTACATGCACCGCTTCAATATTTTAGACTATAGGGTAATTATGAATTATTTTGTAAAGTTCAAAACCTACACGTCTGATTTGTTACCTTCTTTATTTAATTTAATTTAAATTAGAACTCACTCGAATGTTTCTATAATAATTTGGTATATTTCATGTAACATCAAGAAGGAACAGTTTTGAAGGAATATCGTGAAAATATAGAAATGCCAAAATTATCACCAAAAAGTTTAAAACAGGCACAGTTGAATATAAACTAAGAAGAATTATGCCTTACCGTTGTACGTTCAAGCGACGGGAAGCTATTTGGTAATATTTCGTGTTTTATACAATGCATGAACAATAAATAAAGGTATCTACTTGTCATTTATGGCCGTAGTTCAACGAGATTCTTCCCGCGCAAGATGGTGTTCATAATGCATTCACGGTGAAGCCGAGGCGTACGCCATCGGGTACGAAAACAACTGACTTCCCCGGCTAGTAGATAAAACTTTATTTATTTATCGGCGAATAAATCAAACGCGAATAAATCAAGCGAATATTATTCGCAGTTTACCAATGGTTACGCGTCACTTGCCATTCCCAAGAATATCTAACCAATAAAATTGCCTGCTGTATGCTTTAATGTTGCCTTTCGAATATCGCAATTACGCCATCGAATGTACTCGTATAAACGCGATATTAATTAACAGCACTTTGCACGCGAATTCAACTTTTTACATCTCTATTAATACTTTTACGACATCGTCATCGTTAAACGTTTTTACCATTCGAGCTGGATTTCATGGGTTCCCAGAATTCGCCGAGCCACTGAATATTAGAGATATTTTATACTTCACTACTGCTCTTGAATATTATTTCAATTATGGTTTGCGCTAGGAATAGGTTATAAAATCAACAGCAGCGTTAATGTACTTATTGTGTTAAGATACTCATTAGAACAAAAGATTGGACAGATTTATAGAAAGAGCTTTCAAGCCTTATTTAAATATTCTAATAGCAGTCGTTTAACCCATATGACTTGTTTATTGTCTACGTTACTTTTCTATATTCATGTTTTCTGCAATGCTTGTGTATTCGTATTCGTAATTATCCATTCATAAATTCTCTTGAATGACACAATCTTTCTTCAGTTGCAATATTTTTATGTTCGTGTACAGAGGGTATCGAAAAGACGAGAACGATAAGTTAGTAAATAATTTAACATGTAAAAGATACAGTAGATTGTGATTTATTAAGACAGACTCCAAGTGTACTTGCGTTTATTCATTAAGTAAATGTATGCAGGGGTAAGTGAAAGGTTAAACAGCATTTACACCAATTAAACAATATTTATCACTATAGTAGGGTTCAAGTATAATACTTTCGTGATTTATTTCAGCTACAGAGTGCTCAGCCTAGAAGTATAATGAAAATTACAGAGATGGAAATATAATATGCTTAATTAATTGTACTCTCTGTTGCTTTTTATGTATTTTGTAAAAATTGTTCGAGTATTATTCTCCGTTTAATATTAACTAGTTATCATTTCATTATTAAGTACGACTGCGTATTTATCTTTTTAATCATTATAGAATATTTACAATTCGGCAGTAATTCTTACTTACTGATTTTCAGGTTTATACGAAAATTTGGTCTTAATTATAACGATTTTCATCGTAAAGGTAAATCAAATTTGGATTATAGAGGGATAAATGATAGAACTTCAATACATATGAAGATATACACGTATTATTAAAGCTCTGCGTTTCAGAGATAAATTGTGTCGAAAACAATTGATTATCACAACATTCATTTATAATTCTCATTATTTTAAAAACGCTGTTCTCTTATTCTAGTCTAAACTAGTAATGTAGCGTGTGACACTTAAATGGTAAAACTTTCAGGTAGCCCCTGAATATAAGAATGGGAAATCTATCGTATGCTTAGTCGGTGGCTATAATATGGAAGGGTTAAAGAACTACTTTATAAAATCGTTATACTCCTTCTCCGAACTGTACAACTACCAATCACCACTGTCTCACCATAAACAGTAAAATTATCCAATTCAGTTGTTACTTCCTATAAACGACACGCAGCGGACAAATTGCCAGATCGAATTCGCGACACAACACCATATTGTCGCGACGAGTTTACTCTCGCACGCGACTCATTGAAGAGGCCAAGCCTGGGTCCTTCAGGTGGCCTGTGCATACCATGGCTTATGTTTGTTCAGGTAGGTTCCTACCGACTCACCATCGGTATCATTACTCGGAGCGGTAGGTGGGCCAACGGAAAGCACGGCCGTGGCTACTTCCATTTGGCGTATAACTCAACGAGAGAGCCAATCCATCACGATGAATGCAATCAGCAGCTGTTCCATCTCGGTTCGTGTAACGCGCTAGTAGCCAGCAGTCGGATGGTTTTTAGGTATGTACGTAGCCAGCGTCGTTATCGATATCATTACAAGAGCCGTAGGTGGTCGATGCGGCCATCTAGATCTAGGAATCAAACGACAGGAACTCTGCTCGTCTCCTTTTCTTGCGATCGCTCTTGCAGTCTCGCGTAATCCATCATTTCATGGAGATGCATGCAATCATCGGTAGCCCCTACGTGTACGCGGGGCTCCCCTCTCTTATTTCTCCCCTCTGTCTCTTTAGATGCATCCAATGTACCCATTTTGTTCATCACGGCCATTTTCAAATCGTCTCATTTCCGTTCCGTAACGACATCAAGCGCTGCCGTATCGTTCTTGCTGGATAAGAGGAGCAGCAGGTTCTTCTCTACTTTTGCTCCCCCTTATACCCGGAAGATTTCGCGATTACGAAACGAACGGAACACGCGATTCGATCGCAGAATTATCGAGCATACTACTGCATTTTTATAACCTTCCGGCGTGTCTATATAATTTCGAGTTGCATAGAGTTGCATGGTTAGATACAAAACGGGAGAACGTATCCTCGTTTCATTCGATCTTGCATGCCTCCTTTTACTTTTACGTTTAAATGAACGTGTCTCGCTTAATGGTTCCTCTATAGCATACGTGTATTGATGTTTCTTGCTTCTCCAATAATTCCACCGTTCAAACACCATAGTGGATTCCCCAGACCGTGGATTCTTCTCTGTGTTCATGCGATCGCGAGAGATACGAGGTATCCTCGGTTAGATAAAGCTATAAAGCGGTAGCGGCACAAGAGCAAATTTCAGGCAACAGCCGTGTTTATCACGCGTTAGCTCGCTCCATGTGAATTTCCTCTTCCTGACTACACACAAGAAGGTTGTTGTCACGCGAAATCGTTCATACTGGATCGGAGCCGAGAGGAGCAATCCGGCTCGGAAGAGGATTGCCTTGAGAGTTTTGCATGCGGGGGTACAGGAACCGGGAACCAGGAACCAGGAACCGAGCCACAGAGACCGGCTTGACTGGTCTCCTGCCTCCCTTCCATGTAGGTGTATCCGTGCAGGTACACATAATACATCAACCGGTTGAAATGCATGTGCTCGGCTCGCTTACGTAATCTATTGGGAGTGGCGTGTATAGTCGGTGGAAGAAATCTGCTGTGATTATAAAAGGGGTGTCAAAATTATATTGTGGTCGCAGCAAGGAAAGATTTCATAGATTTATGGTCGTTTCTTGCGTATAATTCAACGCTATCGTGAATGAATTATTCTTTTTATTTAGGAATTCCTTCTTGTAGCATTACATCGATCATTGGCTTTGTAATTAAAGGGTTCAGTGGAAAATTGAACCATGTGCCGCTATTAAATCTTCCGGCGATGTTCTTTTTCTGGGGTATTATGAAAATGTTATGAAAGTATTAATTATAAGGAAAAAATTATCAGAATCTCAAAGAATCCACAGAATTGTGCAGTAATAAACTCTGATACTTATTGCTAGGAATATGCTAAATGAAAATGATAGTTAAATAAATGGGTTCTCATGTTTAGGTTTATTGAGAAGAATTTAGAAAATCGACTTGGGCCCCTTTTCTTGAGATTTATTTTTAAAGGATTTAATTGTAAAAGGTAAATAAAAGTGTGATTTTTAATGTTTAAGGAAAATTATTTCAAATTAAAACAACAATTAGTTAATAATACAACAAAATAGTACATAAATTGTTGATTAGCTAGACTTTATAGTAAAGTAGTCATATTTCTCGCTGTTTTATTAAAACGTGAACGAACTAATCTACATACAAATTTTTTTTTTTTTGTATCATTAAGTTGCTTCAATTTATTTCTCTTAAAACTTCCTTTCCTTTAATTTTATATTATGATACATATTTGTTTTCCTCTGGGTCTTTTAATTTAATGCTAAATTGAGATTAATTTTTGGCCACTTAAGCGAGACATGTTCTTCCTAATGATTATTAGAAAGGATCAAGATATTGTATGATAACTAGTAATTACCATTATGCTCCTGTTTTAAAATCCCTACGTCGTATCGTGAGTGCTCAAAGTAATGAGATACGGCAAATAGTCGTTTGAATGTTTATAATTTGATTAATTTATTTAAGAAGAGGTGCTTAAGCGACGTATGATTATTATTTAGGATACTTCCGGGACAGAAACGTAAATTTAATGTTTTTTTTTTTTAGTTTGTTACGAGAGAAAAATGTTTATCGATACATAAATTCCACCTGTACGAGTTTACCTCGATTCAACGAATGATATTAAAAAATGCTACGTCATTACTGCGAAACTTTTCTTGTTTCATTCATCAGTTGATCATTATAGCGCTTCAGTCAATATTTAATCAATTCTATTTTTATTTTACGATAAATTATTTTATGATCTATAAATTAATCACGTTTTTGCATTAAGTCACGAATAATGTCTCGCGATTAGTTCTGAATTGTACATCTATCTGAATGTTATATTTCTATTCCAGTCAAAGACTGAAAAGTTACTCGCATAGAATTGAAAAGTCGAAGACACAAGTTTCATTCAGGAATTTACATTTAGAACACGGATCCCTTATTACCGTTGTTACAGGTGATTTAAGCTGCAATTTTGCATCATTACTTTTAATAAGATTGTTTAATGTTCATAAGATAATGCTTACAAGACGCTATTATGAGCGTAATTGCGCATAGGCCTTGCCACGCATTACTGCCTTATTCCACAGAATTACATCCATACATCACCCCGAAGGAACTTATAGAGACCAGTTAACGGTACGATTCTGTGCGCTGCTTGATAAATGAAGAACAGAACATCTAATTATCTTAAATGCTAACTGCTTTCGTGAAGCAAGTCAGGTGTAAAGATTATTTTTTCTCTGCGTTCCAACCTATTAATTTCTATTTTTATGGATAGAATCAGCGACCTTCAATAAACACGATCTCATTATTAAATTAACTGGTTGTTTACTGGCTGCTGGTTATATCAAAGTATTACTATAATTTTATTTCATCTGGAAAACAGATACTTATTGTCCTATGGTTCCTATACTTTTGAGAACGTATCCTTAAGCAGCTAATATTGATTCGAAAAAATTATTGCAATACTTCAGTTTTTTTTTTTACTAAATTGTTCATTATTTGCTTTAACCGCAACAGTATAATTTGTATTCAGAAAATCTCAATCCATTGGAAGAAACCATTGTTTAATAAATAAGGGATTAATAATACGATACGATATTATTAATTACGATAGAAACAATCATTTCATTGGTACAAATCTTTGTAAAATATTGAACCATAACGGTGGAGTTTTACGGTAGTCACAATGTAGCAATACATCGCCTTACGCATTCGTAATCGGCTTCTTTTCAAACAAAAAGACCCTTTCGCGTGTCAAAAGGTAACTCCAGTGTCGTGTACGTAAGTATGCGAATTTATCGTTGCTCGTGCACACCGACGTACATAGGTGCCATAAAGTAGGTCATATATCTTTGCTACTGCACAGTATGCTGATCCCGAAGTTCTTTCTACCTGTGCCTTTTTATGATTTATCGCCCATTGCAAGTACCGACACGCTAATTAACCGACGTCTTGCCTGTGTTTTTGTCCTGATACAAGTCACGTGAGCATAAATGCCGAGGTTCTCTGATAAAAAGTATCGAACTCGCGACAGCCTACTAATAACTTTGGCAGGTAGAACAGCATTGCTCCCTTTTGCTTATTTTCTCTGCCTTTTGCTGCTTTCCGACATGGATTCACGATGCTTTTCAACTACGTTCGTTGATTAAATATTCTCGATTCATGCAACAAATGGCAATTTATTTTATTACTAAAAGATTCGAAATATTATAGAGAGGAAGGTCGGCTAAACTCGTATATGTACTTCAGATTATAGGCTTATAACTTTCTAATTTATGAAATAAATCGTATCATTCAAACTGCATTTATTGTGGATATAAAACAGATAAAATATAATTGAAAACTTTAAACGTATTATATTTTAACAATTAAACTAATGTATTTCTTTTTTCTAAACATTTACTTCTTCACAAGTTATAAACAATAATCTTCGAAATATAATTGTAAACAGAGACTATTAATATATATCTTACTATCTACTTACGTACCAATTACTAAACTACTGTATTACACTTTTGAAGTAACCTGAAAATTGGACCAAACCACCGAAAAATAATACGAATTAGATAATTTCTTGCAGCGTACGCGTTTCGTGGCAGACATATGTTAACAAACAATAGAATCCGATAGAATATAATTGCTAAACGCTCGCGAGATTTTTAACGTTGATTATTAAAAACAATATGGTATACAATTTTTACCTTAACTATACGGTTTTGTTCATCTTGCTGCTATTAGAACCCTATGGAATTCATCGAAATGTTATCTAGTCTTTAACTTGCTAAACTTCTGCTCTCCTCGTTTTGGCTAAAATCTTCTACCTACTAATCCTTCATTTTTAAAGGGATTTTTAAAGTATCTGAGTTCTATTTTTCGTTTTCTAAATAATGCATGTTAAAATATTTCATGTGCTTTGTAGGATAAAAATAATCTAGCTTATTTGTACGAATTATTCTGCAGAGGATTACTCATTTAAAGCCTAACTTTTTGCATGTTTAAAAATGTTAGTTAAGGCAATTAAGTTAATGTGGGTAGTGCTGCGTGTCTATTGTGTGAATTATTACAGAGCTTTGCTTTAGTTATGTATATGAATTTTTACAATTTCATTTAGATTAGTAACCAAATGAATGAGTATATACACGTATGTTCAAATCCAATTAGTAGAATTTCGGTTACATAAACGAAAAATTATTGGTAGCGAAAATAGTGGGCTTCCATGATATGAACAGTTCCATTTATCCTTCAATATGCTTGATAAAAATGGAATTTCATTGTATTTCGTTAAAGTAATAACTGCTTACGTAACACAAATGTAATATTCAATTCCGGAACTTATAGTAGGTATATAACATACGCTTTCGTTGTAATATTCGAAAGTTTCCGACTAACTTTAAGTGGTGTATTAAGATGTTCTTCGTTTCTGTCAGTAGTACAGTAGGACCTCCCTTATCTGAACACTTATTATTTAGACTGCGTCCAAATGTTTTACAGAGTATTTTCTAATAATGTTTATATATGTTATAAACAACAAGATATGAAATACATAAGATGAACGTTGACAGTATGGAACACCTGATTTTAAAAGCTTGCCAAAAATAGAGAAATTTGCCTTTTTTAATAGCACCAACGCGATTGAACGAGAAAAATGAAATCGAGAAAGTGGCATCTAATATGTTACACATATAAAGTTTATCAAAAAAACTGAAAGAACTTTATATTCATTATAAAAGAAGGAATATTTGTTGAAACGAAAGATACAAACAAATACGTTTTAGGTACTCCATATTTTTTCAACGCAGTTTACTTCCAGTGAAATATGTAGCTATTTGACTTGCCTTTTAAAAATGTTTGTCCGCAAAAGGGTAAAACGTTTCCTTTTCAGTAACGGATATTCTTCTTACGTTTAATTGTCAACACGTTCTGTTTTCTGTAATTATTTACGAGGAACTCATATATACGGTTGCCGGTAAAATTTACTATTTAATTATCGAGATTTTACAAAGTTCCATGTTTCTCACGATTACCCTAAATATTTGAGTAAACTTCCAATATTCTTTACTATCTCTAAGTTTTCCACCTACTTTCTTTAAATAAGTATTATAGAATTCAATATTAGAAAAGTGATTGCTACACTATTTGAAAATTCCTTTATTCGATTACGTCTGTGTTTCGATGGGTTCGAATACTAGAGCCACTACTGTTCTACTAATTATTGATTCTGTGTATGTGTACCTACTACGCGAAGATTTTCGTTATTAAGTCGGCAATCGACACTCAGGTTATCGTTGGCTCATGAATAAAACAAGAATATTTATATTGGAGGAAATGAAATACGGATGGACAGGTGTGGAGAAGCTGACGGTGCCTCTCACTTATCTTAATTGTCAATTAAGTTTTGAGTCGCGTGTACCGGCTAATGGCACGCCCACTCAGCTCGAGACGATCATCGTTGCCTTCGTTTTCGTCCCTGGATCGTTCTTATCGTTGTCTCGGTGGCTTATCGACTGTTTAGGTGGATGCCGTACCGATTACGCATTCTGAACGTCTTAATTAGACCGACGTGCAATTAGTCGGGTGTAGTGCATCTATCAGACCTGCTTCGAGTTCGATCTAAGCATCCACCAGCGCACCCTTTTCCTTCTTCGTTGTTTCGTGGTTGTAATTTGCTTTCCAAGTGGTTCGTCTAGTTCTTTTTATCGTTGCAAAAGGCAGCAGAAGAGAGACTTATAACCATGTCGCGCGACACGCTGCACGCGTTTGTATTTACAAGTTTGAAATGAGCAATTGTGAAATGGAAGTTTTTATGCGCGCCTGCATATTCATAAAGGCGCATTTGCATGCTAATGAGTTACTTTTTAATTACGTCTGCCGCTGGATTGCACTGAAAACGGTTTACGTTAATGCATAGTTGCTGTTCTTCTGTTCTCTCTATTCTTAACAATATATTGTTAATTTATGGTAATATAGGGAGATGAAATTTGAGGGAGATTATAAGAATGATACCAATTTCAAAAATTTAATATAAATACACAGTAGCGTGCAACATCACAGTGACTGTTATTACGCGTGCCTCGCCATATTCTACTTACGGAGTATTCTACTTAATAGAAATGTAAATTTTATTTCTTCAAAATACTCAAGTTTTCGTATCATAAATAATCTAGTAGAAAATGGCTTATTCTTATGTCGCAAACATATTTGTATAATGTTTGCAGATAAAAGATATATATCAATAAAATTATTCATTTTAATTATTAACTCTATTTAACTATTTAAAGTCTCTTTACGCAATTACACATTGCAATTCATTAGGCATATTATAAATAATTTCTGTAAATAATTTGGCGCAATACACCCTAAATTTGCTATTAATCGCTTTAGCTCTTCCTTTACTGTTCTTTAAATCGTGCTATCCAAATGATAAGATATAAGTTTTTCATGGGACATAAATTTGACGATTGCAGTGCTATATGCTTTATGCAAAGATAATTGTATCTCAAATATTCTTAAACTATTTCAGCTCTGCCTGTTGAATTGTTATCTGAATAAAATTCGAAAGCGTTTTCGATGTTCATTACAGTGGGGCATTTTCTTACATTTTCTTTATATTTGTAAAATGATAATATTGTAAAAATATTTAAACAATTGTTTCTACTCAAGTAATAAATATTAATAGAATATTAGTAAGAGTCAGTGTAATTAAAATTTCTTTAACAATCGTGATATCCCATTCAGAGTTGTTATCGAACAACTCGTTTCGAAGCAGAGACACATCAGATGTTAATTAAATTCGTGTCAAATATTTCATCACCGGAAGGAATGTGTTTCGTTCAGATATTAGCAGTAAGATATTTACCGGTGATATTTCCCGCATACAAATTGCACCGATCGTTCAGAAGATTGTAAAAGGTACCGGGAGCCACGGAAATTTGAATTTTAACCGGACTACGCAGTCCCCGACGAATTAAGTGCCTGTAGGTCGTGACATTCATGGCTGTCTACGTTCTCCATTATTCAGGCCAGTATTATTATTACGTAGACGGCTCGTTATGCTGGCCAAACGTGTGTCACCAAAGGGACTTCTCTTTTTTTTTTTTCGTCGACGAGCCTTCCTTTCTTTGTGTATTTTCCATCTCGCTTTATTCTCTCTTTATCCACCGCGATTCAAAGGTGTCGTGCTTAAAAGGAAGCGAGGAGTTGTCTTGAAGATCTCCTTACAATTTCTTCTACCCTTCTTCCTCTTTTTGATTCTCTCTCTCTCTCTCTTTCTCTTTGGTAGATTCTCCGGGCGTATACCGAGAAATTCAATTCAAGAAGGTATGTTCATTACATTTTCTGCAGCGCGCAAGCGGCATAAAAGTCGCGTGCCGATCTTCAATATCTTTCACAAACGACTTCACCGTTCAATGTAAGAGTATTTGCATATGTTGCGCTTAATACACGCGTACCTTCCGTATCCTTGAAGAGGATGATACTTCTTTCATGGTGAAAACGTTTCTCGATTTCCACTTTCGTATAAAAAGAAAAAGAAAATAGTCTTCGACGACGGAAAATGTCAATGTTCGTCTCAACTGGAAAGATACGTAACATGCGCGTAAAGCATGTGTACGCATAAGATTTACGAAAGGGATAACACTTCTTCCATGTTGAAAATATTTCCCGATTCCCGTTTTTTATATAGAAGAAGGATATTAAAGTACAAACAGCATCAACTAGTACTTTAACTGAGAAAATATAAAATAGGAGCGAATTAACGAATATGCCATAGGTCTTTAAAAGGAATGATACTTGTTACACGCTGAAAATGTTTCTCAGCTTCCTTTTCTATATAAAAAAATATATCGAAAGACGAAAAACAGCTATGTCTAAATTGAAAAAAATACGAAACATCCGAGCTTGCAAAAGGAATAAAAATTGCAGCAAGAAGTCCGTGAGATTTGTGCACGGCAACGAGCTCAGTCAAGTGTATCCGCACGTCGATACTTTCTACCCTCTGCATAATCCACCCTTGCCTCCCTACACCCTCGATGCGGCGGCCTTAAAGGAGGTGCTTTTCAAGGTTATCCAGCTGCCTTCTTCCCATCCCAGTCGAAGAAGCAGCCGAGTGTCCTCCTCTCTGGCAGAGGGTTTCCAGGCAGTAGTTGCCATGCCAACGAGACCAGCTTTTCCTACGGGTCTCATTCTCCCTCTCTCACCATTTCGTTCCCTCTCTCTCTCTCTCTCTCTCTCTGTTTCTCCTCTCCTTTCATGTTTCACCCCTGCGTTCTCTCCTAATGGAGGGATTGAGGGTGGCAAGTGCGCCCGTCGGAAGATCTTCAAAAGGAAGAAAACGCGATTTCACGAGCGCCATTCGTTCGGCCCCGAAACACTAGGTGTTAGAGAGAGAAAGAGAGAGAGGGGGAGAGAAGTCTGTGCTCCGCGTGTCACGGGGGGTACGAAGAGCAAGGGGTTGCTAGGGGTATAGGGGTCGAATACGGTAGGGTGGAAGAATACCCGCCGCCGCGTAGTATCGAAACGAGGGACGGGCGTTGCCATGCCGACGAATTATCATTTTCGCCCCCGTGCACCCCAAAAAGGGAGTCGCACCCTCTCCAGCGCGTACCTGACTCCGCCCCTTGTGCCCCGGTATGGATTTTTTCTCGGTTCGCGTCCACTTGAGAGCGGCGCGACGCCCGAATTTTTTTCCTCGTACATGGAGAGGTCCTCTCCTCCTACCTCCTCGCCCTTCCACCTTTTGCACCCCATCCTTCCCATCCCCTTTCCTTTTCCTCTGTCGAGTGCGCCCAGCGACGACCTTTTGTCGCCGGTTTTTCGCCTCTCTTTTGTCGTTACGGATGGTTGGCACGGCGACGTCTCTGTCGACGCCGTGCCTACTCGTCGTCGCCGGCGTCGCCGACGCGACGCCTGAAACCCTGTAGCCTCGGCCGGGATTTCAAGGGTTCCAGCTGCTCGGCTGATCTTTCGACGGCGCTAAGATCGTAATTCAAGATGAATCTTAAGCAGCCGCGACGAAATACCTTTCCCGGTGGAGAAAAAAACTTGGCGTTTTGCCATTGATGGGGGATGAAGGTGGCGCGAGAAGCTTGGGGATTTCACCGATCGCTGAATGTATTTAAAAACGCCTCCTTTCTTCTTCTCTTTCTTTAACGAGGCATTGTACGAATTAATTGGTGGGGAATCTGAAAATATTCTTCAATAGGCAAATTGTTCACGAACCATTTGGAATTAGGAAAAATTTGTATTGACTTTTCTGTTACGTTATCTTCTGTTTGTTTAAATTCGTAGTAGTTGAGCAATGCAAAGAGGAGTAGAAATATTATTAACGTATAAAAACTATAGCTTTTATTATGTACTTGAAAGTGAGAAAGGTGAAGAAGACTCGAATAAATGTTAATTCAGATTTAATATATAAGCGGTACACCAAGTTTATCGACTCACAGAGTCAGATTTAATATATTGTAATGACTGTTTCTAATGGTTTTTTACCTAGATTTGTTGAAACCTTAATATGATATTTTAACAATTCGTCCACTTCTCTTTCAATCACCACGAAAAGTACTCGTTAGGTTCCCTAATGACTGCAATCTGACTGAAATCAAAGGATGAATGACTACTCCGTTTATCAGAAACTCGACAGATAGATTATTAACGCCGCAGGCATTCAAAGTTTTGTTCCATTTGAGCTCTCTTTATACAAAAACGCAATCAGAATCGAAGTCGAGCTTTCCGGCTGACTCCACACAGATAATTAAGAGCGTTAGAGTCTTGAAACGCGCGAGTTGAAAGAATGGTTTTACAGCAGAATGACTAAGTTTCTCTTCCCCCCCCTCCCCATTTTTTTTTTAATTTCTAGAGGTAAATCCCAACGGTACGAATTTCTATTCCGCGTCAGTAAAACCGGCTTCGATTACGGCTAATTAATGAATGTTCTAACGAGTGCTCGTGTCTGGAACGGGTGGCTCGGCGAAAGGGGCAGCCGAGTGTTCTCGAGTTAATTTCTATGGGGATTTGAACGGATCAATATGAGCTTGCCTGTGCTTGTGTGTGCGCAGGCTGATTCAAATGAGTGGACCCGTCTGCTGTTCAACCAGTGTCCGCGAAAACCTTCTCCAAAAAACGGTTTCATAAACGCAAAGAGTAAAAATCGCGTTTTAAGTAAAAAAAAGATTTCTATAGAATTTACATCAACGCGATACGAAAGAAAAGTCTACGCTTATTATAAAGCGAAATGTATACTTACACAATTGTACAGTATCGTAGCGGGAATCTGGCTGGAATGCCGGCTACCAGTAATTGAAACTATCAACGCCTACACGGTGTAAATGATTTATAACAAGGCGCAGAGCCGCGACTCGAAAATTCACGGATTTCAATAACTCTCCATGTACAATACACTTTTTCGAGCGGATTTCCCCCGCGCTTGCCAAGCAACCTGTCGGCGTATAAATTTAATTAATTCGTTCCGCTCCAGTCGTTCATCGTTCCCGTTACGTGGCGAAATCTTTCAGAGAGCCGCGCTTTTCGAAGGTACAGATCTCTTTACGGCCGAGGCCAAACAACATAAATCATACAGAACAGTGGCGCGATGCGAATTCGTTGGTCCGTCGCGTGCAGAAGCTCCTTCGTGAATCAGATATACACAGTGGCGAGCATATAAATAGGGACCATCAGTTCTTTATTAAATTCAATAAAAACACCAACATAAAAATTACAAACGGGCATGTTTACAGATATCGATCTATGAAGAAGATGCTTTTTAATGATATTTCATAGAAAGAGATAGAAACAAAATTGAAAATGCTACAACCAGTTGAATTTACGAGTCTTTACCTAGTTACATATATGCTCGCCATTGTACGTATTGCTGGACATTGCAAAATTTAAGTCTCTAAAGCACATTTCTAACACGACAAACCTTTTTCTTAGTTTCTTAATTACCAAATATTCGAGTGTTGAAATTTCAGAATTTCCAAGCCTTTGAAATTTCAAACCATTAAGTTCCTAAACATTATTATTTCTACACACTTGAAGTTACCCTTATTGACCTAATAGGTTGCAACCATTGTGTTATTGAGTTGTAACATATATTCATCCTGTTTTGATCAGTTTTCGGCTACTAAATCCCAGAAATTTTACGACATAGGAATTCTTTAGCTACCAAAAAATTGGAAGAATATAATCGATCGAAATGGTGCAGTGATTAAATTGATTCATGAATTTACTAATAAAGGATTTTAAAAACATTAAAGAACGGGATGAATATATATATATATATTACAATCTGATACAATTGGTTGATCTTCAGTTGACGTATCTTACAAATTCTTCCGCCTTCCATTTCTTTATCTTAACTACTCTCCGACACTTCATTCTCGTTTGGTCAAGCTACACAAACGTATGCGTATACACAAAGAACTACTACGCCGCACATATTTATGTCTCGTTCATCCCTCGAGTGTCGTTCATCGCGAGATCGCCAGTCGTCACCTTAACTATGAAGCACCCTGTAGAAGATTGCACGTATATACACGCTAAACCCACGATGTACCAACACCTGCAAACCGTAGAAAGTGCGCCGAGCCTTTACACGTACACATATATACGACCGACACAGCGGAAGACGAGTGGCACTCGTAGGGTCGAGGGTTCTTGTACGGTATCGCCATGCCCCATGGGGTTTCTGGCCACTGTGGGTATTCTCGCCTCCGCCCCCGGTAAAAGCAGCCCCTAGGATCCTTGACACGGGCTCGTAGGAAATAGCATAGTGGGGGAGTGGATGACACGGATGGGGTCAGAATGGCAGCGGGGTATGGTTTGCGACACTGGTGAGAAGGGTAGGACGAAGAAGCAACGGCCATGTTGGGAAGGGTGTGCCTAGGGGTGTAGCCAACAGACCAGTCTCCATGACAACGTCGTTCTAACCCGACCGACCGGAAACGAAGAGACACGAGGCGGTACTGTTCAGCCGCCAACCGGAAGTCGCGGTAACCGGAAGCGGCGGCGGTGGCGGTGGCGGCGGCGGCGGCGGGAGCCGAAAGAAGAAACAGCAGGCAGAGTGGCGGGAGAAGGGAGGGAAGGGAGGTAGTATGGTCGACTGGCAAAAAATGAGGAAGAAAGATGCGATTCCCTGTTGATATACCTACGGTTGTACGCACCCTACCGTGACGCCGGATGATCGATGACGATGTCGGCCACGCATGCACACTGACGAGGACGTAGTTGTTTTTATACGTGGTAGAATTGTGCGTATGGATAAGGGAGAAATTGCTGTGTGTTATCCGTGCACCGTTGCGATGCTGTCTCCTTTGTTGCCGGGTGTATACTGTGCGTACACTGTGTGTGCACGCGCTGGATTGCGTTCTCCTTTATACGGTTCCCGCTCATTCGGCAGGTTTAATCATAGGTTTTGTATAAGTGCATTAGCGTGTATCTGCTCGACGCAAATGCGCGCCTTTTGTAAGGACGCGGGTGTGCTCGAATGCACCTCGCCGTCGGCATCGCGGTTTGTATCGTTCTTCTTGCCGTGATTGATCCCGTTCTTCTGTGTCCTCGGCCACGGGTTATTGTAGCTTTGTTACCGTAGCTGTGTTGAAGGATTTTGCTACTTGGATCTATGTTTCACAGTTGGGACTCTACTTATTGGCGGGGCGATAAATTGAATCGAATGAGCCCCTTATTTGCCTACGCGTCTCGCTCTACAGAACGGAAAATAGGGAAATTGATAAAGTAAATATACATTCTTTTTTAAAATTCCTGTTCAACTTGAAATTCAAACAAATGGTGTGGAATATGTTATTAAAGCCATAACTTTTATTCAACGATAGGTAAAGTGCATACAACAATATCTTCTTAGAATAGTCGTTATTATTTTTATAAATTGTTTGTTATTTCATGATCAATTGTTGAGGCAATTCATGTTAAATATAAAAGGTTAAGCACCGTTCAAGTGCTATGACTTTAAAATTTGAAAAAAAGAATGAGAAAGTAGAGTTAACCACTTTGGCCTGTGAATTGCTCAAATAATAATACACGAGTTAGTGATTATAGTGATGAAACTTTTGGATAATAAGTATAGTAGATAAGTTAAATTAGACATAAGAAGTTTGACTGCAAATTCAGTAATGGAGACGTACAAGTTACCTTTAATAAGAATTTTTATTCCGTCATCGAGGAATTTCAAATTTAGATAATTGATGTTTGGACAATCAGTATTTAATTGTATTATTAGGTATACAAATGAATTCAGTGCCTCTGGATTGATTTAGATGATTTTAAAAGCTTGGAAGCAATGTCTTTTTCGAACGGGAAATTCGTATACTTTACTTGATAAGTTGGAAAAAGTTGTCCTCAGTGCTAGATATTATTTTGAAAATTAAAATTCGTTTTTTGGTAAAAAAAATATTAAGCACTGTACAAAAGAGTAGCAAATTAATTTGGAAATTTAACATAGTGCATGCCGCTATAATTTTCTTACCTGAAATCTACCATAACTGTTTTCAATATTACTTCTGAAATTTGCATGTTAGCAATATAGCGTTTACTTTATTATCCGAGCAATTGCGGATAAAAACAACACCTAGGTATACTAGTTATATAGTTAAATTTAAGAAGACAGCTGTCATCAGCACTGTGTATGCTATGGTATCTCTATAGTCATTTTGTTTTGTATCTTATTCGCCATATCGCTTTCCGTATTATTACGTATTTGTCAGCTGTGTGAGCTAGATTCGAAGATTATTTTAGGTTTGGAATATGAATTGTCATCGAGTAGTTCCTTGATTGTGGACGTTAAGGTATGTTTATAGTGCTGCCTCAAGCATAATTTGACGGGGGATTTTACCAGGAGACAACTGTATGCAACAAAATTATGTATATAGGAAATTTGGAGTATAACTTGAATTTAATTCCAGAAATATTAGGCGTAGAAGCTCTATCGGTTACCTATCTCTCAATATTCCACTATAATAATTAGACTGCGGGTTTTTATGCAATCATGTGAAATTTAATTATTCGAAAAATTGCATAATGCACAAAATATGCAAAAATATACAAAATATCCAAAGTAAAGTACCTACTTACACGTTACAATATGTAGAGCATGAAGTAAATTTCTATTTAGGATCCATGCCTTTAATTGCTTTTGCAAAAATATTAATCTACATAAAAATTAGCAGTCTAATCATAATAAATAAACGACTGATACATACGAAATAAAAAAATTGCTAAACATGGTTGTACCGTTCTTACTACTTAAAATGGATAGAATGTTTGTATTCATCTAATATTTATGGAAATAATAAAACAATATTTAATTAATCAAGTGTTCAGTAACTCACCCTATAAAAGCAAATAATTTATTGAGTTGAAGGGAAATTAAAGCAACAAGAATTTGAGGCCTTTACGGCGCAAAATGATATTAATCCTCTCTCGAAAGTAGAGCTTTTATGAAGTAGAGTCACAGAGTATAATGAACACCATACAGTTGATCAAATAAAATAGTGATATTATGATAATTTGCTTTCCTGTCTTCAAAACCGATACTGTTAGGTGTACCAATAAGTAATCCACTATCTTTAAATAGATCAATGAATTTGTTTTTTCAGGCCCAAAAAATTTCGTCAAGCATTACAGAATAATAGCAATTATATTTAAGATAGGGTAGGTGTTTGATTTTCTTTAAGGTAAAGATTGAACTTAACAAAATATTAGGTGTACGAACGAATAATCCATTTCTTCTGTTTAATTAAGCATTTATTTTTAACGAAATTAGGTACTTACTTGATCTTGAATGTAATTACTCTCAATTTACTACATTTTTTGGGCAAGCTATAAATTCCTATTCGAGAGGAAGCTTTTCCTTTTGATGAAATAAATTCATCGACCCATTTACAAAATAGTGGATTGCTTATTTGTACACCTAATACATTTTCACCAAGATATTATTTTATAAAATACCAGAGCCATTTTACCTCTACACGAGATGCAAAGATACCGTACTTTTTTTTACTCCAATATAAATCAATACAGCAAACCCATTGCTGGGAACTTGAATAATTAATGTACCAACGAGCATGCAAGTTTTACACTTTAAAAATTCACGAGAAGCAGCAGATTTTAATCAAATTTTACGCGAAACCCTGGCGACAGTGTAAACGCACCCTAACGGTACCACCCACGAAGCCAGAGATCAGAGATTATTACCGGTATTCCAGCGGCGCACATGATCGAAGCTAACTCGAACTTAACGATGACTTACGATCGGCTTAAGTGTCAATGCCGGTCGCGTCTTGGGCTATGGAAAAGGTGCCTCTTCCTGTCTCCCATCGATAAGTGTCGTTCGAAGGAGTGTCGCTCTCTCGATCCTTGTTGTTTCCTCTTCGCGCGCAGAATTTCATGGAATTTCTTCGTCTTCTTCTCGCGGCACGCGTAAATATCCTCTCTCTATACCGGACACCATAGATACAAGCAGTATCTCGAGTTCTAACGGTACGTTGCGCCAGCACGCAACACGTTGCACGTGCACCCATCGCCACACGTATAACTCCGCTAAATTATTTTACAGCTCGTAAAGTTCCAGTCGCGAATACATCGGCCTAGCGCTAACAAGAGAGTCGCATCTATCAAGATAATAACGATTACGATCGCGCTCTACCACGCGCGCATGGAATGGCGGACCTCGAAATCAAATATGAATCGAGGTTTGGCTCTTTTTCTTTTTGGAATTGGTCATGCGGTGTAATTTCCTGGAATTGAGAAAAATGGTCGCGGAATTCGCAGAATGTCCTGTTCATTTTGTATTTTCTTTTTACCACTTTCTATTTAAGTTAAAGTGGGAAATTATGTTCTTGATATTTGCACTGTCAAGTGAACACAGGCATCATTAAGTTGCACACGTAATCGCCTTTATTAAGAGTTTTCGTCGTATTTTTACGTAATTGTGTGTGTTTTGAGTAAACTAAAGCTTGAATATGCCCTATCGTATTCTCGATAGTATATTAGATATTATTAAGCATATTGTATGTTTCTTTTGCTAAAGTACCTATAGTTACAACTTGAACTTATGTCCGGGTAGACACACGCAAGTGTCTACATAGATATTTACATTCTGTTAGTTAATGAGGTAGATTTAATTTTTTTGACGGTGTCTTGCCTATCTATTATCTCTATATATTCATAAACAGCTTTATGTTCCTGAACTTTATTTCTAAATTAACGTTTTTTTCTTATTATTCTTATTCTTTTCGTACCAACATGAGTATATTTTAAATAGATTTTTTAATTAATTATACTATTAATTTTGAATTTCAGTACAATATAAATAATGTTACGACGAACAAATAATGCAACGAAAATTGCGTACATGGACACGAGAAAATGACAAAACAAAACATTTATATGTTTTATAATGTGAACTACTTATTTATCAACAATTTATATTTGTGTATTAGAAATTTCAGGTGTATTTATCAATCGAAATTTCACTTATGAATAGAATGACCTAAACATTTATTTTGAAAATGGTGCAAGTCCATTCAGGCCTTTGAAAAAAAATATTGGCCTAGTTAATTGTCGAAAACAACAACAAAAAAAACGATTTCATTAATTAACTTACACTTATTTGAGATTATAAATACGTCCATAATCTATATAAACCCTATCAGGGTTTTTCAGTAGAGGTAATCGCAAACCCACTAATATTTCAAGATAGATAAAATTGAATTTGCACCACTATCAAGATAAGTGATCCACATGTAAGTGCGCAACGACGCAAATCGTGGGTACATAAGTCGGGGGTTTTATCGTACCTACATCGACGAAGTGCAACGAATTTGTTCGTATTTATTCTTATCTTAATCCACACTTAAAGCACTCAACGTGAAACGATACTCCCTAGAGGAGATCATTAAACTAGTGTATTAATTACGCAGCCGAACGCTATTATCATATTTCCCTGACTATATCACACAATCTCGCAGCCCACCCTGTATTATTCGTGTTATAATTTTACTACTCGGTATAGAAGTTTCAAAGTTCCGGATGCTGCATGGAAAAAGCGGGCAAAGTTGCAACATGCGAGAACGAAGGCGTGTTTACATGAACTATAACACCGGTGTGGCCGCGAGAAACTTTAATAACAGTAATTTCTGACGGGTTCGACGTTATTGGTAGTAACGAAGGCCAGTCCTTCTTGTTGGTATAACTTGTAAAATGCACGGGGGCAACCGACCTCTTCTTAAACGGGGAGAATCGTTTCTTTACGCTTTTACGGCGAGCACACGTCTCGCCTCCGCTTCAGCTTTGCCGACGTTATTTCCTCGTTTCTTCGTTTTCTCTTCCCTTCCCTCTTTGCTTGCCTTCTTTCTTGCGCGACGCGGCCAGCCTTTCAAGAAATATTGCTTTCCCGTCGCATAATTCTAGAACGGCATTGTGCATGAAAGTTGTATTCACTACTTCGTGGCAGTTCCCCGCGGCCGGTAATTAAGTCGTAAAAACCAAGAGCATATAATTATTAAATTAAGTAACACAGTCGTAGTGCCTGGGATCTTTTCTACCCTTCGCTTTCACTCTCGTTCTCTCCTCATCTCTTTTTCCCTCTCTCCCTTTGCGCACCCCGCCTTTCTGAGGGTGCACGAATAGAAGGACCTACCCCCTGCACAAAATCAGAACGAAGGGTGCAGAAAAAGCGAGGAGGGAGGAGAGGGAGCAGGGTTTTTCGAGGTGGTACCCGATCGATTGGGCACGCCCAGTCGGCCATTTTCGTAGCAATTAACGAATTCGTAATTAATTAATGCACCCTCTATCCCTTCCCTCGTCTCCCCATGTTCCTTCCCCTTGCCCCATAGCTGCCTGTCCATGCAGTTCCCTTTCATGCGTACATGGGGGAAAAGTTTTTACGCGCACCACAGTGCTTTGGTGCGTTTCACCGATACGTACGTGTATTTATGCATTTTTATGTCTATGCGTCTGGTACGTAGTCGCCGAGTCGAACGAGTATTCTCGTCCGTGCGATGGCCGGCGTGTGTATCTGCGACTCAGGGGCCCGAGACCATTCAGCGATCCGACGTAAATTAAATTTTAATTAACGCTGGTCGCGAGTAATCGAGCCGTCGAGATCGAAGCGGGAATGCGAAACGCGAAACGCGAAACATCGTGCCTGTAAATGGAACGCAGCGGAACGTAAAGCTCATTGCGTTTTGCTGAATTTTCCGCCGATCGCTGGATTCCGAGGATACGATCGCAATTTTACCTTTATCCAAGTATTTAGAAAATTGTTTTTCTTGTTAACCAAATTATTTTCTTAACCATTCATTATCTAAGAAGATTAATTTTATACCATAATACCGCCGTTGATCGACTTTTCTTTCGTAATATGATACAGAAGTTGGCGTATTGAGATTTTTGCAAAGATCAGGTTCATGCAAATTGTCGATCGTAGGTGGTATGAAAGTCGCTTTGATTATTGTGGAGATCCAATAAATAACTGATTTAGAAACAAAAGTAAATGAGTATTTAGTTGCTTAGTAAAAAAAAAAAAGTAAATATAAACTAGTGGAAATTATTTTGATTAAATAGAAGAAGCAAACAATATTTTCTTTCGAATTTGCAACCAATGAAATTCCAGTACTAGATTTTCTCTTGTCAATTGTATCACATCTTTTTGCATAGAATAAGGATAATGGATAATAGTTTCAGTTTCGCAATATCATTAATGTTTATTCCCAATGCTAGATGATTAGCAACTTCGGAAAAATTAGTTAACTAATTTTATATAATTGATCATTTTAACTTTTGAATAGTTCAATTAGGAAAATGATCGATGTAATTGAAATACCAGCAAAAATTTATAGTCTTCGCTAGGAAGCAAAAGCCGGCAATATTGAAAATAAACGTACATGCTTCGACGCCGAGTAAAAATTAAAGGTATCAAGGGTCAAGGTGAATGATAAACGCAGTTTTGCTTTATAAATGCATTTATTTTCTTGTTGAAACATACAATATATTGAGACGATGAAACGAAATCATGTTTCGATCTTTCTTAGTACCTCTTCCTTCATTGAAGAGTATTAAAGACATGGTATAATAAAGCGGTACTATGTATATGCTAGGCGTATACATTTTAATAATATTATAATTAAATTCACATTAATTCATTACCGATTTATCCGATCTCTAATCACAATTAACATGGTTAGTGAAAGCTTCGTCGTTTCGAAGGGTGTTCCTGATGAATATCTTTGATTACTTTATTTGTCAGAAAATAAATGAAGTGCTAAAAACATGATCGAACTAAAGCTATCCTTCTCTCTTCCATATGCAAATTCGACCAGTTTCAACGCAAGCCCTTTTCGAATAGAAAGGAATACAAAAAACCTTTGGTGAGTATTGATGTTCGTATAATTGAACGTTCAACAGTATTGTGACATCCAATTTGTCTTTCACGAAGTATCGATACGATTCGATATTTTGAAGATGTCTCGATTTCGGTATGAGCGCGAATAATTTAATTAGTGACAAGAGGGCAATTAATCAACTTACAGGACGCAATATTCCTTTGGTAAAGCATGTGCTTTGAATAACTAATTTCCGGAATTGTGCGACAGGGAACGAGTAGAGAGAAATGAGAAAGAGAAAAAGAGGGAGTAAAGCGTGCTCAGAAACCTGTAGTAGTTGGCTATGCAAAAATCCTTTTCTCGTTCTGCGAATCGCAATAACTCTCGTTTGATTCTTGTTCTGCAATTAGTCCCAACAGGCGACTTCCGCTCGATTATTTTCTGCTTTGAACGGCACACATGCCAGTTCAATTGCCTGAGAAACGGGAGAAAACGAGCCTTGGTTCAAATGTCTAACAAAAAGCACCGTATCATCGTAGTTAACGCAGAACCTTCTAAATGATGCACCAATATATGTATATATATATATTTGTGTAAGTTTTGTTTCAGTATGTCTTGGACTCTTTAATATTAATCAACTCGAAGATTGTAAGAGCAGCAATCTTTAGGTAGGGAAATTCATCAAGCTATGATTAACTAATCTTCGAACTCTTTTGTCGCAAAAGCAAACCCCTAAATTATACATTTTAATATTAATCATCTTGTAACTTCTGACTGAAATAATGTGCAGATAGGAAAATCCACCAACTTATGATTAATTGATCTTCGTACTTTACTTCCCCAAGAACAAACCTTCAAATTAAACAATTTAATGTTAATCAATTTGTAACTTCTAACAGAGATAGGGAAATTCACCAACTTATGATTAATTGATCTTCAAATTCTACTTTCTTAAAAGCAAACCATCAGATTAAATAGTTTTATGTACGATTGATTTATATGCTACGCGTAGAGTTATTCTCTTTCCGGTAGTACCAATTATGGTACTGTAAGCAAATCGTGATTCTCGTATTGCGCGTGTATCTTGGTAATGAAATTTAATTAATTGATCTTCAGATTCTACTTCCTCGAAAGTAAATCCTTGGATTGGATAATTTCTTTCTACTTTTGATTTATATCTACGCGCAGAATCATTCTTTTTCCGGTTGTGCAATACTGTGCACAACCATCTACAAAGATCTTAGACCATCTACCAAAGAATTTCGTTTGCTCTTTTAGAAACAAGTTTAATTAATTTTTTCGTTATTCTTAAATAAGAATTAATTACGCGAAGAAATATTGATTAATTTGAAATAATTAGCATTTTGTATAATCCCATTTTACTTTCTTTACATCAACTATGGGTTTGCAAAAGCTGTCGAATATATTTTTAATAAATTTGCTTAGTATTTCCATTTTGTTCTCAAATCGTTCAAGAAGAAGATTTTTCCCTTTCGATTATTTTTTCTTTTTCGGATAAATTCTAAACAATCCTACATACATTTTATAATATTTCTCACAGAGCTTTGTTTATTGTATAATTCCTCATGTATACTTTAACTGGATAAAATCATGAATGCATAATATAACGATGAAAATATTTGAAAGTTCATTTCCGTGCAACAACGTTTGTGATCGCTTTCCAGAAACCCTTTAACTTTTTTTGTAGATTATGTCAATTATACTAGTTTTGCAAAAATGTTTATTTCGAATGCTTTAAAGTGTACGTTGATATAGTTATTTGAAAATTTCTATAGGTAATCCTCTATTATATCACGAAGTTTTGAAACGTTGCAAGGCGAATTATTTTGCTTAACAACTCAATGGTAGGTTTAGAACAAAATTCATAGAATATAATTGTTTTTGCACCTACTCCTAACGCGGGTGGCCTAAACAGTTTTCTATATTATTGTACCAGTTATAGAACAGTAAGAAAATCCTGACCCTTCCATGGTATATACGTGTACCTTGATAAAATTCACAAATTAACAATGCAATTAGGCGTTACACGATCCAGGACAGTTATCTGTTATATTCGATCGTCACCAGGACCGGTTCGTTTCGTTTGATTCAATTTCCAAGGATCGGCATCATCTGGTCGCGACAAGAATGCACCGTTCTACACGGGATAAATCATTTGGCTTCGTTTGTTCAATTAAAATGTAAATCGAGAGTTTCTTCGGTACACGAGCGTGTTCCACGGGCGTATACGTTGCTCGCTCGTGGCGTTGGCCGTGTTGAACGTCGCCAGGGCTTGATCGATGATAGCGTTGCTCTCCCCGGTTAGGGGAGAGATCTTTCTTTCCGAGCAAATCGATTTTCTGTCGTTCGATCTTATCGCGCTCGCACCGCTAACCATTTTTACGCGCATTCCCCCAGTGCAACTTGTTATTAGATGTCGAATTGCGGCGACAGCTTACGCGCTCCTTTCGATATCCGTAATTTTCTCATTAAAATTTAATCGTTTGCATTGGCCGCCGGTTTCCTGTTCGCTTTATGTTGCAATGGCCCGACGTTTAATGGACCAAGTGGTCGTGTGCTGATAGTTGGAATTCTGCTTCGGTGGCTTGAATGAAGGTACGCCGTTTGAAACAATCAGGAAAATGCGGAATGACAGGTGTCAGGGGAACATTTATTACATGCACTTAATTGGATATTTTTATTACGGTATTATGCAGAGTATTTTGAGATAGATATTCATTCTATAATTCTTGTAATAGCATTTGTATGATACATCGGATCTTAAGGTTACGGTATCGTTCGACAGGTTGATCTTTTCGTTAAAAATAGATCATTATCATTAAAAAACGTTTATTTTTATATTTTTTTTTTTTTTTGAAAAATTGAATCCTTCGTTCATGCTTCACCTAATACTTAAGTCATCAAATTCTAGCTATCTTCGATTTACCTTTAGTTCTACCATATTTTCACAAAAGACAAAACTACCAATAAACAAATCCTAAAGATATTTAAGGAACTCTCGAAACATTTATTCTGCCGACAATCAACAACGAATTCTCATGCATTCTCTTGCAAAGCAACAAAGCTACTGATAATAATTAGCCGATCGCTATTTTATCAGAATACGATCTAAAAGATAACTGGCGTTATGTCGACGCGTTTGTCGCTACACAGGTATTATGTTACCGGTATGTACGGGGACAGTATCTGTCACGTATCGACGAAACTAGTACGAAAGGTATGCGGACACGTTGCAGTCGGCCTGAATATTTGGCATGGCCGATAATCACAACCCGTGGTTTGATAGTCGTCAGCGGGATTGGTTAAGCTTGCTTGACCTTGAAGAATTTTCACCCCTCGATGGAATCAGCCCCAAAGAATGCCGAAGAATTTTCTTCCCGCCTTTTGTTCGCTCCTGATTTAGATAAGAGGTAGAAAAGTCGCGGCTCGCCGAGCGTTTGCGATTCCTACTTGGCTACCACGCTTATAGCTCAATTTATTGCGAATTATCTTGCAGGAAGTAACACTCGCGTTGGTTCAAGGAACGCCCTGATAGATTAAGTTCTCTGAAGTTTGTAGTTTATTGGAATATCTTTGTTTCTTTTGGATTCCGCGTGCGCTTCTCCGTTGGTGTTCATTTTTCAGTTTCCTCGAATTAATCGGTGATCTTCGATTTTAGATAAGGTGTATTTTGAATAGTGGAAATATTAGTTTGCTAAATGGTGAATGTTGTTTTCAGGTAACAGGTTTTACTAGGTAGAACTTGTATTAAAATGAAAATTTCTAATCGATGTAAAAATCATCTGAATTGATACGTTTGTATTAAGAAGTCATCCATCGGGGCATTTTTATAGAAACCAACGCGTGTGGCCGGTTTTTCTTTATACAAGTCAATTTCAAACATCCGTTAGTAAATATCAAGAAGATTTTTAGCGTATAACGTGTTTACTTGAAATTGCATACGTGTTTGATTAATATTTCCGTAGAGTGTGATACGCTGCCTAGCAGGTAGAATTCATGATATGCTCCTTTTGAAAATTGTGCAGCAATTTACGTTTATAGAATACATAGGGCAGAAAAAGCCGAACGGTATAAAATGCGAATGATGAAATCAATTATAAATTGTATATTAAACTGTTTGTCGCTTTTTTTTAGCTCTACTAACTTCACACGGTAATTTTAATTGTAGTACTCTGTAAAAACGTTTGATCGCGTCTCCGGTGAATGACGTGTTAGTGTAACAAATCAGTTGACCAATATTTTATGATTTTCAAATGGTTAAATCGAAATGTCACAATACAACAACATTTACTATATTATGTAACGACATAATAGTATGGGGTGTATAATATTCGAATTATTATACTTGGCAAAGAATTGAGTGTATCTTTGCCTCACTTATTGTTATCCATTTTTATTGTATTCTTGATACCTGGGACATTCTTTAACCCTCTATAACGACAGGTACATAAACGCTTCGTGCCCATATATTTCCAACTGTTTATTTTATCTTATTTGCGTATCTCTATGCAATCTGTCGATGCGATAATTATCAACACTTGATTTTCAGATTGAAATTAAAATTTTAACGTATTTATAATTTCTTTCATCGTAGAAGTAAATAAAATTAGGGTTACAGCGGGTTAAACGAATTTTCTATTACTTTAACACTAGAAGTACCAAGCCAGTCAAAATGACTAGTTACAAGTTTACTATAAAGATTATATAAATTTTCACCGGTGTATTTTTTAGAGTATTCTGTGCTTCTCTGTGCCATGTATAAATGAAGATTTATTGTATTCCAATCGCATAGGTTTTGTAAATGTCTACCATTTTCATTTCTTCTGTACAAATGAGTATACTTTAGCCATCGGTATTTTCAGTATTAAACAAGAAAAGATATACCAAATCAGCCTTCGTAAAGGAACATCTTCCTCTTCAACTGTCTATTCTCACCCTAACACCTCCGTCTTCCATTTATACTTTTATTTCCCGTTAGAAATCACCAGAAACGGCCATCTTTTTTGCGCTTCGTCACTCCAGATATCAATTGGCAAAGAATCTGACATCCCCGTCTGTTAAAGGGGCACGGGATTATGGTGTTCCCGCGCGGACAAGTGGAAGAGTTGTACAGTTAGTCTGGACAGTTAAAGGCTTAGCAGTAATTCAAATAAACGAGGAGGGTCTACGAACGGATCAGACCGTCTGCCGGCGATCCTTATGATTCCTCACTTCCTGAAGTGACCAACCTTTCGTGGGTTCGTTCAAAGGTGGCTGGCAGGCGGACCTCGACCCTAATGATTATAACTCTCGTCCACCTTGTGCAACCTCTTCTCTCTGCTCTCCGCGTCTATTGAGAGCCGCGATTCTCCTTCTCTCCATCCCCTTTTTTACCCCTCTAAAGCCGTTTCTCTATTCCCGGTTCCTCCCCCCCCCCACCCTCCCTCCCTCTCTGCCTTCCTCACCCCTTTTCTGCTCAACCATAATGCCGGTTGCGATGTGTATGCAATGTGGCAGCTCGGCGAGAGAGAGTTCACCAATAAATGAAGTTCCTACGGAGAACCTTTAATTAAGGCGGACTCGTCGAACACACGTGGACTTATGTACCTCTTCGTGTCGCTAAGGGCACGCGTTTCACGACCTTCCCCGTGGTATTCACGTTATCCTCCTGCAACATCCTTGACTACGGTCGTTTACAAGTGCAACGAGATAATGAAATAGCTAGGCGCGCTGAAATTCATCCGGTAAGCTGAAACATGAAGATCACTGTTCAGATATTGATCACGTGCTGCTCCTTTTTCTTTTTTATTCATCAACGAACATCCGAGAGAAACTCGAGAGTGATTGATTTTTTCGGTGGCAAATATAGGCTTGCTAACGGGTTAGGGAAACGAGGTGAACATCATTGATTGTTGGAAAATTGGAGCGAAATTAACGTACGAAATGGATTCGCTTCACGTTTCACGTTGCGTGAATTGATTAGGCGATTCTTTTCACTGGTATGTGCCTTTTTTTCTTTTTAAGTTACGTTGAATGATAGCGAGTTTAATACGTCGTATGCGATAACCTGTAATTATAGTTTCCGGAAGTTTACATATAGATAGAATATAGGAAACTGGAATTTGAATTGTACGATGGTTTGATTATAAGTAGTGGAAAATTTGTTCTCAGTTAGTACAACTTTATTAACACTAGAACTATTCACAATTAAGGTATATTAGTGTGTAGCGAAGAAATTAAAGCGATAGATATTAGAAGAAATATATATGGCAATGGAAATAAATCTATATTCCTTCGTTAACACTAGAGTTACAGATATTGATACTGTAATTTAACAGGTTTTCTGAAAAATAGGTATATTATACATGATTACTCGAAATTAAAAATTGAAGAGGAGTGAAATGAATTGCAGTATGTATTCATATTATTGCATCAATCGAAGTTAACTTAAATTGCTACGAAATAATATATAATAATATGTGATTTTTGTGACTTTAAGGAAATTGGTGAAGCTGACATGTTCCGTTGTAACTAGTGTTAAAGACGTTCGTGTAAATCTATATAATTTTATATGAAATTACAGGGGATTATTTTGACGAAGTTGATATTTCTAGTGTTAACTTATTAACTGGGGAAGAATAATCAACTTGTCATCCGAGTGGTCAAAACTACTAAACTTACCCAGAGATCCTCAGTGTATCCGTTACATTTGTATACAAATTTTACTATAATTTTTACATTTTTAAAGATTAATACAATTTAGTGTATTTTTATTAATTTTTTTACTCCGGCTCAGAAATCAGTTCTGATAAAGGAACCACCTGATTTTCAGTTTCAACGTGAAACGAAGACGGTATCGTTTTTGTTTTTTTTTTATCGGAATGATTCTATATGAAATAAATGGATAAAAAATACAGAGTAGGATTGTTTCGTTTGAATCTTCGTTTTCGAGAAAGTTGAACTTGATACTTGGTAAAATGTACACACGCATTTAATAATCCCTAATTGATCAATTTTACTGTACGTTGCTTGCGAATTTAACTAATTTACAACTTAATTAAATAAGTTACTTAGAAAACGTGTATTTTCCTGTAATGTGTAAATATGTAGCAACATAGTCAAAACAGATGCATATCTAATGAATTTTCAAAGAAAATTTGCTGGAAAAACGAAGCCTCAAACGAAACGATTTGATTCTACATTTTTGATTTGTTTTTTCACATATCGCCATCTTGCTGGTTCTGCACCAGTTACACGATACCCTGTTATTAAAATAAATTATTTGGCAGACGATCGTTTCAGGCCTCGCATGCAACGTGTTAAAGCAGATTGATTCGCGTGGAACATGGTAGTTTGGATTTATAAGAAATTGTTCGAACCTCTAACATTGTAGATAATATATTATGCAAATCGTGGCTTTACAACTGTACCTGGCATCATTATAGAAATTATGAGAAAAGTGGTATGTTTAATTGACGCGCGCGGTTATTAATATTTAATTAGCTAAGGAACATGTTGCTCATATTTTAAGGCGATTCCTCAGTCTGTTTACTTTTAAAGGAAAATTATGAAGATAGCCAACTTTAATGGCTGCTAGACACGCTAGTCTGCAGTGCTCTGGCACAAGTGCTCGTTCGTACATTTAACTCGCGAAAAATTAATTCTAACATCGGTAATATACATAATTCACGTTTATCGTCGCTATCGGACACCTCGAAAAAGAATTTAAGAGACAGATTAATTTGCAAACAGTGTGTATTGTGGTGGTATCAAAGTGCATCTGATCAATTTCTTAGATCTCTATTCGCCCGTATTTCTAAAACAGAAAAAGGCTCGTCGAGATTATCATGCTTTTCTGTAATGACTCTTATGCATGCCAGGTTATTATATCATATTTCGAAGTACATAGTCGCCCCGCTGATCGCTGTGTCGTATCTGGTTTATGCGAAATCGAGATCAGTACGGAACGCTCGATCAATTTATACCCGCGAGTTTAATCGCGATTCACACGTGGCAACGGCCATTATAGTTAATAACGACTCGTATCTTATTTTTCCTTGCCCTGTTGCAACTTTTTCGACTATTTTATCCCTGCTCGGTAAATGACTCGATGCACGGAAAAAGAGTTACATGAAACTGGCTATTATAGTATCACATTTTTTCCTACCTTCATGTACTTTTCGTCTTAAGGATAATTGGTACAGATTCTGGCGTGCTATATATTCTTTTTAGTTAAATTAATTTTGCGCGTGATTGGTGATTCGTTCTTTCCTTTTTACAAAAATTCTATCGTTTTTAGAATTCTTTACTTATTTCGTATGTATAAAAACATTCGGTTGCTTTCGCACAATTATTCTTATCAATTTTCCCAGCTGACAATCTTATGTATAAATAACATTCTTCTAGCTTCTGATGTTCTTTCATAAATTTTAATAAACTCCACACATATTTCTTTCACAGTATCTTCATAGTTATTCTTAAGGATAATTCTTGTAATCTTCTTCTCTCCTGTCTAATCTTTCTCTCTTTTGTAACAAGAAAACTATTGCAGTCAAGTACACAGACGTTCAATATTATCTATGTATTCATGTTTAATAAAATAGAAATAAATAAAACCAAAAGAAATAAATTAAAACAGTAACAGTTATAAAAACGATAGTTTACTAGTTTTTATGTATTATATTAAGATTATAGTATTTGCAATATATCATTCAATTATCACCACATAATAAAAGAATGTTATTAAACCGGCGAGAACATTTGCTTTCTTCGAACAGCCAATCGACGCTAAAAATCAGCGCCATTTAATTAAACGTGTAATCAAATGTTTCGTGGTCACGAACAAAAGATTCCGATCATGATTCGTCCTTTTCCTTGTTATTTGTTTGAGCATTCGTCACGATTAATTATTACCTAACAGAGATTCTCAAGCATGATTCTCCTATTCGATGTTCAAAACTTCCTCTAACCAACTACGTTCAATCCTAGTAAAGAATCAATAAAAAATGCTTGGCAATAATTCTAAACCTTTCTACGTGCGTGTTTCGCCAGTTTTACAACAATATAACCACCCATATTTTATCTTAACCATTACATCAAAAGATACTTTAAGACAGTATATAAATATCCAGGTTTACAGCGAGACTCCCTTGATAACTTAATTATCACCTCGGTTATCTGACGCTTATTGAACAGTATTAAACGCGGATATAACTTACGATGTAATATGTTGCTAAGCAAGATTTTCCCTCCTATAACTTCGGATGAGAATACCAGAAAAATCAGACGCATCGTAAATAACGAATGGACACCATAAATTTGGTAGAGGCGGAAAGACTTGCGGTTAATTGCGAATTAGAATTGTTCGAGCCATCGACTATGGTGTTTCATAGATCAGAGCTATCACGATATATTTTCAACCCCGTGCTGTTTAACTTTTTCTCGCTGCTTCTAGTAAAACGGGGAAGTCGTGTTACTACGGCGAATACATTCTCATTAATTGGATACTCGGTCTGAGGTCGCCAGCTCGCACGCAACCAATTTGTCATCGGCTGTCCATGCTCTTCATTCAGCGGTTTATTATTAATTAGTTGCCGCGATGTCTTTATCCGCGGTGTGTTTTTTCAATTACGCCTCTCAATTGCTGTCGCGATGACTGATCGGTGTAAGTTGTACTATTGCTATCCAACGTTAAAGTATAATTAGTAATAAATTCGTTCTTTTCCCTGGTTGTAGTTTCTAGAATGCAGACTTTTTTATTATCGGTGTTTTACGAGTGTATATTGGGCTGGCCATAAAGTCTTGTCGTTTTTCTACAGTGTACACCGGTGACTAACATACTATTATTAACTGTTATTTTATGCGTGGAAAAATATTCATGTCTCTTTCAAGTCTAAGAGTTCTTCCCCTCCTTTTTTTTTATGTAAATTAAAGTGTTGTTCTTAGTGAAAACGATAACTATTTCCTATTTAACAGTGGATGTTTCAACAGATTGTTGAACTAAAGAAAGAAAAATGAAGGGTGCCACAAAGAAAATAATTAAGCTTCAATTTTCTCGACTGTCTCGTTATGCTACATAGAATATTTTAACTTAACGAGGATAGTATAATATTTAGAGAGTGAAACTACCCCCTATTTAGATCTCGTTTCTTTAATTCCGTTTGTAAAGATCTGAATTTACATGAAGATCCACTGTTTAGCATAGTGCATTTATTACCCTGACTTTACTATCCCACGAGTTCCTATATCCTTACACCACTGTCAAATAATAACAAACAGTTTAGCATTTTACGGGAAACTTATGCCGTGAAGTAAATCATTGAACGTATTTCCAATAGCCAACGAATGTGGGCTCTCCGTTGCGTTAACGATACGTTTTGAAGAGAGGAACAGTTGCCATGGGACTCCATTAATATGACTTCCCCATGCGCTCAATTGTCCGTTCTCGGAGACGATATTTGTGTTATTGTTGGTACGGCGACACGATACGCGTTACGTCGGAGAAAATATTTCCACGAACGCTCACAACTTTCGCCGAATCGCACAAACTTAAATTCAACCGCTGCTAGATGTTGGAAATTTCGCAAAAGGACGGGGCGAGTGCGGTTGATTCAGCATGAATATTCGAAGGTTTCGTTTGCACTGGGTAATGGCGGCCGCCTCGGATCGCGAATTATCGTAAAACGCGAAAACGCCGCGGCTGTTTATGATATTAGTCCACATCGACTGAGAAAATTACTATTGGCTGTAAACCCGCCACGGTTCTTACGGTTCCTTTACGATCTTGGGACTTTGCACTTTAGCCGGGCACACGGGAAACTTCGTACGACCGGTATCGCGAATGTTACTCCGACTAACGATAGCTCCGCCTGACAGAGAGATAAGGGAAGTTTTTCAGCGCGGAGTCGAAGATCGACTGGCCACGATATCCGTAGAATGTCACTTCCTTGCGAAACGTTCGATGTGGAAAGGAAAGATTAAGGAAGTTAAGTGTTGAGTGGTTAGAGTAGAAAGTATATTGGCAGATGCGAAGAAGTTGAAACATCAGAGAATTTATAAATGTGCACAAGTACAATTAAAAAGAAATGGTAGATATCAGGTTATTAGGAATATTAAATTCTTGTTTTTACACGGTTTAAAACGGATCTTATGCAACTCGTAGTAAATGTTTTGCGAAGACGGTAAAGTACTCCCGATATGTTGATTGATATTGCTGTCGTTCGTGATATTAAAAGGATAGGAAATCATTTTTGAGAATATTAATTATACACGTTTTGCAACTGCTGCAAGTAATCAAATACTATTTTAATATTATTGCTGTTAACTATTTTACTAACTATTTTGATATTAAGTCGATGACGAGTCGTTCTCCAATGCTGAATAAAAGTATAACTTTTACAAAATAATTGTTTACGAGATGCAACCTTTTCAGTACTTTCTTTTTGTGTTAACAAATATTGGATTTTCCTAAAACAGTACAAAATTATATAATGTCCATCGAATATTAAAGAAAGTATTTCTTAAATCTGTTATGAGTAGACTGCAAATTTTTATGCATTTATGGGAAATTTCAATGTTCAAAGATGCACACTATACACGAAATATGCAGAAATGTACGAAATATTAAAGATACATTAGAAATTAGAATATTTAAATGATGGAAGAACCCTCGCTTCTTCAATCTTGTTAATAGAAATACAAATTTGCATTTAGATTCGCAGTCTAATCATAAGGAAACTTTTTGTGCCAAAATTATTATTATACAAATATTTAGTATTACTTATAATACTATTATTATACTTTTAACGATTAGTAGAGGTATGCAATCTAGTTCCATAGAAGTGTTGCATTAAACTGTTGATTTACTGATATTACCTGATGCAAACATTAAGATAAGTAAAATTATTTTGATGCTCAATTTAGAATGCAAATTTCTAATCCGTTTTAATAGATTGAGCACTAAATTAATTTTACTAGTTTTACTCTCGATATCCAACTGTTTCATTGATTTTATTGAGGATTAAAGAATAGAAGAAACATATTATTCTTTATTTTCTACAAAAAATATCAACGTTCTGAATTAACAACTTGACTGCTATGTTCACCGCTAAAAAAAGATGCACGTATTCTAGTCTAACTACATGGCTTCCGTATCTAACTGTCGAATCAAGCTACCCAAGTATCAATCATTTCTTGGCTACCATAATTGCTATCTATAAATCAACCAGTACATGTAAAACTCGATCACAATCAACCGCTAAAATTTCTTCGGCCTACGATTTATATCTTGTCATTGCCTACCACCACGCATGATCGTACACAATGTCGCTGCTAAACCATGTGTTTGTAAAATGCATATTAGAATATACATGTGTATAGTCTTTCGCAAAAGTCTTAGATCTTTACAATTATTAGTCATTATTGAAAGATTAGATCGAAAGATTGTATTAGAAAAGGTAATAAGCAAAAGATATTTGAGTATTTTTATTAAAATAGCGACTGCATTATGTCTAATTCATCAATCAAATAATAAAATATTTTCTGTTTACAGGTAATTCAAAGTTCTCACATAATACAATATGGATCTACGCTCGTGTTATTTAATCACCGAACGCTAAGTAATTTTAGGGTAAGAATAATTGTTTTATGTCATAATAACAACGCGAGGCCAATGCTTATTCATTTTTCATGCTATTAGGTCGTCCGGAAATTTCTCTTAAGTAGTTAGTGACTATTGTTTCACTTGCACTTAACTTGTATGCAAGTTTTCGAATTGTTATAGCCGAATCACCTTCAACAAATCTTTTGCATGATAGGTATGAATTAAATATTTGTGGTACACGAAGCTTTATATATGAGACTACAAAAAGCCGCAATTTATTTCCGGACAACCTAATAGTATGAAAAATTAATTGACAATATGATATGATATGTGATACAAGAATGAAACCGTTTTCAAAAGAATTTTTCAATGTCTGAAAATCTTAAAAAGTTGAAAAATACCAAAGCTATTAAGTTACTATGTTTATACTGTTACGGTTAGTTTATATCATTTTAATTGGCGGGTTGAAAATCACAGTAATGTAAGTTAAAACTTTGAGAATTGAGGTTAATCATGTTTTCGAATTTCTGAAAATATCATTCATTTTGATCCATATTTAAGTAAGTTACTAATTTTTAGAGCTTTTATATTATTATAATTAAATTAGAACAGGGAATCCCGGTAATAAAATGAAAAGAAAAGAGGGTAAATAAGGGAAAGTTAAAAAAAGTACATCAAGTAAGTCAGCATTTTAGTTTGTCAAAAAACATAAACTGTCTACTATTTCAACTTTTCATAGCTAGTTTAGAAAGATAAGAAGACATTGCGTCTGAAAAGCCTTGTGTGAAGTTTGTTTGGAAAATTAGAAACACATACGTGACAAAAAGAAACGACATTACTTTTCCAGTATCTGTAATATATGTTTTCGTAACCTCAAAAGATATATTGCCATTTTCACAATAATAAATAATAAACATTGGTAGACTGGTTCACACGCCATTACGATTTTCAACCTGCAGATTAAAACAGATTGCTATCTCAGACATTAAATAATGCTGTGGAAAACGTGTAATAGTTCATATCTGAGCATTACGAACACGTTGGACGACCTAACCCGAAACTATTGCGTTAGTTACCTGCTCCAAAATTCAAGGGGGAGACGTTATGTAGCAATTGAATTCAAATTACGCTTCGAAAGAGATCGACGTGTTATCAGTATTAACGATATTCAGGATAGCCACCTTGTTGGCTGAAAGCGTACCAATAAAACACATGGCGCAACCAGTCACGAAATTAGTATCTACTATTTCCAATTTATAGACCGTAGCATGGCTAACTTATCACTATTACCAACGCACCAATATATCAGCGACCGCGGCTACAACGCAATCTGTACTGTATATCCGCATTGTACAGCGACAGAAACCGCGTTGTAAAATATCCTCGAACGTTCCGCTTCTCCCCACGTATAATAAAGATATCGGTCCATGGACGGTTCGCCCGTTTCGTTCTCCAGGTTCCACTTTTCTCGTTCCCGTCGTTCCTAACACGGTCTGGACGCAGCGCAGGGTCGGGATACCTTGTCGATGAGGCAACGTTCGTCCTCTACGAAATCTATGAGCGCAATTCCAACCTCGGTTGCAACTGTTCCGGCCGCAGGTGACCGAGCCAAGAATTTTCTTGGTTACTCGTAATCGCTGCTCGTAAACGTCTTGCTTGATTTAACCGCTTTCGCCGCGACAACCGTCCATTTTCTTCCTAATTGCGCGCCGGCCTGTTTGATTTTTCTTTCCCCTTTTTTTTCATTATTTTCTTACCAACCTTTTTAAGGGCTGTAGCGTTTTCCGCGTGCGACTATTCAGAATATACTGTTTTCCTCTTCCTTCAGTGGTACATACGTACATATACGGTTGATCTGGGATATAACAAATAATTCGTGTCGCTTAAAATAGTAAATAATTAGCGCAAATTGTCACAGAAATGTAAATGTGGAAATACTATTACGAATACTAAAGACGATGTTAATACTACAATACGAAAAGCATCTTCACACGTTAACAAATTATACAAATAAATTCAGGTATTCCATAATTGCTTACTATTGAAAGGGTTAATGTTACAGCCGTTGGTTATTGAATTGGGTTTGTTACTAAAAATGTTGTACGCTGCTCGAAAAAGTAAATGTCAGACTTTCGAAATCGCCGCTTCTTTATTTGTATATTCCACGATTTTCGATACACTCCGGACGGAAGAGAAAATGATGGGAATCGTTGGTGAAGTTTAACTAGATCGAGTTCGAAGGTCATATTGAACGTTCGTGACAAATGTATAAAAGCGGTAGAGGCGAGGAGAAGGGCGAATAGAAAAGTGACTCCCAAACTTTCGAAGCATAGTGGCAATTGTGCCATCAACTGAGACCGAGGACACAATGATCGGCAAACAATGGGCGTTCGTTACGGAGATGAATCGGCCGAACCGTATGCATAATAGGTATTAATGAATAGACGACCGGCCACGACGCCCTTTTCAATTCGGACTCGGCTTTAAAATTAATTATGATAATGCGACGGAACGAAAGTAGTCACGACCGATTCGGATCGATGTTCATTCTATTTCGTCCAATTTTAGTTTCATTCAACGGGTCGATTCGTGGTCAGTTTCGCATTGAAACGTCGCCCCTGTCGATTTTATCTACCATTCTTGGTCTCAAATAATTGGATAGGTTGGAGGATTTTATAGAACGAAGGCAGATTTGGTGAACTTTTATTTGCATGGGATTAGATCGATATCGTATATTAATTCATTGATATCTAGTATTTAGTAGGAGGAAGATAAATTTGGTGGATCACTATCACTAATCACATCTTTTTATATTAACACGTTGCGGACTTCTCCAAAATTCTGCAGAATTCTCGGCTTTTCATTGTTGCCATTTACAGAGAGAAACAGTAGAATAGAAAATGCATTCGCTGAGGTTAAAGGTTAAAAAAAAGATGAAAATTAAAGGTATTAGTCTCTTGTCGTTAGTAATGGAGATAACTTGGTTTATCGTTATTATTATATTTATATTCACCAATTTCATATTTTTAAAGTGTACAATCTCTTGTTGTCGCTGTTTCTTTAATGACATATCGCGTTTTAGTCGTTTATTTCGCTGATTGAACGTGTAACAGTCGCATACGGACGATCGATTGTAAGTAGAACATTTTAATCGTTTTCTACGCTCATTAGTGTTTTCGTTTTCTGTGTTTAATGATCACAAGAATTTGATATGCTAGAAATAAAATGCAAAGCTTGATTACGAAACATCTGATTGAAAAATAAGAATGAATTCAATTATTAATAATTACATTTTTTAGTTCTGTGCTTTTTGCCATAGTTAAATTTCCCATAAATACATAAAAATCCGCAGTCTACCAATAATGAAGAAATATTTTACTTATTCAACTTGCTTCTAAATAACTCACATTATAGTAGTTATTATTACAATAGTAATGTCTACTATATGTGCAGCCTTCTGTAGTAGTTTTCTCAGATTTTCGCTGGATTAACCTAGACTATATCAATAGTGATCGATTTTCCGCCTCGTTTGCTTTAATTTGCGTTTCTTTTTATGATTTACCGACTCTTCATACAAGATTCACGGGTGTAAAGTTATGGCAACAAAGAATGCTCATTTCATGGCAGCTATGCTGACGGCGATTCCATATTTTACAGTGAACTGGAATACACGTTAGTAAACCTTAAAACATGAACTGATAAACCCGATCCCGTTTGTTCTGCCGTTATTACGCCACTGCTTAAGCGTTCGCATAACTGCCTCGTAAAAGTACGCCTTATCGTTCTGCTGCTTTTTAATTGTTGTCTTATTACTTCATTCGCGGCTGTTCTATTGATAAGAATGCATTGCCGCTCTAACAAACGATCATTTCACTAAAAATTCGCACCTTATAAACTTGCGCAAGGATATTTGGCATAGATATACATTTTTTCGCCTTTTCTCAATGTTTAATAAAAGTGTAACTTCGTAACATAAGCGTTTGGCCCTTTATTTTTAATTTTCAACAAATTTTAAGTTATATTTCCTTTTCCATGTATTAAAAGCTATTGTATTATAAATTTGTCTATGTTACAAAATACGGCTGTCTGCTATTTTTTATATAGTGTTTAATTATTATAGATTTGTGGCGTATATAAGAAAGTATCATTTGTAGAAGCGTATGACTATTCCAGTGTTACAGGTTATAATACAGTTTTCTAAATCTGCCTAAATTTCATAAAAATATTTGGTCGTCAGCGCAGTCTTGACTTTTATACACTGTGTCCTAGTGCATTAAAAATATAATACATTAAAGTCACATTGAAATTATTCAATTAATTGAACATTAAAACTCTTGTTCTGTAAGTGCAATTTTTATAACATTCGAGCATCTTTATGATCTTTCGTATTTTCCATTTCAAAGTTTTATTTAAAGTATTTACACATTACATCTCATAAATTGTTCCAATTATATTTATTGCATCTTCTCATTTACATCCCCCGTCATACAATGCTGCACTTGACTTTTATTTATGCTGCCATTAATTTTTTCCCCAATTTAAATACGGGATTTCACTCCGCAGCTATTAGACGTACCGGAAAATTTTCTACATATATGTTTAATAAATAAAGTACTGACGTTCGTTTAATGTAGAATAAAAAAGAAACTGCATCGCCTGCGAAATAACCCAATAAATTACCCTAATAAATATCCCGTGTTTTTCCCTTATGCAAAATGTGCTGCCTCCAATTTTATCGCGTCGTAATATCGGGTAGTTAATGAAATTCATTGACGTGTAATCAAATCGTTGTTTATAGCCAACTCCTCTAAATTTCTGGCGCAATGTCGAATCAAGGTCCGCCATTTTCTGATACGCGCCGCGAAGGTGACCGTAAATACTTGAATTCTTTACAGTCTCGTAAACCTTCGTGAGATTTTATTTTTGCCGACTCGAGCACGCGGAAGCGGTCTTTCTGATTGGCTGAAAATGACAGAAATTAATATGCAGATACTGCACTCAAGCTGTTGTCGATTTTTGGGATAAAACTCGCGTTGCTTAACCATGAAAAGGCCAACAGCTTTCGATTTCGAGTTTTTGTATATTTTTTAACATCTGCTTTTTATTGATTTGTGGAAATACGTTGTACGATTGCAGTTGGCTCAGATTGAAAATTAACGGCCACATATTATTTGTGATCTAATTACTTGCTTTTAGGGATAATTGAGAACGCTTGTGCAAAAGTGTTTCATAAAATATGGAAACGTATAAGCGATATTTAAATTCTTTAGAGGGTTCAGATTTACACGTTGAACCCTATGTGGCAGTTTGCTAAAAAATAAATTCTTATGCAAGTTTAGTAGGTGTACAAATTAATTCAGAGTCATTAATCTGGTCTGTTACTAATAATTATATTAAATTGAAATATTTCTTCATCTTATAAAGAGATACATAAGTTACTTTTAAAGTTATAAGGAATAGTGTCGAGTATTTGCTGATTTAGCCTATGCTATACATTCAAAAAATAACATTTATGTTTATCTTAGAAATGCACTGAATTAATTTTATATGGAATTTTCGTTTAGCCTCGCAGGTTTTTCGTAGATATTTAAAAAATGTTATCCCATATCTCAGTTCGTTACTTATCTACGAACCGTGTAAAATACTCTATATTTCATAGAATGTTTTCCATTTAATAGATCATGACTAGATTACATATGCTTATGCAAATTTATACTTTTATAGACACAACTGAAGAATCAGATAGAACTTGACTACAGATTTGTTTTATGTGTACTTCATTTTGAATATTTTTTATATCTTTAAACATCATGCGTATTCTGTACTTCCTTGCATATTTAGATTTCCCATAATGGCATAAACTTGTATAGTCTAATAATGAATAGTCAAATCTACGACAATCAGTCCTACAATTCATCTTTTTCCTCATACGGTTCTCCGTGTTTGTAATAAATATACTGCGGATTTTTATGTATTTATGAGAAAATTAAATACGCAAAACGTTAGAAAATGCAAATAGTACCAAAACAAACTTCTGTTTGTGGTCCAATTTCTTTAACGTTGCTTACAAAAATACTAATTTCCATAAACGTTCACAGTCTAGTAATAAACTTTAGTTTCGTTATTAACCTTAATTTCAGTTGATAAAGTTGAGCGATTACTGAACAAGATATTTTAGCCTTTTGCATTTGACACAGTATTAAAGCAATAAATAGCTAACGTTACCATAAGTAAGTACATGGTCTCTGAAAAATACGTAAAGCAAAGGATTAAACATTCGAACGCAATTTTGCCTGTCTCTATTTCAAAGTTATTCCAACTTCGTTAATTTCCTCGCATCTGGTAACGTTAAATACATAAAAAGCTCCTTCATTTCGCGATTCGTCTCGAAAGAACAAAACCGCGTTATTTGCACGATTCGCCGCGTTCAACTTGTCAGCAGGTAGTAGACAGGAGGACGAAGTGAAAGGATGAGTAAACCGATGTCCTTGCCTTTTGGAACGAAATCGTTTTAATGCAGGATTGCGAGGCCGTCTCTTTGATAGACACGATTATTACGATCGATAATCGTGGAGTGATCGTGATTCGTTCCTTCGTTTATCGTTTGCCGTGGAGGTACGAAGCGGCTCTCTTTCGGCGTGATATTAACTGCCTTTCTGAATCCACCAGAGCTAGAGGGGAAATTATTCTTGGAGCGTGGTTCGAGTGGCGAAGCGTCGGTAAAGTCTCGCAAGAAAATGCTAAATAGGTCTTTGAACCGGTATAAACGAGCTCTAAGAGATCCGATAACAGTCCTCGAGTCCGGAGCCGTGAAGTGGACGCGCGGATGCGAGAAATCGTCTCGTTGCCGTGCGCTTTTTACTTTCATCTTCGAGTGGACGATCCTATGGAAAAAGTCGCACCGAGCCGGCATGCATTATAAAACGCCGCGCTTCAAACCGGTCATTTGCATTCGCGGCATCTTCCGACCATGCCAGCGACTTCTGACAATTACTTTAACGAATGCTGCGCGTTCCTTTGCGGAATGGAAACCGACCGTCTCAGCGGGCTTTATGATCGGTGTGATCCAACTGTGAATTGTGTCTATTTAATCCTCCGATTTCCGTAGCTAAAATTAAAATTCAATGCGGAGACTATTTTGATTCATTCTTATCTCTAATGATTCGACTGTGGATGTTTATGCAAGTAGCATAGTTTTATAGAAAATGGATAAAGTTATGTGGTCCGAACGGAAATTTGTTTTGCTACTAGGAGAATTTCAAAATATAATTTTTATTTCGCATATTACATATTGTTTGCATTGTATTATTCTTAGTTCTGCATATTTTGTGTATATTTGATTTGGTGTCTCTCTCTCTCTCTCTCTCTCTCTCTCTCTCTCTCTCTCTCTCTCTCTTTCGAAATCGAATGTTAGAAATATCGCATTCATAATTCATGTAATCGTATTAATTAAAGTTGCCTTTGTTATTGATAATAAATAAAAAGATTATAGGTAAAGATTATTCTCCAGAGACATCCTAGGATTCGAAGTATTATCTAGACTTCGTAACATCTTAAGTGGTAAAACTACTGAAACTCTAAATGAAATAGAAGCACAACATTTTCACATCTTATAATGCTGGCAGAATATTTGCGTCTTACAAATTTATTTTATCTGATAAAAAACAGCAAATAACAATCGATTGTCCAGTTATTACCAGTATCGTCTATCAATGACATTAATTTGAATTTCTTCCTTTAAAAATTAACAAAAATGGGCGACTATTTGTAAAGGGTTGACAATTAAGCAGTCGGAAATATTTGAATCTCAATAAATCTGTCAATAGCCGTTTCGATTCGAATGTGCATTATAAAAACATGTAACGTGTGTAATTAGTTTTTCTCTAAGTGTACATAATTGTTTAGTAGCGTCACGGATCTGCTTAAAATAGTTGCGGTTGTATGAATTCCGGACGATACGAAGAAATTACTCCGGCGGCTAACCCGATCCTTCGTAGCAACCGGCGTGCGTTCAGTGTTTCAGCATACGCTAACATAGACGTTCGTATTTTATCTTTCTTTATTTACACACTTTCAGTGACGCACAGGCGTCGTAAAGTTAGCAGCGCTTTAATGGGCGGCATCTTATGCACGATTATTTAATAACGGTCCTGTAATTAGTATCCAACAGTTCGGCGACAGTATAACGAGATATTTTATCTCGTTAGATTTTATGTGTCAGATATGTGGTCTGTAAAAATAACAGCTGTGGGTATAAAAACAGATTTTGCTCATATACAGTGTCTCTAAAAAAGATGGCCACTTAAGATTAGAAGGTTCAAAATCTCCCTTTCATCATTTCAAATAGCTATATCTGTTTCATATTGGGTGGGTGCAAAAGTTTTGACGGATTTGTCGTTTAATTCATATTTTAGTGGTAGCAAATTCAAGAATTGCAGTATACTGGAAACTTTTTTAATTTGTCACAGATAGACACACGAAAGTATGGGTGTTCAACATACGACCCAGTAGAATTAGTAATGCTGCTCAGAAGATCGTAAACTTTTAGCATTATTATGTGATTTTTAGCAATATTTTTCATGACTCATGATATTTTATAAGACCAATGTTATGACAAAATATATAAAAATTAAGGGAAGTTTTGTCACTCACACCACCGTTCAAAAGTATTTGGACAGTTACTAAATTAAAAGTGACCATTTGGAAATTATGAAAATCCTTCAAGAATCGCTATCAGCTTTACGATTCTAAAGGAATTGGACTATCAAGAATTTACATGTTCAATGTTACTGGAAAAACCGCACGAATTATGTAAAATAAGATTAAATGTATTTCTCGTTTATCTGTCGCATTTCTTGATCTTTAATTAATTTAGACAAATATATTGTTAGTTTTCGTATCGTATCTGATAATATTTCATCCCATACTTGTAAATAATTCTACAAGTCAAATTTAGACTTTGAATAGACTTCTCGGACTTTTGAACCACGTGAGTCTAGGCCATATATGTACATTTATAGGAAATCATATGTAATAATTGGAGTACAAATTAATTATATAAATAGCGAACACATGATATAATCGATATTTTTACCACAATAATATCGTGAAACTAATGAAATTTATATAATTCAGTGTTCAAATATTTATCGACGAGGCTGTATATTTATTATATTTTATTCTTTACGTTTGGTATAAGGCTCAGGAAGCTAAAAAGTACTGTACAGATTAATTGAAGAGGATAAGGTTATTTGTATCGCTGAATGTAACATCTAGGTATAGCTACGATAAACTTTTATCATCCGATCACTCTTAGAATCCTTATACAGATTATGGGATGCATAAATAAAATAGGTCGACATTTATTCCTGTTTTCCTCGACAGCGATAATTACTGTTACGGCTGACACCTGTGAACGGTGTTTATAGTGTCGCAACTTTGACCCTTCTGGAAATTACTACAAAGCAATCTATGGACTTATTCTGAACATTTAAAGCAGCCGCAATGTGTAACATAATTGTTTATCTGTTTCTCAATTTTTAGTCAAATAACGTGGTTTATTCGTTTACAAGAAATGCATCGAAACTTTTGCGTTCATCTATTGTTTAAAAAATAATTACTAAAAATTAATCTACTATTATTATTAGGTCGTTCGGAAAATTCATAGCGATATTTAAGCGACACTCGAAGGCAATTACCATTTTATTAAATAGTTTTGCGTGTGGCATTTGGTTTCTGGTAATTCTAAAACTACTAGGAATGTTCATAATCCCCTTTTTTAAGAAAAGATGTATTTCCAAGTCATTTTCTGGTAATTAACTAAATTTGTCATTCAATCTCAAGTCATTAGCAAAGTTTGATAGATGAAACTAATGGAATGAAACCCTAAGCAGGATGTAATCATTTTTTATGGCTGTTTGTTGATATATGAGGTCTAGCATTATGTGACAAAAAAACGTTGTCTTTTCTTTTAACCAACTTTAGGCGCAGTTCTTTAATTGGCCTAATCATGAACGGTATTTGTCCAAATTATGAATGGTATTATTTAACAAAAATTCGTGAAACATAATCCCCTTTGAATATGATCAATTATACAGCAGAATGTAATACTATTAAACATGCTACGAACTTTCCGAACAACCCAATAAATATTATTTTATACACGGAACAGCGTTGGCATTCTTTATCTGCAAACGATTGCAAATAGTTATCCTTACTCTTAATAAAAATAGTAGCATCTTTCGATCCGATATTGGGTGATTTTTACTTGAAATGTAGTTTTAGTATTAAACTTTTTTTAAGTCCTCTCACTGAATCATTTTTTTTCAAGAACACCCTGTATATACGTCTGATAATATGTTTCTGTTGCTATAAGTGTTGTCCCACGTGTATTTTGTCTCTTTTTGACCTTTTACGCAATCAAATATTCTTTATGATTTTATTATGCAATAAAACTTCGTCCGTATGCATGCATCTTGCTTTGTTGCTGAGAGATTGCTGCAATGATTCTCTGTTTCTGCCGACGTCACGTTTTATCATTTATAACGTCATTTATATGTAATGGAATAGTTTGTGGGAATTATGCGTGTTCTACGAACGTCGCGCCATGATGGAATTTATTGATAACGATTTTATATACGCTATAAATTCTGCAATCCGCATTTACCATTTTCTCAGATTTTGTTTTGACAATGAGAGGTTCTATCCTGTTCGTAAAATATGTATCGATTAGAATAAGTTGAGTAGAGATGATCGAGAACTTGAAATCTTTCTTTATTAAATTTGTGGAAATGCTTGGACTGCTCCAATTATACAATGAGTTAACGAAGTTTCATTAGGTAGGTCTTTGGATAATCTATTTGAAATAGTTGTCTAAATGATTTGAAGGTAACGTTTTAGTTTTAATGGGAAATTTAAGTCAAGGCATTTTAGAATTATTATATGAAAGGGAATTATTATAAACTAAGAAACAATATTCTAATATTTTTTTCTATCACTTTACTTCTATTTTATTTTAATTTTTCAGGAGAAATGATTAAACCGTAACTGATTGTGAGATCTTCTAAACGTAGCTATATCATACTATTATACTACCATTTATTTTAACTATCAACTATCAAAATTTGATTAATGATCAGGAATGTAATACATCGGAGAACCCGAAAAATTACTTGGAGTGAATTCATTTCCGAGAAAGATGAAAATCTGTTAGAAAAAAAAAAAAAATTAAACTATTCAACGTAGCATACAACATTGTACGACAATTTAAAACATATTAAATATTCTGCATTGCTTTTTAATGTTCTTCAAATGTCTCTATGAACTTTCCGAACAACAAAATAGTATTCGAATTTGTTTCCCCATAAATTACCAATATTTCAACATTTCAAGCCGTTTGCCTGAAGTGCTTCGCGTAAAATTAAAAAAGTCCTCCATAAAGTTACTATTGATTCCCAATTGTCATTACGGGCCATGGAATCCATCGATGAAACTTGGTTCAGTGGAAAGAATCTAGTTGCAACGATTCGCCGTGAACGAGTGGTAGCTGGGAACACTGTCAGGAAATAAATTCCAGCTAACTTGTCCATGCAAGTGGGCGCTAGGGCCGGGCATCGGTACAAAACGCGGCGCGTCTCGAGGGGGGAACAATGGGACCGGCTAGAAATCGCTCATTGTGCCCGCGAACCGGCAAAAATAATCACGTGAAAGACTGCGAGGACGGACGGAAGGACGGACAATGAACGGGCACGTATTGCTCGGCTGCCACTCGTGCTTCGCAAACGGTTTCCTGGACTCAAACGCTCGTTCGTTTCGCATTTGTGCTCTTACGGCTCCGCCATTCTCCCTTTCTAACTCAAGTTCCTGTCACGGTGGGCGAGTTTCTTGCGAAAAGAAAGAAAGAAAGAAAGAAAGAAAAAAAAAGACGTTCACACACATGGAAATAGAGAGGAACAGAAGGAAACGAAAAATTGTTTCACCGGGTTATCAGTAACAGGAGGCAGATGTTGGCGATTTTTGCCGAGGAAGTTGTGTCGGCGATTGGGTTAAGTAGAATGTGAACGTCTGCCTCTGACTCGATTCGCAGTAGATTATAGCACTGACTAACCAAAGGATAGACCACTCGTTTATAGGAAACGTCTTAAATTGTGTGCCTGGTCAGACATGGACCAAGTTTATGTAAATAAATTGTACATAAGTTTACCAAATCGAATGATTGACATGGTACAAAATAAAGGGAGATCTACTCAATGTTATCATTCAGAAAAAGGCGATACTTTTGATTAATTATCAAATATAGTATCTTATAATTTTGTCCAAGTGGTATTGTTTTGATTTAAGTTCGATATTTGTTGCAGCATGTGTCTAATTTACGAAGGTATTGATTAAACATAAATGGTTTTATTTCACATGCGACTTTCTTTAACATGAACATAAAATCAAGCTCTAATCCTTATAATTTTGTCCACCAGTATATATACACATTATTACAGATTTAGATTTTAAACATCAATTGAACGCAATTGATTATTGAAATATTTAGTTAATTCCCATCGTTTTCAAAGCGTTATTGTCTTATTCTACTCTAACCTAGTAATGTCACATGTGACACTAAAATGATAAGGGGGCCAGGTAGCCTCCGGATGATTCTACATGGAAATGAATAGTCTATCCTATGCTTCGTCGATGATTATAGTTTGTCTTTTTCTAGGATCAAATCTTTAAAATTTCTTAGAATTATTAGCCACGGGAGAAAAACTTGATAAGTCCATGTTTGTCAGTGCTCTGTTTTTTATGCCACCTGGTAGCTACTGTAGGCTGCTCGTAAGTTGGCCGACGGAAAGAATGCGGGTCTGATTGGTTAGAGGTTCACTGTCTCCGACACAATTGTAAAGATAAGTCACACGTATTGGTATTATTGGCCGAAACGTTACGAAGGTGGGGACCAGACACACGGTGGAATGCAAGCACACGTCCCCCTTGAAGCATTTTTACATGGCAGAGATGAAAAGAGAAATAGCTTGACAAGTCGACGGTTAATGAAAAAATTAGGGGCAAAAATACTGTAATGAATGAACAAAAATTTTTAACGGATTCAAGAAAATGCGTATGCAATCCAAAAACCAAATAAAACATCAGATTAATTTAGAACGTTTCGAACATTAAAATTGTTGTGTTGTAAAATTTAGAAGATGTGACTTATCAAATTCTTCCCGTGTGATTTTTAATTGAAATGTGGAGTTTTTTTTTGTTAGACAAATGACGAAAATCATCTTGGGTTGATTTTTCTGAAAGACGAAAATTAATTGTACATTATGAAAAATATTGTGTATTGATTGCTCTATTGTTTTCGAAAATCTTCTGTATTGTTTTAACTGATTTAGTATAAAATTTATTTAACTATTCTGCAATATGTATAGAAACAGTCAAAGGCAATAACTCTGAAATTTGGGAAGTTCAATGTAAAGACACGACATATATGAGAAAGTGTTGTTAAATCATGCTGACCCAAATACAATATGAGGATTAAAAAATGGAAATTAATGAATGGAAGTTAGACTAAACCTTTAATCTTATGATAATTCTATAGATAAAGTGCATTTTTTGGGTTAATTAGATCTGTAAAATGGGGAATTAAATAATTATTAGATTGGACTATCTTCGGTAACATACAAGAAGACTATATTTTGCTATTAACCCTTTCACAGTCTAATAAAATGATAATTTTTCGAGAAAAGGCGGATATAAAAAATGTTTATTTCCCTTATTGTAACATTTTCATTGTTTCGATTGTCAGATGCAAAAAATAACATAATTATATATATATATACAGGGTGGTCCACGCAACGTGTGTACCGTTATAACTTCCAAAATATGCGTTGCACGAAAGAATGTTATATAGAAAATTTACATGGTTTAAAAGGGTACACTATGTAGTGCGTTCATTTTTTTTATAGGTGGAGGCATTTCGGAGATTTGGAGGTCAACTTTGTTTTTTTAAACAGAATACTATATTTTTTATACCAAAATATGGTAGAGTATCGAATTGTAAGTAAAAAAGTATTGACCGTTATTAGCCCTAAACCTAATAGCTAACGAGTAATTTCACTTTATTACTTGAAAATTTTCTTCACGTAATATCAAGTTGGAGATTCAACCTTATATCACAGATTTCCGCAGGACAGCGATGTTTACGTGACAGTGTTTACTAATATGAGTGACCTAGTGGCTTAACGCAACTAATGTAAGTATTCAAAGTGATATCCATTGGCATTAATACAGTGATGCAATCTATTAACTAATGAAGAAACTGCATTCTGAATCATATCCGTAATATAAAGTTTAATACTGTTTAAGATATCGAATTTAAAGTGCTCTGTACCCGAGTCTCTCTCGTACTAAACTGTGAAAGGGTTAAAAACGCAAATCGTACTGTTTAAATCATGGCAAAAACCATGTATTACATCAACTTTCATACTTTCTATGTAATATTTATTTGAACAGTTTCAAAGGACTAAAATTCCGTGCGAAATTTGCATTCGCTCGACGCATGGTTTCTTCGAAACAAGATAATTACATTCTTGATTTCCGTTCCATAATGTATCTTGATTATTGGTTCAACCTTACCTCTATGTCATTTTGCTTTCACAAAGCGCCCATGATATTAATTATCGCGAACATTCTTGCCAAACTCTTTGCAATTTGCGAATCCTGCCGAGCATATCAGACGAATTTTTTGCGGTGGTAAAAAAGGCGATTCCATCCGTCAGTTCCGTTCCAATCAAGCCGCATCTCCACGCGACGGGATGATCGGTTTCAAGATCGAAACGGTCTTCAAGGACCATGTGCATCCTTTTCTCTCTAAGAGCGATGGTACTACCGACGACGCACGTAATTACTTAATGGACGCAATTAGGAATGGTAATCGCGAATCTCGCTTCGATTGGCAGAGATTCGATTTCTTTGCTCTTCCTCCCGGCTACACCGATCTTCTTGATTGCGGTCGTCACCTAAATTGGATTACGCATTTTAAACGTGCTGGGGATTTTTCCTACGGCTGTGCATTGATACTCCATCAATCGGACTCCGCTGACGGGTTCAATAACTGGATGAGATATGCTCGTTCCTCCGCTTCTAATTGCGGCGTAAATCATCTCCTCTGGAATGACTAGAGGGACTTCCGAATGGTCTGTGTCTGCCTTGTTTTCTTCTTGTATGAGAGTCTATTGGTAGCTTGTAAATTGCCATGTTAGGTTAAAAACTGGACTTAACACTTGAGAAAATCGTTGACTCTTTAGGTTGAATTTCAGGGATTAATAGCACTAATGATTCAGAATGATCCAGAAATAATTTTTGTTCGGATTCTCTTATTTGTTCTTGCGTGATATTAACAATTTTACATCATTTACTATTTCAACTAGAGATGAGATCGAGTATATTGCAAATAGGTTCGATTCTAACTGCACGGTTTCGACGTTTTCATGAATACTTTCAATTCTTTATAAGTACTATGCGAAATCTAAATGATACGTTCACGTATAATCGAACTATAACTAAAATATAGATTTGAGCCTTTTATGAATTTCTCCGTTGTTTTTTACAATATTACAATATTACATACAATATATAGGTACAGTAGACTCTCGAAATTCGTGCAAAAATTTAAACGAAAGTTCAGCTTTTAAATTCGCACGAAAATTGTAATTTCGAACAGAAATACATCAATCGTGTGATCGACGATCTTCTGTTTACTTCTTCTCGTGCAGTTGCAGTCAGTTCTCCTATGACTTTTTCAGCGGTAGCATTTTTAGACATTTCAGTTATCACGTTTACTTATTTTTTACATTCATTTATATACCTTTTCAATGATTTCTAATCGTAATGATTTCAAGGAAGGATAAGAAAATTACAATTCCTAAAAAGAAAGTTGTATTTTAAATATAAGATCGATAAACTTCGAGGGTCCAGATTGGATTAATCTAATGTGCATTGTTTCGAATGACGAAACTTAATTTGAACTCCAAATTCGAACCATGTCCTGGAACGGTTGATGTTCGAATTTCGAGGGTCGACTGTAACATGGTTGCTACCAAAAATCGTTTCTTCCTTATCTCATAAATTTCACCGACCCTCGAAGTCGTGCACCCGGGTTAAATCATAATCACGGAGCATCGCAGCTTGAGAAATCTCCCATGGAACATAAAAACCTGGTGAACAACGAGGCAAGAAGCGAAAGGGTTAAAACGATATAACTCACAAGAGCAGTTAGAAGCAAGAAGAAGAAGCAATATTGCCACAGAGGCACGGTGGGCCACGGTTGGATCGATAGAAATACCGAAAGATTCTAATCATCAGCCTCCTCCGGCAAACAGAAGTCGTGACTTGGACGTCCGTCGCTACCTCTTTCAACCGCAAACAGATCTTCTCCTCTCTTTTCCTCTTTCACGTGTGCGCATCGCGAATAGTTCGCCTCTCCATCGATTATCTTTGAAACGAACACACGCGAAAAAAGCTGCAAAAAAGGAAAAAGAATAGGAAAAGAAAAGGCAGACACTCGGACTTTGCATTGACGCGGATCAAGCGGTTTCGTAACGTCACGATTTTCTGCCGCAGTATCAATCGCAACGATCTATCGAAAAGCATGCGAACGGCATACCTCACGACTTTCCATGGCTGCTAGATTCTTGTAGATCCCCCGCGAATTTGATATACGAACCGGCTGTGGAATCTTGTTGATAGAGGAAACAACTTGTCCCCCTTTCTTGAACGATTATGACAAATGCGTTGCCTTCGCGTAATGTTGCGTGTGTGACAAATCACCAGCGCGCTTCTCTGCTTCTCTAATTGTAGCTATCGCTGTGCTCTTTGATATCATTGCTATCCGAAGACGAAGATTAATAAGTGCTGTATTACGTTGAGTGGTTCTTCTTATTTTTTTTTTTTTTTTTCCGAAAAAGGTTCCATCAGAGACTCGAGCATAAAGGTGGTTAGGTTTTTTGGGAGGAATACAAGGTTTAGGTTTATTTAACTCGGCGTAATAATTGCAAAAAGTTGAACTATGCGAGGGGGAGATTAATCGAGCCGGAGAAATGAAGGAGAACGGAACTTGCATGATTAATTGCATGTAAGTTGCTACATATAAATCGAATTGAGATCTTTATTATGATTCAGATGGTATACACTGCTGCGCAAAAGTTTAGGGCAGCCTTCGAAATAAACAAATATCTTTTAAGTGCTCCATATTTTGTCAATGCAGCTTACCTTCGCTAATATGTTTACCTGCTTGACTCGCCTTTCAGAAATATTTGCACATTGCGAAAGAGTAAAACGTTTCTTTTTCAATAACGAATATTCTGCTCGCACTTAGTTGTCAATATGTTCCGTTGTAGTTTGTAAGGAACTCATATACACGGTTGCCAGTAAAATTCGCTGTTTAATTATCGAGATTTTACAAAATTCCATATTACCTTCATCTATCTTATTATGACCTATAATTTTCAGTAGAAGCACCAATTCGAATGTGCTTATATATGATCATACACTATTACTAGAAAATTTATCGCTGAATATACTCTATAATTTATTAATGAGATCGCTAGTACACCCTGTGTCACCAATTTTCCCACCCAGAAGCTAAAGTTTTTCAATACACGCGGTTAATTAGAAAACGTACAAGACTTCTCCCATTTAATTTTCTGCGCCTAAATTACGATTGCAATAAACCAGGAGCGAATATCGATTTCCATAGTCCCCGGCCTTTCTTTCTATTCAATTAAATGGAATACTCTGCGTTAATTAATTCGATTCCCATGGCCAGCTATGATTTATTCCAGTTTATGGCTTCCGCAATCAGAATCGTAATCTACGTACCTGTGCAAGAGCAATCAGCAGTTTCTTTCGAACATATGTTCTTGCGTATAAAATCGATGATTTTAAGGTTAGCAGAAGTCAGCTGGAATGATCGCAAAGGAGAATAAGAGTACGGATAATTTCACGGAAAGATTAATCTACTCGGATTATTATCCAGTTTAATTATCGCAACGTTCGTTCTGATCACCCTACGTATATTTGTATATGATTCACATGTCGCGTATGTTGGAAAAGATTAAATGGGAAAATATTATACTTTGTTTAATCAAAGTGTTTTGTTTGCTTTGTTGGAAGCTTGGTCTCTTCTATTATGTGTTATTTTTTCATTAATTATACGATGCCGTTCTGCATTTTCGTTTACGAAATTATTACTCGCAAATGTTATATTTCATTAGGAGATTAAACAATATTTCAAATAGTTTATCCTTCGAAGGCAATTTCGATGGTGGGTAATAAAATGTTAGATTACTAAATTGCAATGGAGAGTTTATATATTTGATAGTGATACCTCGAATAGCGAAGATAGTTTGAAATTAAATAACGAAATTATTAATCTATACCAAATTTAATTCCGTCGAGACGTTGTTTTGAATATCGCTAATTGAAAATCTATAGCGAATTCAATTTTTCATTTCGATTAAATACCATGTAAAGTTGCTAAAGTATCACAGAAATAGAAACATAACATAATCACTATGGATACTAGAAAACATAATATTTTTATTCCTATTTCCATTTGCAATAATAGTAACGAATACTATTAAAACTATCATCAAAAGTATTCCTACAATAATCGAAGAATATTCATCCTTTATAACTGTTATTAAATATAGAGTTTAGTCAAGATCTGCATTATTTTATTTTCTCCGTAAGCTATCATCTGATTATCCTGTCACATAATTTATTCAAATGATCACGATGCAAATCATTTACTTAGTATAAAAATGGAAACTTCATATAGTTTTTATTTTCAACTCTAAAATGAATAGAGTTATTAAAATTAACTGTCGAAAATAACTTAATATAATCGAAAGTAATCGCAAATATTAGGTGTTCAAATTAATTCAAAGCCTTTACCTTTAAACTTCTGCTGTCTTTATCAATTCAAAATCACTATCTTCGTATTTTTCAAATAACGAATTTGCTTCGTAAATATGAAAACGCTGAAAATGTTGATAATGAAAACTATATTTGATTTTTTATAAATAAATATTAAATCTTATGAAATCTTGAACGCCCAAGATTAATTTGTGCACTTAATATTTTCGAAACAATCTTATCACAATGTTTACGTTTTAAAACTAACATTACAAAATATAAAGTTTACCCAACGCTTGCATTATTTTATTTTCTCAATAAGTCAACATCTGACTACCGCGGCGCATAATTTATTCAAAATAATCCCACAAACGATCACGATGGAATTCATTTGATCGATCTGAATAGGCGATTGTATTTACCATCTCGAATTCATCGAACTTCGATAAAAATCGTATTGACGCGTTAGCAATCGGTCGAGGTAAGCTCGTAGGAAGAATTCAATCGCAAGCCAGTGGCTTGTTCAAGAAATCTGTCAGATTCGATCTGACGTTTTGTGACGCTTCGGCTGAATAAACATAGTAGTACTAATCGGAGCACGTTGAATATCAAGTCTGTCAAGAGCTAGAGATGACGGCTAGGAACGCATCAGCTTGAATAACAAAATTCTCTCTGGACGTTGATGGATAATGTGTTTCGTTGACAGTGTTAGGAGTCAGGAGTTTTTCTAATTAAAAGAAAAAACAACATACTGTTATTGTTAGAGCTGTTCGTTCGTTAATAATATTCTACGATGACTAAACGTTTTTGCCCCCAACTACGCTTTTGTGTGGCCATCTTCTAAAAACCTTCCATAACGTTTCTTCAATTTTTTTGTTGGTGTTTTTATATAGTTTTGTAGTTAAGAATGATTGGCGAGTAATCTATAATGTAAATATTATGTGGCGTATTATGAAATTTTCTATGGCAACCATTCGAAGCTTGAAATTATCATTTTATTGCTGATGGGTAGCTTTTCGTAATAGTTGATGCAACACTTTCTAGAATGTATGCACTCCATAATATTTTATCAAACATTTGTGGAATTATAATATCGTATAATGTTTCATGGAATATTGTTTACAACATTATTAATTATTAGGTGTACCAATGAATAATCCAGCTTTTGATTTAATTCAGTATTTATTCGTAATAAAATTAAATGTCTACTCTGCCTTAAATATTGTCGTTGTTGTTCTACAATAATTTATTTAATTTTCCGGGTAAGTTATGGATTCGTGTCTGTGAGGAAGTTTGATAATTTGATATGATAAATTCGTCAGTCCAGTGAAAAATAGTGAATTACATGTTGGTATACCTAATATTTTCTAAAATATTGGAGTATTTTGTTGAGTATTACATATTGTCAGTGAATATTAGTAACTTAAAATATTATAGACTATGTAAACAATGGTATTGTAGAATATTATCTAGAATAATAGGTATAGAAATTGTTGAGATGTTCTTACAAAGTGGTTTTTAGAATCCGAGTAAAAAATTTACACTTTAAAATATTATAGAAAATATGGAAACTTTGCAGAACATTTTTCAAAATATTGGTAAAAATTATACATTAAAATTTCATTGAAAATTGTATTGTGTAGAATAGGCACTTTTTAGAAAATTGCTGAGCAATTATATTCTAAAATATTGTAGAAAGCACTGAAATATTTAGCAGAATTTTCTTTAAAATACCATTGGAAAAATATATTTGAAATTATTATCGAATACTCTTTAGAATATCATTGAAGAATTGTGTTCTGAAATAATATATTAGGTTTACAAATTAATTCAGCGGCTTCTTCCACAAAATTCAGTATATTTATGTATAAAGAATTAAACATAATTTAATCTTCATTGTTTTGGATAATTCTTCTAACTGTTGGGCAATTGACGAATTCTTTATTTTTGAAAAAAAGATAAAGTCGTTTGACTGCGTCAATGTAAAGATATCGAATTAATTTGTGCCGTTAATAGAAAACATTAAAATATTTAGCAGAATATTCTTTAGAATGTTACTAAAGAATCGTAGGTATTTGAAAATATTAAGAAAATATCCTAAAGTATTATTACCTTTTTCCAATATCCTTTATCTACGAATTCCATAGCACAAATAAAGGAATACTAATTAGAATTCAGCGAACGCCTTTCGAAATCTTTAGAAATCGACGCACCATCTCCGCTAAAACATCTTCATGCTAATTCCTTTCGTTTCCCTCGTTTTCCACGTTTCTTTCGCATTTCACCACAGGTCATCAGGATCCACTCTTTTTCCAACTTTATATCCTATCCCGTTCTTACTCAACCTTTGCATAATCCCCAGATGCGGCCGCTCGATGATCTACACGGGGAACATCGTAAAGAACGTCCATTATTTATTGTTTCGTAAGGTGCAAGCGTGTAAGTGGCTCCGTCGATTTCGATTGTTGTTGCGATAGCGGCGGTTCGCGAACAGCGGACACGGTTGACGTGAAAATCGCCACTGGATCTCAGAATCCAGGAAGATTTGTTTCGCTCTTCGTCGAGGATTTGTCTGTTCGATATCCTTATATCCGGTTAGAGGGGAACCAAGACCATTTTTTAATTAATCCTCTAATCAATTTTAACCTTTTCGACAACCTATCACCTTCCTTAATGTGGGGCTAAATTAACCACAGTGGTTTTAAAATTGTTACAATGTTTCCAAAATGTACGCATATTCTCGGAGCTTTTGAATAGCTCGCGTATCAGATGCTATATCGTAGATCGATAATGTTCAGGGTAAAATCAACCTTATCTGGTTTATGGTGCGACTTTTATTCACCTGGTTCGTTAAACGAAATATTGTAAATTTATTGATGATAATGATCGGTAATATCGCAAAAACTGATGAGAAAACATTAAAGAACAGTGGAGAAAATTGAGAAAGAAGACTAAGAAAATAAGTCGACCAAGGAAAATAAATAAGACTAAAGCATTGGTACCGAAGAACGCAAACGACAAGACGGTTATCATAGTTTGCTTAAGGACTTACGATAAAAATTGGATTCAATGTTTAAATTGCAAATTATTTTGCAGTTCTCTTAAGTTATATTACAAATTGTTGCTGCGTCGGATAATAAGGGCTGCTCGAAGTTTCTTTAAAAACGTACACCAAACTTTGATGTTAATTTAAAATCAGATCATGATAATGTTACTCATGTTGTTCCCTTGCCTTCAATTGTAATAACGTTAACTTGAAATTAATGCAAAACAGAAGTAATAAAATCATTTTTCTATTGTTCGTTTAAAGAAAACTTTAAGTGTCCGACAATAGGTGAGCTCCTCCTACAGATCCGCAACTGCTAAAATATCCATTGTCTTCACTCAAAGGCAGCATTAAAGGTGTCCAAAAACGAAGCGTGACCGACGTCCACATTTGCCCAGTACCAAATACGACTATCCAAGCTGCTCGATAAATTCACCCTCAGTTGAACCTGCCCAATTCGATCCATTCCACTCGATCGCATATACACGAGCTGCCAGCTAAAAATGATGCGAAACAAAAGCAAAAAGAAAGGAGCCAAAGAGGTAGGGAATAAAAAGTACAAGATCGAACTCGTGCTTGTGTGTTCGATCACAGGCCTGCTGGCATCGCGTTCTCGTTTTCACGGGGAGCCAGGTGTGGGAGTGACCGAGTGGAGATAGCCGGTTCGATAAGACGATCGATAGTTCGGACAATACCGCGACGGGATCGATGAAATCGTAAGCGGTGGGCCCTATCGGCGATCGTTTATGCGATAGATGACCCGAATCGTTAAGGGCTTCTGTTTCCCCTGCGCACGCGAAACGCACGCGTCCCGATCGAGCCTCGCGATTAAACTCGCACCGGTACTCGCGCGGCTTCGCGCGTAATTTTCGTCGCGACCGTGTTCCAGAGATACCAATTTCACGACATACGAGATCCAATTGTCGATAGATCCCGATGTTACGGAGAAAAAGCGACGGTAATTGGCGGCGTTACACGTGTACCGATATTGCGTTGCGAGTCAATATGTTGTCGGTAAGTTGCACATTCTACAGATCAACGCGAAACGTTCGCAGTGGCAACAATTTTTGTCCGCCAACATCTTCGTACCAATATTAATTCGTACATCCGTTCACACCAATGCGAGAAATTTTCGTCACATTTGCAAATTGTTAGCATTTTTTAAATTGGCGTAGGAGTAGTTCGTTTGTGAAAACGTCAGCTTTTTGGGTAATCCTTAACTGGTATGCCTATTAAAACTTACGTCTGTAAGATCGTTAGTAATTATTCATTTATCTCTATTTTCCAAGTTCAATTTCAGTAACTGAATATTATACTATTATAAATGAGAAAAGGATGACAAGCTCGTAAAGCGTGCAGAAAGTAAAATAGAGATGAATAAGTAATTATTATTAGTGATTTCACGGACCGAAAATACTAGTAAAGGGTTAAAAATTATTCTTTGATATTAGGTTTGTGCATGCAGAATACTTTTTTTTTAAGTAAGACGGTTAATCATAAGCAAATTCATTAAACTACTACACATGGATTTAATTCAAATAGTTTTTATATGATTCTGTATACTTTTCTCCAGCGATTAACTAGTTCCGTTATTATATATTTATAAAAATCATTAATCTTAGTGAAAAATATTAATCTTAAATTTTGCGAATTAATGTTGAACTATTCCTTTATTTATACAGTTTTCTTCATATCCCAGTTCCAATAGCTTTTATGGTACATTTGCTAGATTTGAACTTTTATAAAGAATCAATTTTCTTATCGTCAAATATCACACACCTTCTTAACGCTCGAAGTTGTCTGAAATTTACAAATCAAAGCGAGCAAATTTTCTAGCACAAATTACTAACTTGAGAATATATATATATATATTTTTTTTTTGCTATTTTAACGGTGTTCCGCTAAAATAGAGAATGCTAAAAGGAAAATGCGACGGTGACGCAAATTGCTAATAATAATAGTGTACAATTGTACAAAGAAAGCAATCTAAGCGAACTCATTACACTCGCTAGATTAGGCGTTAAGGGGTTAATAGTTAAATAAAAGATGGTATAAAATTATACCATTATAAAAACAATTTACTTTGGAAAACATTTTCCTGAAATCGTGTCTTAAACCATAAAAATTGTGTGCGCATATAAATATAGGCAAACCGATTAGAGAAGATAAAGGATACGATCCTTCGCAAAGAAAGCTGGAATGTTGTACTCGAAGCAGGTGATAGCGATAAGTAAGAATAAAGGGGTGAAGATAAGAGAGAGAAAGACTTGCAATTAACGGTTTTTCGATCCGATTGGGTCGTTCATTCGATAATCGCCGATCGAATTGGCGTTGTACGTTACGAGGAACTTAGAAATTCCGATAACGCGTACGGTGGTATGCAGGCCGTATGCCAAAACGCTCGAAGCGTGCACGCAGCTATCGTCGTGACCTACGGAATTTATATTTTCTTTGGCCAACGTTCAATGAACAGCGGCCATTCTAGCGGCGGCAATCAGCGGCGAACAGTTGCCTCGAGATTCGAATCGACGAGATCTCGCGGCTCCAACAATGTTGCGGACTGTTTATTCCCTATTAATAGTCAAGATGGTTAGCTCTTGATTGGGAATTCCTTGGTCGTCTGCGCGGTTAGATATACATATGCCGGGTGCAAAAACGGATATCTTTTCAATTAACTGGAATTTTTGGATACGTTGAAGAAAAAGTAGGTAAAGACAGGTTGAAAGTTTTTATAAAAAAAAGATGAAATCAATTAGAACGGTGAGATTCTGGAGAATGTGGTAATTAATTCAAATTAACTCTGCTGCGGTATTCGGGTCATGTTTGACCAATCGAGTTTTCTTTGTTTTAAAATATTCCCTAGTTTTTAAAAGCATACAAAGAAATTGTTATTGATATGTATCACTTATAGTTCCAGTTTTAAACTGGAGTTCTACTTTTCTCAAAGTTAAGAAACTTTTCTAAAGGGACAGCAAAATAAGTGGGTCTGCAAATTTGAAGGACCGTATCAGGGTTAAAAATGTAAGTTAATTATAGTGAAATTTAATTTAAATTGAACTATTTAAATATATTCAAATTGGATGAGTTGTTGTTCAATATATAGAAGTATTGTCCAATTACTATGTATTATTTCTTAATTTATAATTAATCTATTCGCTTTTTCTAAATAGCAATTTCTTTGTTTTTTATATATATCTTCTGTGAATTTTATTTACTATTTTACTCATATAATTTGTACCTTTTAAAATAGTGCTTTTTTAATCGTGCTTCAGTTTCCGATTTATGTATACAATAATTGGCGCTAATTGCAAATTCAGTTTAACTTAAACAAAATTTCAATGAAATTATTAAAATGTCAAATTTTAAACGAACCTATAATTTCTTAACGTAAAGATATTGCACGCGGTGAACTTAATTCGACTCAAATTCGAGTTCAGGCTTAATCCAAATTTAATTTAGTTAAATCGTACCAACTTTTCCGAACCTTCTTCTACATCATAAATTTCTACAAGATGTTATTCTTTAACGAGGCATCCTTGCACGGTAGCACAATGTTGTCGGAATTAGTTGGTATGGTTGAACAATAAACAAGGGTCTGAATGCAAACGGTATAAAATACAAGCGTGTGGATGTAAGAATACGTTCTCTGCGTGGGTTTCCGTGCTTCAATGTGCTTTTGATACTGCCTGAATAGAATGTTCGTCGACGGATTACTCGTGTCAGCCTACGATCGTTACTCAGCGATCCTTTCAACCACAAAACGACTTTTGATCCTCACTCTGCTGTTATACATCATTTCTCTGATATTTTGCATAACAATATGACTCATACGGCCATCCATTCATTTTCGCAAATTATATGCGAACAAAACAACCGCGTAGACGAAAAAATTCTGCACACTATTAGAATTTTTTACATATGAGAGTCGGAATGTAATAGGACATTCTTATAGGATATTCGTAAGGCATTTCTAAATAACTTCCTACGACCCATTCTGGAAAACTACGTTTGAAATTCACGTATGTCTATATTTTAGCAAGTATTAAGATGTATTTGGCAAAATATTCCTATTCTTTTGTCTGAATTAAAGAAATTGTAAATAAGACATTTTGAATTAGTGTTATTGCATAATGAATTTTAGTACGATTCTAAGAGTTTGCTCGACTATAAACGCAAACATGAAACAAATTTCGATCGGTTCATTAATCTCTTATACTACAATAACGAGTCACACATGTTCTATGATTAAAACAAGAAAATATAGTACGGTGAATTAAATTTGAATATTATCTGCGTTCATTGGTTGGTTTTACCATGCTCTACAATTATTTTATTACTTATGTGCGCTTCCGTTAGTTGATCACTGTTTTCGTATCATGTGAAATACAAATCATATGAGTACCATAAGTAATTTGTATTTAACAATCTCTAATCTTGTAGGCGATAGCTAAACTTAAAGTACGAATTCAATTTTACCAATAGTATTCGTTTTTATTGAAGCTACACCATTAATACCATATAATGAAAGTCTCAGCTAAAACGGACATCTTGCTTATTTTCTTTCTACTAGAATATTTTCTAAGTGTCATTGATGTCCGTAATTGATAATAATTATATTAACAGAATTGTTGACAAAGTAAACGATGTCCTTTGAGTCCCGTTAAACTTTATTTATTTTATTCATTCTATGCATCAGTATGTTTCATTGTTACCAGTTTCGATACATCCTCGCTATACTGTCTCTTAGAAATGGTACACAAGGATCCCACAATCCTTTCGTAAAGTGTTCACATGTTCTCAAACGTAACGAATGTTTGTGAAACCATAGTCGCGAGTGTATTCAATTCACGTAATTTCTACTCGTCCCTCGTAACGTCCACGCACCTGTAAACGTTAAGAAACTCCGTTTGCTTTCAAGAGCGACACATACATGCACTTTCCCGACGAGTACGGCGATACCGTGTTCGCAGTACATCTTCGTCTTCGTTTTCGAGCCACGACTTATTGCCATAAGCGCCCGCGTACATCTAGGGCCACTTAAATCAGGCAGGTGCGTGGTGCATAATAAATTGCGAACGTTCTCGATCAGGCCAAGTATTTTATATATATATATATATATATATTTTATATATATTCAGTATTATATTTAGTATATCAGTGACATAGTAAATTGACAAATCTATAGCATGTCATGGGGGGAAATTATACGCGATCAGGTAGAAAAATGCAAGCGGAATGGTGCTGTTTGAGTGGAATTCACAATGTTATTCGTCAGAAAGAAGAATTAGTCAGAAGGAATTCCGTGCGCAAACGAATGTTTCTGTGATAAAAATAAATGCTTTTCCACCTTTCTTCGTATTGCTAAATGGTAAAAATAATTCGCAAGAAATTTATCTACAATTCTACATCATCCACAGATCCCCTAGACATAGTCAAACTTATAGTCAATAATGTACGTATAGTATTGTTCATAATTATTCGAACGACTTTAAAAGTCGATGGACATTCTTACTAATTGATTTGGAAGCTTGGAAATCCAAAAGCTTGTGAATCTAAGTGCTTGAAAATCCGAGAACTTGAAAATTCAAACGCTTGGAAATCTAGAAGCTTAAAGATTCAAACGCTTGGAATTTTAAATGCCGGAAGATCCAAAAAAATGTCGAAGTCTTGGAAACTTAATTGCTTGGAACTTCGAAAGCTGGAAAATTCATACAGTTAAAAATCAGAAAGCTTGGAACTTCTACAGATGCTTGGAAATCCAGAAGCTTGGCAACTCAGATGCATGACAATTGAATACCTTTAAAATCCCATTTAACTTAATTTTGCGACACATAAAACTACAATCACAGAACAACGAGAAAAGTAGTGTTAATTATTCGAATAAGAAATAATTTGTGTTAAAAGTAGCGTAGAAGATAATATATGCTTATCTTTTATAATAACATTTTCGTCGCTCGAGTAACTATGAACGGTACTGTGCATATGCAGTTCAAGAGAAATGATATATTACGTTGCGGTTACAAGAAACAGTATCGTGATGCAAGGAAATAACGAGACTCCGAGTTGGAGTAAAAATGTCCACGCGAACACGTATGGTTTTAGAAAAGATCATGAATACTATTGCGAGCATTCAAGTCAAATGTAGTATGTGTCAACGGTAATCACTGTGTAGAATTACGAGTTAGTTTCATAAGGGACGTCGCAAGTCTAGTTTAAGGCTCATGATCGTCGAATAGATTTTGTCATTGTCGCCAGAGACAATGTCGAAGATCGTCGTCGTACGGTGAATCTTGATACGAGCGATTTTTCGTAACGGCGAACAATAGATTCGCCTCGAATCTACGCCGCGAGACATTTCCTGCACATAAATTCACGACCTCCGTGCGATTTCCATTCAATGAAATTGCTGCTTTCAACCTGTACTTGTATTCGTATAAATCAATCACTTTTTCTATTGCTACCAATGCATTTGTACGCGTGGTACAACTTCCACCGAAATTGGTCGCAAATGGGTCTTGAACTATGCTATGTTGAATTGCCAATGACTCTATTCTTTACGAATACATTGTAGCATTCATTAAATTCATTCGATTATAAGGGGTGTCCTATTTTGAACTTGGAATAATATTGATCGTTTTTAGAAAATTGTGCAGCGTTTTGAAGAATTTGTTGATTACATTATTGCCGTTCAATTTCACCAGTAATTCGAAGAATGAGCTTTCAGTTCATCGGTCGATTGTCGATCGTTACGTAGATCCTGTTTTTTTTTATAAAGTCCTATAAGGAACAATTTAGAGACGCTAATTCTCATGATTTTATCAATCAATTGATGTCATCGAGTTAAGACATGATCGAGAGACCGGCCGAGAAACATTATTCGAAATAAAGCCATTGCTTTACACGATTTCTATACGTTCTTTCATTTTGAGATACTACACGACCACAAGATTTATTCCTGTCAATTATCACAGCCTGTTAAATGATCATTTAATTAATCTATGTTTTTATCAGTTAAGAGTAAACTTGTTTGCAAAAATACGTTTTACAAGAACTTTCCAGTAATTTACTAATTACAATTACAAATATATTATATTAGTATTCGAATTTAGAGGGGGATAAAAAAGTTTAATAACGATAGATAGAAATCACGATTATCAGTACTAATCACACTTTGTTTTGACTCGTAAGCAGTGCTTCAAAGAGGATATTTGCTACTCGGTGCTCTTAATTACACAAATATATTTTATATTTACCTCTGCTATCTCTCTAATTGCGCTACGGTGCAGAAACTATGTAACAATGCTCATGATATCCTACAGGGTCTTCTCAAACGGTTCTATTGCTACTTATTAAAATAGAAGGTGTAATAACCATAGGCTAACCTTTAAATGGTAACGCACTACGTAGATTCGTCGACAAGAATTTCTATTTTTTCATCGTAACGTGATCGTTTTTCGATCTGCCCACTGGAGGCGGTTATAGCAACATGTTAAAGTCAGTTGTAATGTAGCTCGAAAAAGCATGATGTGATTTCGCGCCAGGCCACACCATCAGATAAAACATTTACAAGTCTTAATTAGAAAAATGTAAAATCCGTATCTGTTTCTATTTCCATCGGCGGCGCAACGGTGTCGAACATCGTTGCACAATAGTATGTAATTTAAAATGCATTTATAACATTGTTGCTGAAAATGAAATGCATGTACGTAATTAGTTTGACCAACTTATCGTCCTGCGCAACTCAGTGTACCAATTATATTGTAGAGTTCCGTTCTTTGCCTCTCTGTTTTTGCCCAGTCCAGTTCTTTATAGCTCCGTTTGCGCTATTTTTTCGATAAAACAAGGGTTTCATTCCGTCACAATGGACGCTTCTCGTTACACGTCATATATTTGATCGGTTGGCGTGACTCGTTGCAATTAAGTAGTATTCAGCTTTTTCTTGTTTCAGCAGATTGCAAATGCATGCGTTCGGAAGTGTGTATTATACTTACGCGAAATATTTGCACGTAAATGTGTAGCTTCAGCCCGCAAAAGTGAAGCTTCCAACGAAGTATTACATGTCTAAAATAATGGAAACGAACGTGTTACATGCAGGTTCCACCATTCTACGATCCCGCATAGTATTAGCTTGTTGTATAATTAATATTCTCAATACTAACATTTTCAATAGATTCAGCCGAAAAAATCTGCAGACACCTTGAAATTTCACATATTTAAAAATATACAAGCCATTCGATCATTTGACGAAAATTAATTCATCGAGTAATTAGAATTGAATAGATTCTGAAAGAATAATTATGTATTTTCTACTTGTTTATAACAAAGTGTACATAAATCGATAACACAACTTCACAAAAGTTTACGTGTGTGCACTAAATATACAAAACCTATTGTTATAGCTATATTCACACATTGTTAGATTTTCTACTGCATCTCTGGTACGATATAATTTGTTTACCATTAACAAATTGACATCTTTTAAACTTTTAAAAGCAACTTTATTGATTTTACTGACATGACTGATTATTTCATAATGTCATTAGATTATGTGTGATTAATCAGATTAATACAGATTATTTTATTATTCTATAAAAGGCCATTTAAGAATATCTCTATTTTGTAATTTTATATTTTATGAATTTTTCCATCACTTTTGCTATTCTAAAATATGTTCTGAAATATGTAAAGATTTGAAATTTAAAGTTCGTATGTACTGTGGCGTTTCTTAAAATGCAAATTTCTAATCAAAGTAAGAATCGGAAAGACTGAGTTAATGCATGTTTGTTACTGTTGTAATATAATGTTCGTAAATGAAATTGAACTTATAATGTGTAAATCGAGAGACCTCTTAAATGAAACCCTTTGTTTAAACTATATATACCTCCTCTTAGTATATTTAGCACTAATTTACATATATACTTTAATCCTTTAACTGGGAATGACAAGTTAATTCGTCCTACAAATTATCAATCTTTTAGAAGCAATACTTTATTTTCTCCAAAATTCCTAACTTTCCAAAGCACTGTTATATTTCCGTCAAAAATGCGTTATTTTGGACTTGTAATCGTAACAATTCAAATTCCCCTAACTGATATCAATCTCTTTTTATTAATTTTAAATTCTGCGTACAAATAAGATTCTGACTAAGAAATTCCCCGGTTAACAGATTAATATTAACCCTTTCACAGCAAACATTCACTCATAGTGTGCTAGTGTTGGCTTCGGATAATTAAATTTCATTATCCGACACCATTAATCTTTTTACGTATTTAAAATTCCCATTAGTATCTTGGAGAATATGAATTTATCAGAAGGGTTAAAGATATCTTACAAATTTCTTTGCCTCCCACTTTTCGAAAATTTCACTTTTTTTCCCCGTCAACTTATACGCTAGCACCCCCTCCCCCCCTCCCTAGTCAAAAGTGAACTTTCTTGGAAGTGAATTTTTTTTTTCGCCTCACAGAAATGAGTGTACCTGGTATAGATGGAGAAGATATGGTTCCGGTGGTGGTCAGGAGTGCTCGTAAAGATTAATAACCGAAACATTGATGTTATAGAAACGGTCCGTGAACAGCGTGAACCACGTGTTATCGTTTTTCACGATCTCTTCAATCGCCGTGTTGCTTTTTACTTGCAAGCCAGTTGAAATTAAGTTCCATTGCAACCCAGTTGGCATGGCGTTTTCTCCCTCTGAGAATGGAGTTCGTTAATGTTACTTAAAAATTAGTCATTGTAATGCAGCGAAAATAGTTAGTGTTAAAAATGGAACGCATAAAAATGTAATTTTTTCTCTATTTTTGCATATTTTCGAGTGTGACGCTAATGTAACCGTTTGAATCAGATAGCATTGGGGGGACGGTCGCGATTATGGCGCGTGATCGTGAGAGGATAATTAATTAAAAAAGAAGAAACGTAATTCGAAACAATTAAGTCGGAGAGGTATATACTGTGCGATATTAATTATATTTTGCAGAAGAACAGTGTTAAGCCGCGTGAAATATAAAATGCAGATACGTTTGTTTATAGGTAACTGCGGCGTTCCTCGGTTAATTCGATTATATCTTATAATCCTTAATTGATATCGAGCTAATAATATCCGTTTGTTCATTTGTAATGGAAATAGCATGGTAAATTAACTTCGACTCGCGGAATATTTAACGCGTGCGGTTCTTTTTAATGGAATCCCAGTCCGTATGGAATATGCACTATTAATTAATAGGATTTAATACAAGGGGAATAGTGTGTCAGGTAGAATGTAATAAATTTTAATAAACACCCGAGAGAACAAGTGGTTCTCGCTTTATATCTTCTCAACTTCAACTGTTAACCCTTTTATTGCATTCATAAAGAAACTTACGGTGATTTTGTAAATTATAATTGTACATAATTTGATAAATTTAGGGAAAAATTTACATGTTTCAACTATTACTGTGGTCTTCGAGATCTTATTCAATTCAAATATAACTTAAAAGTTTCATAACTCTGAAGAGTAATTTTAAGCCTTCGGGATTTCGCAAGATTCAATATTTATTCACGAAAACTCAACTACAGTTTTAATGTTCAAAATGCTCCATATTTTCACACATATGAAGCAAATTCGCCATTTGAAAAAATAGTAACGTAGCAATCTCGAATTAATAATGATACCACGAGTTATAAGATTATGGCTCTACATTGATATGTACACCTAGTAAATTTAAAAACACATTCCAAATGATTAGCTCAACTAGAATGATTCATAAATATTATTCCAAGAAATTGCACCACACGTTCAGTTCTTCCCTTTCAAGCTGCAACACGTTCCATAAACCAGAATCATTTGACATAATTTTTTCTTCGATAAAAACTTCACTGCGAAGCTTTACGGTTTCTCATTAAATTTAACAGCACGTCGCATTAATCATTCCGTAACATACCTATCTTCTTCCAACGAAGAAAATAAATTAGGTTCAACAAATTTCCCATTGTACTATCTCACGCAAGAACGTCAGAATCAGGAAAGATCAGATATTGTCACGAAAGACGTTCGAGATTTTATTGCGCTGCGATTAAAGCCGACGACGTTTCTTCCTCGCCCTGCGCGTTCATGGATACCATAGAAATTAATAACTGAAACATCAGCGAAGAAGTACAGGTAGCACACGTGCACACTGTAACACCGGCCATCCTGATGATCTTGACGCTGCCGGTTTTCGCTGGGCGTCCAACAAGATAAACTGCTCCGCCATTATGGGCGACGAAGCGTTTGTCACACGGATGCGCTACTTTGTAAAGGAAGAGCATGAATTGGAATGTAATAGTCGATGGCAGTGGACGTTACAGATTATCCTTCTTTTACTTCGAAGTATCTACAAGGATCATTCAATAAGTGAAAAGAAAAACGATTATTATTTTTAACCCTCTCGTTACAGAGAACATACATTCCCATCCATACGTGATCGGATACTTGTCAGTTTTTAAGCAACTGTATATTGAATTTAATGTTTAGTAATATTTTAACGAATACTACAGTGGCATTATTTAATTATTATTATTTAGTTATTAGTTAATTATGTTATAATTATATTTAATTATTAGCAATATCTTAACAAAATACTATGATAAAAATACTATGCATTCAACAATGGTAACATTTAATTTTTAGCAATGTCTGAAAACTGCTACTGTTTAATCGATTCACCACAGTGGCATCAGTTAATGTTTAGTAATATCTTAAATAATGCTATAGTTTAATGCATTCAACAGTGGTATTCTTTAATTTTTTTGTAATATTTAAAAAAAAATTATGATTTAACGCATTCAACAGTGGCATCATTTAATTTTTCGTAATATTTTAAAAAAATACTATGATTTAATGCATTCAACAGTGGCATCATTTCGTAACTGTAACACAAATTTTTTTTTTATACTAAATTTATTAAGTGTCCAATGAATTATAGACGGAAGCATATGTAGTATTTGAATTAGAACTTGTGTCTCTTTATTTATCGAAAGGTCCTGATAAAAGCTTTAGTTTTTGTTGAGCACCACAGTAATAGTGATCACGCGTGTTTGTAATAAAAAATAAAAACCAGTGATCATTGATTAACGCGATGGTTGACCATTCAGTCTATGGCGTTATCAATTAATATGAATTACAGTTAATTACGGTTTCTTCGATTTAATAAGAGCGCAGCCAGTTTAACTGTTGCGCGTGACGGAGCATGAAGCCATACATTGTCGTGAGTACTGTTTCGTTTAATCCTCGATCCCAACGTTTCCGTGTAATGAGAATATTGGTACGCGGTACATCGTATATGTATATGATTCGTTGTTCAGTTTTCGGAGTAATCTGGCATGTTCGTGATCGCATGTGCATTTCATCAAATGTGTGGTGAATGTACAAAGTCATGTCAGTTCAAAGAAGAAATATTTCAAAATTACATAAGAACACCTAATTATTAAACCTTACCCCGCAAACGTGTTTTCGATACTCTTCAAGCGTAAACATGAGTAATCAATATTTGGCACATTTTACAATGAGTCAAAGTTTTTAATGAGGTCCAGAAAAATTCATTCATCTTTTTTAAGTATTCTATATAAAGATTACAATAACAAATTTGACAAATTTTACGCAACTCTCCGACATTTTAACTTTGAGTATTTATGTATTATATAAAATACCTATTTTGTAGGATATCTGTTTAGATTATGCTGTCAATGTCCGTAAAGCAAGTGTTAAATAAGTGCAATATGAAACGCGTTTTTCACGAGTAAAAAAAATTTTGAAATTCCGAAAAGAGTAACTTAGTGGTAACAAAGAATTATTCGACAAAATTACCTACCACAGATTATGCATAATGATAATGTCGACATTTTACATTATCGTTATTTCTCTTCTGACAAATTTGAATTCCTCTGAACAACATTATTCGTGTGAAGAGCGGCGTTTGTACGGTTCTTTATCGCAGAAAATCTCTACAATACAGCCAAGTATATAGTAAATTCCTTTGCAACGAGCAATATCAAAGGTTCATAGATGGATTTCTACAAAAATCCTGACTGCAAAGGCGTGCTCTAAGATGGTTGCAAGAAAATCTGTAACTTAATCCTACTTGTTCACTGTCCTTCGTCTTTTGTAGTGGTCGAGTGGGTCTTCTGGTATCGTGTAAACGGCAATCAGGTTGCGACCAAGTTGCAGTAGAAACGACGTTGAGCGGTCGCCTACTGAATTCAACTTTTACTATACAGCCAGTGAACGAAGAAACGAACAACTGTTTCTCCATAGGATGATTACTCTCGCACGTAAAATATATTGAGTTGGTTTAGTGCAACTTCTTGTTATTTGTAGCTCACTCGATGATATTTCCTACTTCAAAATCCGCAGAATATGGCGTCGAACAATGGTGAAGTTTAAACCGCGGACCATGGAGATAGTTTCCCAGGCATTCCTTATATATATTTGCAACCGCGGACCATGGCGAGATTTTCCCAGGCATTCTTTATATATATTTGTACCGCGGAACATGGCGAGATTCTCCCAGGCATTCCTTATATATATTTGCAACCGCGGACCATGGCGAGATTTTTTTTTTTTTTTTTGATGATGAGTAGAGAACAGGTGGGACTGACGTCGTTCCCGCCAGATAACCCTGTTCCTATAGCTGTTCCTGTAAGCTCATGGCCCACTTACCAGCTAGAGATGAAAATAACAATGGTGTTACCAGAATAACGTAACGGAATATCAAATTGAAAAAACGAAAATAAGAGTGGAAAAATTTTCAAAACAACCACTTCATGGAGGAAAAGGAATGTAGAGAAAAGGAACTAAAAGATAAGGAAGAGAAGAAACAGAATTTACAACAAATGAGGTGGAAGGAACGATTCCACATTGATGCAAGTACAGCGATACATCGTGTAGTAGCAGAGCTGGCCAAAGTATGAGGCGCTCTGACAACCATCAATCCAAAGAAACCGCAGGACAGGTAGCAGCGGTCAAGCCTGTATCATTAACGGAAATGGGACCTTGATTCGGTATGGAATAGTGGAAGCATTATAGGAACCGGTACATTGCACTAGCGGATTCAGGTGCCCTGAAACGTTGTAATTTTCAATAAGTTTGTTGATAAATGTTTTGATTAACGGGATAGAAGTTAAATTATGCAGTTCAGCAGTGGAGAAACGAATCGGTTTGTCAAAGATAATTTTTAATACCTTATTTTGAAAAACTTGTAAGGTGCGTTTAGTAGTGTTGGGAATACAATTCCACCAGACCTGAGCCCCATATGTGAGCACAGGTCTAATGCACATTTTGTATATATTTAGACGGATGCTTTTGCTAATGGCCGATTTTTTGAAGGAAGACAAGTGCAACGCATTTAGCACCTTCAAAGCCTTGGCAACCCGGTCAGCCGCCGCGGGCCGCCAACTTAGCCTCCTATCGAGAACAATTCCCAGGTATCGAACCGTGTCGGACCAGGGAACCGTGTGACCATTTATCTTAATATTTGACGTTCGTACACCTGCAATTTGCACCGGTCTTCGCGCAAACAAGATAGCCTCAGTCTTATCAGAGTTTAATTGTAGTTTCCAAGATTCGAAGAACGAAACAACATCATTAAGATAAGTTTGTAGCCTGCAGATCGCAGTTGCAGTACAATAGGAAGAGGTGTATAAGGCGGTGTCATCAGCAAATAAAGCCAGTTGACAACGCGATGATGACTGCGGAATGTCATTTATGAAAATGTTAAATAAAACTGGGCCGAGGATAGATCCTTGTGGAACACCCGCCGATACTGGAAGTAACGTGGATTTGATACCAGGAGTAGAAACATATAAAAAACGGTTTGAAAGGTATGATTGCATAAGCCGAACAAACCCGAGATCAAACCCAATGAGATGCAATTTATACAACAAGGCATGGTGCCAAACGGTGTCAAACGCTTTGGCCAAGTCAAGCAATACCAAAACTGTACAGCGTCGAGTATTTAAGTCGTGCGTGATAGCCTGTGTTATACGAGCCACCTGCGCAACAGTGGAATGGTTCCGTCGGAAGCCAAACTGCTGGTCGATAATAATATTGTTTTTCATTAAGTATTCAGATATCGCTTTATGTATGCAGCTCTCGAAGACTTTACCCACTATGGACAACAAGCTAATCGGTCTGTAGCTAGAGACTACAGTTTTTGGTTTACCCGGCTTGGGTATGGGAGTAATTTTAGCAATTTTCCAAGAGTCTGGAAAATACCCAAGTCGCGCAGCAGCACGAAAGATGTAAAACAGATTACGATAAACTTTCCCGCTAGCATTTTTTAGCATAAGTGAACTTATGCGATCGTGGCCAGGGACCTTGCGGCTACCCATCCTCCTCACAACACCAGCAATGAATGCAGGGGAAATGACCGATCCTAGAGCGAAGCCATTCGAACATAAACCAAGCCCTGTCATAAAGTCGGCGACAATAGAGGATTTTGGCGAGCTCAGACAGGATGCTGAGTTATGAACGGAAGCAAAATGTTCGGCAAGGGCCTCAGCCTTCTGTCTTTCAGAACACGCGACAGATGAGCCCAAATTGAACGGTGGTAACAGGCGCGAGTTAGGGTCACGAGTAGTGACCTTATAAGTTTGCCAAAACGTAGGGTCAGACTTTTTGAAGGAGGCAAGACGATTTTCCCAGTCCAAGTGCCTCAGTTGGGAAATTCTAGTTCTTATGGTCCCGCAAATATCTGCGACGGCCTTGTTTAACTGAGAGCAGCGAAACTGCGCCTGCTTCCTCGTCCTGCGCCTCAGTCGGATTAGAGATTGGAGTTGCGGATCATTGATAAGGAACTTGTGTCTGCCCGATCTAGTATCGACACGTATCGAAGCACGCCGTTGACATGCGTGCAGAAAGGAGGAAGTTGACTTAATACAGTCGTTGATGTTTGATTCAGAATTAAAAAATTTCCGAATCTGCATATTGCAGGTTAATTTTTGATAGTACTCCCAGTCAACAGCGGTATCGATACCTGATGAGTGGCCTGACATATCAGATTTGGTGAGGATAACAGGAAGGTGGTCAGAATTTCCATAATCGTCATGGACTGTACAAGTAAGTGAATAAGGGCAGGATGTAATGTAGAAGTCTAAAGTGGATGATCTTCGTCTATGATCATGACGAGTGAATTCTTGCGGAAATGTAATTTGATACTTTGATTTCAGCATATGGTTATATAATATATTACCACTACGGTTGTTTGAATAATTATTCCATGACTTATGACGGGCATTAAAGTCACCACCGATAATAACAGAGGCCTCCATACGCACAAGTTGCTCATAATCCTCAGCCGAAAGAGGGCTTGACGGAGGTACATAAACCCCACCAATGACAAGCTTGCGATGGTCAATACCTATAAAGCAAGCATCGCATTTTAAATTATTTGGCTTTGCTAGAACAGTAAAATTGATAGAATTATTAATAACTATAGCAACACCCCCACCACGAGAAGCTCCAGACCGATCATCACGGATAACCGTGTATCCAGGTAAAGAGAAAGAGAGGTCGGGCTTAAGCCACGTTTCGGTAATGATGAAAATATCAACCTGCAGCCCCGCTACCATCAGAATTAACTCATTTCTTTTGGATAATAGAGAACGAGCATTCCATAAGACCAATTTTGGGAAAGCTCTCATTCAGTCCATTTGACCAAAAACAGACCAAAAGGCCTGTAGTTTTTCAGCGTTAGAACTGCAAGCACGAAGCCTTGTGATAAGGATCTGAGTGACAGATAGTATTTGATTAAGATTAACCAGTGATTCGAGTTCAGCAATAGAATTTTTGATCTCCAGTAACGTACCGACACCACTATCTGCAAGGATGTTCCTGGAAGTGGAAGGGTCGAGTTGCGAGGTATTCTTACCAGCAAGCACATCAGCGTAGGTGCCTCGCCATGCACTGGATGGAGGAACGATAGGAGGTGGAGGAAATAAACCAATTATAGGATTTTTTAAGGCAACACCTCGTTGCTTCGGTACATTGCTACTGCGACCCGCAAGATAGTCAGTCAACGACTTGCACTGAGAATAATTGGCGGTATGGTCACCACCACAGTTAACACATTTTGGAGGGGTGTCAAGCGATTTAGAGCATGTAGACGTGTGGTGATCCCCCGCACACTTGACACATCGAGGTGGAAGATTGCAATTTGAGGCAGAATGGCCATACCTTTGACATCGGAAGCATTGAGTATGCCTACGGTTTGAAAGAAATTTGTCCCAATAAACTCGAATGCTGAATAGATAACCCACTCTCTGAACTTCGCCAAAAGAAGTACCAGGGGGAAAATTGACACGATACAGGGTATGTCCAAATTTATTATTATTGCGTTTAATAATGGAACAAGAAATCGGGTTAAGCCCACAGAGTTTAACCTCATTCATCAGCTCATCCGTCAACACCTCAGGTAAGCCTCTCAGGACAAGACTGAGTGCCTTCTCGCCATTAGGAGTGAATGTAAAAAACGGAACATCCCCCTGACGTAGCTCATCTTTAACTTGGTTGTAATGTTCAATCTTATCAAATTGCAGGCGAATACGGTTACCAAGATATTTAATTTTAAATGTTTTACCATAAGTGGCTGTTAGTTCTTGGCTAAATTTAGCAATGTTATAAGAAAAATTAGAAATATGTAATGGAGGAGGCTTTATTGCGGTACGATTACTAGTACGATTCGCAGAATTAACAGCACGCGGCAGCTGTCTAGGTAAAGGCGGCGATTTCGAGCCAATGTTATTATTTTGGACAGAAGGTACAGCCGAGTTCCGGAATGCGGCAAGAATTGTAAAATGGTTACAAATCGGCACCGTCGGCAAATTTTCAACTTCCATGTTATTGTTGTTATCGTTCGCGCATGAGCCACCGTTGGCTGGAGCCGGTACAGTTCGCTCAACAGTGGAACTTGACGAATCACGTACAGCCTGAGATCCGCTGGATCCGCGGGGGCATCGAACACGCGACTTTTTAGATTTAGAGCTATTCACAACCGTAGTCACAGAATCCAATGAACCTACACTACTACTTGCGTCGCGCATTTCGACCGCAGGAGTCAGATCAAGTTTAGAAACAGACGTAGCCCGCAAATTTCCATCAGTACCACCTGTAATACTTACCGGCAGATGTTGAGTGCCCAAATGACCCTCATTTGCCACGCCACTCCGGGCGGTAGCAGAAAACTCACCCACAGTTAGTGTTTCAGCTAACCTCTGAATGTTTTCCGAAGACAAGGCTGGACCAAGGCGCCTCACAGGAGTTGCCCGGCCATAGAAGACAATCCTCTTAACTCTAGCATGCCCCTCCTTCTTTGGGGGTGCCAGACTCAGTAAAATAACAAAATTAAACGGAACAAATACTCAAAAGTATAACCGAAAAATAAAAAGAAAACACATGGCAACAAATGAAAAATAGCCAGAAAGACACAGAACAACGCATAAGACGCAAGACGCACCGATCGCAAACACAATCGTCACCGCCAAGAGTCCGTGTGAAACTCGACCGCGGACCATGGCGAGATTTTCCCAGGCATTCTTTCTATATATTTGAACCGCGGACCATGGCGAGATTCTCCGAGGCATTCGTTATATATATTTGCAACCGCCGACCATGGCGAGATTCTCCCAGGCATTCTTTAGATATATTTGCAACCGCGGACCATGGCGAGATTTTTCCAGGCATTCTTTATATATATTTGCAACCGCGCACCATGGCGAGATTCTCCGAAGCATTCTTTATATATATTTGTACCGTGGACCATGGCGAGTTTCTCCGAGGCATTCCTTATATATATTTGCAACCGCGGACGGTGGCGAGATTTTCCCAGGCATTCTTTATATATATTTGCAACCGCGCTGCATGGCGAGATTCTCCGAAGCATTCTTTATATATATTTGTACCGCGGACCATGGCGAGATTCTCCGAGGCATTTCTTATATATATTTGCAAGCGCGGACCGTGGCGAGATTCTCCGAGGCATTTCTTATATATATTTGCAACCGCGCACCATGGCGAGATTCTTCGAGGCATTCCTTATATATATTTGTAACCGCGGACGGTGGCGAGATTTTCCCAGGCATTCTTTACATATATTTCTACCGCAGACCATGGCGAGATTCCCTGATGCATTCCTTATATATATTTGCAACCGCCGACCATGGCGAGATTCTCCCAGGCATTCTTTAGATATATTTGCAACCGCTGACCATGGCGAGATTTTCCCAGGCATTCTTTATATATATTTGCCACCGCGCACCATGGCGAGATTCTCCGAAGCATTCTTTATATATATTTGTACCGCGGACCATGGCGAGATTCTCCGAGGCATTCCTTATATATATTTGCAACCGCGGTCGGTGGCGAGATTTTCCCAGGCATTCTTTATACATATTTGTACCGCGGACCATGGCGAGATTCCTCAATGCATTCCTTATTAATATTTGCAACTGCCGACCATGGCGAGATTCTTCGAGGAATTTCTTATATATATTTGCAACCGCGGAGCGTGGCGAGTTTCTCCGTGGCATTCCTTTTATACATTTGCAAGCGCGGACCATGGCGAGATTCTCCGAGGAATTCCTTATATATATTTGCAACCGCGGTCGGTGGCGAGATTTTCCCAGGCATTCTTTATACATATTTGTACCGCGGACCATGGCGAGATTCCTCAATGCATTCCTTATTAATATTTGCAACTGCCGACCATGGCGAGATTCTTCGAGGAATTTCTTATATATATTTGCAACCGCGGAGCGTGGCGAGATTCTCCGTGGCATTCCTTTTATACATTTGCAAGCGCGGACCATGGCGAGATTCCCTTAGGCATTCCTTATATATATTTGCAAGCGCGGACCATGGCGAGATTTTCCCACGCATTCTTTATAGATATTTGAACCTCGGACCATGGCGAGATTCTCCCAGGCATTCCTTATATATATTGGCAACCGCGGACCATCTCGAGATTTTCCCATACATTCTTTATATATATTTGAACCGCGGACCATGGCGAGATTCTCCGTGGCATTCCTTATATATATTTGAACCGCGGACCATGGCGAGATTCTCCGTGGCATTCCTTATATATATATATATTTGCAAGCACGGACCATGGCGCGATTTTCCCAGGCATTCCGTATGTATATTTGCAACCGCGGACGATGGAGATAGTTTCCCAGGCGTTCCTTATATATATTTGCAAGAGCAGAATTTATGAGGGACAGGTGAATAGGTCTTTGTTATTGAAGTACAATTTCTCTATGGTTGCTTGTCCATTAAGTTACATTTAAATTAAACTTTCTTGATATGATTGTGTAATTTGTATTCACGATTTCATAAGATCGTAATATTCTCTTCTGTTAATTCGCTATTATGGGATTTTTCTAAACTTTCTTGTCACACATTTACCTCTCGAAGTTCATAAAGTTAACACTGCAACTATCAAGTACAGTCGAAATGACTGACTACAAATTTACCATAAAAATTACATAAAGCAACAGTGAACTATTTAGGATATTCAGTAATTTTCTGTGCAAAATATAAATGATGATTTATGGTACTTGAATCGTACGAGTCTTGCATATGTCCACAATTTTTTATGTCTTTGGTACAAATAAGTATACTTTTGTCGTCGATAGTTCTAGTGTTAATGATGCATATAGATGTATCGAATGGACAAGTACGTGTAGTGTCTACAGAAGATGTTGTATAGTTAAATGACATCCTGTATATTTTTCCAATTACATAAACTCGGAGAAGTGCGGTTTCTATAAAAATGCAATAATCTACGGCTACTATTATTCATTTTTGCTCATCGATCAAGTCTAGTAGCTTCTCCTAATGACATCATTAAATTGCGCTTATGCTGGTTGCAAGTACCCACAACGGAATGTTCTAAAACGTGGCTCGTTAAGTGGTCACGAAGACAAAGAGTTTCCCATGGCGAGCGGTTGGCTTTCCAGCCGTTGGCTAGATAGAAACACTTCCACTTCCTTCGACTGACAATGGAAGGCTTTCAGCCTTCTGGATAATTCGCGTCGAGACGAGCAATTAAAGTCTCACCTGCGTGCACCTTAGCTTCTAATTATCCTGCTCGGTACACTAACTTTTCTACACTCGGTGTGTCAACTCGACCACATTTTACCTGAATAAATAGAAATCACGGGATCCGCGGAAGATTGCATCTACTTTCGAGGTATTAGGTTTCAGGGCTGTTGGTATTTATTCAGCAATGTTGTTATCTGATAACTGCTTCACTGAAAGGTGGAAAGATGGAAAGATGGAATAATGTTTGCATGGCGCAACGATTCTGATTGTATCTTGGAAAAATAATGCAAATCTTGCAAAGGGTTAAGTCTAGTAAACAACATTGAAACCTTCATAATAATACTACATTGCTGTTTCGGTCTGATGAGTTCAAAGCAGTTGCCCGTCTTTTAGCATCGAATAGGTCGTTTGTTATTTTACGTACACTATCGTGCATAAGTATTTGGCAACTTACACGTTGTTATAAAAATGTGGATTATACTGTTAGTACAAGCCGCTATTACAAGTTTCGCCTACGTTTGCTTTCATATTAGATGGCCATATAATGTCTATAAACACTAACAAATATTTTTACTTATCGCAAGAGTTAATATTAGAGTTGTACAAGAATTCGATGTTCCTTATCACAGAATTCAATGCTTATTGAAAAAATCAAATACAATTTTAACTTCAAGATAATGTTGTCCAAAATAGTTTTCGAAATATTGTTTCAAGTAACCTTACCATTATTGTGTAAGACTGTTTCCTATTTATCGGACAACAGATTGAGTTCTAGACTTTACAGATTACGGAAAAGTTGTGTGATTTAATTTGACGGCATTGAATTGATATGTATGCCTGTTATAATCGTAATGCTTATTATTTACACGATTTCGGTGTCAGTGATTTTGCAATTGTAAGAATCTCTTTTTAATAATCTGCAGGTAAAGTAATGCAGACGTTACGCGTTATCTTTGCCATCTAATATTGGCACGTTTGCACGTACGACGAGTTAATAACGTAGCATTATCTTTGCGTAGCTCGAGGATTAATCATGGAATTAGTTAGTTATTCAAATATTTCTCGGCTTCGTTAATGACCGCAGACTTGTTGGATGTAATGCCGTGGCGTGTATAGTGCGCGTTTTTTCCCTTGCATTTCATTCTCGTAGCCCTTGTTTCCTATACACGTGGGAGAAGATCGACACCTTTCATCGATTTACCAATTACCAGTAAATTATACGTTTCCTTCCATACGGTTAAGCTAGAAAACTCAACTACGTTCTAATGAGGAAAATAGCTTGCATTTCGAATCTTCCAAGCCGATCTTACGAGCAGTGTTGACTTATTCGCTTTATCCTGATGGATCGTTGGCGAGACGCTTGTGTTCATTATGTGCCTGTAATTACAAAGCTTTCCGATGTGTAGAATTGAATTATATGTTTAATGGAATCGTTAGTTGGTCGTAGAGTGTTGTACCGTTGATTGCGAATATGTTTTTTGCGCTGTTTCGTAATGGAAGAGAAAAGATTCAGAGAAAGAAATACAGAACTCAAAGATTTCTAATATTAGCGAAGCATTAGTCAACGATTACGAATTTTTGTGTAAATTCTAATTCTTACATTGTTCTGGGATAAATAAATAATTACAGTTTTTTTTTAATGAAGGTTGAACTTGTGAAATGTTTCGAACTTAGGGTAGATATAGGTAATATGGAATTTTGTAAAATCTCGATAATTAAATAGCGAATTTTACCGACAATCGCGTATATGAGTTCCTCATAAACAATAACACATCATGCTAACAATTAAGCATCTGTTGAACTTACATTATTGAAAAAGAAACGCTTTTCTCTTTCGCGGTGTGCAAAAATTTCTGAAAGGCGAGTTAAATACTTAAATATCTTAGTGAAGCTGAGTTAAAAAGTATTACTTTTATATGATTCATCATTCACTATGACTGTTAAAAAATAGTTTAAATAAACATACAATACAAATTTGTTACGTGTTTCATATCGCGTACCCCACTTTTGCGAACTGCTAAATTTCACGTTTGTTAGCTTTCTCGCTGACATTAAATATTACTGTGTATTACTTCTTTGTCCCATCACGTTGATTTTCTTAGAAAGGATAAATCCCTCTATTTTTTCAGGCAACGTTTTAAAACCAGGTGTTCCGTGTTACCAACGTTTACCCTATAGATCCGCGTCTTTGTTACCAGCGTCTTGCTACAGAGATGTGAATTAATTTATAGAGCGTGAAATCACGCGGATGTTCTTTGTGATGCCCGGCTATATCGAATCATAAGCATTCTTGGGCATAATTGCGACCTTAAATAGTCGTAAAAGGTGTTTAGAGAGCGATAAAGCTCGGGGCCAAACGATGAGAGAACCGGAATCACGCAGCGGCCGATCCTTTAGCCGTATGCGATTCAGGTAGGCAGACCGTGTTTTATTGTTATTTTATTAATCGAAGCTGTCTGGTTATTGAGTAGGCAGTCAGTACATACACGGCCTCTCGTAGGTAGCGAATAAAACAGCGCGTGCAATGCATGATCAGTTGCCTACGTGTACGCCTTTTGTCAGCGCGTCAAGCTAAACCAGTATTGTAAACTCAATGATTTCTCCGCTTCGACTTGGTGGAATCTTGACTCTGCGAAGGCTGTCTTTAATACGTCTTCGATTACGTTTGATATTTTCGCGAAATTCTATGTTCTTCTTTAATCTGTATGTAGGGTAAGCGACCCACGTACTGTCACTGTTCCTATAACTGCCACTTTAATCCGTTTATTTAATAGCAAAGTAACGTATGAAGAATCGTAGGTAAACAAATTTGCATACTAAATTTGGATTTCGATTTGCGTAACAACACATAGACATTGTGCATTCGTTTACACTTAATATTTGTAACGAAATATTAGGAAGTAAATATGCTGTTGAACATTGGAATGTGAGCAATATAATTATAAGGTATGGAACGTGTGATAATTCAGTAAAACGATACGTTTACTATACATCTTATATCTGTTACACAAACTGGCGTGTTAATATATGTAAAAACGTGTTCCTGTTTAAATGAAAAGTTTTCAAGTGACAGTACGAAGGACATTGGACTTTGTTGTACATTTTCAATTACGTAGTAATGAATTTATTATATATAACATATCAAGAAAATGTTCATAAATAAAAGAGCGGTTGAACAATATTATAATTATAAAATTTATAAAATAGATTATAAAATACTCTATTATAAAATAGTCAAATAAAGTTACGCGGCAACCTTAAAGTGGCAGTAATTGGTACATCTACCCAATATCACAAAGGAATTTTAGGTTTAGAAATGGGCTCTGTGCGTTCGTTGTTGTACATTATCGTTCATAAGCATTTAGACACTTGCACATTATTGGAAACACGAGTACAAGAAATATATTAGGTGTGCCAACAAGTAATTCACTGTTTCTATATAAAGTTCAACGTACAGCTTAAATTCAAAATATGCTACGATGTTACAAACATGAATTGACAAATTTTTGTTTTATAACGCGCAAATATTAAAGAATAACATCGTTTATATTTAAGGCAGAATAAATACTTGATTTTGTTAAAAATAAATATTGAATTTGACAATAAAAATGGACTGGTACACCTCGGTGATGATATTCATTGTTACACCTAATGCTTCAGGTAATACTTTGAAGGGTAACATTAAAGGATGATGTATTTATTCACCACTTTCGAAAACATCCAAGACATTCAATCAGTTGCTCTATCTCGCACTGTTAAAAAGATATCGCGAAAATAAAAGTCGTCAGGAGTACTATAGATTAGGAGATCAAGGGTGAAATCAGTCCTTAAAATACCATTTGCTCTTCGGTTTTTTTAAAAATAGCGTCGTAATGGTGCGAGATACAGCGAAACGTTTCGTATAAAAAATATTCAGCTTTTAGCGCTGTATTATCCTATCGCAAAAAAAAATCCAGGCAAAGTTGCATGTAAAAAATGAAAAGATTGCTAAAATCTTGGGAAGTTGATTTCAACCTCTCTGTCAATAAAAAAATTACTCCGCGTACAGTCCATTATGCTCTACAAGCTCGCGAACGTTCATTTAGATCAGCACTTTTTTTTTGAACTCAGGATCGTGTTTTGTGAATCTCGCTGTAAGTGGTGTCACTATAGTAAAAGTTCAAGAGTATATGAATAGTTAATATCGATAAAATAGAAAGTTTATGTAAAAGTTATTGGCATATATTGTAATTAGTTTTTGGAGTTGACGGTGATTTACAGTTGTTATCCTTTGCGTGGTGTTGTGAAATAGGGTACCGTTAACGATGAGAAATTTTCTTCCTCTATTCACCGTTATAAATTTGTCGAACACTTAGATCCATTTGATATGCGTGCATTTGATTAAGAATCGATTTCTCTGTAGATTAATATGCCTACTCGCTTTCGAGTTTGTAAACGTCGATGCTGTCAATAGTAACGTTCTGGAAAGCATGATAAATCTCAAATGCTTCATATGTTTATTTCTTTCTAGCACTCCAGAAATACATTATTTCTTCGTACACGTACAGTTGGTCACAGAAGTATCCGGCTGCGTTAGATATCTAGTAGATTTTATGTAAAGTTATATCGATGAAATCGTATACCAATGAAACAGAAAGTGATTTCGAAATTTGCTATGTGAAACATCATAGAAACTGCTTCTATCGTCAATAATGATCTAGGGTAGATGTACCACGTACTGCCACTTTAAGGTTCGCGCGTAACTTTATTTAACTATTTTAGAACGTCGTTAACATAAAGATCGTTCCAATTTGGAGCATAATATTGTTCAACCGCTCTTTATTTATGAACATTATTTTAATATGTTCAATATAATAAATTCATTACTACGTAATTGAAAATGTACAACAAAGTCCAATGTCCGTCGTACTGTCTCTTGAAAACTTTTCATTTAAATAGAAACACGTTTTTACATATATTAACACGTCAGTTTGTGTAACAGATATAAGATATATAGTAAACGTATCGCATTACTGAATTATCACACGTTCCATACTTTATAATTACATTGGTCACGATTTAATCTTCAACAGCACATTTACCTCCCAATATTTATTTACAAATATTAAGTGTAAACGAATACACAATGTCTATGTGTTGTTACGTAAAACGAAATCCAAATTTAGTATCAAAATTTGTTTACTTACGATTCTTTATACATTACTTTGCTATTAAATGAACGAATTAAAGTGGCAGTTACAGGAACAGTGACAGTACGTGGATGATTTACCCTAGCTAATATTCAGTGGACGCAGCTTCTGAAAACATGCCTATTTACGTGCACAAAGACAAAAGGCGAAAGATTTGTTTAACCCTGTACTAATTGTGAATCATTAGAATTTAGTAGCTTGAGAACGCCTGAATTACTAGGCTGTGCACTTTTATGCAAACTCATACTTCTATAAATGAAATTGAAGACATGGAATTTAAATAGCGTTACGTGCATTCTGTGCACAGTTGAATTTCTCATTAATGCATAAAAATTCGTAGTCTAGCGATTATTTATAGTTTACGTTACCTCCTTGGCAAAGTTTATCAATTTAGACCTGGTACACCCTGTGTGTTATAGCATAAATGTAGAGGAAGTGGTCCAAATATGGGCTAGCGTCTAAATATGGGCTAGTTAAAGTATAGGGATTATTAAGTGCTGTCCTGTGCCAAGAACGGCACAGAACTACGGCTAAAGGACAAATAAAGTTGTACGGAAGAAATAGTAACCACCGTTTGTTATATTAACGTGTACTGTTGCAAACAGTATCATTGTTACGAATTTCGCGATCATAGAAGTTTTCACAGGTATGTTTGTTTCATTGTTCTAAGAATTATATGGTGAAGTAAGAATTAGTTTGCTATGGACAATATATTGCTAGCATTGCGGGTTTTTTTACCCACTTTCAATAAAGAGAACAGTTTTGCTGTGAAGAAAACAATAGTTTTCATATTTATTGTAGATTATTTTATGAGTGACCTATATTTTGACCATACATTCAAAAAGGAAATTTTTACCGTTACTTTAAATTTGTAATTTGTAGCAAACATTACCTTTGTTCAACATATTTCAATTTTACGTCATGAAGTTAACACGTGAGAGATATGTATTGATATGTGAACGATTAGATATCTTCAATAGGTTACGTAATAAACGCTAAAATAAAATGGTAGCCCATGTTTGGACCACTTCCTGTACGCATTTCCTTTTTTCCTCACATCAATACAATCACACGTGGACATAAAACTAGTAAAATATATTAGGTAATATAAATATTAAGTGAGGTATCATTTATCTCCTAGATTGATATTCTCAAATACTTTTCCTAATATTTATGCTAACCGAAGTCTCTTTCCTCCCTGTTTCTTTTTCCACTCTTCTTCTTTCCTCCCTTATTTCATATTAAATTTATTTAATTTTCCCATATGTCTTTGATTCGAAGGGTAACATTTGGTATCTCAAGAGCCTTAGTATTTTTAGTTGGTTCCATATTATCGTGTTTGATCAAAAACGGTTTGCTACGGGTAGTATTTGTCTTTTAGCTATTTACTTCTTGTATCCCCATCAGAAACGAAATAGCTAAATAACCTTTATCATCTCCACGATAAATGGATGAAGTTTGCCAATTCAACTGATCCTGGATATTATTCAATACCACTCGAATGATCATGGACAACCTCGAGTATCCTTGAAAGTCACCATGTTCTTAATGTTGTTCTGGTTTTTCGACCCCTCGCGTTCTTTCTCTTTCGCAAGTTCGCGGATCTTTTTCGTCCCGTTCACCGGAGGGCGATCGATAATGTTCGTAAAACGGGAAACGAGCCTTTCACAGAGGAAACTCCGGCCAGGCAAATAAAATGGATTTCAGGTAATTCATGTTTCCGTTATTGCCTCGGTCCCCGGTGCGCCCGGCGATCGTACGAGGTAAATTGCGACAGGGAAACGATTCGAAGGTAAATGCGGTAAAAATCTTGATCGAGTTGTTCGCTACGAAATACCGTGTCGCCCGTGTTCTTCGTAATTAATTATTGTGGAAACCGAGGTGGTTTGAAATTAGTACATCTGGTAAAATTGAGCAGTTAAAATGGTAAACGATCTAAATGCTGGAAATTTGTATTACGAATTTCAAAATAAAAGTATGAGAGAGTTTAACAAAATTATTAGTTATTATCGCTTTGAATGTTAACGATGCAATATACGAATTGTTCGATGACTGATAGTAAAACACGAAAGAGGGCGATTCTATATGAAAAAGAACAAAAAAAAAAATTCATTCTAAAAAAAGAAAACAAGTTGCAAACATAAAATAACATTTTTTCGTATAAGGCTTGGTTTTCGAGAAAAGGGGTTAAATATGGCTGTGAAACAATAGATTGATTATTATGATTTTCTGTCTTAACTCCTCTCGATTGTTATTGGCGAAATTATATTAAATTAACTACATACTTCGATGAAATCATAAATATCGAACAATTAAAAACTGACATTCGTTTAGGATTTGATAAATTAAAACTGCAATATATGCTAAAAGTGTTCACAGAAATTTAGTTCGCAAAGCAGAATCGTATATTTGAAAGAATGGACGACATCTCCAATTTACAAAGTAATAAAATGTAAATTGCACACGAACATTTTGTTTTATTGCGTATTCTGAATTGTCTAGTATAATAAACACAAGTCTGAGTCGAGTCAGCAATTTATAGCGTGATTCGTAATTCCAGACATAGTCAAATGCACGCATATCCGGCGAATGTTTCAAATCTATTTTCTCGAAAACCAAGCTTCGTATGAAAAAATAATATTCCACGTTCCCGATTTATTTCTTCGTATAGGTTCGTTTTCTTTCCGCTCGTATCACCAGTTTTTCCACCCTTACATCTACATATACGTCGTAAAGTTAATAAAAGTTATATAATTTGGATAAAATATTACGCTTTCCGTGAAAGCAGCAGGTGTCCCAACATTTCTCAACAGAAGTATACATTATGCGTAATAGTTAAAAAAAGTCTTCATCTCTACGATCCCACAACGACGCGCCGCGTCAAACTTCTTCATACTCGACTCATCCCTGCCTTACGAAATAAATCATAGGTAACGGTACGAAACGGTAAATGCGCGTTTGATAATTTAAGGAGAAGGAAACGCGCACAAATACTCTCGGCAATATTACCGAATGTGGTATAATTTACGGCGGTTAGTTGTATATCTCGCGGCTTTTATTGTGAATGTTTCGCTGAACCGCGCATCCGACTTACAATGTTCGCGTTTACCATTGTGTGTCATTTCTCCATGCGGAGAATGGATTATGTAAATACGCTTTTGAAGGATTGTAGGCAGCGGCCGGTCGATAAATCACTGGTAAATCATAAGTGTGCGCGCGCGTGTGCTCGCTATATGGAAATCCGCGAGGAGGAGAAACGAATCCCTCTTTTGTCTACTTACACGCGTCGAGATGTGAATTTCAATGGACGGCATAATGAGACCGATTCATCATAATTTTATGCGTGCATACTGGCAGTGAAAGTTTTATTCGTTCGGATACAGATTTTAGAATCGATAGATGATTGGTCCTCTTAGATCGATTCTAGACAATTACTACCGAAAGGTTGAAGATTTGATAAAATGGAAACTTCTCGTGATCTTTTGGGGGGAGATTATGTTAATTTACAACTGGAGTTGATCATTCCATTGAACGATTTAACGAGAAAGTGGATTCTATAATATTAGGTGTATCGATGAACAATCCACTGTTTTTCAATCAAATTCAGTATAGCCATGTCTGAGGTTCTTAACATTTCTAAACAAGTATTTTCGATAATCAATTTATGAAAGTTTAGTTTGATGCATTTTACTGTTCTTTAGAGAAATACTTTGTAATATTTCTTTTAGATTAATGATTCCTTCCAGTTGTATTTGTACTTCACACAACTTTCTACTTTGTAGTTACTCATTTGCAATTATATTGACTATATTACGAGATGTGTACGCATTAAATCTGGTTACATGTGTACAGCTGTAGTATTATTTAACCGAGACCAACGGATTTTAATCATTTTGTTCAGGCGAACAAACACAGTAATATATTGAAAATGATTTCTATTCGAAGGTAAGCAAAGGAAATGGAAAAAAGCCTACAGCTTTTACCATGAAATAATACATCGAAACAGTGTAATAAAATTGCAGTACTACATGATTCATTGAATATACATATTCATTGGCACTTGTAAACTCTTTTACCAATAACTCACTCGCTATTTCTCACAACCAGAGTATCTATCGTACAGTACTGTGCAAAAGTTTCAGATCAATCGCCAAACAAAAATATTTTCCTATTTTATGAATGCATTTAAAGATTAATTTAAATATTTAGTCCAAAACTAGTAACTAAACTCAAACAATATTGATTGATTTCAAATAATTCATATTTTTTATAACCTTTCACTATTCTCTTAATAATAATACTTTTTCGGGGATTTATGTCGAATGATTAATTTTAATTACCTTTCCATTAAGGAAATTTCCATTAAGGACTACTTTATTCAATTGCGGTGGTGAAAACATGAATTTGCATAAAAATCCGCAGTCTGGCAATTGTTATTGTAAAAATGGGGAACACGAACGGTCGAAAAGTTTTCTATAGTTCTGTACATACCCGCCGCGACGATATCTATGTGTAAAACCTGCCCACTTTCAATTACTCGCGGTTTCATTACGATTTGCAATCGAACTCCTCCTAAGTTTCCCAATGATCGTACCTCGTCTGTGAAACGACGGCCATAAATCCGCCACGAGGTTTCTCTTCGCTACAATCACGGAAACGTTCCTCCGGAAAAATGATCTAGCTTGAAATGAAAGAGAAGAAAAAAAAAGGGAAAGAATTCCACCACCGCGCGCTTTAACTTAAACGTGGCAATTACCAGCACGGCGGGTTCGACAGTGACATAAACACAAAATGGCGTATCTGCGTGAAATCGATAAATTACACGCGGACACGAAACCGAATAACACGAAATGAACGCGGTCGTGAAATCGGTTCTGTTTCGCTCCAGTAATACGTATACTTGGTGCAACTGAAATAAGTAACAAAATTTTCTAACCATTATATTTTACCATAGCTGCGGTGACCATATTGCTCGAAGAAAACTAAACGACAAATCTAGGCACTGAACTTCTATATCACTACTGGACTACAGATTTTTATGCAGATCCGTACTTTTGAAACCACGACTAGCGGAATGGAACCTAAACAGAAATAGGATTCGCCTTGCAAACTTAATAACACGTGCTTTATTTGGATATTTCATATAATTTTGCATATCACGTGCATCTTGTACTTTTCACTACCGCTAAATTTCCTATAAATGAATAATAATCCGTCGTTTAATCATCACAAATTTCATTATGTTTTCAAACTTTTGATGTATAGATATCAAAATATGAATGCATTTTCACTATTAAGTTGTTGCATATATAGGCAACACAGTTAATGGCAATTAACTTATTGTCATACATGCTTTGAATTTTATGGAAAACATTGTTTTTATCTTTTCTTTGAGTACCACCAAAACTGCAATTAGTATCATTATATATATAATATATATATATATATATATATATATATATAATATATAATATATATTATATATATAATGATACTAATTATATATTATATATATTATATATTATATATTATATATATATTTTTTACATTGACATATCATATATACATAAAGCAACTAGTTTTTTGATAGAGTCATATTTGTCTAACGATTGCCTGATACTCGCTATTAAAGTATCTGAATTTTCACCTGCTAATCGTTTTATAGACAAAACATTAACTTTAACGTCTTGATTTGGCAGAAAATATCTAACTTCTGCCCTGGTCTAAGTGTAAAATAGGAAAAAATAGAACAGTTACTTAAGATAAGGAGACACAACTGAATTTTGAAGAGATAAATACATTCAAAGGACAGTTACTTGAAATAAAAGACGGATGGTAACCGTAACTATAATTAAGGGTAAGAAAAAACCATTAATAACATTCAGAAGTCTTTGATCTGTTTCGAGTTCAGTCACGTTGCAGTAATCATAATATGCAGTAATAATTTTTAAGTACTTCCTGACATTCGACGAATTGATCTCAGAAATAAGAATAGAATATATTAAGATCACTGATCGATGCATTTTATGAAAACGTGATCCTTTCACGTGCGATTCGTGCAATATCATATAAATATGTTTTAAATACAGATAACAATTTAATATGAATTCTATCATAAGGGACAATTACTTAAAGGATAACAAATCAACTGAAAACATGTTGAATTACCTAAAATCGATTAACAAAAATTACCACCTTTAATATATAGTAATTGGAAAGAGATACATTACAAATTTGTTTATATTTATCGACAATGTCTTTTCATGTACAACGCCAAGTTGAAACCTTGATACATCGTGAATATTTTCGGCCTGACAGTTGGATTCTTATATATCGTTGAATTATACATTGACCTTAACTACGCGTTGCTTCGAAAGATATATTTCTAATAAAAGTCAAGTGCTAGTAGTATATGAATACCTTTTTTCGGTTGTTATACTTGAAACCGAGAGCATGGAAATACAAGAACAATATTTTGTATAGAAGTGGTTTCAATGGTAGCCTTTTCAACGCCAACTGTTAACGTGAAAAGTTTCTTTCTCTTATTTTTACAATTACAGAGATACATATTTAAGGCAGCAATTTTGTTGCTCCACCCTGTATAGTAAATCGTAGATCATTTAACCACGCTTTTCCTCTTTATAATACTACTAATTATTAGACTAACGATTTTTACCTATTTATGAGCAATTTAAATGGATTCGAGGGCAAAAAAAATTTTGATTAAGAGTCCGTTGTTTTTTAATTGTATTTGTAAAAGCATGAATTTGCATGGAGTGAATAAAAATTCTGTTAGGATTCTGCTTCACTATCCCTTTCGCTACGGTTTCTGGGTAGTAAAAGCTACAATTATAAATAAGGAATAATTTTGATTAACACATTACCGTGCGGAGACATAAAAGTATGTTTAAAAATGTTAAAAAATCTGTAGTCTGTTAATAACTCATATAGGAGGTTGAAATGACTATAAATAATGAACAAAAGTCACACGATTATTGTCACGTACTTAATTTCGTCCATGCATCCATAAATAAGAATCCACAGTATTTAGATTCTAAATTAGATTTAGATTCTTCCTGTGTCACAAAGCTAATGGCGGTGGTTGATTATGCAAATTCATATTTCAGCTAGCAAAGTTAACGAAATGGAAGCTCGGTAAAGGGTTATCTTTTCCTCTAAATCTAATAATATGTAGCTTATTTCAGGTATTTTGCTTATCTTTGCGTATTAAGATCACCTTGCTCTCCATGCACATTTCAATTACCCATAAATGCATAAAAATCCGCAGTCTAATAACGATTGTGTTTGTAATATTACAGCAGCAGCACTGTATGCTTATTTGTAGCATAAACGAAACATGTTTAAATTTCGTTAGGGAAATGTTTCCACGTTCAGGTTTGTATAATCTTTGTTTTATTCTTAGGAGAAGTAGAATACCATAGTTTAGGCAAAGTTTGCAACAACCATTGTACTAAAGTTTGGCCGTCTATTTCGGTTACACACTGTATACGCGTCAGAACTTTCGACGAGCGGCTACACCGCGTTACAATCGTTAACTCCAATTTCCTCCGGCAGTGGTACAAACAGTAAATAGCCCCGGCTGCTTGCCATTTACCCGCCATGAATTAGAAACACTGGCTTTTCAGGCTGCGCCCATTCAACCGGCCCCGCGCGAACATACTGGGAACGCGATATGTTGAAATTGCTCGCAACTTCTTTATAGAAGACCGATTCTTCCTGTATGATAACCGTTGTTGCATTTACCGAGATCTATTTTATCCACTATTCAAGAATTCGAACTGTGTTTGAAACATATTCTTTTATGCGTGACAGACGAAAATATTGTAACATTTAATATTAAGAAAGGTGAGAGTATTTCTTTTTGGTCAGCGAATGAGTTTGGATGCCGAGTAAAGTATTCTTTATTATTATTTATTTGTTCATAATCTTCTTGCCTTACGGCTTAAGATTGTCTTACGATACAGATGCTTCTTCATGTGTAGCTTTTTCCGGCCTTCATATACATACATACATAACAATTGTACTTAAACTAACTTTAAATACGAATCGTAAAATCACTTTTACACTCAAAAACCATAAACTATAAACAATAAACTGTGTTTTATATTTATAACTTAAAATCATCAAACTGAACCTTTAACTCGGAATCATAAACTTAAGGATGTCGAGTAAAGTGTACATTTATCAGGTTGGTGCATATGAAATGTTGTTTTTGTGATGTTTGAAATTAGCAAGTGAATACTGTGCTCTTAAATTCATCCAAATGTTAATTGCAACAAATTAAATTCAGGGGGAAGAAACTTCCTGAGAGTTACGTGTGTAGATGATTAAGAATAATTGTGATAAGGTTACGAAATCCTTAATGTTTGACGCAATGAATAATAAAAATATTGACGCAATTTCTTATAGAAGTCTAAGCTTGTAAAATATATAAAGAAAATTGTTTGGAAATGTAAATTTAGCATTTACTCTGTACACTATGGAAACTAAGAAAACCTGATACAATATTCGTAAATTATGAACTTACGCAATGAAATTTGGTAACTATTGACCGATAAACTACAGGAAAATTGAGCATTACAGTGTTAAATCAACTCTTAACTATTACTAAATTAGGAAATGTTGAAGCCGGTGTATGAGACAAATCACCTACACAATTTTATATAGGGTAGATGTACCAATTACTGTCAGTGTCACAATAACTGACACTTCACTTCGTTCATTTAATAGCAAACTAATTTATGAAGAATCGTAAGTGAACAAATCTTGATACTAAATTTGGTCTTCGGTTTACGTAACAACGCATAGACATTGTATATTCGTTTACACTTAATATTTCAAACGAAATAGTAGCAGGCAAATGTGCTGTTGAACATTAAAACGTGACCAATGTAATTATAATGTATGGGACGCCTCATAATTCAGTAAAGGCGATATGTTTACTATACATCTTATATCTGTTACACAAACTGATGTGCTAATATATGTGACAATTGTTTCTATTTAAATGAGAACTTTTCAAGTAACAGTAATAGGAACATTGGACTATATTATATATCTTCAATGAATTAGTAATTAATACATCGTATCAAATAATTTCTAAAATAGTTAAATAAAGTTATGGGATAACCTTAAAGTGGCAGTACGTGGTACATCTACCCTGTGTTTATTTGTGAAACAAGTATTATAGTTTCTGTACTTTTGGATAGTATTGCTGCCAATTCATTTAACTTACTTCTTCGTGAGAAAAGTTTCCGTCTATTCAATTAACTATAGACGAAATTCTGGCTTTAAGAAGGGTGGTCCATCGGTTCCTGATTTACACCGCATTAAAAAAACTTACAAATCTTAATTTCTTTTTTAATACCTCGATGAATCTCACTCGGCTACCTCGCGAAACGTATCATACGCAAAATGCCCTCAGATTTAGGGAACCTTAAAAGGTGAAATAAAATTTACGATGCTCTCGCGCGTTCCTCGAGAGCCTGAAGCACATAGTATTTGTTGAAAGCTTTCTTCCGCAAATGAGTCGGGGAGTCGAGGCGAGAGAAAGGCGTGGGCCTTGGATAGAACGGACTGGCGGCACGATCGAACAATAAACAAATTATTTTACAACCCGGCGATTTCATTATTTAGCAATATCTCGGGGCCAGTTAATGGCCATCTTAATACCTCCGACGTCCACAGGATCGTTCCGCGTAAAACGGGCTATCTCCCGTGGAATTTCGCATGTGCGAACCCAATCAACGATTCTACGAAAGATCGTAGTACCCCCCCCCCCCACCGCCCCCAGAATACACCTTCTTTTTGTAGATTTTAATTTCTTTCTTATACCGTTTTTCTTTTTATTCAATCATCGTTTCACTTTATTCGTACTTCCATTTAGCCGTCTGCGTTCTCAGATCCGACAACGTGAAATTTCAGCGAGTAATTTAATTCCTCGTCGGCATAATGATGCGCGAATGGGATTACGAATACGATACGATGATCCGGCCTTATTAAATTCGTCGAGAGATTGGAAAGCTAGATTGCGGTTTAGTTTGATGATCGTATGGTAAAATTACACAGCTCCCATAGGAAAACGCATATCTATTATTGCGTGACGAAAGGTTAGAGGCTGCTCCGAGGCTTATCTTACTAATAATTGCTTCCATTGCTTATGATCGTATATTAAAGTTGTTCATGGTAATAAAGAGGAACGCTTGATTAAATGTGTGCGGATATGTGTACCTGTGGAGATAATTCTTATGACTACTGTGAACATGAAAAGGCTAGCCGTAACGAAAATAATGATGATATACGCAGAGATTTTGGAAAGGGACGGTGTTGTAAGTAGATCGAAATACGAAATTCCAAGCAAAACAAAAATATAGGGTAAATGTACCACGTACTGCCACTTTAAGGTTCGCGCGTAGCTTTATTTAACTATTTTAGAACGTCGTTGACATAAAGATCCGTTCAGTTTGGAGCATAATATTGTTCAACCGCTCCTTCATTTATGCACATTTGTTTTTATATGTTCAATGTAATAAATTCATTACTACGTAATTGAAAATGTACAACAAAGTCCAATGTCCTTCGTACTGACAATTGAAAACTTTTCATTTAAATAGAAACACGTTATACATATATCAGCAATTCGGTTTGTATAACAGATACAAGATATATAATAAACGTATCGACTTAATGAATTATCACACGTTCCATATTTTATAATTATATTGGTCACGTTTTAATGTTCAACAGCATATTCGCCTCCTAATATTTATTTATAAATATTAAGTGTAAATGAATATACAGTGTCTGTATGTTGTTACGTAAACCAAAGTCCAAATTTTGCTTACGATTCTTCGAACACTATTTTGCTATGTAATAAACTGATTCAAGTGGCAGTTATAGGAACAGTGACAGTACGTGGGTTATTTACCCTATTCAAAGAAATAGACACGCAGTGAAGTAATCGATACAGGTAATTAACATTTGTACTGTATAGAGGAAGTGGTCCAAATATGGGCTAGGGTCTAAATATAGGCTAATTAAAGTATAGGGCTTTGGCATTTCCGAAACAGTAAGATTTCAGTAACACTTGGCATCTCAAAAACCTTAGTATTCTTAGTTGGTTCCATATTATCGTGTTTAATGAAAAACATTTTCCCAGGGGTGGTATTTCTTCTTTAGTCATTATTTATTGTATCCTTATAAAAAACAAAATAACTGAATAACCTTTATCATTTCACACGCGTCAACTTAATATTTTTCCATGTATAGCAAATATATTTTATCAGACGATATCGAATTTAACCGTTCGTCGAATAATCTTAAAAATCTTCGAGAAATTTTAGGATCCTTTTTATGTCCCGTTTCCAATTTTCACTGTTGTATTTTTACAATTTTACAAAGCACCGCTGCAAACATTCTTTAGTATAAATCGACCAACAGTCAGTGGCGTTTACGGTTCGCATTGCACGATAAAATGTCGATTTCGTTATTGCGCGCGGTGGTTCGAAATAGTTCGGAAAGCAACGGCGTTCCAACGATATATTCGCGATAAGTGGTCATTTATTTAAGGCCGGGTGGTATAACGCGCATGCCATTACACCTCGAAAAACTTGCTTCGGTCATTTTGCCACCCTGCGCGAAGTTTTTCGTCATCGTCGTATTATGGCACTACCGGCACCTGTGCGTCTAACCGTTTTCCACGCGAAACGAATGTAAAGCGATCCGGTTTATCGTCGTTGAAAAATCCTTCACGCAGTAGGAGGTCTCCCCGCTCAATAATTGATACGTTTTCGAGAACAAGAAATGCAAATGTCCGGTATTTATCCTGGGGATTATTGTCCGGTGGCGAAGAATAAATATCGTCTGGTACTTTATTGGCCACGATAATGGCGTCCTGTTCGATTTAGATATCGGAGTTTCGATCTTTTGCGTGGAGAACGCGGCTACTGTTGTGGAACAGTTGTCCTCTTTGGATTCAAGGAAGGAGATAATTGGAAATAAAATCGGCCACGATATTGCTATTGCTTGGAATATAAGGAAATAGGTTCACGAGTGGAAAAATTACGGAATTTCTTGGACATTTTAATTCGGTTTTATAGAGTTCAGGATGAAGATACGATTACAAATTTTAGGACAATTCTGAAACGGAAAGGAATGAATATATGGTTCTGCTAATATAAAAACCGTGAATGTGTAAAGTTTCACTTTTTGAGTAAATATGTGAAATAAAGTAGGAGGATACAGCAAAAAATTATGTAATAATTGCATTTAAGCATGGCATACTGTGAAAGTAAAAAATGAGTATACATCTTATAAAAATGAAATTGAGTAAAATTATAGGATAAATAGAGTCTGATTATAATATTACTTGTAGCAAATAAAGAGGTATTGTGTGTTGATAATAATATAATTATAATATTACTTATCAAAAATGCATTGTATTATAATTGCGGTACAATTTACGGTAAACAAATTATACCATAATTTTACTTTTGTAAATTGGATACTCAGTTGTGTCTACCACCGTATTTTCGATATTTTGTATAATTCTGCATTTCATAGAGTTTACAGTGAGAATCAAAAGTAACTATACACCTCGCAAAGGTGAAATTATAGCATGATTATGATGTTAAATACAGTATAGACGAAATTACAGTATAATTATAGTATTATTTATAGCAAATATACAAATATTGTATAACAGTAATATAGCTATAATATTATTTATGATAAATAAATTATAATATAATCACGATGTAATTTATGATGTAATTTTAGCGAACAAATTATAGTATAATTTCAGTTTTGTAAAATGTATATTTACTTTTCACTCTCGCTGTAGATCGCCTAAATATCACATTGAAATTGCGTTAAATATAATTTAAGTCTGGTGGCTGTAGGAAATTTACAAAATTTTACATTCGGTCGTGAATTTTCCTGTGTTGCTGAACTGCACATTCAAGATGTTAGCAGAAGGGAAATATTAAAATATTTAATTATACAAGAATAACTACTGCAATTATAATTTCTCTTTGAACGCGGTGAACTGGATTAATTGGTACTATAAATGGATTATATGCTAACAATAAAATAGTACAATGACAAAATGCAATGATATATATATTCGTAAATAGGAAAATAAAATTTAGCAGCTGTAGGCATAATAGGTATGTAACTTTCAAGTCAAATAGAATTATGGAGGCCTAATTGAATAAATATTTGTAATAGCAAAACATGGAGAATTAATTTGCACCGATTTAATGGAATTGATGAAGAATTAACTCTTTTCGATTAAACCCCTGGATATTCCCGTCAAACCATACTCAGCATGATCCTGTGACTATTGTTTACTTTATCAACCCTAAGAATACTAATCTTATCTTATTATGCTTAAATTTCTTAGCATTCTTTGAATCCTAAGATAGTAGAGATGAGCGCATAGCTTAAATTACATAATGTGAATAAAGTTTATGTGTCTTTTAGGGAATAATTGACCGATGTAAGCATACACGACTCGAAAATAATTCCGATCAGTAGAACTACCATACTTACGAGAAATACGTAACCAGATTATTGTACACAAAGCTGTAGCTATTAATTTCCTCAATTTCACCAAGCGAAGACCTATTCGAAGTAAAACAACTTTGATCACTCGAAAAAATCGTTTCTTTCTCGATAACTTGACCTATTTCCTTATTTCTTCACAGAATACTACTGATTCATTAAATCCATTTTCGTGGCTCTGTTTATATCAACAAATACACCAATATAATATTATGTAATCGACTGCTACAGTGATTTTACAAGTTTTCATCTAATAGAACCTAATCGAACATAATTCTCCGAATTCACAACACAAACGTAAATATCCTTTTATAATAAATCCGCATCAATTTGTAAAAATTAGTCAATAAATTGCCAAGCCATTGCCTAATAGAACTGTATCCATCGCCATTCTTCAAATTTCGAAGAAATTTAATTATCCTTCTATGAGAAATCCACTTCGGTTTGGAAATATTAATTTAATCAATCAGTCTTCCAAATTTCCAAGTCATTACTTAATATAATCAAATCAATTGTCACTCTTAAAACTTCTAACAAACTTAAATATTCTTCTAGACGATAAATAGCAGGTTATATCTATCATATTCTGAATGAGAAAAGGTATGGCCCTATTTAAATAAATTAACTTGATCTTGAAATCTCTCCCACCATTCCGCCCCCAAAAAGACATTAATACCGCATGATTTGCCCCTTCGTGTCGTACAACTTTTGTACGAACAGTTTTTTTTACAACTTCTACCTCTTCTGAGGTATACTATTGTGCTTACTTAAACGAAACACCCTGTATAATAGATGAAATCCAATTCCATAGCTGTACGGTATTAAGGAAACTAACTTAAATATACAAGATTCGATAAGATTTGCCCATGGCAGAATAGATGCTGGAGAGCCGTAAGGTAAAATAGATAAATACGTTTGCACATTTAAACGCAGATACATAGACCATGGTTACACAATTCGTGTGCAGTGTCCACACAGGTGCCTGGGCATTTACTCGCGCCTTGCCCTTGCACAAAATCCCCGGCCACGATCGTAAAAACTTAACAGGCGTTTATATTTTACGTTTACGAGCTGAAATTGCGCCAGTCCGCCTATACGGTCGGCGTGCATATTAAACTGGTTCGACGCCCTGACGCGCGTTTATACCACCAAAATAATCGATCCGCTAATGAGTTACGAGACCCAGAATTTCGTTGCGTTTTCACGCTTATTATGCGTTTGCGTTCAACATGGACCCACTGCTGTAAGAATAATATGCACGGTCCTTCTTCTTTTTCTTTTTTTTTTTAACACTTCTGTATGCTTGCAATTACAGGTACAGGTATTTTTAGAAGGAATTCGTATGCAGAAACTGAAATACGCTTAAATCTCGATAACTTGAATCTCAAGGAAAAAGCTATAATCTTCGAGTTATAGATATTTCGACTTTAAAAAAAAAAAGAAGTATTGGACTAGTTAATCGTCAAAAGAACAATTTGATTAATTAACTTACACCTATGTGAGCTGATAAATGTGTCCACAAGCTGCGTAAACATTATCGGGATGTTTCAGTAGTAGCAAACGCGTAATTAATATCTTCGTTTAATATCTGAAAACGGAAGAAAATGGACTTATACCACTTTCAAGATAAGCGGTCCAAATATAACTTGAAGAGAAGCAAAAAGAGAAAATGCTGGAGTAATTGTTGAATATAGAAGATAGACAATTTATTCGTACACGTTTTTAACCTGAATAAAAAGTGGAGAAACGCGATCGATCGTTAAGACGAATTTACAACGTATCTCCGCTTTTTGTCCAGAACTGCCCGATTTACATAACTAATCGCGAACTACAAGATCCTAAAAATGATTGAACGAACTAATCACGGTAACGAGAGCGATTTCTGGTTCACCACAGGGAAATTGCTCGCGTCGATTAAACACGGCAAAAACGTATTATGCTCGCTAATAAACGAGTACCGGAAACAAGTGTCACAATGATGGCAAACAACATATTTTACAATCATTAGCGACCGCTATGTACGACTCGATCCATCAAACGAATCGATTTCCTTGAAAACGGCAGAAAAATCGTCAGAGGAAAAAAAAGCTTCGAATTAATTAAAAGAATCGAAGCTTGACTTCTCACGGAACTGGCGGAAATTTATGCCTTCACACTAACTGAATTTGTCTAAATGCAGATAGCTATTTCTTCGAATTTAATCATTGCAATTTCCTCTCGAAGGATTATTAATGCGCTATCGATGTGGGAAAAAAGACATCGACAATGATTTACGCGCGTGAATCACGTGATCTGACTCTTCGTATACTAAATGGCTAAGCCGTGACCATAAGACAGAAGTATAGTTACAGTAATCTGCGAAAGTCTTTGCTCAAACTCCAAAATTTAAATATTCAGAAGAATGTTTGATCGTTTAATATTTTGTGGGCATTAATTAATATTGGGCCATTTATGAAGGAATTACTATTTTTCTTTCGCCTGTTCGTAAGAAGTTACCCAAATATAAAAACTCAACGTCGCGAAAATTTGTATACACTTGTTGTGACTATATAAAATTGTACAAAATGTGTTACTGTAATTATCATTTTTACTTTGATAAACATGCTGAAACATCTGTAATATTTTCTAATTTATTTCACAAAGATACAATAACATTCTTTATAAGTTTAGGTGTAGCTTCCTCGTCAAAACGTATTTTTACAATTCTGTATTTGTAATTTTGTACCGAATCATTTTTCCAGCCACTTCTTGTAAAGTTTATTCGATAGATATCAAAACCAGTAGGGGAAAAATGGGCAGAATTGGATAGTTTGGCAAAACAAGGTAGCGAATATTACAGTTTTTACAAGTATCTCTGTTTTTTCCTTTTTGGTAAAAATGTTTTACCATCTTCACTTGTTTCCAATACGTTTGTACTGTACATAGAAAATATTTCTACAGCTACCAATAAAATAACAGCACGTGCAGAAGTTATAAAATTCAATATTCCATTTTGTAAACTACCCCGTTTTATCCAACATACTCCTAAGTATATAGGGTGTCCTTTTAATAACGATAAAATCACGCAGTAGGTGATTCTAAATCCAAAATTTACAATAATTTTTTTTCCATGTGAGGCTTTGTTTTCTAGAAAATCGATTTTGAATATTTTCTGGTGTTACGAACCAACTGCACTTCCCCCACGCATACTAATTATTATATGTAATCACGACTATTAATTATATAATTTACTATTAATAATAAGTTATGTTAATAAGATTGTGGAGCTGTGGAGAGGGGATAGGATAGGAAAAGGAAGGGTGTTGCGTTTCGTCCTGGGCCTGCTAGTGGACTCATCAGTAAGGCTACCTAGCAGGCCCTGCCTTAGACTTGGGATATTGGAAGGAAGGTTAAAGGCGGTATATATATGGACGAGGTAGTTGGAGCGAGTACTTTCGAGAAAGCCTATTTCGTATGTCCCTCTAGTGGAGGGTGCAGGAGAGCCGCCACAAGATATTAATAAGTTATTAATAAGTTATAATACGTAATAATAAGTAAACCCGACAGAAACACGAACACCCGCCACAGGTAAAAGGGGACCGAAGTTGGGGAAAAGCCACGATGCGACGCTCGACTCCAGCCCCTTTTCCTGACCGCCGATTGGTCAGAAGCAAGCGACCAAAAAGGGTATATATTCCCGCAACCCGCACAAAATAGATAGACACGTTTTATACACCCACCAGCAAACAACTACAAGGACACTTCGCTAAACATTTCTCAAATAAAAGGAGCATCTACAGTAATCAACAGCCAAATTTATTTTCCCAAACCGGCAGAAGACAATCTCAACAGTTACGGTCCGTTCCGTAACATTTGGATACACTTGCATTTAAGTCACTCTGGGTTTCATTTGCACCACTTCACATTAACGTGATTTGACGAAGTTACAACGTTCTTAATGTATGAAAATGGTTGCTACATAAATCATGAATTCATAAACTGACACCAGCGTGTTTTGGTGCCTTAATTTTTCCCTTCTCCAAAAATTCGTACAATACCGTAAATATAAATTAATAGTGTCATTAATAAACATAATATTAGTGTTTGTCATGGTAGTATCATCCATCATTAGTATCATTAGTATTAGTATCATTAGTATCATTAGTATCATCCATATATTCCATAAATCTTGAAATTGAATTTTCTTGAAAATTAAGCTTCTTATGGAAAATATTTATTCTACATTTTTGGTTTACTCTTCCACGTAGATTTTTTCCTTTTTCGGTTGTACTACGATTACTTGGACAACTTGTATACAGTGGGTATAAAAAGTATTCACGCGTTGCCGAATTGTTCATTCAGGCATTTTTTTAATTAGATTTACTGTGTCACTTTTATGACCCAAGATTTTCATAATCGCATAAGAGAATTATTAAACAATAAAAAGCTCGATACATTTGCGCTTAATTATTTGGTATCTACAGGTCCAGAGAAATACAGTGATGTGTAAATACCTTTTGTGGCCATTGTAGGTTAAAGAATTCGATATTGTAATAAGAAATTCCATCCATTTTTACATCTGATGCAACCAACTAATTACTGTAAATTACTGCGTGATATATTTAAGTATTCGTATTTCCTTATGATACATTAAGAAAGTATTGAATTTCATGCTCCAGCTGTCTCATCTAACTCCCAAAAAATAGGAAACTGTTGGAAGTTCTTGGAAGTTTAATATATGTAGTATTGTTTCTTTTTTTGTGTGAAATATTTGAACGAATATTTTCAGTTAGCAGTTTTTTTTATTAGAACAGAAGTCTGTGCTTTTGTCAAACGTATTCAATTGTGTATTTGCGGGATATATATACATATGAAAAGTTTTATGAACGACTGTATCTATTCCGTGTTAACTCGTGTCCCATCGACCCGACGATTTTTCACGTTTCTCGATTTAAGACGCTTGTCGGCTTGGAAAATTAATTAATTATCTGCTGGAGATTAATTTGTTCGCGAACATGTTGTTATTTTGTGTCGCTGCGGGATATCCATTTCGGTGAACAGCTCGTTCCCCTAACCTGTCGGGAATTATGGCGTGAACCAGGCGTTCGACCAGGCGAGAGAAATCGCTCGTCTCTCTTCTGTTGGCAGGCAGAAATGTTGCATAAAATCTGGGAAATATCTTATTCCATCGGGGTATAAAAAAGTAGGATTTTAATGACCTAACGAGCGATGGTATCTTTTTACGTCTACTTAATAATGTTCACATATCTTTAGATTAAGTTGATGTAATAAGCGTGGTGAACGGGCTGCACAGGTGTGCACCGATAAATGATACGATATTTTAATTAATACGCGGTGCATTTGCAAGATACATGCACTTCGCAGAGTTCGTATTTTGACTGACGATTTCTCGACGTTGCAAATACGTTATTTGAAGTATAATTAAGTACCTTCTCAGTAGTAACTGAAGTGGTTATTGGGCAATTATTAGGTTGCTCGGAAAGTTCGCAGCGCTACTTGCCGAAGACTTAATGGCAATACTTGTATTGCATATTATAATTATCGATATATTAAATAATTTTGCGCGTAGTATTTGTTTTCCTCCGATTCGCGATTCTACGGCTATCAGAAAGTTTTCATCTTTTTCAGAAATTAATTTTTCCGCTCCCTCTTAGCGTATTCAATTTCTGATCATTAATGAAATTTCAACATTGAAATATGTGATAATAAGATGCATGAAATAGAATCTCATAGATAACGTCTAACAATCTCTTCTGGCTCTTTATCAAAATGTGATTCTTCTTGTGACAACTCGATGGCGTGATTCTTCAATTATTCTCATACGTGGCCCAATCACAAATGGTATTTGTTCAAATTAAAAGAAATTGTTATTTGACAGAAGTTGGTGAAAAATAATTTAATCAATTACATAATAGAACTTGATACTATCAAAATGCAATTGCCTTTACGAACAACCTAGTGTTCAGGTTATTTAAAGTTATTCTGCTTTCCACGAAAACCTTCACAGCCCCATTTTGGATCTTTGAATGTTTGAGTTTTTGAGTCTTTAAATATTTAAATATTTGAGTCTTTGAATCTTTGAATTGCTGAATCCTTAAATCTTTGAGTCTTTGAATCTTTGAATTGTTCTAGAGAAAATACCGTGTTGGAATTTAGATTTTCCAAGGAATGAATTCTTTCCATTCTTGCGACATCGAATGTAAAAATAACGCATCCTTTAATATTACACAATGTAGTCGTTTCAAGGTAATAATTACCACCAATGAATCTCAAAATGAATCTACACGAACTACCTTCAAACATCACAAATACTATCCTGTTATGTTTCGATAAAAAGTTCCAACTCTTTTCCATCTTCGATTCAAGCCTCTCTGAACATCTGCCGTCAGTAGAAAGTGACGTTTATTGTCAGACCTCTTCCTCGTTGTTACCCGTTTTTCTTATCATTTTCTGCTACTATCCCTAATATTATGTATCACATGAAACGATTCAACCTAAACGAAAGTCAATTGATTTACGATGACTCTGTGCACACAGCGCTTTCTCAAGCCGACTCTTCGTTTTTTTGTTTCAGGTAAGCGCAAGGTGAAACTACGCACAATGCGAAGTCGCTTCTTAGGTTGAGAGAACGACAATTCCATGGAAGACCATTTATGGGGTTGTCCATTACTGGTAGCAGGTGACTGCCATGCGGCTACCTCAATGACTATCCATCAACCGCTTGGAAATATGTGGGTCAGCCGCGAAGTTAATCCTCGATGATCGCAAAGAGTGATAAATTAAGCGCAAAGTTATGGCGCCCACCTTTGACACTGCGCACCATTCATTGTTCCATTAACGTAACGTGGCTGTGTGTTATAGATAGAAAGTGCCTTCAAAGGCTTGGTTTAAATGTCCTATATTAAATTACTTTTCTTTGTAACACCTTATGCACGATTCTTTGCTGTCTCGTTGAATTCTAATCAAGATTGGTAGGATTATTATTCATAGATTTGATTTATTTCCGATTTTTGTGCCAGCATATACTTATAGGCGATAGACTTAATACTTATGGACGATAGTATGGATCTTAAGATATCACGGAAACTATTTAAGAAAACATGGTCTTATGGAAAATGTGTTTGAAGCTGCGCATGTGAGAGATATACATCGTCCACTGCTTAATTTCAAATTATCCAAACTTCGTTAATTTTCGAAATTTAGGCATATGATTTTGCTGGATTTTTGAAACCTCATTTCTTGGGAGAATCTAAAAAAGATCAATTTTTTAAAACTTCTATAGCAACAGGCCCTCTTAATGTTTGAAAGTTCTTTCAATGTTCTATCATCCCTTTATATGATTAATTTTTATTAGGGTTTATTAGGGCAATCATTTCCCTTGATTCTTACAAAATTGAGAAATGTTTGGCATATAAGTTTATTACAGAAAAAAAATCATTATTTAAGTATTGCATTTAATAATGCCTACAACATTTTTAACATAGTTGTGTTGATATATATCGGACTCAGAATCATAATGTTGTATGGCAATCCACTGAAATTTCCCATTAAGTAGTATTTTATGTTTACTATTATAAAAAATTCAGTACATTTCTTGAAATTATGAAAACACGTACGAATGTTTAGTATTAGTAACTGTGTTGAACATGAAATTAAATAGATGATAAAATAGTTCTGCAAACTTTTACTTACACTACTATGATTCTCAGTCCGCCATTTATGATTAAATTTTTTAAATTTCATAAGTCTTCTGAACATTTTTACTCGCACCGCTATAATTCTTAACTTGTCGTTTATGGTAATTTTAGAAAATCCCGTTTTAAATAAAACTTTAATTCTAGTTCCTTTTTAATCATTATTTCTTTTTTTTTTATTATTCAGTGTTTCTAATCCTATACATTTTTCTCAATTTTCACATGATTTTGTGCGACCTTTATGCTGTGCAGACTATATATACAAAATTGCACGATATGTCGTTGTTAATGAACCAGTTAAGAGCCAGCAAGTTCACTTTTCAAGTGAATTCCGAAGTTTTTAAAAGAGTTTTGATGTGGAAATCGGGAGCAAGGTGTTGGTGATTGATAAGTCGAGGGGGAAAAAGTGGCAATTTTATTAATGGAAATGTCATATACGCAAGGAATAATACGGGTATTCGTAAATGGACAGGAGGATTGCTGTAACGCATATGCTTATAAGTAACCGACTTCCACCGGTAGATAATTATGTACGTTTTTATAAGTCGCGTCGTACATTGCGTAGCGAGAACACCAGGAATGAAAAATCGATGCAGTCGTACCCTTTTGCGGTTAATTTCATTTCTCAACTCCGGTGCAATTTGCATGGTGCAACAATATTTTATAAATTTTCATAAGTCTCGCGTTTCATTAACCCTCCGGCCCGGATTTAAATGACTCTTAAACGATACTGCATACAAACAGCCATAAATCACCTTCTACGTTTACCAGTTTGTCGAAAAAGTATTTCATGTTGCACCACTTTCGTGACGTTTAAAATATTTGTGTTTATTAAACGTACGCGGGTAATGTTTCTGACAAAAATTTATAAATTATAAGTCAAGAAGAAGGTTGGAATAAATTAAGCCACGTCGAAGTCTAATTTGATGCAATAATTTTTTGAGTATGAATTGTAATTGAAGTTTTGATTATTGGAAAGCGCGACATTATTCCCTTAATGGTTTCGTTCCCAAATAATTTAAGAGCCATAATGCTAGAACTGCTGACAATTAAAGTAAATTTATTTCTTCCAAAGAAATTCGAATGATTGATAATTGATGAAAAATGTTTATTTTTATTCATACATCTTATAGAATATCGCAAAACGTTTTCAAAAGCGCATCGTACAATTTTTATGAGAAATTATCAACGAAACATTCTGGTTATCCTGGTTATTCGGCGATAATGATATTAAATGACAAACCAGCAATTCGTAAATACATTTTAGTATTTTCAAAGGTTAATAAATAAAATTATTTTGTAGTATTTAATAATTGACCTTTGACGTCAGTGATACTTTATTTTATAATTCTAAACATATAACCACATAAGTTTTGTGCGGAGCAAAGGATTAACCCTTTGCGAACAGTGTTGGTTTATATTCTAATTTCTGTTCTTCCAAGTTTCCTATTCTTACTTTAATGTCTATTGTAATTTTTATTCTTTCGAGCATTCTTTCTCTACTCTAATTGCTGTTCTTCTAAACCTCCTTTTTCTATTCTAACTTCTGCCTTCCCAAACCTTTTTACCCTCTTTTCATTTCTATTTTAATATTTATTCTTTTGAATCTCCCTTCCCAACTCTAAATTTTCTTTCTCTATTTTTTCCTGTCTTTTCCTAGGCATCCTTCTCCTGTTGTATTTCTACTCTTTCAAGTTTTCCTTTTCTCACTCTAATTCCTAGGATAAATGATCCACTTACTGTCACTGTTCCTATAACTGCCACTTTAATTCGTTTATTTAATAGCAAAGTAGTGTATAAGGAATCGTAAGTAAACAAATGTTCATACTAAATTTGGACTTCGGTTTACGTAACAACATATAAACATTGAATATTCATTTACACTTAATATTTATAAATAAATATTAGGAGGTAAATGTTCTATTGAACATTAAAACGTGACCAATATAATTATAAAGTGTGAAACGTGTGGTAATTCGGTAAGGCGATGCGTTTACTATATATCTTATATCGGTTACACAAACTGACGTGTTAATATATGTAAAACGTGTTTCTATTTGAATAAAAAATGTTCAAGTGACAGTACGAAGGACATTGGAGTTTGTTGTACATTTTAAATTACGTACTAATGAATTTATTATATTGGACGTATAATGAAAATGTTCATAAATAAAAGAGCGGTTGAACAATATTATGCCCCAAAGTGGAACGATCTTTATATCAACGACGTTTAAAAATAGTTAAATAAAGTTACGCGCGAACCTTAAAATGGCAGTACGTGGTACATTTATCCTATTCTTTCAACCTTTCTTTTGTTACCTTAATTTCAATTTTTCTTTATCCTACCGCTGTTCTCATTAGAAATTCTCACGAAACGATCCTTGTCCCAACATCTTCATTTCCTCTACATGCGACCGAAGAAGATCAGCAAACCGGATAACACGAGATCGGTATCACAGGCTGCCGCACATTCCAGCGTCCTGTTACAAGCATTGGGACATCGGAAACGCCGCCTTTAACCCGAGTCTGCTTGCTGGAATTCATCCAGCTAGGAACGGGACGAGTAGATTACGCCACCAATACGGAGTCCGTTGTTTCCGTCCTCTATTCCGCCATGAAACCGTGACGGTGACTCGTCTTCAATAGCGACATATCCGCAAGAGAAACGTGGACGCGATCTCAGACACGGATGGGCGAATTAGGAACGGGAATGTTGGTTAACGAGCACAAAAACCGCCAGGTCTCCTTAAAGCCTCTGTGTACCTTTACGTTTTTGTGCTCCCGCCGTGACTTTCGATCGTCTATTTGCAGTTACTTAGGCTGTTACTTATCTTTATTACTGCACCCATCCCTCATGAGTTCGATAAGTATAATATACGTAGTGTCCCGCATGACAAACAACTGATTAGGGGATGATTGTATGGGAAGAAATAGGTGGAAGATATGGAAATAATAAAAGTTTTTCATATGAAACTAGTGGGTTGGCAGAAAAGTTCTGAGCATTTTAACCCTTTCGCTACAGTGGACGTATATATACGTCCTCAAGAATTAGACTGGCATTTGTTAAAAGCGTACGTATATTTTTTCTATAACGCGATATAATTTCTGGAATCATTTGTACGCCAATATTAGTTATGTAGAGTATCCAAATATTTATGCCCATATCACTTTTATATTAATAAATGTTATCATTACCCATGCTTTTAGTCTTTAGTTCGAATGTGCTGGTAGTGAAAGGGTTAAAGGACGCATCGAAACGGAACTTTGTTAAACAGTGTTAAATCCCGAGATTTCTTAATAACACTTTACCGTGTCAGACAGTTCCGTCGTTTAATTCTGGAAGAATTTTAATTTTGCGCAGTAAAGAACTCGTCTAAGTGAAATTCATAAGCTTACAGATTTTTCGGTTTCTTACATTCAAAAAGTTTCATTAAGGGCCCTGAAAAATAAATTCTGTTATCATTGATGTATTATTTCATTATTACTATATTATTCCCACTATTCTTTCTTTACTATATTTTTCTGCGTTTACAGCAATACTACAATATATTGTGCTGTAAGGTGTTAGGCGCGTGTAAATCTCACGAATCTTTAAATTCATTTTTATCACAAATAAGCTTTCTATGAAAAAAATTGTATTATGCATTTGGGACTTATTCCTTCATTTAAAATCCCTCCCAAGCCGGTAATTCTACATTATGTAGGGTATCCTGTATATCATATTGAATTTTAATTGTTACTCTAATTAAATTTTTGTTGAAAATCATTTACTGGATCGCAGAGGATTGGAACTGACGTCTTTGAAAATGTTAAATTCATCGTATAAAGGTACGCGATGCATAATATGCGAAATTATACCAAATATTCAGCGCGAAGTGTACGTTACAATATCTAGAAGGTGAAATAAAGCACGGTTTAAGTTCATTTCATTCAGCTGTTTTCTGAAAAACATAAGTTCACATAACGAATATCCTCTCCAATTGCAACGCTGCATTAAAGGAAGGATAAGATTTTCTAACTATTCCCACTCTTCACCCCGCAAGACCGACCTGAACTTCGATATCTCCTGAATAAGTTACAACCGTGAAAGGTTAAAGGAGGGAAAGATGATACGCGTGTTTTCCAAACGTGTTCTCCACTCTTCGGTTAGGGTTTCGGAAAAATGTCCTAGCATCGTGCATGAGAAACGATCGAACGTATCTCGCGCGGCTATGAAAAAGTGGTTTCAGTTGTAGATTTGCGAGGATGCGCAAAAATAGTCGAGTGTGCGGAGCCGTGGATAGTGTCAAATAACTTCTCGCTTGGATAAACTCTCTTCCTTCATATAAATTGACTGTCTCGTTAGGGTGGGGGTGTCCGCAGGACTTCATATATATTTTCACCAATATAAATACGCGTGTAACGGGCAGTAAATAACATCTCTAGAGAGATGAGAGATGCTCCTGGCCAAGAGCGGCTGTTAAAGGATACAGCGCTCAGTTGCCTACGACTGAGACCGAGGATTCTCGATGATTGCTGATCGACTACGTATTACGTTGACCGTGGAAGTGAGCATTATTTGTAGGATGAATTGCATGTTCTTCAAGTTAGGCAATTCTACGCTAAACAGTTAGCTGAAGTTAGTTTCTTATTTATTTATTTATAACGATTGATGTTCCGCTTTTAACATGTGGTGTCTATGGACTGTGCGTATCTAATAGCAGCTGATAATATGCATGATGCTAGATCATTTGCTATGTAATAGCGGTGTTTTCGATTGGAAAAATAATTATTGATGACTGATATTAAAACTTGATTTTATAGCGATTATGATTGGTATTAGATTGCTGCTTAACATTCCTGTTGTGTTCGTGAATACTTATGGTAACTCTGTAGCAAAACATGATTCTGCACTATTAGATGAATTTTGTAAGAAACTCGTTTATATGTTTTAAAATACAGTCAGTCGCAGAAATCTATACAGTTATCTAAACTTCAAATATTTAAAAATATACAAGAGTTCCGATCTGTTTGAGAACATTCATTTAGTTATTAATTAGAATTGTGCACATTATCTACTCGTGCATCATATGCTACTCGGATAAAATATATAAAATATTGTTCATACGTATGCAGTTGTTTATTAAAAGTATTTCACTTGTGCATTAAAGTAACATTACTCGAGTATAATTTGAAATTGAAACTGGATTTATATTACAAACAGTTTTTAGCAAAAGTTAGTTTGCACTGAGATGCCTAAAACTAAACGAAACTTGGTGTTATTTTCACAAGTAATGATTAAATAAAAAATTTCATTTTTTTTAGGAAATATAAATGCAACGTTCAATTTATAAAAAGTCTTACAAAATAGCATATGAATTATTCACTATTCTGAACACTTTTTCAGTTACAACTGAAACACAAATAATAAAAAGATTGTCGATTTATAAAAAAAAAATCGATTATATTTAATTTCTCAAAAATGTTGATAATTGTAGTGGTAATCGCGGTTTGAAGAAAAATTGTTTTTTAAGCGATACTGCATACTTTTGCGCGGGAGTATGTTTTGAGCAGTTTTTCTGCTAAACAACCAATTTATAACGGATTAAGGTTACTATTACAGGAAAATATTCCCGAAGGAACAGTAGTATGTGATTTTTCGTCCGTCTAAGAAATCATTCTCGTGGTATCCGTTGCGTGTAATTTCATCGGAAACGTTATTTCACATTCGAAGGCACGAAAGATCTACCAGTGACATAAATCTTCATATCGATGTTATACGTGTAGCCATTGTAAGCTGATAGGCGACAAGTAATAAGTTATTTTCACGAGTGTGTTCGTTGTAATTGTAAATGTGGACAGAAATTTATACTCTACGATCGGACGAAAGTTTCCCTGGACATTTGATTGGAATGCTTGTCTTTGCAAACCACATCGTTCGATACATCATTGAATCGTAATTTTATTAGCGACGATAAATTTCACTTCGTAGTCGTCTCTGCGAACATATACTAGGAAGTCGGACTTTTTTTATGAAATCTTTGTAACAGAATGTTGGACTATGCATATACATAGTCTTTAAGATAGATTGTAAAAGAGAAATTTCTTTAAATAAATGGAGCTTGTGACTTTCTTGGAAATAGGCGCGAGTTTATATTAAATTCAGGAACGAAGATTGAAAATTATCAAACACAGATTGAAAATTACATTAAAATACATATGTAGCTATATAGAAGGCTTTGAAGACTTGAGGATTTACAAAATTCAAAATATTACAGTAGTTTTAACCTTTTAATTTGAGGTATATTTTGAGAAGTCGTATTAGCTAAACGTAAAACGTGACAAAACTAATATATATATATCGACAAATGAATCTAATTTAAGATATACGTTTTTATTCCGATATACATAGATACACACACTCACATATAAATACAAATATTTATTATCTTGGAACAGAGTACAGTATACGCACAAAACTATAGTTACTCATATGATAAAAAATAAACTCGACTAAAACCTTAAAATCGCTTATTGACAATACTCGTGTTTCGCAAAAATTTCGCCTTCTCGTCTATTGACGACGTCCGTAGTTAAAGGGTTAAAATCGTTGAGATTAATTTATCCTCGCGTAGTTCATGGAAGGTTAAATATTCTAATTAAAACGATTGAAATTCCCCTTAAACCCTATCACCGTCTATTGATTAAATTAACATTCCATATGATAAAATCTTGGAGAATCTAATTCTAGTAATACCCCTGTAAGGAAATAGAAATTTCTGAAAAAGTTGCATCTCTAAGAATCACCCAATTACTGAGTATTGCATAAATTATCGTTAAATCATGTTCCAAAGGAATTGTAAAAAATCGAATACTAGCAATTGCACTCGAGGAAGCAGAGACCACTTAAAAAGGTGTGCCTTTAGGAATTTTCATGGGGGCCGAGAGAGCACTGGTCCAGCTTAGTCCGGATCGGTTCGAATCGGCGCAGTGGGTAGTCCTGCCACTGTCAGTATGTAAGAAATATAGTCGTACGCATAGGAGCACACGAGGCGTAATGACTACACGTGAAACCGGGTATCGCCGCGGTTAGGTACGCCATCCAGCTAATTACACGTAATTATCGTTGCGAGGACGAGCATCGTGGATGAAAGAGGCACAAAAGGAAAAGACTGAAGAGGAAGGTAGAAGAAAAGGAACAACCATCTGTAGAAAGGAGAAGAAACTTGCTACCGAAATGATCTCGAACTGACAGGCAGGCTGTTGTTACTGACGAGGTGCCTATTGAATTATTATTTTTTTTTTTTTTTGCTGAAGTAGCATGGAGAATTAAAGAGGCGGCAGCGAGAGAAACGCGAGAATTCGAGCAGGGAGATAATTAAGGGTGACGAATGAAAGAATCTTAAATGGATGTTTAACGTATGTCGAGCAGCTGACACTGTTGGGGATATCGTGAATCTGAGGCGGTGAGGAATCGCTGTAAATTACGAGGAGCGATCGGTATTTGTTCGCTTTGCTGGCCGCTATTATTAGTTCCTGTGGCTTTGCTTAACAGTGTTCATCTTCCTAGGCCCGAGATTACCAGTAACTAGGCTCGCCTTGTCTTCAGACTACTATATCGCGTCTCGCTTGTTTTCTTCCTTATTTTCTGGCTTATTTCGCATGTTTCTATTGTACTTCGACACGATCGGTTGGGGGATTGTTCTTCTTTGAGCGTGTAGTTAGTGGAACTTGTATAGCGGGATCGTAAAAGTTGTTAGGCGTGTAAGTACAAGTGTTATAAAGAACTTGGAGAAGATATAAGGGAAAATAAGGAGTTTAGGCTTCGCTGAAGTTGTACGATGTCAACTCGCAACTTTTCCTCTGTTAGATACTTACGATTAGGCTGAAAATTTAAACGTGTTTCTATTTTAGGATTTTTTTATGGTGATACCGTGGAGAAAAAAAATCGTATATCAACTTATACGGGGTCGTTGTAAAGAGGAGTCTTCAATCTTCAAATTCGTGATAGTTTTGGTTGCATACAAAATTTTTAAACATTTGGGAGCAGTTTGAATTTGTTCAATTTTCTTGGAAAAAAAACAAAATCATTTTTAACTTGTTTCTTACTGTAAAAGAATCTCCGAGAGAATTCAACTTAGGAATGTGAAATTAGGGGCTTCAACGTTGAAGATGGCCCTATTAAGGTTATTGTGAGGCTAATTTTCACGAAGTTGCAGCAATTCAAAGGCAGATAGCATTTCGATCAAGTGTCCTAACACTTATGTAGGGGAGCGTAGATGCTCATACATGTTTTGCTAGGTGCTGTCATCGACAAAGCATAGTATAGACTATTCATTCTCAAACAGAATCATCAGGGGGCTGTCTGTTTCCCTTACTATTTTAATGTCACATACAACATTACTAATTTCGAGTGGAATGAAACAGCAGCTCTTTTAAAACGATGGGAATTGTAACTAAATATTACGATAATCAATTGTTTTCGACATAAATGGTCTCTAAAATCCAAATATATAGTAATGTGTATATCTACTGGTGGAGAAAATTAGAAGATACTTTGAACATTTTTGGGATAAGGACTTAATTTCATATTTACATTAAAGAGCGTCACATGTGAAATTAAACCATTTGTTGTTACCTTTGGTAATTCATAAGTATCACTTTTTTCCGAATATTAATAATGACTAGTTTTCTCTTTAATTTGAACTACTTCAATCATTCGATTTGGTAAACTTTTGTACAATCTATTTATATAATTTTGGTCCAAGTCTGACCAATTCCTAATCCAAGTGGGGTAAAAACTGTGCTGCCTCTCAACGGTATAACAAATTTGCAAATGCATAAAAAAAAACAACATAGGAAATGGCATCGAAAGCGAAATTATCAGGGGCGTTCCCTTGGAACCATTATCGTTCAAGGTATTTAAGCATAAAAACCGATCGCATGCAACCGCTAGATGTACGCGAAGAGAAGGACGCGATATGGTTGGATGCTGGCGGTCGGGTACACACTTGAGAAGTAGCCTTAATGATCGAGGTACCGGCGTTGATTTACGCACTGCGGCACACAGTGCAGCAGCTTTGTATTCCGGGATCGGCTCGTTAATAAAATCTTCTGTAATAGAAGGCTTCGTCATGTTGGCCCGCCGGCGGAACTCGCCTGTTTTATTATTGAAAACCCCCATAAAGACACGGTCAGATAACATTCCATGTGCATTCTAACACTGGTTGGAGACAGTGGTCGTGGGCTATCGGAGAATGAGTGCGACAGAGTAACAGAGAGGAAAGGGTGGACAGAACAACCGTAGGGTCATCGGCAAGAAGCGATAAGACAAAGTATGCGCCTGCGGCGATGGTAATGCTGTGGCGGGAATTTTAAATTTGTCGCGCGCCAATGTGAACGCATGGACGGTGCCGGTAGTGAAGGCCGCTAATCGATTGCCTGCCAATTTGAGCAAAGATCGATCGTGTGGTTCGACAATTCACTGCAACGGGATGCCGTTGGGTGATATTGAATGATGCATTAGTACTGGAACGATTTGTTCTACAGATAATTCTGTTTTCTTTTTTTTTTATGAGTATCAACGTTTTAACAACGTTTTGAGCTTTTTTTTTTAAGTAAATGAAAAGGAATGATGTTTCGTATCTTCTGTTTTACGTTAATTTCAAGTTAACATTATTGAAATTAAAGATAAAGGAACGAAATGGGCAACGTTATCATGATATTATCTGAAATTAACAGTAAACTTTGGTATACGTTTTCAAAAGGACATTTAGCGGTTGTTATTATCGATCGCAGTAAAAATTTCTGATATAACTTAGGAGAATTTCAAAATAATTTGCAATAGTCAGATATATATAATCATTTGAACATTTTAATCAATACACGGCTAGTCTGTTTCGCGTTTAGGAAGTTTTCATTAATTTCAGTTACATTTGGTGTTATAACATTTTTCCATACATTGCTCTATAAACATTGAAGTTCTTTTCTTTTGTAGTTTTGTAAAAGAACTTGCCATTTCTCGTGGCATTTTGTTCTACTTATAATATTATTCTCCTCTGTTTTAATTATGTTTGGGTTAGGTTCTGGTTAAACTCGACGCGTTTCTGTTTCTCATGGTGGGATATAACGGATGATCGTTCAGTGAGTGTAAATTGAGGAGAGTTTAGAAAATTCTTGTGAAAGACGTTTATGGGATGTTAATCAAGAATTTATGCGCGGTTTGGTTTGACAGTAATGTTTTTGTGAATTTAATAGCGTATTAGGTTTTAAGTGTTGGAACATTGTAGAGGCGGAACATTTAATTCGTTAAATTACGGCTTAATGATTTCCTCCTCTACTTACAAGGCACTTCGTATTATTTAATGAGAATCATTATAACTATATAAGTACTTTCCTCAACATCATTTAATAATCTAACGATTTACTTTATTCTATGATTCCTCCGTAGAATTTATAGAAAATTACATCAAATAAGAAAGCTTCCCCAAACGATAAAGCCATTAACCCTCTCTACTCCAAAACTTTTTCAATAGTATGATTTAGCAATAATTGTAACACACTTTTACGGCTCTTGCGAATATTTAAAGTATTACGTACTTCTGAAAGGAGAAAATCTCTATTCAATTTACTTTGTTTCGAAAGAAATGGGTATTGAATTGGCGAAAATAAATAAAAATGTTAAATCTTGACTTTTGAGGAAATTTAATAACACCGCCACTATTCACTTTTTTCCTAAAACCCGACGAAACTTTGTGAAAATTGCACAATAGGGTTGACACAATAAAACTAAAATAAAAGGCAGTTTATGGGGAAAAAAGACGCGATGTACATCGGCCTTATTAAAAGCGCATAAAAATTGCGGGACACTCGAGCCGCGTAACAAGGCGAATGCAAGACGAGGTGCTTGCAGGATACGTGTATCTCATTTTTTCCACGATTGCAGCAGATCGTACGGGGTGCACGTGGCGCCTCGTTAAGGGTTAACCTACGACGTGCTACCGTGTAGAAACGTGGAATGCGGATCGTCCGCGTCGCAGCTGCGACAGTACTTTACGACGATAAAGGGACACGTTTTCTTTCTCTTCTTTCCTTTTTCTTTTTTTATTTCTCCTTTTTCCATAAAAACCAGTTCTTTTTTCGCACGTTACCGCGAAATCAAGCGACCAACTCAGATACGAGCGACGACTACAGGAACAGTTTTTCAACGTTATCGCACGGTAATATCGAATGCTAATTCACCTCGAGCTACATATACGGGCAGCTCCTGCATCCTCCAGGTGCAGTTTCTCCATTAATGCGCCGCCGAATAACTGTCGATGGAAAGTGGAAGACAAATACGGAGCAGTTGGACATGTCCAGCTACACGGTCGCCATTACGCTACCCCTCAATTATTCATTTTGTTAATAACTTTATCTGGCCCGGCGTGTTTCATGCTGCGAATCGGCGGGGGGGGGGGGGCTGTAATTCGCTATTTCATTTAAAGGTTCCCAGTTATTAATCAATTTATTTGCACCGATGTGGTGTGCGTCTTTTGGATGCGCTATATTGGATGGATCTTTTGACTTGTTCTGCAGCTGGAGACTTACTTTGTTCGTAAAAAATTTCCAGAAAAAATAGGAACTATTGTTCAATAGTTATGGTGAAATTTTAAATAGTGGAGGACGCCTACAAATTTTCTTCATTAAAATATTTTATTAAAACTTGAAATAGGAATGGGTTCAAATGAAATTGTAGTGGAGTATCAAAAAGTAAGATGGATTATCTGTAACAAAATATTGAGTTTCGTACTAAATTTCAAAGAGGAATTTCATATAGACTGGACAGATCGATTGATCAGTACAATAAACACAAACTTGGGTCGAGATAGTAATTTGTAGCGAGTTTCGTTAAGTCAAGAGCTAGCCAAGTGCGCGCATATCCGGTCTATTTTCTAGAAAACCAAACTTCATATGAAAAAATATTACTCTATCTTTTCGACTTATTTCATAACTTCTTTCTGGTTGTACCATCATTTATCGAACAGCCTGTATGCTAGGAATAAAAAGGTTCCACTGACGAAAAGAATACATGTAAATTCTATTTAATATGTGCAAACACGTTGCAAAATAAAATTCTCACTCTATTCCTCTTATCTTCATTTTGCGGTCATACGGCAGAATGCGATACATGTATCAATTATATGTTGGGTATATTTCAATATACCCAACATTCATTTCATGTTTCGATTACATTAAAAGTCCCATAGAATTCCACGGAAACCCACTCTTAAAAATGTTTCAGCAACTGTCACGTTCCACTATATTCTACTCACGACTCCCCAAAGCATTTTAACTACCAAAGAGTCCACTTATCATAATCATCTCTCCTCACCCTATCAAACGACACCGAAGACGAATACGGCTATCCCGAAGATCCCAATCTCGATCGAAGTTCAACACCTGCGCGGTCAAAGTCTACACCGCCCATTCACGACATCGATACACCATGGTTGGACTATTCTGACTTCCGGGCGAGCGGTTGACACGAGTTACTCGTTCTACGACTAGAATCGCTTAATAACAGTCGCATATGAAACGAGCCGTAGGAAGAATCGGCGTATCTTGACTAGGATCTTGGTTCACACAGCCGGCGATCAAATATTTATACTCCGCAGTCCCTTATACGGGGGCAGGCTTTTTATCTCGCGCCATGGGCAGAGGAGACACAACACGAAAGGTCGTCTCTCCTCCGTGAATCGAATACGATAGGTATCGTCGGTTTCGATGTAATTAAAGCAACAAATTCCCGCAGCCACGTTGGCACCGACGTCCGGGCGTTTCGTATCGCACGGTAATCGGTCTTCCTGATGGATCGCTACAGGTGCGCGTCCTTCTTCTCGATATGGAGCTATGGGTGTCATGGATCAGCCGGTCACCCAACGCTAGAATAAACCGTTTTGCCGAGACCAAGCCTCGTAATTGTTGGGTAAACTGTCACGATCCACTCAATACCGATCAAATATAGATTCGCAATATTGTTGGTTGTAGATTCATACCTGGTAAGAAAAGGATCTAATATGCGTTTTGCGAATTGATTTTTGTTTAGGTGAGAAGATTGTTTGCTTGCAGAGGTGCACATTTGAAGCGTTCGCAACAAAAATAAGCCTTTTTGCAGAAAAGCAAAATTATACTCTAAGATCTTTAATTTGTCTGTAATATTAGTATAATATTACTGATATTATTAATATTATTATAATATTACTAATATTACTAATATTAGTATAATATTACTAGTATAATTTGTCTGTGGGATTGATATTGTGATACATGAGTTAACATGCTCATAAGTTTGCAAATGCAAATCAGATTTGAAAGTAAACACTTCGAAGTATCGTTTGAAAGTGAAGCCGTGAAAATTGATTATACTTATCATGCTGAATATAGCCTTGAGGTGGAAGAAAATAAAATACATTTGCAGCACAATATATTGTAGTATTGCTGTGAGCCTAAAAATGCAGTACTCGCTTAGGCGAATCCTTTGCTATAAAAAATGAAAATTCTTCGAGAATTAAACGATGAAACTATCTGATATGGTAAAAGGTTATTGAAAAATTTCGGTAATACATTGATTGACAAAATTTCCGAGTCCAATATTGCGTCGCGGACCATAGTTTGAGAAACGCTGCTTTTAATGATCAACGCTAAGGAAAGGGTTACTAAAAACTATTCCAAGAATAGTTCAATCGCCAAACGATCGGCTAGGAAGCAAACGGTGCATTTTACGGGCAATTGAGCATCGTTGCAGGTGATCCATGAAACCCTCGAACGATTCCAACTTTCCTCGCAGTTGTCAGCTTTCAATTGCTGCCCTGTGCATCTGGTGTGCTTTCGCCCCGTCGTCAATGATTTCGAAGACTATTATTAAATGGCAATTTTCGTTTGACACCAGCACAGAAATTGCCAATACGACGACTTTAATCGATCACCGATTAACGTAATCGTCTCAAGATCGAAGCACCGTGGATCGAAGGACTAAGATTGAGATCTCGAAGTAGCTTGGTAAAAGTGTGCAATTTGACCTGACAGACGATCGAGGGTCATATCAGCTAGTTTCATTTGATAGATTGGAGATCGATCTATGATCCGTGGAAGATATCTATGAAATAATTACAATGGCGTGCACATGGTTGTCTTGCACATGCTCGGATATGCATTCATGTAGAAAAAACAGTGTTGACAGGATTCATGATAACATGCATGTACGACACGATTAAAACTTGCAGTAGAGTTAGTTTCCTGTAGTCTACTGGCAGATCTTTGCGTGAAGATTAAATTTTGATGTATGTACAATGTTTCCAAACGGATGTTACAAATTGTAAAGGGCTGTTGGGTAAGGTTCCATCTACAATTCTTTTCCAGACAATTTACATTGTTGAATATTGTGATTTCGAATATGCATTGCTACAATGCATTCGTATATTGTTGTGTTCGTCACCATTTCTTGTTCCACTTAGTTTTTACAATGTTACAAGGAATTCCTTGAAGGAATTGCAAGTAAACGCAACCTTAGTCCTTAATAAATTAAAACTATGCAGTGGTTACAAAAGGTGTAGATTCATATCTACTGATATTTTTCAATCACGCATTTTTCAACCAGGCATTTTTCAACCAGAGTTTGTTAGGTTGTTGCGTATAAAACGTTGTTTTTGCAAGGCTTAAAATTATGGGATGGATATTATTCTCTTGATTTTGTAAAATCGTTAACTAAAGTGAAGCACATCAAAGAAGACATTAGCTGCAATATAAATATGTGTGTATTACAATAAATTTATGAAAACTTCAGTACTTGATGTCACGAAGAAGCGAAATATATAAAAAAAACTATGGAAACTGAATGGTTTAATGTGGTTTTGCAAAATTTAAGAGTAATCATTTTTCACTAGATAAAAAGTCAGGAGAAAGATCAGACAATTTGAAATTGGTGAATTTTATAAATATGTGTTAATGAAACTAAGTGTTTGCTGAAGAGAAGTATATAGAATCATGTTAAACTTACTTGAATAATGTATATGTGTGGAGTTTTGAAGAATTTACTTGTGTTTAACCTTTTTACTTTGAAAGAAAACGACCATTCGTATTCATCAACCTAATACATTTCATTTACATAGAATCGAATTTTTTTAATTGCATAAGGGCAGTATTAACTCCTTAGCTTAAATCAACAGATGACGCTTGTAAAGTACGTAAATTATGATTCTAATGCAATAAAGACACGTTACATTTGAGAAGAAAAATTAATTTTGACTGTGACTAGAGTTTATAGTATTGACAATTATCAAATAGAAATTACGTATAATATTTGTGTATTTTGCGTGTAACACAATATGAACACATTACTTACCGGAAGTTGATTAACAAGTTTTCTATCGACAACTCGGCTTTTCATTGTCTACATGAATAGTTTCCAAACTTTTTATAATTACTCCCGTGTTTTAATATTTAACGCGATCTACTTAAAATTACCTTGCAAGCAATAATTTAAGAACCGTTGTTCCATACTATTAATAATAATTCAACCAGCAAACAAAGTGATTACGATATTGTTTACAATAATGAAAGCTATCTGATATTCGCGAAAAATATAAACTTAAATTTACCGGTATTATATGTGCATCCGCTTAATACCTAACCGATAAGTAACGTGTTAAAGTAGCGAATGGTTAATGCTGTCAAATATAGTGATTGAAAAAGATTATACGGCAAGGGGTTAAATAGTGGCGAATTTAATATACTTAGACCTAATGAGACGGTATTTAAATCCTGAAAGGGCAATGTTCTATAATAACACTTTTTACAGCCAGTATAATTATGCGTTTCCTTAAACTTTTAACCCACATTACGTTTATATCTGAAAATATCTGACTGGAAAAAAAGAGAGTTAAGGACAAGCCTTTACCTTAAAAACAAGTCCAGTTCACACAGGTTTATCATTACTTTTTTCTCATTGGCAGATTTAATAAGTAGGATACACCTGTAAATTTCACGACATTCCCCCAGAATCAAGCTGCGTATACGTACATGCATATTCAGTCGCGTTTGTAACATGCGTGCGCGTTGACACGAAGAGGTTCGCGAACAGGAAGGAGGATAATGATGGTGTTCGCGTCCGCTCGACCACGGGTAGTCACGGTTTTTGAAAAAAACATTCCGCTGGCCGAGACATGGTCGTATAGGAACACGTAAGTTGCCCTCAGGTGTCCCAATAATGAGTGGTCCTTGCGACACGCTATAAATTTTTAGTGTCAATACAGCATGCACCTGGTAGCCAGGCCAATCTTAACGAGATCGTTCCGACGTTTCTCTCATTTCGTCCCGTGAATCCTTCTTATTATTGGTTCACTCGAAAAATGTTCAACTTTGCATTTATTCATATCCTCATCCGGAATTGCATGCGATTTATTGCAAGATGGCTTATACGATCTTCGTCGTTTGCAGCGTTATGGTACTATTTCTGATTATTCAAACGAGTTTGATGGTTCACGGGAAGCGCGAAGGGAAATTTTAAGATGCGTGAAGGATACCGGGAGAGAAACTTTTTGGCCATTTATTTGTTAATGTGAAATTCGGTTTATTGGTTAATGCATTTAAAATTGCCAATCATGAATAGCGTTGGGACATATTGTCCAGTATCTGGCCGCACACTAGTAAATGTCTGTTACACAAAGAAATGTAAATTATAAACTTAAAAGTTAATGTTTGCTTATAAATCGCCTTTATTTACATTTTCGGTATTTCATGGTTTTGTTTAGTGCTGATGAACAAGCAGTATAAATGCATGTTTTCTATCACTTCAGATCACTTTAGATTAGATAAATACCGTTTTTTGCTCATAAATTACAACTCTTTTTAAGTAACAATTCCTACTATGAATTTGCTTGAAGTAAGCGTCTATTTTAACCCAAAATTAGTAGATGTTATTAAAACGTAAATGACGTATTCTATTTTCTGTTTACTTTATACTTAACTATACTTGGTTATTTTATGTGTCTCGTACAATTGATAGCCATATTTCTGGCAAAAATATTCACAACCACTTACACGCGATATTAATGGATCATGCATATGATTCAATAATACCAATTATAGGAAATAGTAATGTTACTGTATAAGCCTGAAAATTGGAAAATCCTAGGTTTTATTAGTCAATCCTAGTATTTACCATAATCAGGTGGTAAAATTCCGTAAACCCTTTTATTTCGGACTTTTACCAAACTATTTCCATAAATGCTCGGATTTACCAACACCAATTGGTAAGAGTCTGAAATAAGAAATCAAAAGATAATTAAACATTAAGAAAAAGTTCAGATACTCACTTAAAAAGCACAATCACAATCAGACAAAAGAGACATTTACCAATTAGTATTGATATTTACAGGAATGGTTTGCTAATGATCCAAAATGAAAGGGATTACAAAATGTTTTTGGACTTTTACCGTCTCACAACGATAAACGCTAGGATTAATCGGTAAAACGTAGGATTTATAATTTCCAAGCTTCCACAGTAACGGTAATATTAATTGAGGCTTAACAATAGTTATATCAGAAAACGACACAAAAATGCGTCTGCCTTTAAAGAAAGAACATATAGAGAACACTTAATCGCAAATCGCGTGTAGCTGTTGTGTTGAGGTTTCTAGAATTTGTCGACTTGGTACTTTCGTGACGAGGTTAAGGGTCAGCTATAAAATAGTTAATCCTTTATTTAAACGTCGAAATTACTGTACCTATGTATTTACGTTGCACGTGGAATATATAATCCAACGAAATTATGCCACCCACGGTAACAATCTTAACGTCATAATTCAGCGACGTTCGACTTGAAAACGCTGTACTTAGTTTTAATATTTCATGCGTTAGCCTGTACGCGAGACCTTAATTGCATAATTACTCTTAATTGTAGCGGTTTAATTTAAAGTGATTTTTCGGTGTCTTTTTGCATGCTGCTCGCAATGTTGTTTCTTTTAAACGTCATAGCAAGGGACTTGGCAGAAAGACGTGGCCATGTGCTCGTCATTTCCGGTTGCAGAAGGGCATTACAGTTTATCCGGCGCATTTTTCTCCGGTGTAACTGGTCTCAAAGTCTGACCATCGGAGCGATGTTTCCTTGATTATAGCTGGCTGCCGCCATAGTCGTCCAACACGAAAGATAAATCGTTTGCAATCGAAAATGAGGCCCAGGGCGATCGTGATCATCACCTGAAATATCCAGTCTCCGGCCTGATTGCTATTCTCATTATCCCAAGCTCTGCCTCTGACAAGACTGCGTTATGTACGCCACTTTTTATCTTTTTCAGGAATGCTACTATTCCGTCTGATTGGTCGAAACTGCAATTACTCTTTTTCAGTAGCGAGTTGAGATAGTTATTAGTTTGGTGCATTTACTGTGGAAAATGTCCATATGGAACCTTAATACGGCACAATATTAGCTTTAAAGACTCGGCGAATTATCCTTAGAGGAAGATGGATTAATTTTTGTATCATTTTCTGATCGAATGGTCCAAAAGTTCTCTTCTTTCCTTCGTTGGATATCAAGCATAGGACAATTTATTAAAAGATGTAGAATTATCCTGGTTCGATTTTTTCAATAATCCCTGCCGCCATTTTCTATAAGTTTCGTGACACCATTTTGCTTAACAGAGCTAAGCATACGAATCTTTTGGTACAACCTATTATTTGGAATGTTTACTGGTGGAAATAATAAAGTGTTCGGATAATTTTTAAGCTTGAATGAAGGAGGTGTTGGAATCAACTTTCAAAATTGCAAATGCATATAAAACTCTATTTACTGATCTTCTATTACTTCAAAATAAGCTATTCTTATTATACTTTAACCCCTTGCGCTCCGTTGACTCTGCAATAGCAAGAAATTTTAATTTCCCCAACATTTTTATATTTATTTTCACTAATTTAATTTTCATTTCTTTCGAAGCAAATAAAGTTATAGACAAATCTTATCCGTTGTAATTTCTAGCAAACATTACTTTTGTAATGTTACAGAGTTAATAGTACAGAGAAGTAACATGTTACAGATATGCATTGATACGTAAATGATTAGGTATGTTCAACAGATTAGGCAATAAACGCTAGAATAGAAGTTGTTGCCTATATTCGTACCACTTCCTTTACATATACACGCACCTACTGTTTCTCACACAAAAGAGCACAATAGTATCAGACGAGTTAGTCCAGTTACTCTAACTAGGAAACATACAAGTTTAATTGCGAATTAAAATGTGTGAAAAGATTAATCAACCCCGTTTCAGTCGGTCGATTTTGAACAGTTTCATTAAATTCGTTCGGATAATATCTACTTACACGTTCGCGACAGGTTGCTGCGACGTTAAAACGATCGGTGTGCAAGGATTGCACGTCAACACTTCGTGGGGTATCATGGGGAATATATCTGATCACGGGCTATGATTAATACTTTCGTAGTTTGCGTACGTTTGACCACAAGATCGTCGCGGTTGATAAATTGACGGAAATAACGTACCTTGCTGCAATTTCATTTCTTCGAGTCTCGTTGCTGCATACGAGCAATGAAACTCGAGCTGATCCTACGAAAGTCAAAGATACCATCTGGGAATATACATTTCGTTTGAGAATCGCGAAAAATATACGCCCCACGCGCAACGAACTCTGCTATCTTCATTTCAACTGGACACCATCCGATTCTTGACAATCTAATGTAGGAATTCTTCATGGAACCAGCAAAATTTCTTAAGAACTTCTTTCAAGTGTCTTTTTTAACCCGTTCGCGAATAAGGAATTTTTGAAAGTGCACAAACTTTGTTACGCAATATAAAAAGGCTTTTCTTGTAGATATAGGGTAGATGTACCACGTACTGCCATTTTAAGGTTCTCGCGTAACTTTATTTAACTATTTTAGAACGTCGTTAACATAAAAATCGTTCCACCTTGGAGCATAATATTGTTCGATCGCTCTTTTATTTATGAACTTTTTTTTTTATATGTTCAATATAATAAATTCATTACTACGTAATTGAAAATGTACAACAAAGTCCAATGTACTTCGTACTGTTATTTGAAAACTTTTCATTTAAATAGAAACACGTTTTTACATATATTAACACGTCAGTTTGTGTAACAAATATAAGATATATAGTAAACGTATCGCTTTACTGAATTATCACACGTTCCATATTTTATAATTATATTGGCCACGTTTTAATGTTCAACAGCACATTTGCCTCCTAATATTTCGTTATAAATATTAAGTGTACACGAATATACAACGTCTATGTGTTGTTACGTAAACCGAAGTCCAAGTTTAGTATGAGAATTGGTTTACTTACGATTCTTTATACGTTACTTTGCTATTAAATAAACGAATTCTAGTGGCAGTTATAGGGACAGTAACAGTACGTACGTCATTTATATTTATATCTGATTACTTATAAATATGAGAATTATTTGATGTGACTATGTAACGATATTTTTTGGTGGAAATTCTCGTCGCATTAACAGCTGCTTCTGTTTTGTCGACAGAAGACAAGAGGAAAAAGATAACGAAGGCACTAACGTAAAATTATGAAAGCTATTTCCATCGAATACAGTACGAAACATTGCTCCAGTTATGTAACACAAGTCGTACATGTACTTACGTTTTTACTTTTTTGGGCTAAACTATTTTTGCCCATACATGTACTTATGGCCGTACTCGCGAAACGGTTAAGCAGATAATTTTCATAACATTTCTGCGCTCTACCATAAAATATTCTATCCGAGACAAATCTCAGATCTCGCTTATACAGCAAGATAATAAAAATGTAAACCTCTTCAAATATTCGCAGACGTTTTCAGGGAATTCTGCGTGGCTGCTGGCACGCGGCATTAAATCGTACAGGTTTTGCTGTTTCTTCCGTTTTTTGTGCAGGTAACATAGGAGCGTGGGAGTGGAAAGAACACGCGTTTCCTCCGCGTGTTCCATTTGCGTATCCTATCGTAAAGCCGCGTGCTTATTAACTCGATAGAGGAGCGTGTGCCTTTAATGATCCGCGGACGAGCAAATAGCAGGCACGCTCCGCTTGTCTCTCACCACTTCCCACGATTTTCCTCCGCATTTTCAAACGATTCAGCCTTGCCCTCCTCCTCTGTCGTAGAACCGTGATCGCGCGTGGGTTTCACCGCCTTTTTCTGCGGACGATCGATCTTATCGCACGGAACCATTTTGGTCTGTTAACTGTTGGGAGCGGTCGTAGTATAGTAGTAAATCTCACGGAGATTTAAGAGTTGATTTAAGTTACAGATTGTTAATGTGGTTAGATTGATCAGGTCGTTTGTGCAAATTGAGAATCAGCCAAGGAGTGGCTTGTGCTTTGCTCGTTTTTCTTTTTTTTTTTTTTTAGCTTGCAGACAGTGGGAATGGGGTTTGGGTGGTGAGTTGCAGTTCGAGAATGCTACGAGTGGTTGATGTGCCGTTGTTTTAAGTTGAGTTCAGGTTGTTTGAAACACTCGACAGGCTTTTGCAATTGTAGGAGATGAAATATGTTGCTAATAAGGGTAGGAATGATTGGATTGTGACTATGTTATATGCAAGAGTTCAAGATACTCAGTAATACTGTTAAATCTTGACGTGGATATACACGGTCAGTCACAGAAGTCTTAATATTTTGGGATATAAAGTCGGGCGGAAATTCGTAAAATATAAAATTACAGGCAAATAAGTTTACTGGAAGACATTTCATAAAGACAGGATCATTTATTGAGTGAATAAAGTTACTCCTAAAGGTGTTCAAAATGTAATTTTATTTATGCTAAGCAACTTATGGAACTAAATACATATAATTATAACGATCAGTTTCGTATACTTTATAAATTTACATTTTTAAATTTGAACTTTTCACATTAAATTCTTGAGTTTGAATTTTTATATTTAGACTTCAGATACGTGAATTTAAATGTTGAGATTGGTATACCTATACAAATACTTTAATCTCTCGGAATCTTTCTAAAACATGTCAACAAATATTAGAAATATTAAACGTAATCAAATAATATCAAATGATACTATGACAATGATACCTCTTACACAATCTGGTGAAAAAAGTTGCTGTTTCAGATAATTTGCTATAAAAGTCATTTCATCATTTGGCACTTTCTATTCTTTTAAAATTCTCCTCTACTATGCTATAATCAAGGAAGCTTAACTTTCAATTTTCAATAAAAATCCCTTGCAATATCTTCTCAACTTCCATCTCCACTTTACACCATCTGAATACCCAATCGTGAAACTTAGTCGTTCATCAACGAACCTTCCCCTATATTCTCCGAGAACAAAGCAAGTTTATTTTACCGCTTTCGAATATATTCTCCCGTAATTCTCGAATAACCGTAATTAATAACGATCCTCGAAAGTTTATTGCATCGTATGTTACCGTACGAAGTATATAGCTTGTAAAAACCGGCGCCGCTTCGACGGATATTTGATGAATCTGCTGTTTTTCACCGCAATGGCGGCGGCAGCCAAGGGCGGAGTAAAGGAGTAAACGAGGCATTTGTAATCCGAGTAACGTCGACGGAAAGTCCCGGTTTGGTCGAACTCGCGGCCCCTGTAATAGCAACACGGTAGTCATCCTCCTTAACTTAAATCACGTCCGCATGCACGCGACTCACCGGGTCCCGTCGTCGTTCGCAACAAGCAGCTCCTTAGCCGAGCATAATGGCGCAATAAATTACGCCACTTTGTGAACGCAGTTAAAGCCACTATTATACGCCATTGCCATAACTAGCCGGAAGAAACAAAAATCACCGAGTTTCAGCGGTGAGTCTCGTAAAAATGGCCGCGTCGATGCGATGCGTCGTGTTTCGATTCTCGAGATTGGACATGGGCTTTACGAGCAGCTGGGATGGATCAATGGCGTTTGGTTTTAGGGTGAATGGAGTGAAAATTAAAAGAGGGCCGATGAATTAATTGCGAGTAATCCTTTCACCACTGTAAACTCATGTATGAGTTTCGAAAAATTCTTCAACGTGCACTGTGGACACGCCATTTTGTATCGGCGTTGAAGCATTACATGCGTTCTACGGATTCGTATGCGAGTCTAATACGAGTGTTCCGGTTCTGTATTAACTCATTGTAATAAGTGTTAGATTGTTCGGAGAGTTCGTAGCATTTTTCATAATAATCACTTCTGTCGTGTAATTCAGGGAACTGAAAGAGAATTATCTTTTAGCGGCTTTAATCGTATTATAGCATTCTTAATCTGAAGAAATACTGTTCGTATTTGGGTCACTTAAAATCCAATAAGTAATGGACAATACACGGTTAAAAGGAAAGGCAATTTTTTTTTCATTAGACAACAATGAACAATCTAATGTTTCGTTAATGGGGGAGCAAAAATTGCTAGTCGTTATTTGGGATATTCTACTATTATCATTTATTGTAATGTTTGTAAAACTTCATTAATAGCGAAAAATTGAGTAATTTGGAAGCCTAAAAGTTTATTTCGGAGGAGGGAAGTGTATTAACAGTGCAAACTTTTAAAAAGAAAAGGATTATGAAACTTTTTATTAGTCATACAATTTACGAGCAATAAATATTACACGCAAAATAATTGACTAAAATGTTAATTTGCACTTATTACCTTTCAATGTTTCTAAAATATCTCTACCAACTTTCCGAACCACATAATTTACTTTTGTGAAATATACACGCTTGCGCCAATAGTTCATCGGACACGTAATAAATGTAGTAGAAAGAAACATTTATGTTACAGTTACGAAATGATGCCACTGTTGAATGCATATAAACCATAGTATTTTTAAAACATTACTAAAAATTAAATAATACCATTGTTGAATGCATTAAATCAAAGTATTTTTAAAACATTACTAAAAATTAAATAATACCATTGTTGAATGCATTAAATCATAGTACGATTTGAAAGGGAAAATGGTAAAAAAGTAATATCGTTTAAACGAGCTGTGAACACAAAACAGTTCGTATCCTTTCAATCACTTAATTTAAATGCATTCTTTAACAATATACACTGTTTAGGTTTAATAATCAAGCTTTCGTTTGCTATGCGATAGAAATAATGATTGAACGTAGTACAGATGAAAATTTCAATAAATCGTCACAAACTCAATGGGTCAAAAATGTTGAGAGAGTAACAATATTTTCGTGTCTCGTATCTATTTCCTTGCCACTCAATTGCCAGGTAACTGGCAAAAAGTCATGGTTGAAAAGGTGCTTATGGTTCATTTAAACCATCTATTGTATGAGCAGCCAGAAGGGGGATCCTTGGAAGGGTACGAATAATGGCGCGACATATTACGCCATTTTGTAAAAGGGGGGCCTTGGAGAGCGCGAACTCACAATGCAACGGTGGGTCGTTCTCGGTCTCTTTCGTTTTCTGCCTTTTTCTCCTTGTCCGCCGCATCCTCATCGTGTGGGTGCGCCAGGTAATGTCGTAAATGGGTTGAGTCGAGCTTAAGGTGCCGCCGCTGGGATAAGCATCGATGCATTAGAGAAGATGACTTCATTCGCGCCTGAGCCCCTATAGTAGCCATGGCTTTCGCCGAGCTCATGATAAGTGGCCAGAAGAATGATAATGATAACGATAATGATTATGAGAATGACGATGATAATCATCACGATGATGCTGGGCACGGTTTTGCCGCTATTATTTCACCATCTCTAACCTGCCGCGTGTCTTATTACGCAGCGAGGTTGCGCTCGTTGTTCTATCGATATTTCGATCGTCGATCCTCTTTGGTATTGGATCCTTTCATGATAGCACTCGCACTTGGTGGTTTTGTTACTCTTCCCGATCGGTCGAAACGATACGCGGCTGAAGGAAGGTAACGTAATAAACGTTGGGGGAATGAGAAATTGTTGGATTCCGGTAGAGTTTGAGAAATCCTTCGGAGTTCCTTTGGTATAGTAGGTGCTTTCAGTTTTGGATATTGTTAGTTTTAATTCTGGAAACTGTTAACCCTTTACCTTGCAATAATGATTCATACTCGTTCTATGAATCGTGGCACAGATTTAACGAAAACGTCTATTATTAAGGATGAAATTTAATTTGAACTCTAATTTTAGCTTTGTGTTACAACGTTGGAGGTTCTTAAATGAATCTATGAGTATTGAAACTATTTGTTCGTGGTATTATATAAAAATAGTGATCAACTTGTGCTAGCTCGAGTAGGTAATAAAATAATCGTAGGTCAAGGGGTTGATTGTAGATATCACTGATTTCGAACGTCTGTTCTAATCCTAGAAATGTTTAATTCTATATGTTCTTAATTACGTAAATTCTTAATTGGGTTATTTTTTGTAGCAGGTACTATGAACTAATTTTAAGAATTCTTAGTTTTCAATATTCTAAATTATATGTATCATTAATTCTGGTTATTCTTAATCTTAGACATTCTTAATTGTGGATAGTACACTGATTTGGAGTATCTGCAATTTTAGGAATTCTTTATTTTAGATATCTTTAATTACAGAAGTTCTTAATTTGAAGTATGTACTTTTAATCTTTGGCTCACAATAGCGAGCCACACTCGTGGCACGAATTATAGATGGATTCATTAAAGATAAATTTTATTTACAGTAGAGTATTACTTTTATTCTAGCTTTAGTTTCTCTTCAGAAGATTACGAATCACTAAATACAAATGATGTAATGTATTCGAATATTTTAAGCAAATATGAGGACTGTGTTCTGTTAACGATAACTTACGTAAGTAGTTAGATAACTTACGCAGATAACTTACTTACGCAGTAGTAAAAAAATTGTGAGGCAAAGGGTTAATAAGTACCACTAATTGTAGGTAACTATTTTTAGCTTTGGATATTCTTAAAACCAGTAGCTCCTACTATTAAGAATAATCGAAATTAAGAATTCCCATAATTAAAGATGTCTAGAATGAAGAATTCCCAGAATTACACATACTCAAAGTATATTATTAGATATATGAATGTGAATTCTAATAAATCTATGTATTTTTAACTCTAAGCATTCCTAAGCTCAATGTGAACTTCTATAGAACGTCATAAATTTTCTAACAAATATTAGGCATTACTAAGGATAACAGTTGAGAATATTGTGTAAGAATAGCCAGAAGGCTAGAGCTTCAACTTCGACAAGAGGAATACCAGTGCTCTCTCATATAGCAAATTACAGTTGTATTCTTTCCAGAGTTCATATCAATAGCCTATTGTTTTAAGGTATCTAGATAATAGTACTCCATTGTTGATAAATTGCTCTATTGATTACAATGCTGCTTACAGTGTACTACCTACCATAACAGCACGCATAAACCTTACACAATTTTTATCTTTCTCATTCTCTATTTTTTCCCAAGAGTCACTTTTGCCCATTCAAATCAATTACCATGCAAAAACCACGCGCATCCGCCTTAATATTGTAACTACTCGTTGATTATATCCTACAAAAGCATAAAAATAGTTTCAAATACGGGAGTCAACTTTTGATTATCGATCTAACCTTTTACCCTTTTGAAGTTAGAATCTTTTTATAAAATTATCCTCAGAATTTCCACCCCAAATCCGATTTTATTCAGAGTGGAATACAATAGTAGTAACATTTCAGCCCCAAATACGTTAAATATTTGCTCGTTGGATTTTAAAAGCATTCAACAATGTAGGTCTAGTCATAAAAAAAGAAAGCTTTGTAATTACCAGAACATCATTTGTTAACAAATGTATACAAAACATAGTTTTACATGTATCACATTATTTTATATAATCTCACAATACTTTTGTTTCAATATATTGGAGTTATACATTCTTATATTACAGTCTTTTTTATGTTTAGTATTCATGACACCAAATATTTACTCATTCTTCCTGCTTCGCTTAAAACCGATCATTTAAAACGACATTACACTTATTGAAACCTTCTACCTTCGAAACGACATTTATTATACAGCACTCTAATAAACAAGATCCACTTGATTCCTTCATATATTCTCAAAAACGACCACTAACAATAAGCAAACATTTTCGTCAACCAGAATACCCTTTCCACCACCCATAATCGCGAAACCTACGCCTTATTTTCCACCCCAACCATCATCCGACTTAATTTAACCGCAAAACACCTTTCAGTTCCTTAATTATACCAAGACAATGGCAGCCGACGAGAGTACGTCTCGTTTCTGGTAAGAAAGGACGCGGTTGCTCGAGCTGCCATGAAATCATCACAAAAGCTGGCCCCGTGCGGCAAACGTTCGCGAAACGAGCGATAATTAACCATTCACCGTGCACACCGGCGTGGAAACAATAACCCGGCGAACGTCATTTGCCTCGCGGAAGCTGTTTTGCACGAGTTCTCGTTTCCATCAACGGACGTATCGGCGTCAACCGATTCCGTAGGTGTCTCCCAACCGAGTTCAGTTTACCCGATGCATTTAGTCGTGTGCAACCGTCGCTCTCGAGATACGCATTAGCGTGATTACAATTATGCGATGCCGGCTAAGTACCTGGTCCCTCGTCGTTGCCCAGACGAGACTTCCAGGGTGAACCGAATGGACGTTCATGTCTCTGTACCATGTTCATCGAAAGGATTACGTATCGCGCTTTGCTCTCTCTCTCTCTCTCTCTCTGTCTGTTTCTCTATTTCAGTGTGGTAGGTACAGTGAGTTTAAAAAGTATCAGCATGTATTCATATTTTTCAATCAGAATTATTGGACCGTACTCTAAAAATTCTGGCAATTTTCGAACCTCTCGCTATGAAATCAGTTAATTCTGGTGAGCTTTAAATAAAAAAGAGAATTATGTAGCATAGATTTTACTATGGTAATAGATGGGTGTTTACTCTATATGCATTACGGGTTATTTCATACGTTATCGTAGGTACTTTGTATATAAAACGGTGAGAACTTTCAGTATAATTCAATACTTTTACTTAAGTTTTAGATTTAACCCTTTCTCGGCGGTGAATTTAAATATAAAATGTACGTGACATTATAGACCGAGGAACTTCTCATCTTTCGCTTAAAAGAATATAGAGAAATCAAAATCCCAAATTGCATATTGAGTTAAAGAAATATTTCTGATGAATTTACATTTTTTAAGCTACCAATAGCAACTTTCGAACACCTAAAATCGCTTACGATATAGTATAATCAAAGTTAATTGTAAAAGGATGCCAACAGAAACGCTTAGGAGCTAACATCATTGAAAGGGTTAAATTCCACAATATCAACATTTTGTGGCCATCTCACATAAAAAAAAAAAAAAAATAAATACTTTTGAGATTATGATAAATATAATATATATGTCAATCCACTTAGTACCAAAATGAATAGATTTCTATGATTACCAAAATATGTAGTCAAAGGTCTAAAAAAAATGTATTCGATCAGTTTCTTGTGTTGCAACGATTTTTACAGTCTAAAAATATAGAATCTTGGCATCTTACCGCTCTTACTCGAAGATTTCCAGCCACTTTTATAATTATTGGCGCATATAATGATAAGCAAATACTTTTTGAATCCACTGTATGTGCGAAGAGGGTAGCGTACAAGGGGTGGAACGGAGAAAGGATTGAGCGAGCCAACCCGAAGCAAGCAGTTTATATAGAGTACCATGAGAGGGAAGAGAGACAAAGTGAGTCTGATGTACAGGGAGAGGTGTCGATAAGAGAAGAGGTAATTAGAAAGGCGCAGAAACGAGCGGGAGTGTTTATTGTTTCTCGACAAAACTCGCCCGCGACGCGTGACACGGCCGTCGAAATGCGAATAAGAGAAAAGCGACGTCCCGTTGCTAATTCTCGTGACAATCGATGCTCGTTCGCGCGTTAAGAGCTTCATGGTCGACGAACGCCGGACAAAGCCTGAACAAAAACAAGCGACTTTCGACTTCGCTGCTTCGCAAATTGCCGCGTGGCCGCCATTTTGACGGATAGGCACGTGCAAATGGCCGAACTGCTGCTCTAATATTAGGAATCGTAAAACGTTTAACGCTAAAATTACCGATGGAATCAAAGTAACTCGTTCGCAAATTCTCATAAAAATTGCACAAATTCATACAGATGCAATCTTTGTAAATTTGCTATGATTTGCTATTAAGAGAATGAATAAAGATTTATTTCCATCGCATTATGTATATGTCTTCAGCTTATTGTCGCGTTAATTTCGTTAATACCAATAATTGTATCCAAATTTTTGGTATTTCTAGTGTTCGTTTCATCAGAGGAGGAGAATTACAGTTTTCATAAATTATTTTGTGGAATTTTTGTAATATTGAAATTGTTGACAGAACGACTAATTCTTGCGTGAATGACTGTTTACCCAGGTACTCATTTTTATAATTTCCTTTACCAATTCTTTATGTTCTTGCGACATAATTCTTGTGCATGTGTATTTGACATATTACAAGAGCTTAGATCATTTTAAAAATATTCATTTACTTTTTGATCAGAATTATACACTTCAGTAAAAAATGGCAATGTTTTTTCCAATTATTTGAAAACTCGTCGTATACGTATTATGAAAGTATACAAAAGTGATTGTTGTAACTGCATTTACACTTCATTCAATCCTCTGATGCATTTGTAACGTCAAACGATTTAATTGGTGTATGTAAAATTATTTCTTGTATCATTTGGGAAACATTTTTATTCGTGTATCCAATGATGCACTTTTTATAAAAATTTTCCTAGAAATCTTTGTGACTTGTAATTTTATATCTTATAAATTTTCACTTCATTTTTATTATTCTACAATACCCTGTAGGTTATGCGAATATGTGAAATTTAAAATATGTATGTAGATTTTCGTGAATGACCGTAGATTCCCACTGTTTGGATACTTTTCCGACAATTTACGCTTACAAAATCAAAATCTATGCTAAAAATATTTAGTATTGAAATTTGAAACAATTGTAAACATTTTGATTGATCACGCAAGAATTGAACAAGTCAATTGCTTGTTTCTAAAATGATTTTCTCTCCTATTCTTGGTTATTTAGTAGCAAAGTTTACAAAATTAGATTTCACATAATTATTTTATACTCATCGATTAGATAATAAAGTGTTATGGAAACTCACATTTTTATAAACGGAATCTGGAAACTTCGTATAAATTACTCGAGGTAACGGAATAATTTTACGAGAATATTATTAAATATCTCTACTAAATTTTAACGAGCGACCGAAGCAGAACTATCAAAAACGTTGCTCGACCATTCAAATTAATTGCTTTGCGTTCACGTCCTGTTTCTTTCTTTTTTCTCATGCCAACGCGCGTTGGTGTAAAACGCTGCACTGGCTTTTAATTGCTCGGTACGTAAAGGCGAAACGCGACGATTTTTCGTCTCGTTAAACGTGTTGCGATCCACGCGACATGTTAAATCGTTGTAACCAAGTATGTATATATTTACGCATACGCGGTACCGCGCCTTTAATTATCGCCACTGATAAATTCGTTGCTCTCGTGCATTTCGATCCCTGTAGAAAGTAACGACCACTAACCCTTATGGTGCACCCTGGTGCGTACGATACCGCCACACTATCTTTCTCCGCTTTTAGTCTCTCATGTTTATGGCAGATGCCCGTTTATTCGAAATCCTTTGCGCGCGCTATGTAGCGAACGAAACAGTTCGAGTAGTAGAGATTCACCGACTTCCATCTCTATAAATATTTTATCTCCATTCATTTTTTCCCGAGGATTTTTAATAACCGGTGACTAGAAAGTTACGATCATGAGTAGTACTTGCATACGGCTTTAATTTTCCTTGGTTGAATGTTAATGTCAGTGTAATTATTGCCTTAATGATGATTATGTGAAAAAGGATTACGGAAAAAAGGTTTTAGAAGGCGTATAGATATTAGAGTTAGATCAAAATTGAGTAGAATATTATTAAACGAGAATGCAGGTAATCCTTGGGACTGTGAGAGACGTAATCAAGGAATTCTCATCACAGAATTGCGAGTGAGACAGTAACTCCAATGAATAAAAAAAAAAATGAGTGAAAATTATACTTTTGATCTGTAAAATCTTATTAAAAAGTATTCCAAAATTCTTTGAAGCATTTCAACAGTTCTGCTCTGTTAAGTATAATTACCGATAATCATTAAAGTAACTAAATTCTAAAAAAAACTGTTAACAAGAACAAATAGATTTCACAGTCAAACAATTCATTAACCTGCTAACTGGCGAAGACGAGTTAATTCATTGTCTTCATTATTCATTCTACCCACCATAATTCAAATATTATATCTAACCGTCTTTGAATTTTCAGTATGCAATATATTTTTAAATGTATGGAGATTCTAAAATGCTAAAATGCTAAAAATTGCACATAAGAAAACAGGAAAATTTGCATCGTCATTGAAGGGTTCAGTTAAATAGAACAGTATTTAAAACCCCAATGATTTCTTATTTCTCTCTTATATTCGTATTAATAATATATTATTATACTCACATCTTCATGAATTAAAACGACTTAATCTTTAACGCTGGTTAGAAAAAAAAAAAAAAAAAAAAATATTTGCAATTTGTAAGTCATCCGGTTGGTTAACAGGTTAAATGTTTTCTTTGGCTTCTGCTTAAGATCTCTCATTAAAATTTGCACATAGTCATCACTCCTTAATGACTCGTCGCGAAGATCGAAGAAAGCCGATAAACGACAGGAAATAGAGCCGTGGTTCGCCACGTTTCTTCTATTGTGGCTCGTTTTTCCCAGCGGCGTGATTGCCTCCGCGTTACAAATTGTTTCACGCTTCTATTACTATTTCAAGATACGTCTGACGATAAGGTCTCAGAGACTGGAGGATAAAGGTCTGCTTTATAATTCAACGCGATCCTTGCTTTCGGCTTGGCTACGCGCGACGCGTTCTTAAGCAACTCCTCGCACGTCTACGCGTCCCTAAACGCTCATTAACTCTTTCGTGACCGATAAGCTACGTCTTTGCACGAGCTAAAAAGGAAATAAAATCTGCACGAGCTAGAACGAAATAAAATTTGCACGATTTCAAACGAAATAAAACTCGTACGAGACTCTTTAGTGTAAGATTTGTCTATTCGCGAGTAAAATCATAACTTTCTTTGTTTAACTAGTTTGTCAGTCGTAAAAATAACGAACCTTTGCGTCCTAGGCTTAATTTTCTGTCAAACCAATATGCGTAATGCTGGAAATACTATAATACATACTTTGAAATGAAATAAAATTCATTGCGGCAGACTTTAATAAAAAAAATATGTAGAAGTCGTGAAAATACTAAATTGTATTGCGTCGTATTTCAATATTCTTCTTCCAATTCTTACCCATTCTTCGGATGACAAAGAGTTACAAGTGTTTCGAGATGTCAGCAGAGTTTTCAGTTATTAAAATTAATCGACAAAAAGTCATCAATAATGCGCTATTTCGAACGAATTTCTTAAGCGCCTACAGACGCCGATAGTAACGAAATGGTTAAAGGAGATTATTCACACGATCCTACATAAAATCACAGGAACTGCACCGAAACAATATCACATTATTCGATTTACATCATAACTACAATCTTATGCAGCGCAGAATATCTTAGTACGCTCAAAGAAAAACGCGAAGCTTTCCACAACGCAACCGCAACGAATAAAAGAGCCTCGACGAACAAATTTCCATTTTCCTTTCGTACGATTCGACTACGTAGGTATTTATTAATACCAGCCGCGGCAGTGGCTCAGAAATTTATGCTTCTCATATAATCGTATAATCGGTCACGACCGTTAATCAGTCCTCTTCCACGGAACGTAGCGTAACTTCTCGCAATTACCGGGACAATAGTCGGTACTGTATTTCTTTGTAACCGTTTCCAAGCCTTTCGTCGGTCCGTCTTCCCGGTCGTCTCTCATTGCGTATCTCGCGCAATTAAGCTCGTTGTCTTGCCTCCCGTCCATTTCCATATTTTCTTTCCCATTGCGTGCTTCTATTCTAAGAAAAGGGCGTCGCGTCGCGTCGATCCATGGGAGCGGTGAACGACGCCGCAACGAAACCGCCTTGCGTATCGTTTCTTGTTTGCGCGTTTAATGAGCTATCACGATGGCCGCAGGGACTCGCGGAATAAATTAGTCCGTGCTCGATGCTCGTTCAACGGTTTCTACCGCTCTTAGATCACCTTTCAGATAACTTAACGTCCCGCTAGTCGCGCGTTCGCGCCTCCGTAAAAACTATAAGCAACGTGCTTCTTTTTCGAAGATTTAGAATCTGTTTCATTTGACAGACATGTGAGTTGTGAGGAAACTTTTATTGGTAACAGAAAAGTTTTTACTTCTCGAGATACTGTTGCAGGTATAAAAAATTGAGAACGTGGAGTGGTTTAATCCTTTATCACAAACGACGTACAGAATAGACTTATCATATTCAATAGGGATTGTTACAAAAGTTCATAGCATCTTTTACAGGTGTTAATCTTTAACGCTCGGTACTATTATAGTAGCAACTAAGAGCTCCACTATAATTATATAGAGTAGATGTCCCAGTTACTGCTACTTTAAGCTTATCGCGTAACTTTATTTAACTATTTCAGAGATTATTTAACCTAAAAATCGTTCCAGTTTGGAGCATAACATTGTTCAGCGTCTCGTTTATTTATGAACATTTTTTTATATCTTGAATATAATGAATTGATTACTAATTCATTGAAAATATACAACCAAGTCCAATATCCCTATTACTGTCACTTGAAATGTTCTCGTATAAATAGAAACACGTTTTAAATATATTAGTACGTCAGTTTGTCTAACAGATATAAGATGTATAGTAAACGTATCGCTTTTACTGAATTACGATACAACCCATACTTTATAATTACGTTGATCACGTTTTAATGTTCATCAGCACATTTACCTGCTAATATTTCGTTTGAAATATTAAACGTAAACGAATATACAATGTCTATGTGTTGTTACGTAAACCGAAGACCAAATTTAGTATAAAAATTTAGTTAACCAATATTAATTAAAGTGTTAGTTGTAGGAACACTGACAGTAATTGGGACATTTACCCAACATTTAACTTTTATAGTTTTTTGCACAATATGGAATGTTTCAAAACAATTGCCTGCGTGCATAGCTTTTTATGTTTTATCAAGTTCAAATTATTCCTGCACTAAGTTTGCTGCTTAAAAAAAAAAAAAAACTAAGTAAACGCCTTGTAATTCGGATAAAGTTTTGATAATATAACTGAACGTGTTTTAATTTCACAAAGTTATGATAATATACTAATGTTCCCGAAAAAGGCTCGCCGAACGTTAAAGGTTAAATTCTGGTGTGTATCGTGGAATTGAAGAAGAATTATTTCTTACGAATATCTTACTTTCACTTAAGTCATGAAATTTGTAATTCAAATAAATGCTGTGTTTGGGTGAACACTTTAGGTGTATCAATGAAAGAGAAACATCCAGAATTGATGAAAAGAAAACGATATTTGTAAAGGAGACAGCTCTTGGCTTCACATATCGTTTAATTATCATTTGCCTTACAATTAATTATTTGTAATAGAAGTTCTTTTAACACTTTGCGGACGAATGTCGTAAATAGGCGCACAAGTTTTTCTTGACTGTGGGACAGAAGTCGATTTATTAAGGCAACAAATTTAAATTAATATCATTAATAGATACTGCTGTTAATAATTCCACAAGAATTTGTAAATGTAAATGTTCATGCAAATTCATGTTTTAACAGCAAAATAGGATCAGAAATAATGAAACGAGAAATTCTGAAACCTTTGCTAAAAAAAGAGAAGTATGATTGGATTGAATAAAATTGCAGAGATCGTATCAGGATTAATAATACAAGAACAAAAATTCACTTCACCTGAAATTTCACCCATGATAGCTTTTCAGAAGGCATTTACAAGCATCGACTATCTGGTATCTGCCACACTTTTCTGTTTGGTTACTGCATGGCGGCATCTAATGAGCTTATTAAACCTGTCTTACCCAGACGAATTCCTTTTCTCAAAAAGAGAAAGAAAAAGTCGGAAACGAAGATCAAAAGCGATATTAAGAAGAAGAAGAAGAAGAAGAAGAAGAAGAAGAAACAGGATCGCGAACCTTTTATACGGTGTTAAGGTCTTTCATTAAACGCATAGTTGTGCGTATTATGCGTACGCGCAATTAACGTTCATTAGACACGGGGAAGCGTCGGGAGGACCAGAGAATGTGTGGAATTACGTTAACGAAGAAGAAGCGAAGGGCCAAGGAAATTGTAAATAAAATCTAAGGAGGCCGGAGTAAATTGTTCGCTGGAACGTTCTCTCGGAATGCAGAAATCTCTACCTTTGCCTTTGCCTTTGCTAAGAAATCCCTAACCGCGTCGCGGATTATCGCACTCATGCGCACACACCTTCTTCGATCATTCTTCTCCACTGTGTTCCTTCGACGAACGGTGTAGGCCCTTTAATCGCCAGCCATACATTGTCGTTTTTTTCCTCCGTTTACCAAGAAGCTGCCGAGGTTCTTCCTTGAACCACCTGTTTCCGGATAACAGATATTCCCGGAAAGGGGAGAAAATGAAACATTGTCATCTTATTTCGTCTCATTCTCCACGCACGTGTCCCTTCGAGGAAGGTGTAATTAATCTTTGCAAGTTGTTTGAATAGCAGAGATTATAAGGATAAGAGTAATAAAATTTTGAAGATTATGTAGTTAATAATGATTCAGAAACTAATATTTAATGTTGCGCAGAGTCGGTAGTAGTTCTACACGGGTTGTAGATAAAATTCTTTAGTTAATTTCTTTTAATGAATATTTTTATAATACACCTGCGACTTCTTTTAAATCGTGATGTTTTATACGATTTTCAACCGTACAATTTATTCCCAGATATATGATTATTCTGTTTTCACTTTGCTTTAACCCGTTTACTGACCAGACGTTTAGCATAGTCGCTATTTGTATATTCAACAAGGTAACAAAGTGCCTAGCTTAAACGTCCTGCTTTTCATTCGCTCTACAAATACAATTTATCATAATTCCGTCATCGTAATTATAAGACAATAGTTAACAATAAATTTTTACGAACTTTATTTGAATAAAATTCATTCAGTACCAGTTGTGTGCGTCATATATGATACTTGAAACAGTGAACGTGATAATTTATTACCTTTTTATGTGTCACTTTATACTGATAGTAATAGAGTTTTCCATTGTATTGGGTTGTTCGGAGAAATCACAGTGCCTTTGATAATATTCACTTCTGTTCTGTAATTGGTAAATTGGAAGTGAATTATTTTTTATAAGCTTTAGTTAAACAATAGCATTCTTAATTTGAACAAATACTGTTCGTATTTGGTCCATTTAAAATCCAGTTATTAATAGACAATATACATATATAGGTAAAAACAAAGGCAACCGTTTTTATTGGATAACACTAAGCAACCTAATGTTTCAATAATGAGGTAGCAAATATCGTTAACCATTGCTTAGGATATTCTACCATTATCATTTATTGTAATGTTTATAGAGCTGTATTAACGACCAGAAATCGAATAAGATAGAAGCCTACAAGAATTGTATGCACGCGTTCATTTCAGAAGGACAAAGTGTACTAACAGTGCAAACATTTTCAAAAAAAGGATTATGAAACTTTTTGATAGTCATATAATTTACGAGTAATAAATACTACATGCAAAATTATTTACTAAGATATTAATGTGCACATATTGCCTTTTAAGTGTTTCTGAAATATCTCTACGAACTTTCCGAACAATGTAATATACTGAACCTGTATCTTTCTTTACTTTCAATAAATATTGAGTTGTAACATAAATTCGTCCCAGTTTCCTATAACATTCTTTAGGTCACAGTAATTTTACAAGAGAGGAACATTTTAGTTATTAGAAAAGTGGAAAAAAGGTAATTATCTAACGTAGAACATACACAATTGACTAAACTTGCTTTCGAAATTTACAAATGAATGACCTTAAAGACCCTAATAAAATGGGACGAATATATGTTACGACCTAATATAATTTGAAATTGCGAATAACTTGTAAAACTATCTTCTTATTCCTATAATTTCTTCAGCTGTCAAGTATTCCCATATATATATATATATCGTCTTTTCCTCCATAATTGTCTCCTTCCGTTCATTTTTCGTGTACAATTTTTGTACAAATGAATGCTAACGTAGTCGGGAAATACTGCAAGCAATTCGTTTCAAAATACAGGCTTCCACTATTAGAGTTTAAGTACGAAATGTCATTAAGGAGCTTTAAGTTCCATAAATCATGGAGTTCACCGTCATTATAGGAACAGATCTATTTCTCCGTTTTATTGCTCTTTATTAAATGTAACCTTTATCAAAGGTTGTGAGCGTCGCATAGTTCTTCTTTTACGAGCGTAACCTTTCGATCGTCGATCATTCGAAGGAGAGATTCGCGTTAGAGACCGAAGCTGGGAGTCGCCTCCGGATAAGGGGGTTCATAACAAGGGAAAAGAGTAGACGGAAGTGGATAGAGAAAGTTCTCACCTTCTCGCGGTGTTTCTGCGTTATCACGCGTCATTAAGGTCATTTCGTAGCGACCACTCGATTCGCACGACCACTTCACGAATACGCGGAAGTTGTACACCTCATTTTACCTTCTGCGAGCGCGGTTCGTAAGTACATTGCCCACTGAAAGCAATTTTATAGCCTTTTAGAAAATTTCCACCTTCATCGATATCTTGTACTTTACTCCATATGATCGACTGATTTAATTCTTACGAAATTAGCGTTGCTACTTACGTAAAAAAAGGTCACGTATCAACGGAAAACAAACCAAAATCTACGCGTAAATTCTAAATTTCATCGTTCTTCTAAGAATTAAACAAGTTACGTGCAAAGGAGACAATCACTGAACAAAGGTTAATGTTTGGGAAATAGCGTATAACTCTGCCATTTTGAGAAACTTTTACTCTTTCAAAATTGCGGAATATAGTTGAAACATTTGTATTAGGTGCACGTAAAAGTTTGAATCCTGGCTTAGCTGTTTCATTGCTTACAAGCCAATTTCAGTTTTTCACGATGGAAACCGAAATTTGTCAGAAAGATAGCAAAAAGTCATATAAATTAAAGAAAAGTACTTCGAACATTAATTTGTAGACTATGGACCTTCATGCAAATTCATATTTTTATTAACAGAATTAAATCAATAGAATTGAATTGGAGACTTGTTTTACCGTAAAAACAAAATAATTTCTACTTTACATGAAATATTTTGTATGTTTTTGTATATTACATGCATTATGTGCCGTTTCGCACTTTTCAGTCTCCTATAAATATATAAAGATCCGTAGTCTGTTTATTTGTAATACTTATGTTACATATAAATAGGACATTTTCCGAAGAAAATCTGAATGTTTCATTTCACGTTTACTTACGAAATAATTCTAAAATGTTACCTATTTTAATTGCAAAATATGCTTGGAACCTACGTTGATATCCTTTGAAAAATACGTAACCTACTTTCAGTCGTCCCATGTGTATATCCATGAAAGGGCATATTTGAAAGGATAATTAAGCAGGCACAGACCGAAGTCGTTAACGCTTCTATTTTCACATAAAATCCACATTGTCAGACTCTGTTCCGCATATCGTTAACTAGCCGCGCAGAGTAATAACACGGAATCATAGAACAACACGCTATACAACATAATATATCTCGCGGTGCATCAGAACCCTGCGTTATTCACGTTCACAGGACGAGGTACGGGAGAGGGGAACGTTCCATCAATCGCTATCACGATCAGCGATTACAAATCCTCCGTCATAATTCTCGCCGGCTAGTGGCTAGAAAATTACAAGCGGAAGCGAGGCGACGAGAAACCGAGGGACACCATGGTGGCCAAAAGACGAACCATAAACAGGCACTGTCAAGGATCCATTCTCTCCCTCTTCTCAGATGTATTCATATTTTTAATGACGACAAGTATATGAGCAGATAGAATGGCGTAGATAATATACTGTTATGCAGGAGGGGAAAGATGGAAATAACACTTGAGTAACTTTAACAATCCCTTAGCGGTTTACCGAGGTTTATCGTAACATACCGACTGACAAACATTTTCACACTGTAGATAGCACCTTTTTAAAATATGTATTTGCATAAACATCCGCAGTCTAGTTATCGTTATGCGTGTCTGTCGCATGCTGCTTCTTAGCTTTCTTTATTTTAATGGTACGCCATTAAAATCGCAGGAAATATAATAAAAAATCTTGCAAATGATCAATTTATGTCACTTCGGTCAGTGAACCGAAGAAACAATCGAGCGTTACGGGGTTAGTCCTCGAAAGATGATACCATCTCTTGCAGTCTTCGCTATTGAAAAGTTCGATCTGCCATTTGTCGACCTTGCTCACCGCGTATATACCACAGGATCTTTCCACAGGTGGTTCTCTCCCATTCAAATGGAAGAAGATGTCACGAAGCCTAAGGTTCGAGCACAATGGATGCCTCGTAACACGCGAGAGTCGACAGATTCCAACAGCGGTTGCTCGCGACATAGGAATGATGTAAACTAGGATTCCAACGTGTTCTTTATGGCTCGATACAACCTGACGACATCGACTTCGAGGCACGACATTAGCTTAACGCGAGAAAAAACACCGCGAGAGTATCGAGGGGAAAAAGAAAATGCTGCGTGGACGGAGTTAATTGGCATTTCACAGTTGTGGAACGCAAAACACGATCCTACGTCGCGTCGTGGGGGGAGGAATAACGATGACAGCTCGATTAGAATAAAGTAATAGGAGAAGGTGGAAATTGTTGGAAATTGATGGCGATTGACATTTGAAAAAGATGTCATTAAAAAGGACACCGGCTTATTGTGGTGTCGCTTTCGAATCTTCATCTTGCAGGAACTTTATGAGCTATTCAAGCGGATTAATCAGTTGGATCTTGATGCGTGCAGAGAATGAATTGATTGCTCGTTTCTATTACAGTAGAGGAGTGTGTAATTGGTAAAGAAGCTGTGATTAAATGAGAATGAGGTGTGAAGATTCGGTTTTATAGTATGAAATTAATTTAGCCTGTTAACATCCTTTGGATGCTAAGTAATTTTGAGAGATCGCCGAATTCTTGAATTTAATTTCACGAATGACGTAAACACAGGATCTGTAATATCGGTAGCGTCACCGTATTTATTATTACAACGTTCCTGAATTCGAGTTTGGTAAACATCTTGTACTGATCATTAATTTCTTTAAAAGATTTGAATTTCTAAACTTTGTGTGTCACATTAAAAATTAACCGCATATATGAGGTCATAGCACCATGGTTAATGATTCTGTGGTTGTAAAGCAAAAAAACGTATGTCATATGTTTTTACTTTCGAAATATTACCACTTAATGTTTTGAATACAGTTGCTAAATATCTGACTGTGGTCGGATTGCATTCGTCTTGTGTGCAAGAGAAATTTATTTTTGTACTTTTATTTCTATATTCTATGTTCTATGTTCTAGATTCTGTGTTCTAGAGCTTAGTTTAATGCGTAAATTCCATTTCTTTTTAAAAACGTAAGTTACGTTGTTTTACGTTGCAACCACACAATTAATAAAGACAAGCACAGAATTAATAAATAATTAGGCGACTATTCGTTCTCTGTATTTTAGGATGTTTTAAATTGAAGCTCATATGTATAAGTTCAGCTTCAGTTCCAAGACTTTAAATATAAATTGCTTTCATTTTAAATGCAAGAGATCTTAATAGATTTGAATTTAAACTTAAATTCAAATACAAGACTAAAGTTTCAGATTGAAATTGTAATTTAAATTTGAACTTAGAAACTTCAACTGAACAGACTTTAACAGTTTACTGGAAATTTAAATTAGAAATGTATACTTGACTTTAACTAATACATTTAAATATCAGCTTTTTACAGTTTCAAATTTCAATTACCATATTATTTGAATTCGAATTCTGTTTTTAAAATTCTAAACTCAATTTCATTCGAAACAGAAATGAAATAATCAAATTGGTATCAATATTTCGCCTACGCTCTTAAAAATAATTAGTAAGTTGAAAGTCGATTCCTCCAATCAACTTCCACTATAGTAAATCAAAAACTGTTCCAAATCAAACTAACTTCCAGCGTTCATTAAAAAAAAAAAATCTCAATATTATCACATAATTATTTTCCCACAAAAAAAGCGGTACTCTTTACACAGTATTTCGACACGGTCTAGGAAGACCGTTAAATTTAAGATTGCAATTTTACGTTTACAAACGTAATGGTTTGCGTTACACGTGCTTATATTTATTCGAAAAGAAAAACAGTTTCAGAAACTGTTTGAAAATATTTACGCGCATTTCCCGACAGAAAACCTGAAATCCGCTCGCCAACGATGATTCTCTCGCTATTTGACTTGCTAATACCAAGTCGAAACCGTAATACGTTTACGCCACGGTAAACTGACGCGCTATTACTTCGGATCATAATCGTCGGTGGAACATTTTCCAAATTGCGTGTGCGTACGCGCGTTCATGCTCTTGCCATGCTAATATCGGGAAATCGTGGGTAATTCAACTTTGTACATGCAACCCTGGACACTTTTATCTTTAGTTTATGAGGAAATTATTGCGATTTAAACTCTTTTTTGTTCTTGTTAATACAGTGTTGGTATCAGTGCAGTGTTATTAGCATTATTGGGAAATAATCTTGATCTGCATATACAGTAGCCATAAAGAGTTTTAAGTTGCGGCACGTGAAATGGCGGATTCAAGGATAGAATTGAAACTACAATAGCGTGGTGAAAATAAAATGTTACCTTCAAGCGGTGACTACCTTTTTAACCCTCCTTTGGATTATGGAGATTACAGAAGCCTTGAACAATTTCTAATTCAACACGCTTCAATGGATGTTCGAACAATTATTTTAAAATTTACTTAATTTTGTACTATTCCATTAAATTTTGAACACTGTTAAACATTTAATTTGCACTTATTTACATGGCGATAAAATGAAAGAGAAGAGTAAAGTGTGAACTAAATTTGGACGTTCGGAGGAGGATTAATATCAGTAGCGGTGACGTGACGCCAATTTAACGTATCCTTAGATGGAAATATATTCCTCTTATATTAATATATATTATTTATTTTTTTCTCTAGATGCTTTTATTATATTTATAACATTTTATGAACAAAATATATTTCACAGACTGGAGCATGAGAAATATATGTGAAACATGTTCGATATTTGCAGCCAATCGAGAACTTATTATTTTATTTGCTATTCATTTTATATCGTTTATAACTGATCCAATCATTTGCATCACAATGATTCTGTATCTAATATCATTATAAAAGAGTGCTACGTTTTTGTGGTAGTTTGTATTTCCATAATGAAGTTTTGAAACGCATAATACATTCTGGGACAACCTAATAAAATTAAATTTTGATTACTCTGATAATTACTTAAAATCAACGATGATCGAAAAACGATAATCCGGAAGTCATGGTCTTTACATCATGTCTTATTTGCCACTCACACACGAATTTCGATACACTTGCTACGTTTGAAATCAAATCACGGAAGCGCAGCACTCTATAGGAATCCAACTTTCCGGTTCGACGACCGCATAGAGACTGAAACATAGTTTCCAAAGTGAAGCTATTTACGAGGGGTGAACCTTGAAATTTCATAACGTGCCACGCACTTCGAAGGTTAAACCGCGAGTAACCAAAGTTTGTTTCCGTCTATGTCCCATTTTCAAGCGTAACGTTATAGCTTAATAGAACATTTCTTGTCTGCTGTTTATCTATTCTGTTATTTGACATTATCACGTCAAATTTTACTGATTATTTTACACAAACGAGTTAATGCTTAATAAACTTCTCTTATTCCATATTAATTTCATGAGTTGAACTGTCGAGCATGGCATAATAAATTTCAGATCTTAAGTAGTATTATATATAACATGATCATTAAGACGCATTACGTATGAATAAATGAAAATACGCATTTGTCGTATTGGACAATTAAAATACAAGAAATGTTGGAATAGAGAAAATAAACATTCTTTATATCGCCTTTCTTCCATTCTTCGTTATTTTATTAGACTCTGAAAGGGTTAATTCAAATAATGTTAAATAATGTTCTTTTCAAATCTATTTTCAATCTACTTAATTAAACAGTGATATATGCTACTCATATCATTGGACTGTGGATTTTTATGCATTCATGGGGAAATTTAAATTACAAAGAAATGCAAAATGCATATAGTATGCAAAAGCATAAAAAATATTAAAAATATAGTAGAAGCAACCATTTATTTATGTCCCCCTTCTCCGATCGTAATTTTAAAAGTATAAATTTCCATAAAAATCCTCAGCCTGCTGACTATAATTCTCGAATGCTATCGATTCTAGACGAACACAAATAGAATTGACTAATAATGTGAGACCACTTTGATATGATTTTGGGCGTGGTTCACAAACACGTGAACGATCAACGGAATATCGAAATCGTCGGTACCTGCAAAAGCCAACGCGTGGGTTGTGACAAACGAGTCTCGAATTGGGGATCGTGGATAACAAAGCTTCGATTGCGTGCCAGAGATCGATTATGCGTGGTAACGGCTGTAAATCTACTGCAACCAACGGATAAATTACCGCGGCGCGAGCTTTACGCCCATTCGTGTAAACAAGTGTTCACTATTGCGATCAACGTTTCTCGGATCTAACTTCCGGTAAAGACAACCGTTCCACGAGTAGTTAACCTTTGCTCCTATCCCTCTCGGGCGAGTGTGCATGACGATACTGTTAGTACTTGATTGCTATTTAGTCCATCTTGAGATTTCTAACTTTACTTTCATAGTTTAACATTTGTTTCGTTGTTCCATACTTTCATCGTTTTGTTCTTGCATCCAACAGTACAAATATAAATTACATAGAACATTCCAGTGTTTTGCGTGTGACGCGCAGTTATTATGCTAAATAGCTTGCGCTATAGTTTTGATTGAATTTTAGTTTTATTTAGTATCCGGGAACAACCCATTAGTGTACAAAAGTAATGCAAATTTTACCGTTGTTAAGAGATTAATAATAAGTTGAAGGTACAATAAATCAAAACTCGATAGGAATATATAACAAAAATAAATATAAACGTATGATAAGGAGGCAAGGATAAAGTAACTGATACACTTGGCTTTTAAAAGTCGATAGAGAAACGTCAAAGGAATTTAAAGATGATTGATTACAATTTGCGATATTACAAATCCTATTAACATGGTCAGATGTAATAATATGCCGGAATGTGTAAAGTTTAGGTTTGGGTTAGGTTGTATTAGGTAAATATAATAATTGAGTTAGGTTATATTAGGTAAATATAATATTTACAGAGCCAAGAATGTGTGGACAACAAACCTTCTAATTAATAATCTTAAAGAGAAAAATTAAGTCCCCTGCAAGCCTTCTAACTTCGAGAGTTCCAAGACTAAAATTGCTAAGAATAAGTCCACAATGTACGATCTTAGAGGAATTCGTAAACCAAGTAGTTAAAGGGCTAGACTTCAATGACAGCGGGATCCTGTACCTCGCTTGTGGTTGTATTTTTCTCCTAATTTTGTCGCTAATGTCAACTCTCTTTCGTATCGCGCGACAGGGAAGTGACGTCATTGACTAAGAACAGGATAGACCACTTATCCAATGCATTTCTTTGTCACCCGTATTTGGGGCTCGTGAGCCATTTTTACCTTTTCGATTGTCTAAAATGTATAACTTTCGCATTTGCGCTTACATTTTGTATATTAAAATACTTTAGAAGTGTTTACATTCTTTGTCAGATAATAAAATGAAAGATATTCTTCCGAAAACTTTTCATTTTTAGGTTATCGGTATTTCAGAACATGTGACAGGAAGTCCCATAAGAGGATCGGTCTATCCTGTATCTCGTCTATGGTCACGTGACTACTGTAGTCCCTTAACCCTTTCGATACTAAACTTCGATATTATAGTCGTTTGCCGAAATTTTGCACCAGTTAAGAAATCTGACTAAATCTAGTAGCACACTAATACCTGGGCTTATAATTGGTTCAATATTCGTATTAAGTATTAAGTATTGATACTAGATAGAGAGTAGATTAAGTTATATAAATATAGAAATTAATTTATTAAAACGATTTTATTTATTATTGATATTATTTATAATATCAATATGTTTAATAATTGTTAGACCTAATATATTAACAATTTTACTTCGATGAGATGGGTTAGGATTAATTTCTTATTGTTTAGTAATTTCTTTTATCAGAATTCAAAATCTTGTAATGCCGGAATATTAACAGTAATTTTAAATCGAATTGGAGATTCTAGATTATTAATATTAATTTGTTTAACGATAACCGTTAAGTATTAATCGGTTAAAAAACTAACAATTTTCAAGTAAACGTATCACTATAAATTCGCGGCTGATTTGTCCCGTACAGCCTTAGCACGTCGACGGTGAACTTTGTCGTAGCGAAAGGGTTAAGAACGCGGAGTAACGCGAAAAGTATAGACGAAACGAGCAGCGGCGTTGTTACGGTTTCGTTCTGGTTGTCCCTGAACAACGAAGCTTAGCGTATCGCCCAGCTAAATGACGTGTTCTTGTCAGTTATACGAAGGCGGCTTCTAATTACGTTCCTCCCATTGGCTTCACCAGCGATGCTGCGAACCTGCGGCCGCGTTACATTTCGTTGCGTTTACTTGTACGCTTTACGCGCCGTAAAACCAAACGAACCGCGGCATTCTTACACCACCTTTACGATCCTAATTTTGATCGCGGGTCATTCCTACGCCACGTCTCGTCGTTGAAACTCGCCATGCTCCAGGCTTCTGCATGCGGAGCGATTAAATTGCCCGTGAAATTTTGAGGCTGTTCGAGGTTGTCGCGATCCACTGGAATGTTGTTAAGGCGGCTATGAAAAGTAGATCACTGGTTTTGCTGCATTAGGGAAGTTCAAGCTGCTTCAAGGTGGTCGTGGTGGATTTCAGTCGCGGAAAATGAATTTTTGGTCTGTATTCTAAGATTTATAGCAGGATTAAAATTAGGACGAAAAGTGGTTGCGGTATGGTGATGATTTTCGGTGAAATATCAAACTTTTTGAATTTTATGGAGGGAGTTTTTGAGAGCGTTGACCTTTATTTGGAAAAGAATTTGGAAAAACGAATTTATTTTGTTTGGAATATTGCGAAAGTGTTCTGTGGAAGGATTTGTAATAAATTGTTAACTAAATTGTCGTAAATAGAAAAATACAAAGGGAATTTTTTAATCACCTAACGTTAGAAGCTGCGATATAAATTTCATGAATATAAATTTATTTGCGAATTATGTTGAATGCTAAAAAATATTACAGTTTTCACGGCTAGAAGAAGAATGTCCTTATACTAAAATTTTCTAAGGCGTAACCTCCCTAATTTATTAATACTTCAGTTCCATAATTTATTAACCCTTTGTGTGCTAAGTAATTTTTTGAGATGAACTTTAATATCAATATTATCTTTAATAACCGTTACAATGCTTCTAAATTCATATTTTGTATTGATTATTCATTGTTTTAAGAAACTCGAATTTGTAAACTTGCAAATTGTTAAGATTTCATCTCCTTATCTAAAACAGCCTAAGAAGATTCTCTTTTGTTTCGTTGCTATTGCTTTATCTTTAAAAACGTAACCATCCTGATACTTTGGAATTATTTGCAATTAATCTACGTATTTTCCCCAATTTCGAATCTTCGGATTTTTCCTTTTATTTGTCTGACAAAAATATTCATTTAATAGTCAAGTTCAGGAAATTTCTCATGCTATGGGTGATTAACAGAGATTCAAATACGCTATGGGATATTTTCGAATAAGATGTATAAATTGCAGTGATTTTTAACGTGAGCAGTTGCCTTGCTCCTGCGCAAGGTCTTTACTCCGACGAATCACCTGGCGTAATACACTGGCTCGTAAACCCTTGAACTCGCGTAATTATGCTGAAACCTCTTGCCTCGATATAAACATTTGAACGTCTTCGAAGTTAATGTATGCCGTGTTTCGAAATTAGGATGCATTATATTGACTCATCATGATTGCAAAAGGGGAATTTATCATGAGAAGGTATTTAATGAGTCTTAAATTATAGTACTTAGGATTATATATTCCTGTCGGAGGTAACAAGAAATTGATTAAATTGAAGCTGTTTTGTTATTTGGTTCATCAGGCTACTCGAATAATTTTCTCCAATAAAAATTCGAATTTAAATCATAAGGATTAACCATTTTCCCAAATCAATTTTTCTGAAATTGAACAGCAACCTGGATTTTACTCTATCTTAATTAACCATTGATCTTAAAATAACGAATCATATTAGTGGAATAAATAACTTGCTTCCTTTAATTTCTTTTGAAACTTTAAGAATTATTATGGTATTAAGTACTCTTGAAAATGTTTATCGTATAATCATATAACTTTCTTGAAACTGAAATTAAAGGAAATAGAGTACTGTGTATTACGTTTAATGTATTTTACTATTATGGAAGAAATCATGATAAATCAGGATCGTTTGAAAGTCATTCTTTTAAGATAAATAGCGTATGGCCACAGGGACTTTCAGAAGGACCAAGTGAATAGAAATAATGTATAATACTTCAATATTTTGCATTTTGTACTATACTGAAACTGTGACCAACTTGCGCTAATATATGCTGCTCTTCAAAAATGACATAGCAGAGGGTTTACGTAAAAGAAATGTTTACGTTTTAATACGAAGGAATGTTTTAAATGTCTAATAATTGGAAATAGAAAACTTGTTTCTTGTGAAATGGGACAATCATCTCTGGTGTCTCTTATTATATTTACTTTTTAGTTTGTACATTATGTACTATTACACATCTTTCTTTATTATATTATACATTACGATTATACATTATATTTAGGATTTTCTAATGTATTTTACATTAGAAGCCTACATAACAAGACAGGCAGATACTATCTTTCTTTCTAAATAAAGTTTCTTGTCACTAACTTATTAAAAGATCTCTGCTACGGTCTTTTAGACTATATGTGTATTCCATTCAATCGCATTCTTCTTTCGTGACAAACATTTTATAATTGTGACAAAGAACAATGTCAATAGAGAAACTAAAACTTAAACATATGAATAGTAATAACAATTTTTCTCCGTTTCTCTCAAAACTACCAAATGTTCTAGAAAAATAGGAACGCGTTTGAGTAAAAAATTACTCGAGGATAGCAGCACGGTTTATTCCCTTGTCCACGCAATAGATGCCATAACTTTTGTACGCGCTTTTTGCTTTTTCTCTACAATTCCGTTACTGTATTCAATAATTGTTCCGAATATAATTGCATTACCAACGAAATAGCAGCACGCGCAAAAAATATAAAATTCCGTTATCCTGTTTTATCAAACTACCCCATTTTGTGCAGCTTTCACCTATCTCTTTCCATTTTAAGATTGGAAGATTCTTTCTTTTCGAATGAAGCTTCTGCTCAACAATTTAGTAAAAGACTCCAATTATAAACGTTCATCTCGTAGTACCGTTGAAGAAGGCGGTCGATTTCAAACCTTGTAAGGAATACACGGATGTTTCGTGCGTCGGAAGTACAAGATGGTTGCAATCACTGCTTATCAGCCTTATCAGGCTTATCAGGGAAGCTACTACCTTATCGTCAGAGGACGAAAAGGGAAGGAATTCGAGCTTTCACTGTTTCCCTCCCTTCGTATTTGGCGCTGAGCTCGTTGCACCTTGCTCAGCAAGTGGTTCCCTCTGCGGCAAAATACCGTACTTTCCTTGGTCCTGCTTGCATATCCTGGAACGTCCTTTTAGGCTTCCTTCCTGTAGGAACGATCGATTTTTTTGCGAATAAAAACGATATCTTATTCGTCGAATATTTTCAAGGTAGATTAAAATATGGATAAAGGAAGTTTCTACTAAATAGCAGAGGATTGGTAAAGGAAAGAATTATTTTGAAATTCAAATGTCCTTGCTCGAAGGATATCTTGAACAGGAATCTTCTTTTCCATCAGTATCCTTGCCCTGCTGGCGGTTAATTCGTATAGAAAACGAAAGAATTCTCCACAGCATCAATTTTTTGTTTTACATCCTCCTGTTGGTGTTTTTCTTGTACGCCTTGCTTTTATGAAAAATATATTGAAAAAGGCGAATAAGTTGCAATAAATTGATAAAATGTAGATTGTTTAAGACAGGAGAAGGAGGCGGATGGAATGCAATCATAGACTCTACGATGAAAATATGAGCTAACTACGTAGACTCTCGTAAAATTGTGTTGTTGGTATATTGCATATTTTTTCATGAGCAAGTGGAATAAGTAGAATCATTTTTTTTAGAATCTATCCAATTTTAAATAATGACCAGATTAATGTTCTTGAAGTGGTTGAAACTGTTGTATTTTTTTAGATATTTCAAATATAATGATGGATGTAGTCTTGTGAAACTGATTACATTTTATCGCTTTATAATTTATTAATTAGATCGTTGAATCTGTAATATGTAACTAAAAATAACATTATATGATAACATCGTGGTAGCACGCCATAAAACATATAATAAAATTGAGAATTAAGACTTTATCTTCGATTTCAAGTTTCCGCCGTCAGAATTTTTTTTATTCAAGAGACTAGTCTTGATAGTACTAGTCCAGTTGGTTTCCGGATGGGTGCTGCGACTTGTATTAATAGCGTGCGCTTTGCAAACGTTGCAATTTGCATCTTCAGAGTCGAGAGTTTTCTACTAATAGTAAAATTTTATTAACCCTTTCACTGTTGATTAAAATAGCGATATGCTGCAATCGTAGACGAAAATGAGATTTTTTCAATTAGAAATAAGGAAAACGTAAACACTCTTGGAAGCTGTTTTTTGAAGATCTCAAAAGATCTCATTGCATATATGTATATCATCACTAGATTAATGACTTACACTTTTAGGAGTGTTCGTACTACACACGGGTTCAACAGTGAAAGGGTTAATATAAAGACACGATCGGATCACATGAATTCGATTAAAGTCAAACTATTAGGTTGATCCATATGAAATGTCGTTTTTTCGAAGTTTGTAATGGACCACATTAAAAAAGAAATTAGCTGTACTGTAGATATATGTGGATTATAATAAAATTGTGAGAACTTTATTGTTCGACATCACGAATAATCGTAATATTTAAGCAATTCTTTATGGAAGTCCAAATTTAACAAATGTACCATGAAACGTATTGAAACTGAGATTTGAAGATGATTGTATAAATAATCGTTCAATATTGAGTTGCAAAATTTAAAATTAATAGATTTTCATTGAATAAAAAGTCTGAAGGAAGATTAGACAATCCTCGAAAAGGTGATTTTCATAAATATGTAATAATAAAACTAATTAATTACTGGAGATAAGTGTGTAGAATCATGTAAGAATTATTTCAATTAAGTGTACGCATAATGGTTTGAAGAATTTACTTATGTGTAACATGTGTTACTTTGCGAAAGCGACATTTCATATACATCAACGTAATATAATGTTTGACAGGATCGAGATATCATAGAGATTATAAAATACTAAAAAGTGACATCTTACAATGCATCACGTATGATGTTCGTCCAAACCTGGAAAATTCAACCCCTTGTTCTATGAATTTTTCAGTAGCTGCATGTGTTAGCAAAAGCTATTATATACCTGCTCTAACACTGTGTTGGATGCGAAATACTAAAATATTATATAGTATTTTTATTCGCTACAGTAATATAAAAATTCCAAAGGATATTAAAGGGGGTAAATTCAATTTTGTTATAAATATGGCACGTACTTGTTTTTCTTTGCCTGTAATTTACGTCACGAGTGTAACTCGCGGTTTTAAAGTAAGGGATTAATTCAAACCTTTCGACGGTTGTCTTCGCAATTGGCTAAGTACATTCTAGCAGCGTTCTGTCAGGATACACCTAGTCTAGTCTGAAGAAAGACTTGATAGAAGCATAACGGTAACGGTTGCACTCTACACGCGCAAGCCTCCTTTGTTTAATTACAATACACCATCGTACGGAGCATGTAGACAGGGTAATTATTGGTTACAATGAACGGGACCAGGGTAGCTCGTTGTGTTTTTTCCTTTTCTTTTTCCTCCTTTTTTTTGTTCTAGTCATCAGCAACATTTGGTGAACGTCGGCTGCGCGCGTGCACATACGCTTGTACACGCTCATACACGCGACAACGGTTCACATATCGCTATGTGCCAGCTATTGTGGCTATTACATCGCCATTAATGGCACTTCACAATGTAATTTGCAGACCTGCGTCCTTCCCCTCCCACCTCTTTGCTTCTCCCACTGTTTCCCTGTCTTCCTCTCTCGTTCGCTTTTTTCCTGTCTGATTTTCAAGCATCAATTCCGTCATTTTCTGATGCGAGAGGGGTTGGAGAGTTCTTCGATTAAGCGTCCTGCAGTCGATATTTGGTAGCTCAGGTTGCATGTGTGTGTGCGTGAGTATGGAGTAGGTAACGATGGGAGGAGAATGGTGTAATACTAAAAAGTTTGGTTGACATGGGGAATACGGTATGTATAATTTAGGTGTGGTTATTTTAGACTGCTGTGAGTGTATTTCATTAGGCGTGCAAACTAATTTGATGCCCCTTTTGCATAGAATTTAATCTTTAATTTAAAAAAAAATCAAATACAGTGTTAACCCTTTCGCAGTAACTTGGGTAAGTTGTCCAATATAGCGATATCAAATTTAATATATAAAGTTATCTTCTATGTAATATTTCTATTAGCAAGTGTCGCATGGAGATAGCTGAGATTGTGTTATTCTCGAAATGCAAATGGTATTACAACGAAATAAAGAAATATCTCTTATGTTGCCTTCTTGCCATTACTTGTTATTTTATTACACCGTGGAAGGGTTAATGCTTAAAGTAATCCTAATTATTTTCCCTTATTTATCAAGTAATTGATGATTCAATTTATACGTCTAATATGTTTGTGGCATATGGAGAATGTTTTAAGAATCATAATTATTGGAGTGGTTAAATTACGCTGGTGAAGATTAGTTTCAGCGTACACACACGTCTGGCTTTCATCTGTGCGCGTTTCGTGCGACCAAGCATGTCGTTATCATTGTCTTCGCAACGCAAACTGCGGCTGCGGAACCATTAACGCGCATATGCTTATCATGCGTTTCCGCTCGTACGTTCACGTATGAGCCACTCCACGTTGACTGGAATACAGAATAACCTCATATATTTTTCAATTTCCCGCAGATTTGCGCCATTTATTCATTCCTCTAGCCATTGCGTACGTACCACTGACTATGGTGCGTTAAAGTTCACATGAAATGCAAAAATTGATTCTACTAATTATAAATAATCCGACCAGAATAATTTTCGTTAGAACTAAATGAATTTTGATGATTTATTGTAACAAAAGTGCATGCATACTTTTTATTCATAATAATCGATTAAAACGATAAATAATTTTATTATTGCTACCATGAGCTCTGATTTATAGTGTTACTAACAATAAGATCATACAGCTCGTAATGCGATCTAGCGAATTTCTTACAAAGATAATGTATAAGTCTGAATTATCGATTTTAGTACTGGTGTATATAAAAAATTCGCGGTTTCGATGGTTAATGGGAATTACGGGTGAAATGAAAGATCAGTACGATAGACGGGAGAATGTGAAAGAAGAACGGGAGAATTGGTCACCCTAGATACATCCAGTGCTTTCCTGAGAAGTCACTGCCTACAGCTCGGGGCTGTCCGTTCCTGAAATTGTGGGTTGCACTGATTGAAGGGGGACAGTACGTAGCAGTCGTAATTCAGTGACACAGAATCACGTAACGCATACACCACATTGAAAGAATTCCAGTTCGAATCCGTGGAATGTATCCCTTTTGGCTTTAAGTGCGAGCTTCGACATAAACTCGCACGACACGCGAATAAAATCGCCGTTGATAACCGGAGGGAAATGCACGCGGAGGCACCACTTAAGCGGATACTGAAATACTGGCCCTAAGGCCGCTTCCGCTTAACCGCCTAACCATCGTTCTCCGACTTCAATTGCCACCGTCGATTCGGCGAAAAACGTGATTCTCGCGAACTTCGTCATTGTCAATTTATATAATCCTTCGCATAAGGTGGTTCTCGTTTTTTTACTTTCACTCCTTTTTCTTCTGGCGTCTGTTTTTGTTTTTTTTTTTTCGTCGTTAGCAGAGGGGAATCTAGTCATACTGTAGGGAATCCATGTTTTCGTTTAGTTTAGAATTACCGTGCATGTAACACTAGTATCGTGTGCGCTGCCTTCTAACCCTGTGGGATCGCGTTCCTTTTTGTTCTAGAGGCATATTATTCTTGAGAAACGCGAGCATTAAGTCGGACAATGGTCACGCTTTGAAAGAATTCCTTTTTCGATGCTTTTGGAATTGTTAATTGTCTGGCGGCAATTACCGGCGCTTCTTTTCACACGGAACTAATGTTAATTAGTCCTGGGTCTATCCGGATAATCTTCGAATATCCTGATAACGACGTCACGGATTATTCGTAATTCGGATTTCGAATATTCGAATTTTTTTTCCAAAAAATTCCAGGTACCCGGATATTGGTTGAATTTACATAATTACTTTACATGTTTAAGCAAATATATGACTGCGTAAATCCTATTCAACAATAACATATTAGTTTATATTGTTATTCTTTTAACGTATCGCTAAACATCAAATTAAACTTTATTATAAAAATAGTATGTTTCTATTTTTATTACATTTAAGATGTAATAATCACCGAAAGTTTCATTTGTGATTATAAGGTAGGGGGTTAAAAGAAGATTTGGCGTACATGCAAAAGTAAATATGCATCCTTTACTATCCAATTATTATTTGTATATCTGCCAAAGTAACTCCTGCAATTAATTCGTTGCTGTAGAACGTATTCAAAACCTACTACAATGTTATCGATTATAATTTCAATCCTTACAAAACTATCGTGTTCATTATGACATAATTTATGTAAATTAAATCAAATACATAAAGAAATCAGCTACACTATCCACTTAAAAGGGATCCGCAAAGTATCAACCCTTATCAATTTAACTTATGCTACAAAATGTTATCCAAACCAAAGCAAACATAGAAGCATTTATAAACTTCGAGAGTCTAGAATAAATAAATCTAATTTCCATTATTGCAAATGGCGAGACTTCATACGGAATTCCAACAACTCCAAGTTCGAACAATATCGTGGAACGAATTATGTTCGAATTTCGAGGATCCACTGTATTACCGAGCTCCATCCAAACTAAACCAAACCGAGATACGAGCTACTTATATTATCTTCCCGAAAAATCAAATTTTCCCTGGCATCGGAGGAGAAAAAAGACTTAAAGAACGCGCCAATAACAGAGGCAATCTACAGCCAGGGGCGAAGAGGGTAAAAAGAGAGTTGAAAGAGGAACATAGCGAGGAAGACAGAGGGAAGAGAACAGATGCAGAGAGGACTGTTTATCTTGCTACCGGCGGTACGTATCGGTCAATATGTGCCCAGCCTCTGAGCACACAGACTGCATACGTAGGTACATAGGTTCCTACCTCTTCCTCCGGGCGTGATAGCGATGCTGGGAGAGTAGGAAGGGGGTGGGAGGAGCCGGGGGTGGTTGCCTGTGGACTGCACATTACGTAGCGCATTATGCGCGTACACAGGGAGCCTTATCTGCGCGGCCACGTCCGGGTAATTTAGTCTGGCACTCCTCAAGACGATGCTTCTGCTTCTTCTTCTTCTTCTTCGGTTGTTCCCGTTGTTGTTTCTACTTTTCATCTTTTGTTTCGATGGCTCTTCTAGACGGTGATCTACTCAAGCTAGAGCGAGATTGAGAAACTGACAAAATCTAGAGTAGATGTACCACGTACTGCCACTTTAAGGTTCGCGGGTAACTTTCTTTAACTATTTTAGAACATCGATAACATAAAGATCGTTCCGGTTTGGAGCAATAATATTGTTCAACCGCTCTTTTATTTATGAACATTTTTTTTATACGTTCAATATAATGAATTCATTACTACGTAATTGAAAATGTACAACAAAGTCCAATGTGTCCTTCGTACTGTCACTTAAAAACGTTTCATTTAAATAGAAACACGTTTCTACATATAGTAACACGTCAGTTTGTCTAACAGATATAAGAAGTATAGTAAATGTATCGCCTTTACTGAATTACGATACGTCTCATACTTTATAATTACATTGATCACGTTTTAATGTTCAACAGCACATTTACCTGCTAATATTTCGTTTGAAATATTAAGTGCAAACGAATATACAATGCTTGTGTGTTGTTACGTAAACCGAAGTCCAAATTTAGTGTGGAAATTTGTTTACTTACGATTCCTTATACATTACTTTGCTATTAAATGAACGAATTAAAGTGGCAGTTAAAGGCACAGTCACAGTACGTGGGTCATTTACCCTAGTCAGTGTGAAGGTTTGAGAAATTAACGGAAAATTTTCTAGGTTTAAATTCATATTTGCGAGGGAGGGCAAAAATTATGTAACACCTTCTCCTAACATGTACAGTTGGTCGCAAAAGTATTCAGTCATTTTAGGCCTTCAGTAATTTTTATTTAACATTATATGCCAATAAGAAGAACAATAATTTGGAACCTGTTTTGGTGATTGATATTAGGATCATTTTAATAAACTTATACAGCTCCATCGTTAATAATAGATTGTAATATGAATGAACAATAAATTGCTAAAGTTTCTGAAATTGTATCAGATGGCCGAATACTTTTGAGACGATCGGTACGTATCAATCGGTGCCGAAGTCAATGATATTGTGCACAGTTTCTGATAAAAATGTGCACGCAAGATGCTCTGAGAGGAATGGCGGAGCTGAAAACGGGGCTAATTACGATTGGGAGTATCGAGGAGTGCGTAATTGGAACTCGCAACGGCAATGTGACAATGCAACTGCAGCCTCATCCAAAAATCAATCGGATCGCGACGAACTCTCCTCTCTCTTAGTCCCTTTGTTGCGCAACCGTGCACAATGCACGTTTCCAGCTGCTCGCTGCAAGTCATTCGCGTCGCGAGTCTCGATTATCCTTCTCCGAATCGGACAAAGGTGGACGGATCGTCGGACGGAATCGACCATTGCTATATCATCCTTCCGACCACTTGTGTGGGAATGTTAGCAACCATAAATGCGCGAATAGACTTTTACTCTTAACATAATTAAATAAGACATTTAATATTGGAATATAGAAAACAGCATAATTGTTCTTGAAGTGTTTAACCCTTGGCACTCGGAATGCTAACAATACTGTCATGGCCGTTTATTACGGCAATTTGGTTTGCTATTTGTGCTGTGCATGAATATTTTTGCATTTTTACATTTTACATACTTTTACGAAGGCAGTGAGTGTTTTTGGAGATTTTAGTTGTACTACGTGGTTTTAAATGAAATACGTAAGAGTGTATGGACCAAGACGATAGAAAATCGAACGGAAAATTGTTGTTTGCTTTAATAATTCATGGCTATCTTTTGAGCGCATGCGTATACCTTGGATGTCAGACATAAAGGAACAGAAAAAAATGTGCAGTTTGGAAGGTAAATACTTGTGGAAACTGGATTGTTCCTTAAAACATTATAAAATGTAAACTTACATCACTAAGTTGATGTATAATTGATAAAAATAATGTTTCTTATTCATGCTAAACAATTAATTGTAATTGTTTTAAACAAATACTGTTTCTAATTATCGAAAAAGTTTTCTAGCGCGAAAAGTTAATATTTTCGTTACTATCGCAATAGATATGCGATAAGAATACTGGAATTATTACAAATTCTTACTTAGGATCACAAAGATTATTCTACCAAACAGAATGAACTTATTTTTTCATAAAATTCTCTTTGTAGTTAAATATTCCACCGTAGAAATTGACACTTGAAATCAACGTACGATAAATATATCAAACTATCGTAAACTTCGATGAATGACAATAGTCACTTCTATCATACAGTGGATAGTAATAACGTTAAATCAAATAAACGTAATGGATAAAATATTTATTATATTATAAATGATGTCTGACGATTTTTCACGTTTAATAAATTAAAGATTAATAAATGTATACGAGAAATAAAGTTTCTCTTTCCGATTTTAAACAAGCAAACAATGAAGAAGATATTAAAAGAAGGATACAAATTCTTTACACCTTGAATAAACCGAAACGTTAATAAATCCATGGGATAAATAAAATGTCTCTTTCAAAAACGAAGAATACGAATACTTGATCAGAATTCTATCGAATTTGACTGCACACAAGTATAGGCAATCGCGAAGGAACGACGTAGGTGATTTGCAGGTTCGTCGGACGACGAAGCGTGTAATGCGTGTATATGCGTCGTTTAACGAGGAACAAGTAGCCAGCGGGGTGGCACTGTAATTACGATTTCCGATCGAGATATCGATTACGGTTACAATGGCAATTTAATCGAGCCGCGCTATCTTTAGAGAAGCCACCGGACGAGCTCTCCCTTCCCTCTAACTGCTAGGTGTAATGTTAATCATTTGCATTTTCGCAGGGAGGACGCGAGTAGCTTATCATTCGACGAACGGAAAATTACTCGCGTCGTTACCGTACAAGATGGCATTGTAATTAGACTGATGCCTGATTAAGATGTCGATTGTGCGTTACTCTCTGTAACGATCGGGAACACAGGGTTATGGGGTAGATCATAGACGATTCGTCAGTTCGATACACGTACATGTACCATATAAGTACACGTGCGAGGAATGTCCGTGGAAAATGAGAAATTGGTCGAGGGAATCGTCCAGGCGATATTGTAATTACGTCGATGTTTAATCGAGATATCTGACCAGCAAGCTGCAAGAAAATCAACGATGAAATCGATAAATGGTGGAAAACTTCCAATTCAAAGTTGTGTTTAAATTTATTCGTGCTCGATAGACGATAATAATTTACGCTGACGCGCAAAAGTGTTGAGGCACGCTTCAATTCTGCAATTTATCTTTACCTTCCAGCGATGACCATCTTTTTAACCCTTTCGCTACGGAGGATTGTAATCGATAAATATTGCATTGCGTTAAATTCATATATAATTCTTCTTCCAATCCTTTTCTGTTCTCCAAATAGGAATGAATTTTAAGTGGCTCAAGACGCCAATAGTGTTTTACGTTACCAAATTAATCGGCAGAAGTCATCGATAACACGCTACGAGCGAATTTTTTGAGCATCTATAGGCGCCGAAATAATTTTTATTTCAATTTTGCAAGTCGGTAGTAGCATAATTAAGCTAGGCATAATTGATTAATTAGGGGTGGTTTACCCTTTTCCTCACTAAGGGTAGGAAGTTACAGAGCCGCTAATATATCTAAGGTTTTTTAATGGAATTTTAGAATTTCCATAAAAATTTGAAGTCCTTCAAATACATATTTAAACGATTAGGTGTAGTTTATCCTTCGGTGAGGCCGACTGATGACAAGAGCATCGTCCATACGGTTATTAGGTTGCACATTATGACACTGTAAGGGTTAATTTAAATTCAATTTAATTTCATATTTGTAACACAATGCTTTTATGCTCTGTGGGAGGATAACAGATAAGATATTAGGAACTTTTTCGAAGGTCGAATCGAATTCGGAGTACTGAAGATACAATTGTTGGGCAAGGGCAACTTTCGACAAGACGATTTCATCGAAGAGGACACGCTTCACAGGGCGGCCGCATCTGCACGCGTTTAGACGGGGAATCTTCGAAACGAATTTCTATAATTCGTCGTCACCTGCACTCCCATGCCTATACAGAGACAAATTATTGCGGGAGCAGGTGTGCCTTCGCCTCGTTGGGAGTGCACGGAAATTAATACGTTTGCCGCACGCAAACAAAACTGATTGCATTGTAAGTAACGCTTCGTTCGAACAACGTAATTAAGTCCACCAAGGCAGGAAGAGGAAAAAAAAAAGAGATGAAACAATAAAAAAGAGAGAGAAAGATTAATCTCTAGTGATGGTTTTTAACACTAGAAAGACCATTCGGGTCAGAATGACTGATTACACGTAAATCAGTGGAAAAAACACTGCAAGAAACATCATTATCTCTAATAGACCAATTTAATATGAAAAAAGTCAAATTTTGACGGCTTGTGTTATTGAATTGGACGAAGCTACTATTTCTATTGAAATTACACCGGATTGCTTGGAATTCTTTGATTTTAGCGAATCACGACTTTTTTCTCGTACGTGAAATAATACTGAACGATACTAGACTGGTCATCAGTGACTATTTGTAAAATATTGAAAAGACGTACGTTATTGGATCTACTTAGTAGTTTGGTTCGTTAAATGTTAAAATGTAAAAACAATGTACACAATCGTTTCTTTCCCAAATTATTTAACAACCACATATCCTATTGCACTGCGGATCTTTATGACCTGTATTTATCAGAAATTTGAATATGCAAAAAACTACAAAATGCTTACGATGTGCAGAAGTACGCGAAATATCCACAGTAGAATGCACCTTATAATATTTAAAAGTTAAGATCAATCTGCACTTATATTCCACTTCTTTATTTTTGTTTCTAAAAAGTTGAATTTGCATAAAGATTCGCAGTCTACTTATTATAATATTCCAACTATGGTATATACTTGTACAAATATAGATTACCTATACGAATTCTTTAATATTTTCAAACCCCTTTGACGCTACTTTCTATTCGTTGTTATTTGGCATTAATGGGAAGTGACGATATCTTACAATTAGTACAGTGTCACAAAATTAGTAATTTACCTTAATGTTGAACATAAACGTTACGATAAGGAAAAGATATACAGGACTAACGGAAAGTAAAATATATACTTACAGGTATAATGAAAAATACATAATACTAACATGTTATTTCATTGTAATTGCAGTAGGAACAAAAAGGTTAAGGGAACCAAATGAAAATTCTCGTATTTTCAGTGTTGGTAAAATAACTCCGTGAAAAGTGTTTTATGTACTTTACCTATGAAATACACTGCGTCAATTTAGTAGATACTAATCTTTTCGAGCATTACGTATACATGTGCAAGATACAGAAGAACGATGAAAGAGGCGAAATGAAGAAAAAAGATTGTCAATGATTGGAGCATTCATAGGAAAATACAAAAATCCCGCATGCCAAAATATCGGCTCGTTAATTGGAAACCGTCCGAGATTATTGTTGGCAATGTTACTTTGCGCAGACGAATCCGTGCACACTGCAAACAATCAGCTTTTAAAATGAAATTTCAGTCACACGCACGCTGGTAGGCGCGTGCACGCGCGAACGAATCGCGAATTAATGCACGGAAAGAAACGTAATTACCGTGTGTCTGCGTGTATACGTATGAATATGTAACGCGATGGTATTACCATCGTCGAGCATTATAAGCGAGCGTCATTATAATTACTCTTCATTACCGTTGCATCTTTTTTTTCTTTTCCAGTCGCCCAACGGAGAGGCATTTTACAGCGAAAATTCATTAAACACGAACGCCATGCAAGCGAACGTTTATCGTCGAAATCGATAATTAAAGGGTTAACCCTTTCGCTGCGATAAATGTATATACGTATGTGCTTTAAAAAGTCGAACATATATTCGTTAATAGCGTACGCATGTTTTCTCTGTGGTGAAAAATATTATTTTTATTTCGATTCGTATGATAATAATGCGAGTAGCGAAATGCTTATGTGAAAAAAATCGCGCGGTTTTCTTTTAGCAGAAATATGTTTGAATCGAATTTTTATAGCATTTCATAAATCTGCTGAAACAATTTTGGTATTATTAGGAGATTTTGTCTATATTTTACATCGTTAAATAAAATGACATTTGAAATTTTAGGGGAGTTTAGACCACCTAAATCTTGTAGTATAAATCATTAGTTTCTCTATTATAAATGTACTTATATCGAACTTGTATAGCATTTCACAAAACTGTTGTAACAATTTCGGTATTATTAGAAGATTTTGTCCATCTTTTACTACGTACATTGATTTCTACACAATAGATTAATTTTTACGGAAGTATCCTGGTCACATGTTTATTAGACAGACTATACATATACGTATACCTGTTATTAATGAATTGCTCATTAAATTGCTTAATTGTCTGCAACCTTCTTACAGTTGGTCCACTTACAATTGAAATTTTCGTATTATTATAATTCTATTATACAAAACCCTTTAGCTGAAATGAAACGCTGAAATCGGAAAACTTTAAGATAATTTAAAAAGAAGAATAAGTATCAAATTGCAATCTATGAATGAGCTACATAAATACGTATGATTGGACCATATAATAATTCCTACACTTGAAAAAGAAACTGTGCACTAAGCTTCCTGTTTAAATTTCATAAAATATCATTCTATGTAAACTCAATAAAATAAGCAGACTTCTGATTTTTATACAAATTCATTTCATTATAAGCAGAAATAAAGAAGTAGAAGCTAAATACTAGTTTTATCCTCCAAGTATTAACATATCGTCTCTAATTTGACTATTTCACATATTTTTATACGCTACGTGTATTCTGTGCTTTCTTACCTGTCTAATTTTAATAATAACAAATATAATAAATAAATAACTAATAAAGAGTTTCCCCTTTCTCGAAATGTAATGAACGAAATATAGGAAAGGAATTTCAAAAGTTAAGGAGTTACGCTTAAACATCACGGGCAACTAAACGCGTAGCTTCCGAAGCTTAATTCTCTATATCTAGATTTATACGTATCGATATAATAACTTGTCGTAATTTCTCGCACTTGCCTTTTCGCGTTAAATTTCCACCGTTAATCTCGCGCAGGTAGCAGCCCCGTCAGACCGACAATGGACAACGCACTTCAGATTTATTCCTCCAAGTAGTATTTGTGCGCAGTACGGGAGAGAACACCCTAGTTTTTCACCCAATGTCATGCAAATGGTGACTGGCCTACGTACGCATCGTCGTCCCTATTTAAATTTGAAAAGTCCTCCTTTTCGTGCCTCCGCTCGAACCATCGAGGAGTTAGCATGAGAAAGGGGGCGTGCTTCTTTCGGAGAGGGCCAAAGAGAAAGGGTGCTTCTTGCAGCAGAAGGTGCTCAAGAACCGAGGAGGCAGCACTGGGATTCTTTTGGCTATAGTTACGTGGAACTTTGCTTTCTATCGGGTCATTGTTGGCATCGTTAAAGTTTTCAGAATGGTACGAACAATTAACACTAGAACTACCAAAGCAGTCAGAATAACTACTCAAAAATTTACCATAAACATTTTATAAATTTAGAACTGTGCAAGCGTCTACTATGTTTATTTCATTCGTAAAAGTGAATAGGTACACTTTAATCGTCGGTAGTTCTAGTACTAAATGTATTTGTTGATTTTAGACGATGGAAATATTTCTCTTTGCTCGTGGGAAATATTGCGATTTTCGTTGATATTAATGTGAATTATTGTGGGTTATAGTCATTGGATTATATTGTTCTTTGGTTGTTATAGTCAATATTGATGCATAAAGTCAAGATTGGCTAAGTTAGATTCTAATCATTTTTGCTTTCTGAGAAAAGAGATAAGGGAATATGGGGAATATTGATTATTATTATTAAATTTAGAATGGCAATGTATGCTAAAAGATTCAAGTGCAATACTTAACTAAGTTGTTTTGCTTACTTAAATATAATAATAATGTAAAAAAATTATAAACAAAACAAGATGTGAAGTAGTAAGCGTGGAAACTGGGAATGAAATATCAGATAATTCAATTAAAATTTTGTATTTTTATATTTCTAATTTAAAATTTTATATTAGGTGTACCGATAAATGATTCACAATCTTCCAATGGGTTGATGAATTTACTGGATCAAAAGATCAAGGTTTCCTCCAAGCAGGAATCCATAGCTTGCGTCAGAAATAATGTTAAACGTTACAGAATAAAAGAAATTATGTTTAAAGTAGGATAAGTATTCGACATTGTTACAAGTAAATGTAGAATTTAATTAAAAAAGTGGATTATTCATTGGTACACTTAATAATTACAATTCTGAAAATGTTCAGATTTTGCCCAAAGCAACCTGTCTTTTAAAAGCGAATACAGAAACGAAGAGCTCGTTAATTTAAATTTCAATCATCAGGACCAGAAGCTGATGTTGATTTGTAAATAAAAGTCGGACACTGTGCAGACGTAATAATAATAATAATAATGAAATCCACTATTACAATCCTAACTTTCGCAGAAAAAGTTATTCTTTCTTAATTATGATTTCATTTAAAAATCGCTGCTGATTGCTATAACAATATTCATGAACTTTGCGTGAACTAATTCGGAAAAAAGAGGGAAAAGCTTAAAAGTGGGAACAAAATAAGAGGATACGAAAACCGGTATTCTCTTTTCTCCTTGCGGATGAAACTTCGCTATAATCAAGAATGTCGCCTGTTGATTTACCAAGTCCCATGAAATGTTGAGGCCGACTCAAATGACGGGTGTGAAACGTGAATGACAGGTGGATGCCATAACTTCATTATTCGAATGTTAAGTTACTCTTACGCGCGGAGAGCGTAATTATATGTGGCATCTCATTAAATCGAAGGAGGTAGCCATGATGTGTACCGAACATAAATTTATAATGTGCACTCGCGAGTATAATTTCTACCTTAATAAGCTCTCATCATTAGAGCAATTAAGGAAATTATATTTGTAAAAGAGAAAGATATATTTGAATTTTAAAACAACTATCCTTTCACAGAAGATCGATTAAAAATATTTACAAAATATTTCATTGCGATTAATTTTAACGAGCTTATTTATTTAAATTATCGTCAGCGCGCGTTACTCTTGGCTCTTAATAGTCAGAAAATTAGCTTTCGGAAAGAATAGTTGAAACAATTTTTCACAAGTTTCTTGGGAAGAAACGAATCGATGATCTATGTTTTTTCATTTTATTTTAGTTCTGATTTAGACGTTATATCTGTACTTGTGATAAAATGGAAGAAAATATCGTCATATACAGAGGTGGTAGAAATTAGTTTCTAGAAAATTACAAAGTTTATTTGGCTTATATAAAAACGTCACTACTGATAATAATGTACTATAATTGTTACTCCAAGGATGAATATTTTTTAATTTTATAAATTCTTCAAATGTTCCGATATTTCCGGTCTCTTCTCGGCTATGGAAAATTTTATTTCTTAGAAATAATTGTAAATGGCGGAATAGATGATAATTTGTTGGGAAAGCGACTATTGAATATGGTGGACGTGGTAGGATTTCATATTTTAATTTTCCTATAATGATTTGCAATGTGTGAGATTGAACATTATCCTATAGTATGGGTCTATTAATCAGTAATGGTAATTTCTATACTCTCGAGTGTTCAGATGATTATACATGTGAGCATTGCAAATTATTTTCCAATTCTATTTGGCTGCGTCTTATAATAGGAGACACTCAAAGTCCCCTCAAAAACGTATACCAAAGATCAATGTTAATTTAAGATCATATCCCAAAAATGTTGCTCAGTTCGTTTCTTTATTTCAATTTTTAATAACATTACCTCGAAACGAATGCAGAATAGAAGGAATGAAACACAATTCTTTTTTTCACTTATTTAAAGAGCAACATGGGAACTGCCTATATTCTATATACTTAAACTATTTAAGTTTAGGAAATTAGCAGTTGAGGGTCTTCTAGACTATAAGATTCGCACAGCACGGTTCAGAGGCACCGGTGGAAGAGGAACCTCGAAGCACGGGAACATCGTGCATCCCCGGCGGCTCGTGATTAATATAAATGCAGCAACTAACGAACCGTAACGACGTTGATGGCTGACAGGCGGAAACAGAATTTTCTGCGTGTATTCTAACGCGGTGCATTGTCTGTGACATTCCCGCACTTCAGGTACATCCCGAACCACGTTCTGTCCCCAACGCGCGCGTGTACGCGGCCTGTCACGCGCATAATGCAGCAACTTTAGCATTAATGTCTCACCGGGCTCCAGGTATATGTTCTCGCATAATTAGCGCCGGCTTTTTTATGCACCACCGTGGAAAACGGTCGGCGAGAAACTCGATGTTCTTTGGGGGTTGCCCGATAGCCCCCTCTCTTTTCCTCTTTCGGCTGCGCCGAATCGAAATCGTTCGTTTCGAAAGGAGAAACCCCGAGTTTCTCTTACCCCTTTCCTTCTGATTTGCATGTCGGCAGAGAATGCGAACGGTGCATGGGCATATTTTTGGTTGGAAATTTTCTCAGGCTTCTTTGAGAGCTTCTTTTTCCGTTTCAAAGGGTGGGGAATAGAAGGAAGGATGATCCGGGTAAAAGATACGCGAGAATAATTTTCAGTTTTTTTTCTGCGCCGGGTGAGAGAGAAACTGAAGGCTTGGGCTTGGGTTGAAATTTACGAATATGGTGAATAATTGTGATTTATGGGACGAGTTATGTGTTGAAGAAGAGATCGTAAGACAAATGAAGATAGCGTATTGTGTCCTTATAATGGTGTGCAGTTACGGATATGTATGTTCTCTTGTTTAGCTAGTATGATGGGTTCATATATTTCCGTTTTGACAATATTGCGTAGCTTGTTCAAATCAGATAGCTGGAAAGTGTTCTTTGTAATAATTATTATATATTTGCTCTGCTGGCTAACAATGTAGAATGACTGTATATCCTAAGGAATATACAAATTAAAAAGAAAGAAGGTGTTTCCTTAGAAAACTGGGTAGTCAACAATTTATGAAAATAAAGGATATTGTTACTAACATATTTAGAATGAATAAAAAGATTGGAAACAGTTTCTATATCCAAATAATCTGTTAGGTGTACGAATTAGTTCGCTGTTTTCATGTTTAAAGTCTTGAAGATTTTATTGACTTAAAATCGCCATACTTTTCGTTGACATGGAATTTATAATTTGCGTACAATGGAGTTTTGAATAATGAAAATTATGTGGCGCATCAAGATTGTATTTAATTTTCCGTAAATAGACATTGAGTTTCGTGAAAAGGCAGCGAAGTAATTTGTACGCCTAATAGAAAATGACTCCTAATTTTTGGTGCGTAACGTAGTAGGACCTACAATATTCTATTTGATGAACGCAAAAATTATGTCGATTTGTATTTTACACATGAATGTAGTATAAATTTGTTTTTTCGAATTGCTATCGGTACAGAAAAATTTGTGATAGAGCTGTTGGATACAGATAAATATAATAATAAATAATCTGATAATATATGATAGGTTTTAATCCTTTCAAAATTGGTTTTAATCCTTTGCAGGCGGGTGACGCAAATAGCCGCCAAATTTTTGTTGATTTTTACGACATATGTCAACTTTTAAGCAAAATATTCAAATGAATATCATCAGTGGTCGCTGCTGTAAATAATAGGTCAAGAATTCCTTTGGTTCCGTCTAGAAAAGGTTAATAATCGAAAGAAACTTCGTTAAATATTATTTTATTTCCTTCGCAAAGGTTTAATATCGTTTTCATTTCGAGCCACAGAAACGGTAATCTGATATGGTACAATCCAATGGTATAGAATCCTATAGCAACTGTAGCAAATTTGTGTTCTATAGTGACTGATCTGAGATAATAGGAACCTATCCATTAATTTTGTACAATGAATGGGTAACACATTAGCCGGCCATAAAAATGTCATTCTATCAAGTACGTAATATATCTCCCAATTACCGTACCCAATCGATCATTTCAATCACGCAATCTATTTATCAAATGATACTGTCTTCCACGTGAAAGAATCAAGCAGCCGAGGCAAGGTATCCAGCCCAATACAGTATCCTGTGTCAGAGCAGATCCCATGATGCGATTACGTCACCAGAAACCGCGCATTCACCGTTTGCGAATAGAATTTTAAAGACATCCCGCGTGATCGCCGATTACTATCGTTGCACCGTAATATTGGCCTCTCATTATACCCATTACCGCGATCAGTGCCCGACAATCGATCATGGATCATTAGATCGCGCCCCGTCGATCGCGACCAAGCCTACAAATCCGTTCTTGAGTGTACACCTTACTTTCGAAGGGCAGTGCACGAGGTGAAACTCTAAAAAAGAAGGAGAACGAACGGTTCGAAATAGATGATGAAACTGGGGAATAAATCGATTACACCGTTATATTAGGAATGCATTTTTAAATGGGTATCTTGGTCTAGTTAGGTAATATTCAAATCATTTTTTTGAAAACTTGTTTTTGATAAAAGAATGCTGCTGCAACATCGACGGTGTACACGCATATTCGAGGCTCTGAGTGGAAAAGTGGCCTAAATGTCGAAATGTTCAATTTTGTGGAAACAATGCGTAAAGTTACACTTCGTTTTAAAGAAATCTACATATTTCTAAGGACTGAAACAAATTACTAAACAGACTCAGGGATAGTTTGAAAATATAACCATGAATCTTGTTTTGTAATATCTGTTCTTCGTCTGTGCTTTTCATGAAATTTTATATGTTCTATATTCAATACTATAATTATACTATAATTTTCTTCTTGCAACGTGTATATTAACTTTCGATTCTCATTGTAATTTGTATGAAACGAAGTATACAGAATATCCAAAATACGGCGAGAGCGGAAACTGATTATGCAATTTACAAAAATAAGATGACGGTATAATTTATTTACTGTGAATTCTACCTCAATTATACTATAATGCATTTTCTATAACTGATATAATTCTATTATTATGACACGATACTTATTTATTTGCTACAAGTAACGTTATAATCAGACTCTAATTATTATCCAATAATATAATGCAACTTCATTTTTATGAGGCGTAGGGTAAATGACCATTTTATATTATACATATTATATTTAATTATATGACCTATTATATTTAATAGCAAAGTAGTTTATAAAGAATCGTAAATAAAGAAATTTTCATACTAAATTTGGACTTCGGTTTACGTAACAACACATAGACATTGTATATTCGTATACACTCAATATTTATAACGAAATATTAGGAGGCAAATGTGCTGTTGAACATTAAAACGTAACCAATATAATTATAAAGTATGGAACTTGTCATAATTCAGTAAGGCGCGACGTTTACTGTATATCTTGTATCTGTTAAACAGAACTGACGCGTTAATAAATGTAAAACGTGTTCCTATTTAAATGAAAAGTTTTCAAGTGACAGTATGAAGGACATTGGACTTTCTTGTACATTTTCAATTACGTAATAATGAATTTACTATATTAAACATATAACAAAAACTGTTTATGAATAAAAGAGCGTTTGAACAATATTATGCTTCAAACAGGAACGATCTTTATGTTAACGACGTTCCAAAATAGTTAAATAAAGTTACGCGCGAACATTAATGTGGCAGTACGTGATACATCTACCACTATATTTACTTTCGACTCTCACCGTATGCACTTCATTATTTTATATTTCATCTTCATACTAAAACCGTACCACTATTGTGAACCTGTGCATCCGACTACAAGCCGCAGGCTTTTTGAGGAGCCACGTTAACTTCTAAAAATCTCCCCCGGTCTCAGTGTGAAGTCGTTTGTTCGACAATAAGACTCGCGACACGACAATCGGCCCTTAGAGCGAGCCCGGTTCTTTCAATTCGCCCAGTGAAATATACGATTACGACGCAAAGGTCGAGTGGGGATCAATAGATCACGGCGATCGAGAGCATTGGGACAGGGTGAATGAGATCGACGGCGCTTCGACTTAGAAAGGGGGAACCGGCGCAGGTTCTACTAACGTGTACGAACTACGGGGCACGTTAAACCCCAAGGGCGGGTTCTTTACAACCCCTTCTCAGGTTGTCCAGGTGGAAGGCAGAGTCGAAGATCGGCTACTCGATCAGTTTTCTGCCGGTCTGCCGCGAATCTCCTCGTGTTCCGTTCACCGCCAGTAATTCCACAATTTCTTCAATCATAGTGCTCTCTTAATTGTTCGTTGTGCGAATTAAAGTGAATTTATTAGTGGATTGAAATTTTTAACTATCGGCGATGATGCGAAGATTACGTTTGAGTCCTTCCACAGCATGGAATGCCTTTGAAAGTTATTATACTTTTATCGATACTCTTGTGACGCTGTAAAATATTGTAAATTGTTCTGTTGCAATTTTTTATAATTCTGATTGGGAATAATCCAACACGAATTTGTTTACTTCCGTAGCATTGCTATTTTCGGTGTCTCCTGTTGCGTGGGAATTTTGGTGAATAATTTATGATAGCACAAGTATCGCATTAAAATATTCTCAAACGTTAGAAATTTGACATATAACTGGAAAACGAGTTTAGTGCAATTCCTATCTAACCATTTGACGCTTGGATACGAAGAAAGGCAAGTTTCTGCAGCAGCCAAGAAATTTTCCATTACGGCATAAAGAGAAACAACGTGAAAAACGATTGGAAATTTTAACCTGTCTCTGCTTATGTTGACACCGATGGAATTCTATCGCATTGAAAGAAAATTCAATTCGTATTCAATCCACTGTGCGATTTCTGTTCGCGTTCGCAGAAGGTGTTCGAGATATCGCCGACACCGGTAGTTACCGTTCGATCGCTTATCGATCGACGTAAATAGACGTGGATTAGCCTTAACGAGCTCCTAAGCAAATAAACCGACACTGCCGGTCAGCGCCGGAAAAGCCTTACTCGGTGAGGATTGAGTTACTAACTGAACTCCAGAATCAACCTGGCCATAGTGAACCGTGCATAAGGAATAAGAACCACATTTCTCGAGTCTCGAACGCGGAAGAGGCGAACGACTCTACGAGACATTCTGTAAATCTTGATCCAGTGATCCAATTTTGATAACGAAGAAGCAGAGTGCAGATTGTGTTTGTTTCCTATTCCTTGGGAAAAATACAGTCAGTCGCAGAAGTCTACACGCATATTCGAAATTTTTAACGTTAATATATTCTGGGAAACATTGGGTTGGTCAAAAAAATTCTGTCGTAATTCAAAGGCGCGTAGAAACAATACTTTGTTAAACAATGTATTACCGAGCTCTTTTAACAAGCTTTTACCACATTAGGTAGTTGGATCATTTTGTTGTTGAAGAATTTTCATTTCCTTCGGCAAAGAACTCATCTAAATGAATTCTATACATTTTCAGAATTTCTAACTTTCTTTCAATTGAAGTATTTTAATGGGATCCCAAAAGATGAAAGTTTGTTGAGATTAATATGTTCCATCATTCGCGCCATTATTTCTTTCTTTTTAGTGCATTTTTACATTTATAGTAGTAATATAATACAGTGTATTGTAAATGCGCGTGTGTTAAACATAACAAATACAATACTTACGACTTATTTTACAAATAATACCTCGAAACGTCTACTTCTAATTCTAAATAAACGCAAGTTTATGCTCGATTCGTACAATTATTTAGTTCTCGCGATGACAAACTTTACATGTAGGCAAATAAATTATTAACTGTTAACAAAATCAACAATCTCCTAGTAAACAACGAATTCCTACAAAAATCCCTTAATGATATTTTTCACGAAATTTGATCCCAACAAAACCACCAAACGAATTGAATGAACGACACGGAAACACATTAAAAGCCCCGAAGCAAAGAAGCGAAAAACTATAAAACCTAGAGAAAGAAGGATTCGAAGAAAGCCGTGAAAACGGACTGCAGGGACCGCGATAACTGGGCGAAATTAAATCTCCATTAGGCGAGACGTATGAATTATGAAGATGCGAGGTGGAGTCAAGTGGAAAGGAAAAAGGAAGTTCATGTCTGCGAGGGAGGGAGTAGCAGAAGATGATACACTGATTTCCTTATATATTTCACTCCGTCAAGGCGCATGCGCAATTCAGTTCTCGACGAATTATTGCAATTGCATATCAAAACAATAACGAACATATATGGAAATTGGAGGAATTGGGAAACCGGTATTGACTCAGTTTGTTAAACGTTGATATATAGTATCTTTATAGACAGGGACCAACAACGGATCGGTTCTGCCTGCACGAACATTCTTCTATGCAAATTCAATGTATCTCTGTGCGTTAGGTATTCCCATTTATTCGAAAAAATACAAAAGGGGACGATGCATTGATATAGACAAAGTTAAAATAAATTTATTCGAAGCAATAAAATAATGCTAGGCTGTTTCTTATAGAAAAATAAATATTGAAACAAATGGATTCGCATGGGAACTATTTTGAAAGAGACTAAATAATTACATCTAGGAATAATTAATGTCGTTTTGTAACTATATATAATACCCATTATTACGAAAATTTGAGAGCAAATGAGACTGTAATGGAATTCGATTTTGAACTATGTAAGTACAATTTAACAGATGATAATGCAAGCGATTATGATCTTGAAGTTACTAACAGTGACACTGAACAAATTTAAAAATGTACAATTTATATTTTACTTGCATTATAATGGTTCAGATACATTGAGAAGCACTTGTATTTTTTCCTTTCAAAATAAAACGTTCCCTTAGCAATAAGCTTTACTTGCAAAAGTGTGTCAGAGTTGCTGGTTAAATTTCGTGTACTGATTATCTCTATTTATATGCTCGCCACTGTATATAATAAATCTCATTGAATTGCACAAAAGAATGTTTGATCTGTGCGAAACCGTCTATCGCCAATCCCTGTCGTTACGGATAATATAAAACGACTTCAACACGACTGGTCAATGTACCGTAAACCTGAAGATCGCCTATTCGAAGCCCATAGCCGAAACTTTTCCGTTTCGTCTACATCTACGGTACATTATTTGCAGCCATCGAAATGACCACAAAGCGGTGAGTAGAACTGTTGTATGACCGGTTGCACGATCATGATTGGTGTGCTTGCCAGCAAGATACAAGAAGTTAGGCTCAGGGGAACTGTTGCAAAAGCACACGTAGAAGTGAAACGCATACAGCATGTCCACCGTAGACGTGGTTGCATATTGTAGACACCAAGCGTTTTATGTTTACCTCTGTAGATTACTGACTGTGCAACCTGTTGGCAAAATGCAGTCCACGTAGATGATCTACGCATTGGCATTCGTCTACTTTGCTACTTTGTTATTTTGTTCCTTTTACTGCAACTCCGAATGTCCGTGAACAAGCTTCAGGCGTCCGAGAATCGACCTTTACAATTGATTCGCATATCGTTAGGTTTTACCGGGTTTGGTTTCCTATTGAGGGAATTAAACGTAGCGATTGACCATGGTAGACAAATATGTTGCTTTATAAGCTTGGTTTATAAGGCTACGAGTTTTCTGAAATGGTTAAACGAGACGGGGAAGAAAAACATGCGAAGACGAATGAGATAGATAATTTGAACCATTAGGGCTTTCTGGGAATGTTCAATATTTTGATTCCTCCTTCGATAATGCTGTTTTCAAGAATTCATTACGTTTTTGTAATAATTTACCTTTTCCTAAGATGTATCCAATGAGTAGACCGTAGATTTTTATGCGTTACGTGTGTACAAATACATAAAATGTTCAAAGTACAAATTATTTTATTTTGAGGGTGAAACAGTCCTCGATTTAGATTTCATTTCTTTCATTTTGTAAATAAAATTATGGATTTGCATAAAGACCTACAGTCTACTAATGAGGCTAGTTTAGCTAAAAAAAAATCAAAGTTAGCTCTAATTTGTAGGAAAAAAATTAAAACTTAAAATATATTGAATATTTTTTCATAATATCTCTTATAATATCCTTCATATTACTCTTTTATTAAGTATACCAATAAATAGTCCACACTCTTTGTTTAATTTAGTATTTATTTTTAAGGAAATTATGTACTTACTGAATCTTAAATCAAATTGCTGTTATTTTCCATACTTTTGGGGCAAACTATACATTTTTATTCAAGAGGAAGCTTATCCTTTTTATAGAATAAATTCATTAAACAGTTTAAAAATAATAGATTAGTCATTGGTATACCTAATATATAGTACGTGATTTGAAAATTTTTCAGAAAAATATGTGGGTCATATAAGGGTGTTCGAAATTATAAGGACAGGGTAGGAATATGAATTAGAATATGCATGTATATTATTCGATCAATCGAAGACAACATAAATAGGCAAAGGATAATATTTGTAATTCTTATAATTCTAAATATGAAATTGGACGATCATCAAATGGTCTGGTTTTCTAATATTAATGTTAACCCTTCTTCGGATTACGAGGACCGCAGAGGCCTCCCCCAAATTCAAATTTAGCATGTTTTAATAGGTGCTGAAGATTATTTAATTCCGTATTATTTCGCCAATCTTTGAATACTGCTACACGTTTAGTTTACACTAATTAACACGATACAATTAAAGAGAAAAGTAAACTGTGAACTAAATTTAGAAATCCGAAGGATTACGATGTGGTGTCGGACATAAATTTGGATTTTCATCTAAGATCTTCATCCATTATTTGTTACAAATTATTAGGAAACTGTTCTATTAATAATTCACCGAAACATGTAGAAAACTGATTATATACTTCTATAGTGTTCCATTTACCCAAATCGAGGCTTCACGCTATAATTCACAAGACGCGGATCATTGAACGCAATCTTGAAGTCTTCGTAATCTATCTTGGCGAAACCCACGCACGTTGCAGCGGAGCTAGACCGCTTGTAAAAAATGATAAATTTCGCTTTATTCCCGTGCCTTTTTGCCTGTGTATCGAGCTACAATTTTCAATCTCGAACCACTACCTACGTACTTGTAGGAATATACGTGTCAACTCGAGCGAACGAGCTTTCAACCTTTTACACACGTGACGGTAAAGCGTGCCGCAAAATGGCAGCGTGGGCGTAAGTTTGCAATTTGATCCTGACTTGTGATTCTCGTTGCGTTCTCCGTAGAAGTAAGTATGCACGTCGCAAAACTGTTTCTTACGCAACCGCGATCTTGTGAAAGATGATCCAATAAGTATTTTCTTTAACTAACTCGGAGCGATTTTTTTTTTAACAATTTATTCGGAGAAATTTAATATTGCACATTTTAGTACACTATCGATTATAAATAGCCTATCTTTGTTTATGCGTTTATGGGAAATTTAAAGCAATATGCGAAACTATACAAAATATTCAAAGTTAAGTACAAATTGTCGTGTTTCGAAGGTGAAACGATTCTTCGTTAAGTTCCGTATCTTGACTTTGTTTAATAAAACTCTGAATTTCATAAATATCCGCAGCCTAGGTATAAAGTTGGAGTCGATTTTTGGATTCTACGTCAATAAAATTTCAGACAAGTCTTTCTATTAATTAAGAATTATTATTCGAGATATTAATACGAATTTCCTTTATTTCCATAGACTTTTATTCCCGAATTGTGAAAAGTAACACAATTCTAAATTCGATCTTTCCTTTCGCTTCTTGCGTTTCTTAGAATAGTTTCGAATTTTGGACCGATAATGTATACTTTACAAATTATACAATTTTATACTTATTTCTATATTTTTCGAGCTATTGGAATTATTTTGCAGCGTATTTCTTAAAGATTGTTGTGCGAAATTTACTATTTATCAGTTTTTAAGGTTTAATTTTGTTACTTTACAATTAATCACTTATTTCACATGTTAAAATATAATAAAGGTTTATATTTTTGTAATTTAATATTTCCTTGCTATTGTGGTGCATTTTGTAATCATTTTAATATTGAGAGTCCGTACTTTGTTTTATGTTGCAATTTCACGATGGCAAGAAGATGAAAGTTTATTCATTTGGCAAATGAATTTATTTTGACACAGGTAATGCTGCTGTCTACAGCTGGATGTGCAATTAATGTATTATCTTAAATTTAACGTGAAAATAGGAAACAGAAGCGTGCGCATAAAATCAGAACAAAAGCTTTTCATTATTTGATAGCAACCCCCGTCGTTTAATATTTTAATTACAATAGAAAGACCGGCTTTGATACCTTTGGTAACTGACATTTGTCCTCTCATATGCGGTTTTTAATAATGTCATTGTTAATTATTCGTCGAGAATAAATTATTATCGCGTTCATACCAGAAATACTTCCAATTGCTGCCACTCCCGAATACATGTACGTGTGTATACATATATATTTTAATTAATGTAATACGTATTCAGTATAATGTAGTCCCTTAAAACGCAGAGATCTCTAATTCAAAATATAAAATGATTACTTTTGTTAAACCAGAGTTGGTATTTATTATTTCGATGGACAACCTTATTGTGAAAATTACAACTTTAAAGTATGCAACATTTGCTATTTACTTTCATTATTGTTTCGTAAATATTTTTATTGCATTTCGTTTCGTCTTTAGAACCGGTTTTGAAAAGCTTCTTAATAACGTTAACACGAATTAGTCAAGTGAGTTATAGCTTATTTTTGTACTTTCAAACAAGTACGAATTATTCCGTAGTATTTTATTCCATGTAATTAATGATATTAGTCCCTGAAATTCAACCTACAGTGTGAACAATTTTCTTAAGTATTTTCTTAAGTATTTCTTATTCATTTACCCTATCTGTTTTTCAGAAAACAGATTAGAATAGATCATAGTCCGTAGTGACCTAATATTTGTGTAGTAAGTCTAATCTTTCACTTAAACAAACATTTTTGTTTAACGTCTTTAAGAAATTTGACATGCAAACACGGATATACAAAACTTCACCGTGTAAAATCCTGCTGCTGTAATCCTGCATTCCGCAACCACGGAGAATAACGTTTAACTTTGATAAGCTTTAATAAGGTTCACTGGCGCCTAAAGCACTCAGGGTACCCAAGTCTCGTGATAATCTCGATATTTAATTAGAGTCTTGCTCGTTCTATCGGCACAATCAACGTGATAGTTTCGATCTGAAATTTGTTCCTTTCTACTAGGTTGCGGTGCGCGCGTAGGCGCATACGGAATGCGCTTCAGAACATACTTACATATGTATATGTACATACATACACGTACTTACGTGCGTTCGCGCGCAATTTATCACGCGAGATGAAGAAATGGCCCGAGGCTGCCTCGTCGACGAGATAACGAGGATAACTTTGTTTCATGAAAATCTTGGGTACATATTGCTTGACCGAGTAAAAGTAAAGCTTCTAGCACGCATGTTCAACTAGATAAGTGGAAGGAAGAAGGCACATATTTTCAGTTATGGGACTCTTCTCTGTTTGCCCTCGTTGACCTAATCGGTTATGATAATGAAGTTTCATACTACTAGGGAATTTAATTCGCAAAATGGTACGGAATGCATATGATATGCAAAAATGTAGAAAACATCCGAAATACAGATTATAATATTTAAAAGGTAGAATTAGGTTCGATTTCTATAATGTGCCTCTGAAAATATGAATATGTAGAAATATTTGCAGTCTCCATATTACAGTTGGATGATCAACAGTTAAAGATACAGTATTGAACAAAAGTATAACAACTTTAACATATCTAATAAGCTTTCTCACGGGCAATTTAACCCTCTGATGATTTTTGGGTCATTTTCGACTCAAATGTGTTTTTATTTTTGTAAAGAAATTCCTAGTTTCAAGAAAGTTTAAAGGAAATGTAATTAATATATGTTCAAGCTTCTTTTTCTCAAAATTATGAAACATTTCTAATGAAACATTTTTTTTTTCTTTTTTTATTGGTTTGAGAAATGTCGGCTTATTAACCCTTTGTAGTCCAAATTACGTTCAGTATTTCATTCCCATTAGTTACTTTAAATACTGATGCTAATTTGACAATATTTTCTACGTAAAAATTGCGAAAAACGAAGTGAAAAAGGTACAGAATTGCAAAGCGATGAATTGTAATTTTTTGAGAATTTTTGCTTTGTAGGGTTTCATTGTTCCTTTGAATTACTTATGATATTCTATCGTGATATTCTTTGAATCTATATGCTATTGTTTAGAAAATTGTGGGAAGGTTAGACGAAATATGGTGTGTTAATTTAAATAAAACTTTAGAAGAGAATGATTTCTATCGTACTGAATCGAAAGTTGTATATTGGTACTATGGATACTTGATAATTTATAACATGATACTTTTTAAACAGATACTCGATGGAATCGTGTGGGAAAGAAGAGTCTTTATTGTGTAACGTCTCATAAACTACTGAAAGTGTATATTGATTGCCTCTGTTGAAGATGCATTGAATAGTTTTTAAGTATTTATTAGCTGTAAAGTTCCCCTGAAATTGGTGTGTATCAATTTTGCTGACGATTTACTGGATAAGAAGTTGGAATTCAATACATTCTATTATATCTAAAATTTAGTTTAAAAAGTATACCTCATCATTTTAGTAATAACTCCGCTCTGTTTAAAGTTTACAGAAAGGTGAATATTATTTGTTAAATTTTACAAGAAGGAGATAACTGTCTTAAAAAATTGAACTATTTTATAGGCGCGTTTAAGATCATGATTTAGAGTGTGCTACTTAAAACACGCCATTTAATTATTTTTCAAATGTTTGATGACACAAATAACAATTCTACTAATTTAACTTAATTAGAATCGAAAATCGAGTAAATTGTAAATTTATAATTGCTATGCCATTTTGCAAGATTTTTAAGGTTTCTGATACTTTTCACGTAGAACTACATAATATAGCAGATAATTAGGTTGCCTATTTTAGGTGAGGCACCCTGTATACAGAAATATACGAATTTGCAAAAGTATAAATAAGGTAAACCACTTTTAATAAAATTCGTAAGTTCTTAAAAGTCGTATCTTTTATTTTCCATATTATTCATTTGCCAGCTTACGCTAATTAAAAAGATTGCGTTTAATAATGTATACCACAGGAAGCTGATAAATCGCCCAGACCGTTATAACGTGACTCGATAAATAAGTTGAAAATTGAAAAGGAAATAAAGAAAACGTGCTGAGTTAATCAAATTAGCAAAGTCTTATTTTGTACCACGGTGCAGAGTGGTTTTCTCGTGCTAATACTGAGAATGGTTGTCGCCTACGCATTCAAGCAAGTAGCATAAGCTCACTTGCTACTTGGTTGCACGCGTAGGCGATAACCAGTTTGACGTATATTTAAGAGTCTGGAATTTGTCAATGGCCTGAATTGTTTAAATGACTCGTGTATCACAATTTGTATCTTGATTATACACCATTATATATAGTATTGTTTTTCATGCTATAAATAAGATCAACACCTTTATGCGCTTTAATTAAGTTATTGAGTAGTATCGTAGCTCTTATTGATCGGTTGTTTCACAAATTTACTCCATAATGTGCGGTTAAGATAAAACGTAGATAAAGATCAAATATTTTAAAACAGAAACATGTAATCACAAGAAAAACGTTATCTATTGCGTGTAAGCAACAATTATGATTCAGTGGTTCACGGCTGTATGAGAAACGAGAAAATCTTCAAGTGCTAAAATGTTAAAAAAATTTATGCAATTTTCATTTCACCACAATCACATATTTCAACGTAATTCGACAAATGTGAAATAGTATTTTCACACGAAACACGTTTCATACAGTTATACTTTATTTGAGATATACATACGAAACAAAGGTGAAACCTTATAAAACTACATACGAATGAATGAATCATTTTTAGTAGAATAACATAATCCATCCATTCATAATCGAACCCACTAAACTTCTGTACGTACCCAATACAATTCCACTAAAATTCCCATTTCTGCAACATAGTAGTTCTTTCACAAGTATTATACGTTACCCGTAAAATTGCATCCCCCTTGCAAGAGTGTGGAGAGAAAAAAATTCTTGAGCCTCGTAAAAAAGGAGCGTAACAAGCGAAACAGAGGAAAATAGAGGAACGTTTAGCAGAATAAGCTGTGTCTTTAGAAGCACATGGTAGTATAGTCTGGTGCGAGACGCATCAAGGCACGAGGGTACTCGTTAGGCATTGTGATACGTTCTCTCGTGTGTCCGCTGCTGCGTCGAGTGCACACGTGAAACATAGAGAGACGACGGAAAGGAGAGACGGCGAAGTGCACGGGTAAAACGTGGAGATTTGTTTTTAAGCTTCGTTAAATGGCCGCTGCTTTTTGCAGCTGTGCTCGAGAAAGATTACCAAGCATGCAACTCGCGACTGGTGGACTCGGTAACAAGGACTCCCCTTGTATGCGCCACACGAGTCGCCGTGCTGAACGTCTCAATCGTTCGTTCACGAGGACCACGCGGAGGAATGTCTAACGATTTGATTCTAGCTACGAGGAGGAGCACGGATCTCCAACCAGAAGCACGTTCAACGATACGAACGTTTCTTGCGATTCGTTTATCGAACGTCTTCCGTAATGATACTCGTTGTTTCGATAGCAGCTTCTTTCGAGAACAGTGGGACGCGTTCTTGAGATTCTGCGATGCTCCGATGCTCTATTATTTGGTAGCTCGAAATTTGTTGCAGTGCTTTTAGAATTGTCCGTTCATTTTAGTCACGGGCTATTGGAAGCTCTTTTGTAACATGCTTCGCGTAAAATTCGAGACGATGAACTGGATGCATATTAATCAGTGGACTTTGGATGTTTATGCATGATAAATATGCAAGATATGTATGACATTTAGTTGCGAAAAATATGCAAATATTTTTGCATAATTACCAATGTTAGGCTTTCACAGTAATGTATGTGTATGAATACTTTTTTCACTCGCTATGGATATTAAATCGACCCACAAATTTCTCAACACTCTACAAAACATAAAAAAATATCAAGATACAGTGCCAATTTAAAATAATAATACCACTTTCAAGGCACCTTCTCACTTTTACTTATTATTGGGATATGGGGTTAAATTAATTAAAATACGGTTTATTCTATATGATATGATTTTATTTAGTAACGAGAAAAGACGTCTTAACGTTACGAAGATCGAACTAAAAGTGAGGGCTTTTCTCAAGCACGTAGAAAATGTGGCGCCCAATTCATAAGGAAAATAACGGCCTGGGTCTGCAACGTGTCTGTCACACAGGCCCCTAGACACATGGGCCAGAGGCCCATGACTCTGGTAATAGAGTTAAGGTTTTCCTTTATTACAGACCCAGTGTCTCTCAACACAAAGTTTATTTTTGCGTTAGAATAAAATGATAATCCAACACTTATCGAAATTTCTCCACCCAACCCCTGCAACCACGCAACATATCAATTGCAACGTTGTTACCAAAGATTCTATCGAATGTTTACAACGCGACTATTCCCAAAACCCGTTCATTCGATCTAATTTATCTTCGAAACAGAGAGAGAGAGAGGGAGAGGGAGAGAGAGAGAGAGAGAGAGAGAGAGAGAAATGGCGCCGCCGGTGGCGAAAACGCGTATGACGCGTAATCGCGATCACGATTTACCAAACGAATCGATCTCGCTGAATAATTCATGCCCCTCTCCCGCATGATCCAACGTTTTGATCCACGATAAATGAATTCTTTTTGCTCGACTCGCCACGCAGAACAGTAATGATCCGTAATCTCGATAATAACGGCCGGCAGTGGCGGGAATGGTAATTTCCTCTGGCATTGACAGAGGGCAATCTTAAAAACTCAAACGGGAGAGGATCGGCAAGTCGTTGACCGTGGATTGTTGCATGGTAAAGACAAAGAGATCTCGAAGGATTCGGACTTTCTACTTCAACTTCTTCTTCTTCTGCTTCATTTTATTTTTCCGCTGGAGGATATCGGGACCGCGTTTGGTCCATTTAAGAGAACCATTCCGGGAAATACTGTTGATGTTTCGAGGAACGGGTTCGTCGACCATTCCGCCATTGTTTGGGTCCTCATGACAGCCATTCTCATATCATTCCCGGTTATCTGTCAATGGACATTACGTACTCTTTGATGGATTCAGCATTGTTCATTCCTGTTAATGATTATTGATTCTCTATGAGACGAACTATGCTATATGTAGGATAGATTGAGTAGTTTTCTATTAACTGTTAATGCTCACATGTTCTGAAGGTGAGCCAAGAATAGTGAATTATAGGTCAGATAAGGTCGTGCACATATGTAATAAGTTAATAGAATTTTACTCACATTTAATCCGCTGGAACTGGACTTCTATTTGCTTGGGAACGAAACCATTATAATTAAGTATGGTTTTATAGTTAGAATTGATGATTACAAACTATTGGATTGGCACATATGAAATGTCGTTTCTGTGATGTTTGAGATTGAAAAGTGAGTACTGTTCTTTTAACTTTCCTATTAGTTGTAACCAATCACGTTAAACAGAAAAAAATTTACTGTAATGTACGCGTGTAGAATATTAATTATATTCTTATATCTCTATATTATATAAATTATAATAAAAATGTGAAGTCTTTGGTATTCGACAACATGAGAATATTTCTGTAATTCCTTATGGACTTCTAAACTTGTAAAATATACGATAAAAGCTGTTGAAAGTATAAATTTATCATTTAGAGAAGCTTATATAGATTTTAGAATAGTTTAATGGTAATTTGTAATATTGAAGGCTGTCAATTTTCCATTAAAAAGTAAATCAAGAAAAGGACGAAACAGTTCTACAATTGGTAATTTTTATAATTTTAGAGCATTGAAATCAGCTAATTGTTGGAAAAAATACATAAAATCGCATAGAAATTATCCGAATTAAGTAATAAGTTTAAAGTAACAGTAAACTTTTACTTCGAGAAAGGACATTTCACATGCGCCAACCTAATAATAATTAAGTTTATTTACTAAACTGGGACCGATGGAAAATTTGAATGTGAAAAAATATGCAAAATATAAATAATGTGAGTAGATTGAAATGCAAAATCTTAATCAAAATAAAAATATATTCAAAGAAATAGACACACAGTAAAGTAATTGATACAGGTAATTAATGTTCACCCTCTATACGCGTTTCCTCTTTTCTCTTGCTGTCGTTACACTCTCAATACACGTCTATACTCTCGCACTAGTTTTTACATACTGGATATCTTTGAACATTAGTAGTCGAATTTCATTCGGTCAGTTTACCTCAAGAGGTCTCACGCACTCGTTACTCTCGTTCTTATCTCTGATTGGCATTCGTACACATTACACCTAACACTCCTACAAATCACAATATTTACACTTATTGACTTTCATGCCATCATACGGTGATACCGTTACCTGCATTCATACGTCGTCCACACTGATTCACACATTATTATTCTACATTTCATATGAAAAATGAATTCTACAAATAATACGTAAAAGTACGTTAAGTATTTAAAGTAGAATATAGATTGTAATATTTAGAGGATGAAACAAATTTCTGTTTCGGTTCCATTTCGACAGCGATACAAATTTGAAACATTCACAATCTATTAATGACTATTAGAGTTACTAGAAAGATGTGACAGCAAATATAATTAAAGAGCTATAAATGTGTAAAGCAAGACACGAAGAATATAGTTAGATGGATTAACTTGTGAGGCACGTAACGTTGCAGAATGTTGACTAAGGAAATACAAAATTGAATTTTCAGGAAATACTTTGATTATTCCGTGATAGTTCTGGTTACTCTGTGAATGTAATTTACTTAATTACAAATAGTACTGATACCTTTCTATACGATAATTTTAAGATCATGTTTCGTAAAAGTATCATTTCACTATGATTTACCTGTGTTTTTACCGTTTCCTTTATATTCTGAAGCACATACGATATGTAAATAACTGGCACGATAAGTTATTACTAGACTGTGGATTTTTATGCATTTATGGGAAATTTGAAAACACAAAAATGCACGGAATGCATACGATTTGCAAAATTTCATTAAATACCCAAAATAGAATATGCATTATGATATTTATAGAGTGAAATAAATATCTGTTGCGTCCTCACTTCTTTAATCTTGTCTCCAAACATGTGAATTTGTATAAAAATCCATAGTCTAGTTATTACACAAATATATAAGTAATATAAACTGAAACCCTGACATTGTATATTAATTTTTTAAACCAAATTAAGTTTGCAACTTTATGTCAAAGATAAAGGAAAAAATTGTCGTAAAATAAACAAAATTTACGCTTACTTATGAAAGAATTTTAGCTTTCGTGAAGCAAATAGTTATTAATTTTGCAATTTCGTTAAAATTATTAATAATTAATTAGACATGTTTGGATTTTGATTTGGAAGTGAATGTTGGAATCGGCAAATAACATGATTGATATTGAAATACATGTATGTATAGCCACGGATAATTTCTGTTTAGGAAACAGATCGAACTATTATTGCAATCTCTCATTAGCAATGGACATAGTGCATCGCCCGTTATTCAAATATTGATTACTCGAATTTTTAATTGTAGCATCATTGATTCTGTAACATCTAATTTTCCGAGCATGTAATTACCCACAATCAAATTCGTCCAAAGTTAAACTTAATACAAGCAATACGAAAATTAATGTTAAAAATATAATGGTGGGTATGTGTAAATTGAGAATCGTTTATTCTCCATTTCAAGTGATTATGGCACTGTAAATTAAATGTATGTTTCTATTTGTTCATATGGATGATGTAACTCTCATTTGGTAGTACATTTCACGTAGATTAAAAAGCTATAAAAATATGAATATAAATTATTAGATTTATGCATATGAAATGTTGTTCCCGTAATGTCTTATATTCACGGGTGAATACCATTCTTTTAGTTTCGTCTAATTATTAATTGCAACTAATCATACTAAAGAAGAAGAAATTTACTATTATATACGTATACAAAATATTAAAATCAACTATAACTTGTAAAATAGACAATTAAAACTATTGTAGATATAAATTTGACATTTGAAGAAGCTTATATAAATATTAAAATAGTTGAATGTTGATATGCAAAATGTAGGACATATATTTTTTCATTGTACAGTAAATTAGGAGGTAGGCTAACAAATTCTAAACGTGTCGATTTTTATGAATACAGAATAATGAAGCTACGTAATTGATGCAAAAAGTACGTAGAATTGTGCAAGAATTATTTGAACGTTAGTAGTACATATCGTTTTGAAAAATCTACTTACGCTCAACGTTTTACTGTCGAAACGACATTTCATATGCGTCAACCTAATATGTTCTTAATTAACGTTTCCATAAGATTTCACACGCTATCACGAAGAGCACATATGGTACTCTAAGCCATGATTTATTGAAACCTGATTAGATAAAAATTGGGAGTTTCAGAGTGAATAAAAAGGAAGAGACGAGGGCGACAAATCGGAGAGGAAGAAATAGCCGCTTAGTAAATTGTTATTTTGTTAAATCACAGGAATGGAGTTCTGGCTACCGTTTTGAAACCGGTTGAAATACTTCGTAGACACCTGAATGGTTACCCAGTTCCTAAGCGGTACCAAGGCAATCTTCCGAAGTACTGGCTCGCCCACCATGGATTAACACCACTTTCCTATAGACGCAAACCAATGATCTGTAAACCATGATCTACTGATCTGCTCGCCCTAAGAAACTCATAAAACCTCGACTTCGTTATGCGAAAATACATATTTGTGCTTGAAAGGAAAATTTGAATTATGGAAATTATGGCCCATTATTATTGCATAATTTGAAGTTGATTATTAAACTTTGAACGCATAGTTAATCCTCTGTCTGCTTAGTCGAGATTTTATTGAAATATTAATTTTTAACGCAGCATTTTCAAATATTTTTTCACTCATTTGAAAGGAACCTCCGACTCATTATTGGTTATTAGAAATTTTATAGAGTCTCTTCATAGTCTGTTTCATGCACCGTTAACGGCAGGAGTATTCATTATACGAGAGAATTTTCAATATAGCCGGCTTAAAAAATTAAACCAGTTTACAATCAGGTTTGTGATCATGATTTACCGTGAGCAAGTATCATAAAAGAAGCTATTTCTATCAGTTAACATTTTTATCGCACGAAACAGCTCATTATCTTAACTTTCACATCAAACAGTTTTTCAAACAATATACTTAAAAGTCGAATTAAATTCTTCATTTGACTTTCAACTTTTAATGTAACAAGGAATTAACGAATTGAATAATTTCACTCTTAAATCCCAAATGACATTCTAATATTCACAAACGGTTGTAGAATTTGCAATCCCTTCCATATTCTTTCAGTCACTAAAATTTTGTTAACAAAATCTTTCTTACAAGCTAGATTAAAAGATTATATAATAGACAACACTAAAATTACTACAATTATTTTTAAGTAGCAAAAATGGCAGACCTCTGGATTCTAAGATTAAGATAAATTTAATTTTTTTTTATTTTGCGAATCACTTTCGTTATATAAAATTATTGCGTGGAATACAGTGTAACTTTCTTTAGAAGGCACGAAAAAAATTGAAAAATTTTGATGAATCAGTTCACAGATGTAAAGCGATACACTTTTTTTTAAGCAAGCATCTTCTTCAGAATTGTTGCCGTTGTTTTGTAGATTTCTTTTAGGAAACATGGAAGGTTGTAAAAATTTCGAAAAATCAATCCACAGGTATACGAAGCAATGTGGTATTCAGTGCGTTCGGTTCCAGCTTATTGTTTCCATCCACGAAGACAATAATTACGCGCGTTCGTACTTGTTTTCCCCTATTGGGGCCTGCATGCCTGTTGATTTATACGCGCCTATATAATTTCTTACAGTGAACGAGAAACGAGAATTACGCCGATTATTATAGAGTTCGCATATAATCACGGGAAACGATCATTTCCATACACATTCGTCATACGCAGCGCACCGTTTCCTCGTAATTGCATTATTTCGTATTGCATTTCTCTTATTTTTTTCCGTAAAATTGGTTCTTGTCAATATTCCTGGAAATTTTAAGTCCAAAGAGTTAACAGGCTTTCAGGTTAGCGTTATTTATTTTCCGTTTTTTTTTCTTTCTTTTTTTTTATAGTTAATTGAAATTGAGTGAAAAAACGGGCATGCGAAGATGCACGTTTCACGGTAATTTGCTGTTTTTTTTTGTACCGGCGAGTCGTTTAACGTCGTAGCTACCATAAGACCATATGGAAATTGTGAATTTCCTGTGTAATCACGTGCTACATTAAATCAGTCCAAGCCTACTTGTTGCACTATTATGCTAACGATCACCGCCAATTCTTTCCCCCGTTCCCATGTCGCGCCGCAAGCCTAAAATTTCGACTGACGACTTGCAGCAGTTACTTATTACATTTGTTCCTGTAACTCTGCCACGGTAACTTGAAAACAATTTCAGAATGCGTATTTCAATCCACATATGGATTATAAATAATTTTTTGCGATTGGGTTTTAGCCTCCATTGAAAGTTAAAAATTAACGATACTTTAAAAGCCTTTTCACAAAATTTAAATAAAATAAACAAAATCTCATATATGTACGTGCTTTCGTCGTTTTTAATTAAAAGGACCAGGATGACAGTATTCCTTTTCAACTGGATGACGAAAGCCAGACGATGCGAAAAGATCTATACGTCCTTGGTTATATTTTCCAAAAATGTTTCAATACTAAATATGGACTTTATTTTAATGTAACAATACATGGATATTGCACATATGTTTATATTTAATATTTAAAAGTAAATATTAGGAGGTGAATGCATCGTTTGAGCATAGAAACCCGACTAATGTACTGTAAGTAGAAAGCATGGAAATTTTTCTAATGCAGTAAAGGTGATGACTTTACGGTTCGTCTTCTATCCGTTATACAAACTGAATTACATATGTAAGGATCATTTCCATTTAAGTAACAACTTTTAAATGACAGTACGAGGGACATTGGACTTTGCTATATATTTTCAATGAATCAGTAATTAATACATAATATTTAAATATACAAACAAAATCATCATAAATGAAGGAGATGTTAACTAAAGTTGTGCTGCAAACCAGAACGATTATAATAACTTCCAAAATAGATGAAGTTACGTGATAAGCTTAAAGTGGCAGTACATAATTGGTACATATGCCCTATCGCTATCTAAAGAATACGAAAGAATTGAAAGAAAAAATATAAATTTAATGAATAAATGGACGCAATGCAACTTGATGCTATGACCACATCTTCGTAAAATCTGTCTCAACGGAAAGGTTAAAAATGATAGCAAACATTTCTTTCATACCCCGTGGATAGGTGTATATTTTCTCGTGCATTTCACGATGAAATTTTCCTAATGCACTGGCACTAGTTGAATACTCCTCATAGCTGATTGACCATGCTCCTTTGACAGCGATCCTGCACGGATACGCTGCCAGGCGTATTTGTTGCTGGCGCAACTAGCGCCGGCGGCCCGGTTCCATTGCACGCGACACGAGCGTGATTCACGTAACCCACTCCTTTGTAACCTGTTTGGTACAGGTCCCGCATCCTCTCGTGCTCATTGTGCCCCGGTAAACTTATCGTCGCGCCGCATAACTACGCCACACACGAAGATGTAACCAAGCTGATTTTTACTTCTTTATCGGTCGTCACACGAACCACCGTGCCATCGATCTTCGTCGCGTAATTCCGTTCTTTTTTCTGCGCGTTATACTTTCCAAAATGATGGTATCCGAGGTGTTTAGAAATTCTTCTCTAATCGATGCTTTAGGTGGAGAAGTGGATAATAGAAAAATTGAAAGATGAGTGGTTATTTTTGTAACCCCTTAACGCACAGGCTCGTGAGTGTCATGAGCTCATTCTTGTTTAACCCTTTCGTTATTATCGATGCCTATTAGCGCGGCAGAATTCCGCACGTAACACGTTGTTGACGACTTGTGCCAATTAATTTTGGTAATTAAAGAAGCTATCGGCGTGTTGAAACTTCTTGAAGTTCCTTGTTATCTGAAGGCTAATTTAATAGTAGCTTTTTAGACGCTTATAAATGCTGATAATAATGAAAGAGTTAAATTCGCGACTTTAGGTTTGTGACTTCTTTCGTCAATCGTGATAGGTATATTCATTTGCTGATTTTTGTTGCTCAACTATACATCATTGGAAAACTCCTAGTTTTACAATCATTTTGAAATATAAATTTGTTGTCTCAGCTGATTACTTGAATAAACAATTTTTCTTAAGAAAATGTGAAGGTTGAGTACATCAATAATTACTCCATCCAAGAACACAAGTGTGAAATATGAACCTTATAAAACAAAAAATTTAGGAATCGATGTAAGCATATTTCCTTGATGGAAAAATATTAGTTTCAAATAAACGAACAAATTAACGAATCTATCTTAAAAGTTCTAAAACCGTGAAAGAAAATTCTCCAATTTTTACTAATTTTTATGTAAAAATACAAATTTCATTCGTTCCAACTATTCGTTAGAATTGGAATATTCAACATTCGTTCCCTTGATGTAATTTTTAAGAAGGGTGAATCGATGTTATCGTAACCAAACATAGTTTTCTTTGTTCACGCTCCGTTTTTCCATACAAATATCCTAACCATTGTTGATTATACAACAATCAGGGTATTATGATATTGTTTGCGATTCGTTGTTCCTTTTGGATTCTTTAAATATTCGGCATCCTGACGAAGCAATCTGTACCTCGATCCTCGAGTTGAAGGGTCGAAGCCACAGTGATTCAGTTGTTTCTTGCCTTCGTGATCGGTTGATTCTTACCATACCGGTCTTGCAACAGACCTTGGTCCATCGACGAGGATGTAAAGGAACAGGTTACAGCAAGAAAAGAAAATAAGTATTCTCAAAGTTCGTTTGACGGCGAAGGTCAATATCACCTCGATGAATCGGGGCGGGAGCATTTGAGTCTCATCCTGTGCAAACAAATTTACCTTTGAAAGAAATCGGTTAAAATAATATATCATTTGTTTCTCTCAGCCATTCACAATACCCTTTGTTTCATATTTTAGAAAAAAAGATACTTACTGTTTAAAAAAGCAGAAGTCACATGCTATTAAATATTGTATAACTATTTGTAATTATTCTTTGAATAGGTATAAATAATAAAAAATATTTCAGAATAATTTGTATCTAAAGAATGGCCTAAGTTTGCTTTCTATTGCGACCTTATGTGATATCTGTACTTGCCTTGGTAAATTATTAGGTGTTGGAAAAAGTTCGTGCGTATTTGTAGCACGAAATTTAAGTAACTTGAACTTTCTTCGGATACAATTTTATTTGACACAGTAAATATATATTATATCTTCCAATGAAACCATTATTGCTATATTATGTTAACCATATGTTACAACAAATTCGAGTTCAATTAATTTTTGACAGAGAAATCGCATGAATTTTTTCTGATACTTCAGTAAAGTGTTCTACATATGAATTTCTTATTTTTTTTAAAAAATTTGGAGTATTTGAATTTCTATATGGTTTTCATTTTCTAAGAAAGGTTAGAATATTCTGTGTCTTATAAACCATGTAAAATTTGTCCTAACTGTATCAAAAACCAGTATAAAATATTTCTAGTATAAAATATCAGTTACATGGTATTCAGAATAATTAAGCTAAGAAAGGCATGGTGGTTTTCAAAGGTGCAGTCCTAAATTGTAATTGAACTCAAAATATGTTGAATTCTTCGGACGCATGGCAACGAAACAGAGAATTGAAGCAGAGAACAGGAAAGCAAATTCGTTAGCTGTTAAAATTGTCATTTATTCGCACTCGCGATGAACAGAGTAATCTAAGTAAAATGAATATATACTGTATCTATAATAAAATTTAGTTTCAGTTGCAATTTCTGTTTCAGTATACAAGGTAGAGGATTATTAAGTTCAAATTAATTTTAATACTTCAGTGTCTGTAGTGGCTCACTTGTTTATCTTGTATTTAAAAGCTTATACATTATGTATATGTCACGGAAATGTTTTTATATGTGAAGCATAAGAACAAAATGTAATAACTGTCAAAAATGTGATGTGAAATTATGTGTAGTTCCCTGTTTTAAAAAATATCACATACAACTGTATTATTAACTACCAAAATATTTATTCGTACCATATTATTAAATTTTTAAATGGAACTATATTAAAATGTTAAAACTTGTCCAACTGTAATTTTATTTTAAATTAAGTATTATGGAATGTATAGTTAAAAGCATGAAACACTAATTTTGGTAGCAATGGTTCTTTTTGCGCAGTCCTCGGCACAGTACGCCGCCGTACAGAAATGTCGCTTGGTGTTTAGCCTCGCCGTAGCTAAGAGATTAAACTAATAAATAGCTAATGTTATACAGCATAGTTTCTGAGACATTCGTAAGGGCAAGTGTTTAATCGAAAATAAAACATGAAGGTGGTAACAACACTTTCCGCGAGAAAAAGGAAATTAATTTCACGCCCTCTTACAATTCTATCTTCTTTTTCTCTAATCGTAAATAAAATGTTACTTCAATTTCTCCCAAATGCACACACGTCTACGATGCATTCATTTCATATATAATTCTTACCGCACGAATCAAAATTTCCCATTGACCACGCATAAATCCTGCCGAAAACCGAGTAATTCTACAACACATAATTCGCAAATCATCCCAGCCTGGGAAGGGTGCGTCATCATGGAGGGCGCAGCATTCGTCCGGAATCATCAGGAGGTACCAGCGATCGATAGTGGCATGATGGCGCGGGATTCCGGATTATCGGATTGTTCCACGTGCAGGCCCTTTGATCCGAGACTCGTTATAGCAAGTTCGTTGTCCTACTTTCAGTGCTCTCTTTCGCCTTTGAATCTTCTTTGGTTGGGCCCTTACTGATCCTTGAAAATGTAGAGAATCATAAGGGGATAGCGGGAGAGGTAGACAGAAAGAGAGAGCGGTAAAGAGGAAGAGGGACCGGTAGATGGAAGGAGTGAGTGGAACCACCCCCGCGATCAATACGGTAATGACGCCCCTGCTCCATGATGTTACTATGCTAAGCGTTTCGCTGTTTTATGCCCGCGAATATGCCGCACTCTTGGAATCTTTCAGCTCTTTGAACTCGATTCACCGTGCAGCCGCCCTTATCGAGCCACCACCTCGTCTTTTACAGCTTCTTCCTTCGTATCGGAGTCAATGGCGTCAATACGCCCTCTCGAACGTCGCTTTTCGACGATATTCCGATATTGGTAGAGGCTGAAGCTTGAAAGGGGAGATTCGCGAGGAATCGTCGTTGATTAATTATGGTTGAGAAGGATGCGTGAAGAGACGATGCCTAGGCTCTTCTCTCCCGTTTGCATTATTTATGGCGTGCGCTGGGCGTGAGAAGAGTCGCCGATCTGAGAGATTCTAATCGCAAGAACTCGAGAGCGCATTGTGTTTCACTCTTCTCTATGACTGGTGAATTTAAATGTTATTTGTTTGCTTATTGTTTTACAAGGAGATCGTTAACGACGTCTAGTGGGGAATAATAGAAGAGTGTGTTAGTATAACGATTTTAAATTGTAAATATCTTTTGCGACGCTTTAATGAGTAGGTTGACCTTTCCATTCGTTCAGGAAAATTGCTTTTGTGATCTATTTTTACCAAACTATTTTACACCAAATCTGCATGTGATAATTAATTTTCCTTAATAGCATTTCCATTGATTCAAGTATTTAGCAGCTTTGATACGAGCTACTTTGTAACATAAATCCATGCTTATTCTAATCTTATTAAATATTTAATGATACTTAAATATCACAGTGTAGATTGTTCTAAACAACAAAATATCATCCTCTCCGTTGAACTTTACAGATAGTTTTATAATCTAATTGTTCGATAGAATTTTAGAAAGAAAGTAAATGTAATTATCTTTACAGTAGAAGAAATTAGTAAGCGTGAATCTTGTTTCATGATACAAGTCGCTTAGTAGCATGAATCCACCCTTATCCAAGTTTATTTCATATTCAATAATACTTCAACATCAAAGTACAGTGAGGTGCTTTTAAAATACAAAACAGGATACTGCCTTTTTCTCATGTTTCCCTTTTTCGCATCAAAGTAATCTTAAAAGGAAGAATTAACTCTGAAACTATTAAGTTGACGCAGTTTGAGATTATGGGGTGGACATTAACCTCTGAATTTTGTAAAATCGTTAATTAGGATGAACCACATTAAATTATCCGCGATATAACTACGAGTGTATTATAATAAAATTATGAAAATTTTAGTATATAACATCACGCTTAATCGAAATGTTTACGCAATGCTTTATGAAAGTCTAAATTTGGCAAATATACTATGAAAGCTATTGAAACTGAGATTTAAATAAGATTATATAAATAGAGAAATAGTTCAGTACTAATTTGCGAAATTTAAGATTGATCATTTTTCACTGGACAGAAAATCAGGAAAAAGACCAGATAATTCTGAAATTTTGTGAATTTTATAAATATACAATGGTGAAATTAAGTAATTACTGAAAAAAAGTATATAGAATCGTGAAAAATTTATTTGAAGTAAATATATGTGTAGCGTTCTGATGAATTTACTTACAGTTGACATTTTTAGTTTGGAAAAACAACATTTGATGTGCATCAACCTAATATGTTCTGCAACTTGCATAAAAAGATCCATGATGTCTCCGTAATTGCTTGCAACTTGCCTAACACCAATCGTACCGAAAGTGGTTTAAACGCTTGAAATTCGAGGAAAGCAGGTTGAAGCTTACGTCGAGAAGTTTGCGTTTCGCATTCGAGGACATTCCCTCGTTCTCAATGATCCACACACACCGTAAACGCGCGTTCAACGAATTCCGGTGTAATTTTCATAGCTTTCGGCGGGGCAGGTGATATTTTATCTGAGGCTACGTGGATGGAGCAGCGGGAGAACGTCACGCGAGCTTCATCCCCGGCAAATTGGCTTCGGTAAAAATGCGCTGCCCGATCAACATCTACAACGAGCCCGGTGTTAATGCCCCCGGCCCACCTTCGAACTTCCCTGGTCGAAGGTTCGTCGTTCGGTTACGTGGCCGCCGCTACAAACGATAAAGCGTCTCCTTTTTACGGCCAATGAGGCGAAAAATTGCTGACCTCCTCTCCCTCGCCGTACCCCTCACACGATTTTCCAATAACTCGTTTACTATCGCGCCGCCACCCTCTTTGGCCGGCGTTTTAGTATGGGTCTGCTCGAAAGTCTCATCACGTCATCCAACCCTCAATCGTTGACATGGTGCTTTATCTGTGTGATATTAATAAGATTCTTTTTGCTGTACTAGTTTCCTGCTGCAATAGTTAAAAGTTTACATTTAGAATGGAAGTTAGAATAATCAGAATTATAATTAACCGTTTGATTGCGGCACGGTATACGCCTAATCAGTGCTACAGGGCATTGGTATAATTAGAAATGTGCACATATGTACTGTACGTGTGCAAAATAAATTAGTTTGAAGTGTAAAATAATAAAATAATTGCATTGCCATTACTGTGAGCCTTCTAAAATGATTATATAGTGGTTAGGTAGAAAATCAAACGAAATCTGGGCACTATGCGTATATACACGTCTAGCAGATTTTATATAATACAACACAAATTAATTTTCTAATTTACCATTATGTAGCAATATTTGAAGAATTATTTTAATACCAATATAACATTTTATTACTTCACACTTCACCTTAACTATTTTGTATATGTAAACTGTGCGTGCATTTCTAATTATACCAATTTTTCGTAGCGGCGAAGATAACTCTAATATCGTGGCGCAGTCAAGGAGTTAGGGGTTGATTCGTGCAGAGAATTATTGTTTTTATTAGATTCGTACTTGAAATGACCGTTTCGTGTAGTTTCAAAGAAAATATCTTCTTGCTTTAAAATTACTTCATTTAATTAAAATGATTTCGATATCATCGAATTTGGAAGCTTTCTAATTTCCTAGCTTGCGAATTTTTAAATCTTTCAATTTCAATGCCTTGAATTTTCAAGTCTTTCGACGCTTGAGCTTTAGACTTTAAAAACAATAGCTTTATGCATAAAATTTAAAAATATCAAACGAACACGCTAAATTATTCACTGTACTAACAAACGATCGACCAAATGATAACAATTTCCATTGCGACGTATACTCTCGTCCATCAGTAACTGCACACTTATCCCTTTTCAACCGAACGTTTATTGAACTTTATTTGTAGTAATATCTTAAAAAGCCAATGCCATTTAATGCGTTTTATGGTGTAAATAATCAGTGAACGGTGGCTTGATTTTCTAACTGTAACATAAACTTGTCTCCACCCATACTAAGTTTATTAAGTGTTCGATGAATTATTGACGGGAGAGCACATACTATACTACTGAATAATCGCCACCAGCGCAACTAGTAGCATTTATAAACCAATATTTCACTTTGCCTTATTCTTTAACATCGCCCCGGTTTCCTCTAATAATTGACTCAATCTCCATCATCCTGCCAGCTTTAATTTCCTTGCGACTGCCGGTCCTTCGAACCGGAAGGTCACGGTCGCGAGAAACTAGCCCAAAGTAGGTCTGGAGTACGCTGTTAGAGCAAGGAAGAGCCAACAACTCCACCAATCTACCATTCACGGCGTATAAACCAGACAAGGACAGCGCCAGTAGTTCCAGTTAATTTTCTGGCGGCTTACCTTCATCGAGCCGCGCGTCGCGCGTAGAAAGCACATCGCGGGTTGCTAGGGGGGTTACGAGGGGGTGGTCCAAGGGGGTAGAGGACGAAGGGTGATTAGCAGAGTTCGCATGCGCGGTGGCTGCAGCCAGCAGCTAAGACCAGGGGCGACCCGAAGCCCCCCTTTTCGTTTGGGGAGGGATGACCGAGGAACGGGCGGCGACGGGGCGAGGGGGGTAGGCTAAGGGGGGTTGGGGGCGGGCGGTGTCGACGGGGGTAGAGGAGGAGGAAGCAAATTAATACGGGCGAGCAAGAGGGTCCAGCTAACGAACGAACCGACGCCAAGTCTAGTACCGACCAGCGCCGCGACGCCTTGCAATCCTCTCTCCCTTGTGTCTCTCCATCGTTTAGTGGTTTTAACGCACAGAATATTCTGTGCGTTCTCAGCGTGCCGATTTTCGTTCTACATTATCAACAGAATCGTCATGTAATCGTTCCACCAGCGGATGTTGGGACATCGGAGTAGGATGGGAGTGGAATAACGGAGTGAGAGCGTACTGTGTGCACGGGCCATAATAGATCAATCTTTTAGGCGGGGGAGAGTTTCATGGAGACGTGAAGTGTGAACGCAGCTTTACGCTTGACACGGAACGGTGATACCGTGACAGTGAAGGATGCTGATGGTTTCTTGTTCTTCTTTGTTTTTCCGATGATTCATAAATGGGTGTGGAAGAAGCTGCTTCGATTTTTTGGAAAGGCTTTTTGGTTGGTGGATACTTCGTTGTCTTGTGAACCCTTCGTTGTTGGATGGAATCTTTCTTTGCTCACAGTGAAAAATTCGTTAAATGAATGTTCTCTTTTGTACGTTCTCTAATTTTGCCGATTATTCATTATTTAATATTAAAATATTAATTATACCGTGATATAGATTGAATTATGGCTTATGGTTACTAAACGTTAATAGATGCATGTATTTTAATATTATTTCGATATTAT